>CM066333.1:10876097-11476097 GCA_033807585.1 Hydrophis major | reverse complement strand
GGGGGCTTGCCGTTAGGAAGTACATTTGTTGCACACCCGGATATGGTGATGCCTGCGTTGACCCCGATACGAAGTGCCTCACCAACTCCAAGGTCAACATCCAAGCCGTCTCCGCCCGCCCGCCTAAAGATGCAAGGGGGGGGGGAATTAAGTCATCCCCGAAAAGACGGCCTAGCCATTTTGGGGGGGGGCTCAAAAAAAAATAAGATCCGGCCTTATTATATGAGAAACATGGTAGATCAGTGATGGCGAATCTTTTTGTTGTGGTGTGCCGAAAGCGCGTGCATGCCAGCACCCACAATGCAATGTGCCCCCCCCCATGCATGCATGCGCAAGCCCTCCTTATCTGCACTGCACATGCGTGTGCCTCCCAGGAAATACCAGAAGTGCCGAAACAGGCCTATTTTTGGGCTTCCTGATGCTGCAAAGGCTTTTCTTGAGCCCCGGGAGGGTGAAAATGACCTCCCCCGAGCTCCAGAGGCCCTCCAGAGGCTGAAAACAGGCACTTCCAGTATTTCCAGAAGGCCCATTTTTTGGCCTCCAAAGATTGCAGAGGCTTCCCTGGAGCTTCCGGGATAGCAAAAATGGCCTCAAATGGGCCGAAAATCAGCTGGGAGGTGCACACATGTGCAGTGCAGATAAGTTTGGCTGGGGCTCGCATGCCCACACAAATGTCTCTGCGTGCCACAGGTTTGCCATAACGGAGATAGATAGATAGATAGATAGATAGATAGATAGATAGATAGATAGATAGATAGATAGATAGATAGATAGATGCAACTATTCTCTGTACTAGCGATTCAGACCGGAGGCTATGCATAAAATGTTATGTACAAACCCTTGTCCTCAAAAAGTTGCCAATAAAACAACTTGGGAGGGGAAAATGTTTCTTTGAGAAATATTCTGAATTAAGAGAGGGAAGAATACAGGTGAAAATCTGCAAGAGAATATCAATATTTTGGAATAAGCTGACTTGAGATTTTTATTCTAAACAGGTTAACTGTAGCAATAGTGGAATTATTCTTTCACTTATCTAAATTAAATTGACGAATTGAAAAAAGATAAGAGCTACCAGGAACAGACTTTTGCTGAAAGGATGGGAAACTCTCGGGAGGGGGAAGGGAAGGGAAGGAAAACAGAAGAGGAAGTTGGGAAGGAGGGAGGGAGGGAAAAGTGTGACTGCAAATTTGTTATTTGAGTATGATCATATGATTTTTTGCATTATTATTTTATTTACTTGAATATCTTTTCTAGCAGAAAATTGCAGGTATATTTTAACAGAAACCAAAGGAAATAGCAGATAAATCATCACGCCTTGTACATATTCCTGTGGAAAGCAGGTTGCCTGTAATATCCCTTCCTGTTTCTGTGCTGTGATTACGTACTGAAATGCGGTAGAACATCTGATCGTTGGATCATAATTAATAATTATTTCCCAGAATGGAAGATTTCTTCAAAAGTCAATTATCAATTGACAATTATGGTTCAATTATCTTTTTGTTTTCCTGCAGCACCAGAAGATTGGGCGGTACCTCCCGTTAGTTTGATCCACTGCTCTGCCTTAAGTCACAGAGAGAATTCGGGGTAGGGAAAAAGGGGAACGAATGAGTTACGAGCCCTTTCTCAAATGCTCTGCTTTGTTGTTGCTGTGATGGAAAGGGCAGCCAAGCAGAATTCAGCAAGCTGCTGGAATTCCCGGGAGAAAAGATCAGAGGGAAAATTCCCACGCATACAAATATGGATGCAAGGAGCTGCAAAATCAGTTATAAAACGAATGGCATAGCTGTTTCCCACTGGAGGATGACTGGAGGAAGTCATGCGTTACACTCCAAAGAGGAGTAAGAAGAAAACGTTAAAAACCACAACACATATGGACGTGTATACGGATAGCACTCTCAATTTACGACCATCATGGAGCCTAATGTAGGTCACGACAGTCGTAAACTGGGTCTCCCAGGTGACCAACCTCATTTAACGACCGTTTTTGTGGCAGTTGTTAAGGGAACGATTGTTTCACCCCGGACCACTTTTGCCAACATCCAGAAGTAACTTCCTGCTTTGGATGAAACGGTTGTAAAATACGCAAATGCTGCAAACAGTTGTAAATGGAGGTTGTTTGCCAAGTGCCCAACATAGACTCCTGCAACTTCAGGAGAGATGGGGCAGCCATTGGAATGTGGAGACCAGGTCATAAGTAACCCCGGGAAGGTCCTCCGTCGTCACTTTGAACCGCTGCTGAGCAACCAGTTGTAAGTCAAGGACAATCAAAAAGCCTTTATTTTTAATATATGCAAACTGAATTGTGTATATATGAACTACAGACCCCTCAAATCCTGGACATAAACAATTTCAACTCCTCCCCTCGGGGTGCCAATATAGGTACTGCAGGGCAGGCCAAAATAACTAGACAGAAAGATATTTTTTCCCCACACGCCATGACTCTGCTGAACACTAATTCACAGCACTGTCTTATGTCCAGGGCTGGGCTGCTGGGGGTTTGCAGGGATTCGGGAGATACCCTAGCTAAGATTCTATGCAGTTTAGAGAACCCACAAATCCCACTCCCGGCTGGCCCTGCCCACCCCTCTCCTCCCCTCTGAAGAGTCCCCACATGGCCTGTTTTGGATGCAGGTAAGTGCAGGCCGCACAACAGAGACTTGGGGAGGGCAAAAAACGAGCCTCCCGTAAGTTCGGGAATGGCAGAAATGGGCCTGTTTCCGGCTTCCAGAGAGCCTCCAGAGCCCAGGGAAGGCAGAACGCACACACACACACACACACCACCATGTTGCAAGAGGCCAACTAGGCCAGTGGTCCCCAACCACTGGGCCCCGGACCGGTACCGGGAGCATTTTTTACCGGGCCGCAAAGAAGTGGGCGCCGCCATCTTGTTTCGATGGCGCTTGAGAAAGTGCTTCCGGGTGAGCTTGTCGGCCATCGGTTGGAAAGCGGTGTTTCGGTGCTGAATCCTTGCACCTTAGTTTCGTCGGGGGGGGGGCGGCTTCGAACGAAGAGCCGTCCCGATGGCGGTGGAGTCTCGCGTTAGGAGGAAATTAAGAAAGAGCCTGAAAAGCCCATCAACAAAGAGGAGTTGAAGGTGGCGGGGAGAAGCGAGGGACGGCTGGCTGGCCGGTCGCTCGGTTCGCCTTGCCTTGGTCGTGCGTGCTGATACTGGTACCGGTCCTTGGATCATTTTGTGATGCCGGTACCGGGCCGTGGGACAAAAAAGGTTGGGGACCACTGAACTAGGCTACACCCACCAAAGCCACACCCACCCAGCAACCAGGCAGAGCACCCGTTGCTAAAATTTTTGGAGCCCACCCCTGCTTATGTCTAAGAATATTTACCCATGTAACATGGCTGTATTACTTTTATCCTTTCCATCTGTTCCACTACCTTCTCTTATTGGTATCATGATCATGATTGTTATTACTTTGATATTATGATTATTACTACTTTGTCGTTTTGCATATACACCGAGACATTATGCACTGGAGACAAACTCCTTGTGGGCCTATCACACTGGCCAATATTCTATTCTGTTTTGTTCTGTTCTTCTTTACTCTGCATTCTGCTCAGTTCTGTTCTGTTCTGTTTGTAGTCCTGAACTAACCACAGTTTGTTTAATGACTGTTCAAAGTTACAAAGGCAATGAAAAAAGCGACTTATAACCTTTTTCACAGTTACAATTTTTCTAGCATTTTGATGATTGTGTGATCAAAATTCAGATGCTTAGCAACTGGTTCATATTTATGACAGTTGCAGCGTCCCAGGATCACATGATCAGTGGTGGGATTCAAAAAAAAAATGACTGCTGGTTCTGTGGGCATGGCTTTGTGGGCGTGGCAGGGGAAGTTTACTGCAAAATCCCCATTCCTTCCCCACCCCACTAACCTGCTTTCCAGCTCCATTCTCCTATGCAGGGAAACCAAAGAAGACCCAGCCAATCAGCTGGGACTCAATGGGAAGCAGAGAATAGATGGGGTTGGCGGGGCCAGTCAGAGGCGGTATTTGCTGGTTCTCCAAACTACTCAAAATTTCCGCTACCAGTTCTCCAGAACTGGTCAGAACCTGCTGAATACCACCTCTGCACATGATCCCATTTGCGACCTGATAAGCAAAGTCAACGGAGAAACCAGATTTACTTAGCAACCAGGTTACTAACTTATCAACTGCAGTAGTTCATTTAACAACTGAGGCAAGAAAGATTGTAAAATGGGGCAAAACTCACTTAACAAGTGTTGTCAGTTAACAACAGAAATTTTGGGCTCAATTGTGGTCATATGTTGAGGACCATCTTCTATTTTATTCCATTCTATTCCATTCCATTCCATTCAATATTTTCTATTCTATTCTATTCTATTCCATATTTTCTATTCTATTCTATTCTATTCTATCCTATCCTATCCTATCCTATCCTATCCTATCCTATCCTATCCTATCCTCTATCCTCTATCCTCTATCCTCTATCCTATCCTATCCTATTCTATCCTATCCTATCCTATTCCATTCTATTCCATTCCATTCCAATTGTTTATTCCTATTCTATTCTATTTATTCTTATTTTCTATTCTATATTCTATTTTACTCTTTTCTATTCTAATGCTATATTCTATTCTATTCTAATTTTCTATTCCATTTTCTAAACTGTTCTATTCTGTTCTGCTCTGTAACATTCCATTCCTTTCTACATTTCCCTTCAGGTTACTTTAGAACGGTGCACAAATGCCAAGCTGGCATCTGGTCTCTGGTTTTGCATCCTGAAGGTTAATTCGTCCATCATGCAAATTGCCACCGAAGCGGCAGATGGAATCCTTGTTCTCGTTTTCTAAGTGCTTCGAATACTTGACATAACGGTTTCAAAGGCAGTGAAATAAACATTTCCTAAAAGGGAAGCTTCCTGAATGGAAGGAGATTCCTGGAAAAGCCTGGCCCATTTTGCTAGACAGCTGTCCTAAAGATGCTCGCTTGCCTATGAATTCTAACTTCTCAATCAGCCATCCTTAGCTGCCTTTACGCCCAATTATAGTCTTTAAGGAAACACTAAGAGGAACTGATTTGGCAGAAGATTGGATAGCACAGGGAATCAAAAGGAACAGAAGATTACAATTAAAGGAGAAGGAAACATGAATTTGACTTATTTATGCAGAATGGAGCAAAATATTTTAACATTGGGGATACTTGAAACATATTTGGACCCAGGAGTTAATTTTAAGAATGTTTGCCATTATAGATAGACTATGTTTAAAACATATTATGGAAGAGTGTATAGGTTTTATAAGACTGATCTGAAAATGATTTTAAATATGACAGGCTACAAGAGAAAGGTTCTACACAGGATATACTGTACATATGAAACCGGCTGATGTCTTAATAATTTAAAGGGATATACAAATAAAGCAAGAGATTGATCTGGATAACTTTCCTTTATTGGATTAACAAAGGACACTTGTTACATTTTGAAGATTTTTAAAAAATTGTTGAGAAGGAATAAAGGAAAAATAGAAAGAAATCAACTTCCAGGATATTTGAAGGATTAAAGATCAAGATTGTTAAAAGGAAAGGAATATAAAGTTGTTTTATTTGATCAAGATTAAAACAGATATGTTGTTTCTCTTAACAACTATTTAATGAATTTTTAGTATCAGGACTGAACAGTGAGGAGGCCTTAAGGATATATTCATAGATGGAATATGGGAAGAAGAGGTTATTTGTTAGGAGTTAAGTTACTAAAATGATTTATACTTTTGATGAAGGAGGAAATTATTTATAATAATTTTTTAAACATATTCTTATTTTTTTTCTTTTCTATTTTTTTTCCTTTTTCTTGTTCCTTTTTGCCCTATTTTTTTCTTTTATTCCTTTAGTTAGTTTGCATTACTTTTTACCTTCTGAACTGTAATGTTCCATAAAATTATTATTCAAAAGGGAATTGACAAACACGAGACAGTATCATGCACAATATTAAAGTGAGAAAATATGAATTTGACTTTGAATTGAGCCTCCCCTGTTTTCTCTCCTGTTTCCTGTCTCCAGTCCTGTAGTCTCCTGGTTTTTAAACCGCTGCTTCTTTATCTCCCCTCCTCTCATCTTAACCCTTGCCAAAACCTATTTGACATTCCTAGGATGCCAGAAGCCTCCAGTGAAAATGAGTTATGTCTGTTCAAGCTTTTTGCAAGCTTTTGCAAACTCAGGCCAAAAGAATTTGGGTCATCCCAATGAAAGGCCATGGTGAGTCCACTGTCTGAATGCCAGAAGACCAAATCTAATCGTTTAGCAAGGTTGATAAAATGGCTGGTGCGAAATGAAATGATGAACGGTGGGGTCTCTGACACCTACCCCCCACACGCTTTTTTTCTCCTGCAGGAGATAGCTTTAGAATAATTTTGAAGAGGCTAGCACCGACTTGATCGGGGTTTCAAAAGCGTTTTTCCTTTAATGGAAATCAGTTTAACACTAATTAACTTTTCTTTCATCTAAATTAACTAATTAATTTTCTTTTCGTCCCCTTAGGAGCCTGCTACAGGGCATTGCATGCCAAAAGAAGACACAGGCAGTTTTTTATCTTCTGCCATCACTCTGCTGAGCAGCTAATTCCCACACCATTGTTTTATGTCTAAGTACAGTATATTTACACATGTAGTATGGCGGTATTACTTTTATCTTTCTCATCTGTTTACTATCTTCTCTTATTGGTATCATAATTATGATTATTATTACTGTGTTGTTTTGTGGTTACACTAAGAGTTTATGCACTGGAGACAAAGTCCTTTTGTGCCTATCACACTTGGCCAATAAAATTTTCTATTTCTATTTCTATTTCTATTTCTATTTCTATTTCTATTTCTATTTCTATTTCTATTTCTATTTCTATTTCTATTTCTATTTCTATTTCCATTTCCATTTCCATTTCCATTTCCATTTCCATTTCCATTTCCATTTCCATTTCCACTTCTACTTCTACTTCTACTTCTACTTCTATTCTGGTCCAGTCCGGTCCTGTCCGGTTCTACTCTACTCTACTCTATTCTTTTATTCTATTCTAGCTAAAGAGAATTTAGGGGAAGGTACAGATGAGATAGGCTGGTTCTATTAAGCACTTTATATCAAGCCCGATATAGGAGCTCCATCATTGAGCATTGTGCTAAGAATTTAACAAGGAAGCATGTAGACTTTTGCATTATCTTTTCTTGCAATTTCATTCATTGTTATTCAACCCCTCCTTGACCTCATTTTTTCTGTTCAGAGATGGGTAGAGTTCAGATTATCTAGCACAGGTATTTCTTACCTGTACACTGGAGAGGTCCCGGGAAAAACCCTTCCCCACATGACGTCACGCACTGAGCATTCTTCAAATGCAGCGAAGCTTGGCAGGAAGTACATCCAAATTTATTAGTACAAGTTGAGCACATCTCTTTACAAGCTGCCCGAGGCAGGGAAGAAAAAAAAACAAAAAGAAAAAGAAGGTTGTAAAAAATGGATTCGAATTTGATTTTCTTTTGAGTCAGATCTTTGGGATCCATGATGCAGCTTGCCAGTTGCTGATCAGGGATTTCAAACATCCCCCAGGTATTAGCACCAGTAAAAAAAAAGGAAAAAAAGAAAACGTATTGCTGACAAGCCAAGTGTATATTGAAGATTGGTACAATACTGCAACAAAACTGGCCTATGACTGCAACAAATATTGATTTGATTTAACTGAAATCCGACAATCAGTTATTATTGCTATTCCATCAGGCTTTTGTGAGGATTAATCTTCCTGATTATGCTGTTTGTTTGAAATATTTTATCCTGGGCCTTAATATTTTCTATCTATTGCTGTGGTGGCTCAGGGGCTAAGACACTGAGCTTGTTGATCAGAAAGGTCGGTTCAAATCCCTAGCAGCGCATAATGGAGTGAGCTCCCGTTACCGGTCCCAGCTTCTGCCAACCTAGCAGTTTGAAAGCATGTAAAAAAAATGCAAGTAGAAAAATAGGGGCCACCTTTGGTGGGAAAGTAACAGCGTTCCATGCACCTTTGGCATTTAGTCATGCCGGTCACAGGACCACGGAGATGCCTTCGGACAGCGCTGGCTCTTCAGCTTTGTAACAGAGATGAGCACTGCCCCCTAGAGCCGGAAATGACTAGCACGTATGCGCGAGGAGAACCTTTACCTTATGTATTGCTATGTTGATTGTTTTGAACTGTCTTCAAATCAATGGAGAAAAGCTAAAGAAGGTGGACATTTTTCAGAATCTGGGATCCCACCTCCAAGGCAATCGCGACACCAATGGCGAGATGGGAGCTAGGATGAATGCAGCCTGGATGTGCTGGCAAGAACTCCCCAGTATGTTGTAGGACAGACAAAGGCCAACCCACCTTACATCTAAGATTTACGAGACAACCATCCACCTTGTTGCACTGTATGATACTGAATGCTGGGCAGCAACAACAGGGACCGAAAACTCTCTCTCCATGCCATGGAAATGCAAATGCTCCCTTGGATATTGGGCACCTCCCTTCTCGACCACGTCACAAATGACACCATTCAACATCATTTTGGTGTGGCACCAATTACAGAGAAGAGGAGAGAAGGCCGGCTCAGCTGGTATGGACATGTCCACCTTCCACCGTGGCCAAGACTGCCTACCAACTAGAAGTCGATGGCCAGTGATCTCACAGGCACCCAAAACAGAGATGGCAAGACACCATCAACAAAGATATGCAAGCTGGGGGTCTGCGCTCTGGAGACACAGCTGACCGTGGAAAGTGGAGCTCAAGGATCCAAAAAGCGGACCCTGCACCTGCGGGAATACGCTAGGACAGGGGTGTCAAACTCGATTTTATTGAGGGCTGCATCAGGGTTGTTTTTGACCTCTGGGGCCAAGGTGGGTGTGCCCAGGGTGGGCGGACCCAGCTTGACATCACTTGTGTCGGGGGCACCTGTAGTGGCCAAGGGCTCTGCCTCAGAAAATGGGCTCCCGAGCTCCGTTTTCGGCTGGGATGGTCTCCTGCAACCTTTTGCCCGCAAAAACGGGCTTGGGAGGGCCTCATGTTTGCTGACAGAGGCACCACAGGCTGGTCCTTCACTGTTTCTGGGGCTGCCCTGCAGGCCAGATCTAAGGACTCCAAGGGCCTTGAGTGTGACACCCTTATGCTAGGAAGAAGAAGATTGTTTTGAACTGCCTTGTGGGAGCTCCTTTAGAGAAGAAACAGAGCAATGAAAGGGTTGTTTTTGAAAGACACACATCTTCCGAATAATTTTATCCCCTTTAACACCCAGAAGCAGCGGGCCATCTCCTGAAATGTCTCAACATCACCTACAGAGCAAGAAGCTTCAATATCACAAAGCAGATTGGAGGCTAATCTTACCCAGGCAAAGGCCACCATCGGGATAGAAGCCAACCCCACAGCTATCAACGCAACGCCCGTTCAGGAGAAACTTGGTGGACTCCCGGCAGGCATCACAACGATCAAACGCCCGAGTGCAGGTCAAGCAATCGGGATGGCAGTCACCTATCGTGAAAATGAGACAACTTTATTTGGGGTGAGGAAGGGCAGGATGGGCTCACCTGCTCAGGTAGAAGGATGCTTTTGCTGCATGGCAAACAACCCCCCCCCCAAAAAAAAAAGGACGAGCAAGCCTCTTCTCCACCAGATTAGTCCCCCCCCCTTGAAATTTATGATGATTGTATGATGATTATGATCAGGATTTATCACTTGTTGCTTATATGTATGCCGAGAGCTTCCGCAACAGAGACAAATTCCTTCTGTGTCCAATCACACTTGATCCATAAAGAATTTTATTCTGTTCTATTCTATTTTCTATTTTATTCTATTCTACTCTACTCTATGCTATTCTAATTTTCTATTCTATTCTATTTTCCATTCTGTTCTACTCTATATTTGTAGCTCACAGTTGACATGAGGGGTCCTTGGTGCTCTCTGAGGTTGCTTGTCTTCTTGCAGATGTTTCATTACCCAAACTAGGTCATCGGTACTAGTCCTAGCACTACCTTGATGAGGTTACTTAGTTTGGACACTGAAACATTTGCAAGAAAAGAGAGCACAAATGATCTCTTACTTATAGAAACAATACAGGAAAAGAAGTGTCAGGCCCAATCCCCAATGATAACCCAGTGCTTACACTTAACGGACAGAATCTTGCCAGACTAAAGTTATAACCTTCCAAAATAGTAGACATACCCTGAGAGATTTCAGGCTGTGGCTACTCTCTATACCTTTTTCTCACCCCACCATCCAATTCAGGACTGTGTAGCCTCTTGTCTTGGGCCCCTCTCTGGGTTATGCTGCCTCCCTAGGAAGCCACAGTGCTACTGTCAATATTCCCCCCACTTCTCCTTCATCTTTACATTCCATCACAAGAAGTGGATTGTTACATCTCCTTGAAATCAAGTATGAGATTTCTGGGATCCGCATGGACATGTTTCTTTAAATTTTCTTGGCTAGAGAATTCTGGGAGTTGAAGTCCACAGGTCTTAAAAGTTGCTAAAGTTGGACCTCCCCCCCCCCCACTTTAAACCAAACACCTTTCAACATACAGACCCTCTTCTGAGTTAAGAGGAATAAATACGTTAAGACTAGACATCTCAAAAGCAAAAGCACTGTTTTGCAAATACCTGGCTTGCATTGAGGGCAACATTCTCCGTGCACAGCAATAGCCACAGTTCCTGTGGGACACGTCGGACAAGACTGAGAATAGCAGATGACTTTGGAGTCCAAACATTCACATTCACGGCACAGGCCTTCCTTCCATTTTTCACCACTCTGCATGAAGAAAAAAAAAATACAGGCTGTGATTTATCACAGTTTTCCAATTCTATTGACTATCATCCAGTCTTCTGAGCAGCAAGAAGCAGCATACTGTATATCAGAGATCGGATTCAGCAGGTTCTCACCAGTTCTGGAGAACCAGCAAATACCACTTCTGACTGGTCCTGCTCCCATCTATTCTCTGCCTCCCTAGACCCAGCTCAACAGAGGGATAATGTGAAGGCCACGTGAAGTTTCTAGTAGTACCTCTCCAAGGCACAGGCACAGGCACAGGTCTTAAGAGATATTTGAAAAGTTTACTCTCCATTGCTGGTTTGATCGAGTGGACTTAAGCTGCTCAATAATCTTTTACAGCACTTTTTAAATCTTAAATATCTGCATTATACTCATTCGGAACCAAGGAACAACAACTTTAGCAGCTGTATTTGTACAACCAAATGTCTGCAAACAGTGCAATCGATACAAGCACACACACACAAATGGAATCAATTTTGTTTAAATTATAACGTTCACGCCTATGTTACCTATTCAACCCAGAGATGGTATTCAGCAGGTTCTGACCCATTCTGGAGTAGCAGAAATTTTGAGTAGTTTGGAGAACCGGTCGTGGAAATTTTGAGTAGTTCAGAATACCCCCTCTGAGTGGCCCCGCCTCCCTCTATTCTCTGCCTTCTGAGTCCCAGCTTATCCGCTGAGTCTTTCTTTGGTTGCCCTAGGGAACGGAGCTAGAAAGCAGGCTAGTGGGGTGGGAAGGGAAGGGAATGAGATTTTGCAGTATCCTTCCCCTGGAGTGGGGAGATTTTGCAGTATCCTTCCCCTGCCACGCCCACCAAGCCATGCCCACCCAAGCCATGCCATAGCCACCAGGCACGCCCACAGAACCGGTAGTAAAATAAATTTGAATCCCACCACTGATTCAACCTTACAAATGAGGACAAGTTCATTTGGATGTATATGATTGTTTCTAAAATCAGGAAATTTGCAGACAGACATAATAGTACGGCTAAGCAGGTTTCATCCAGAAATATAAACTCTCTGTTTGGAGAGCACAGGGATTGTGTTTAGCTCTGCAATGCTGTTTTACAATCCTGTACTAACAGCATGAAGCAGGCAGATTCTGCTACTCCAAGAGAGCAAGCAAATGATTTTAAATGCTAGACTTACTGGCCTGGGTGGAGCAAAATTTACAAATCTACAAATGTCATTAGCTTCATTCTGTGAAATCTGCTCTCCGCAACTTGTATTCTGCCGAGTAGAGCTTTCAACGCTTCATGCATAGCCCGGAGAACAAGAAAATATCCTCTTTTTTTTTTTTTTTAACAAACTTTATTCAGTTTTTCACATTAAAAGCAAAAATCTCTTTTTAGTGGAAAACATGTTTCCGGGTCATCACCTTTACATACAAATATGACAGAAATTATACATTGATATATGCCTACTTAATTCTATTATGACCTTTTCCATTCCAAATTTTCAGTAAGGAGAGAAACAAACACATTAATTCTAGCCTCTTTCATTAATCTCAGTTGAAACATCTTTTTGTTTCATTTCAATTATTTCAAATATAATCCTTTAATATGTATTTTAAAAATAAAGATAAACAATATGTGTTTGCATAATAATAACAACAACAACAATAATAATAATAGTTACCAATGTCTCTCCTTGCTTTTAATAGTCTATATTAACTTATTTAGTTGGTTCTTTAGTCTGTCATATTCCCTTTCCATTACACATTCTTTTTATAAATTCTAGATTAATACAAATTTTAACACTATAAAAAAACAAGTATAGGTTTCCCCCCTTTTACTGTTTTAAGTGTGACACCTCAATGATTAAAATATACCTTTATTCCCTCATCTTAATTCCCAATAAACCATTATTTTTAAGAAGTTACAGTAATAATCATTACATCTTTTCACTTGGATTCCGCAGCATATTTTCCCCCCTTGATTTTTAATAAGAGTTATCAGTATCTATATTACCCTATTTTCTAAATATTTTTAATTGCAGAAATATTCTTATTGCCCCTTGTCACTCTGCAGAATCCCCTTTTTAATTCATCAACTATTATCTCTGAAAAAACAATTTCTTTTCAACATTTTACTATTTCCGTATTTCTTTATTTCATGCACCTGTTTCTTACTGCTTCTCCTCCCCCTCTTTTCCCCATATCTTTTCTCATTCCAGTTTATATCCCTCTCTTTCTTAATATCTTCCTTTCCCCTTTTCTGCTGGGTCTTTCTGCCTTTCCCAACTTCACAGGTAACCCCCCTTTTGATTGCCTTCTTAAATCTCAACTTTTTAACCTTCCTTCTTTCCCCACTTCTTTGTAGTGTTCTTTGTGTTAATTGTCTATTTAAAATGCCTTCTCCTTGAATCGATTCCTCCTCCTCTGAAGCTCTTTCTTCTTGTTCTTCAATTGCCATTTCCATTTTTTCTAACACAGAGCAAAGTGATTCGCCTCTTTCCTGTAATAATTCTCTCATATTTTTAAGTTCCATTTTTAATTCCCGAAGAGATATCATCATTACACACTCTTATATTTTTTTATCGTTAAAAGTCCACAAAAAAATCCCACTTTTACTTTCCTTCTTTCAATTTTCTAAAGTTCTCAGTTATTCCAGCCCAGGGTCTATACCAAAAACATCAATCAATCCCACAGTCAATTTTTCCTTGCTTTTTTCTTTATTTTGCTTCTGCTTTCACTTTCTAAGATTCTTACTTTGTTTCAATATTTTTTTAATGTTATATCCACACAAGTTCATTCAGAAACAGGATGCTTTCCCTTGTTTGAGCTCAAGTTTTTGTCAAAAGGTGGCACTCTCCATTATACAAAGTCTTCACCTTTTCCCCCTATTTTTTTATTTAGGGTTTTTCGAACCTCAATATTCCAGCACAGTCCAGTCTCCAATTTGTAAACTTTATTATTATTATTTTTTGAGAATCTTAAGTCCAGCTTTATTTTATGCCTGTTTATTCCCAAAATATTTTAGTCCAATTTAGTTAAATCTTTAGTTCCAGCTTCTTCCTTTCCTGGTTCGAAGGCCCACTTAGCTCTCAAAAATATTTTCTTTTTTTTTTTTTCCTATCCCTTTGTAAAAGAAAATATCCTTGAAGTGTAAAATGATGCAGAACTTGAGTGGGCTCAGATTATTAAATTTCCTAACTTGCCTGAGCCTTGTTCTTGGTTCACAGGTGGGGCAAGGCAAAACTCCAAGCTGTGTGCATACAGTCTACAGATAGTCCTCAACCTACAACAATTTTTTTAATGACCAAAGTTTACAACGGCACTGAAAAAAGTGACATCAAAAACATCATCAAAAAAAGCACAACATAGAATGTTCTTTCTGCGCCAACTCAGAAATCTCAAACTGCCCAAGCAGCTGCTGATCCAGTTCTAGAGAGGAATTATTGAGTCTGTCATCTGCACCTCTATAACTGTCTGGTTTAGTTCTGCAACCCAACAGGACAGGCACAGACTTCAGAGGATAATTAGGACTGCAGAAAAAACAATTACTGCCTTCAATCGAGGACCTGTATATTGCACGTGTCAAAAAGAGGCTGTGAAAATGTTTGCAGACCTCTCACATCCCGGACATAAACTGTTTCAACTCCTTCCCTCAAAACGACCCTATAGAGCACTGCACACCAGAACAACTAGACACAAGGACAGTTTTTTCCTGAACGCCATCACTCTGCTGAACAAATAATTCCCTCAACACTGTTCAACTATTACAAAGTCTGCACTAACAGAATAACATTTATTACGTGCTTCCATGCTACTGAATATTTTTTTTTCCCTAGCCAACATCTGCCTTGGCAACTCTACATGTGTTAAATCAGCAAGCTACTTACGTCTTTGGTAGATTCTTTGTAAACACAGGGGGCCCCTCTTGAAATGCATTCAGGGCAGCATTTGCCTGGTAAATGAAATAATTCTTCACCCTGCAGAGAAATTGAGCATTACAATAAGATAACTAGAATCAGCTCTTTTTTTTTTTTTTAATGATACCGAGAGAAGAGATGGGAGAGAGGCCTTTCCCTCCCACCCCGCAGGACAGTCTTTAAAATCCTATTTTATCACTCACTCCATCACTGAGTTCCCTTCCAAAAACATAAGTATCACTGTGACTCTACAAAGACCGCACGCAAGCTCTCCTTGAAATGCCACAACAGTGACAACTAGGTAAAAACTTATGGGAGAAAGTGGAGAATCCAGTTTCGTGGATTGAGTTGTAACTACTGGAGGTTGCCATTTTCTTGTCTACCTCTTTCCCATAGGACAATCTCCATCCATTAAATACTCTAGGGCAGGGGTCTCCAACCTTAGCAACTTGAAGATGTATGGACTTCAATTCCCAGAATTCCTGCTGGCTCAGGATTTCTGGGAGTTGAAGTCCACTTGTCTTAAAGCTTTCCTGGCTCAGGATTTCTGGGAGTTGGAAGTCCACTGGTCTTAAAGCTTTGCTGACTCAGGATTTCTGGGAGTTGAAGTCCACTTGTCTTAAAGCTTTGCTGGCTCAGGATTTCTGGGAGTTGAAGTCCACTGGTCTTAAAGCTCTGCTGGCTCAGGATTTCTGGGAGTTGAAGTCCACTGGTCTTAAAGCTTTGCTGGCTCAGGAATTCTAGGAGTTGGAAGTCCACTGGTCTTAAAGCTTTGCTGGCTGAGGAATTCTGGGAATTGAAGTCAACTGGTCTTAAAGCTTTGCTGGCTGAGGAATTCTGGGAGTTGAACACCACCTGTCTGAAAGCTTTGCTAGCTGAGGAATTCTGGGAGTTGAAGTCCACTGGTCTTAAAGCTTTGCTGGCTGAGGAATTCTGGGAGTTGAACACCACCTGTCTGAAAGCTTTGCTAGCTGAGGAATTCTGGGAGTTGAAGTCCACTGGTCTTAAAGCTTTGCTGGCTGAGGAATTCTGGGAGTTGAACTCCACCTGTCTGAAAGCTTTGCTAGCTGAGGAATTCTGGGAATTGAAGTCCA
Organism: Hydrophis major; assembly: GCA_033807585.1. Taxonomy (NCBI): domain Eukaryota; kingdom Metazoa; phylum Chordata; class Lepidosauria; order Squamata; family Elapidae; genus Hydrophis; species Hydrophis major. The sequence continues at coordinate 11,460,344 of CM066333.1, read as the reverse complement.
CTGGTCTTAAAGCTTTGCTGGCTTGGAATTCTGGGAGTTGAAGTCCACTTGTCTTGAAGCTTTGCTAGCTGAGGAATTCTGGGAGTTGAAGTCCCCAAGTCTTCAAGTTGCCAAGGTTGGAGACCCCTGCTCTAGGGTGCTGAACACAGCACTTATATCTTTGATTCGTACAACCTCACCACAAACCTTCCATAAAAGTTCAAGATCTACTCCCATGATGTACCTCTGGCCTGGACCTCATAAGAATCTGGGTCTGATTAGAAGCAACAGTAACTTCCACAGCAATTGTATTTTATTTTAATTTATTTTTTTGTTAAATTTCTGAGGCTCTCACTTCTCTGACTATGCTATTCTCCGGCAGTTGGGAAGTTATACTATAGAATCTGAGGGACTCAAGTCATAGCCAGACATTATCTCATTTTGCCATACAAGTCACCACAGATTAGTTTCCAAGACTCCCCTAATTCCTCATCTTACAAAGTCCACAAAGGGTCAGGACAGAACAGAACACAATAACAGAGTTGGAAAGGAGCTTTGAGGCTATCCAGTCCAACCCCCTGCTCAAGCAGGAAAGCCTGGCAAGTGATTGTCCAGTATCTTGTTAAAAATCTCCAGTGATGGAGCATTTACAACTTCTGGAGGCAATTTGTTCCACCGATGAATTGTTCTAAATGTCAGGAAATTCCTCCTTAGTTCTAGATTGCTTCTCTCCTGGATTAGTTTCCATCCGTTGCTTCTTGTCCTGCCTTCAGGTGCTTTGGAGAATGGCTTGACTCCCTCTTCTTTGGGGCAGCCCCAGAGATATTGGAACACTGCTACCATGTCACCCCTAGTCCTTCTTTTCATTAAATTAAACTATTTTTTATTTATTTTTATTTGTCAATTGCTTACAAGATAATAGGTATAAGTATATACATAGTTATGAATACATGAAATGGGTACATATAAGAAAAATAAAAGAAACAATCGGACAGGGACGGTAGGCACGTTGGTGCGCTTATGCACGCCCCCTGCAGACCTCTTAGGAAAGGAGTGAGATCAATAGTAGACAGTCTAAGGTTAAGGTTTGTGGGGTTTGGGGAAGAAACCACAGAGTCAGGTAGAGTATTCCAGACATTGACCCCTCTGTTGCTGAAGTCGTATTTTCTGCAGTCAAGCTTGGTGCGGTTAACCTTGAGTTTGTATCTATTGTGTGCTTTTGTGTTGAAGCTGAAGTATTCATTGACAGGTAGAACATTGCAATGTATGATTTGTTTCCATCCATTGTTTCTTGTCCTGCCTTCAGGTGCTTTGGAGAATAGCTTGACTCCCTCATCTTTGTGGCAATCCCTGAGATATTAGAACACTGCTATCATGTCATCCCTAGTCCTTCTTTTCATTAGACTAGACATACCCGGTTCCTGCAACCATTTTTCATATGTTTTAGCCTCCAGACCCCCAATCATCCTTGTTGCTCTTCTCTGCCCATCTCTTTTTATAATGGAGTGATGAAAACTGGATACAGGCCATAGGTTCATCTCAACGGAAAGGCCTAGAAAGAAATGCTACAGGAGCCAGTCCTTTACCTGGGCAGCCCCGGCTCTCCTGCTTCATTTAAATTCATTGCAGGCCCCCAATTTCACTTTTGTGTACTGGCTTCATTGTTCAAGTCAAGGAGATCTCTTTTGGTTCATGAAAGGGTTACAATCTCTCTTGAACAAGCTACTCTTTTATGGGAAAGAGAAGAGTGCAAAACCCTTGAGAGGTCGGCTTCAGTTCAAGCCAATGGACAGAGAATTGCTTTTTTTTTTTCCTACAAGACTCGAACAAGGAATTAGTTAATAATTGAAGCTTTTCCAAGGCAGTGCGGTGAGGTAACAGCAGCGTTGGAAGGGGAAGGATTGGGGTTCTTTAATGTTTTCAAGCAGTGGGGGATATGGCCTCCTAGATTCTGTCAGGGACATAAAACACCCCTTCTGGACAAGGCTCAAATTGTCCTACTGCAAACAAAAACCTAGAAGACTCCAAGGCTGGGAAAGATAGAAGGAAAGAGAAGAAGATGGAGTCATGGTGGCTCAGTGGTCAGAGTACTACTTCTGCTGACTGCCGGCTACCTGCAATTTGGCAGTTGATATCTCAGGCTCAAGGTTGACTCGGTCTTCCATCCTTCTGAGGTGGGTAAAATGAAGACATGGAAACTGATCAAGGACTAAGAAGAAATTACCTAACAGTGGGAACAATTAACCAGTGGAACGGATGATCTTCAGAAGTTGTGGGGGCTTCATCAGTGGAGATTTTTGAGAAGAGACCGGACAGCCACTTGTCTAAAATGGTGTAGGGTCTCCTGCTTGAGAAGGGGAGTTGGACTAGAAGACCTCCAAGGCCCCTTCCAACTGTGTTGTTTTATTAATTCAATCTGAAAACCAATTATTTCTGTATCTGGTGTTTCCAGGAACTTGAATAAAAAAGGCCACTTTAAAAAAGAAATCTTTTGAATAAGTGAAACATAGAGATCATGTCAACTCATAAAATATTTCTATGGTCTTTTTAGAATTGCCAACAGAAAGGGAGGGGGAAGCAGTGTGGCAGCTTGCAAACTGAAACTGCATTCCATAAATGTTTTCAAAGATAGTAACGAGGTGACTGAAGTTTCTGCCGTGCAAAATTCTAACTGGAGAGCATGATTGATGACTCTTGGCTATGGAGGTGTCCCATTGGAGAATATGGATTACGATACACCCAGAAGAATGGGGGATAACCAGGGTCAAGGGTGACAATATGTGTCTCAGAGTCAGCTATACCCAGGCAGTGCCGGACATGTTAATTCCTGTTATAGGTGAAAATTTGCCTAGAACGCCTAAGAATATATATAACCAGAGAGACTCCATATTTGTTCTTAATCAGGCATTCTAGATATCAGAACATTTATATAACTTGTTATTTTGCTAAAGTTCTGCAAAGTTACAAAATATTATGTCCTTGGCTTGATCTGAGATTTCATACTAGGTCGCCCTGACATTAGAAGTTTGTTAATGATCTATTGTGTGATCTTTTAAGTGAAAAACAGGAAATCTGATGATGAAGATGAAGATGAGACGAGCTAGGAGATTTCCATGGAAGAAGTTTGGGAGGACTTATGGAAAAACACCCAAGACTACTCATTTCTTTCTTATGGAAGTCACTATAACTCCTATGTGTGAAAAACAGGAAGTATATGTAATCTTTTAAATGTAAAAACCTATATAAGGCTGTAATTACTCTAAGGGGGTGCATCCATCTCCTAATCTGTTATTGGAAGGTGGAGTCCGGTATTTGCAAATATCTTACAATGAGGCCTTCTACAGGTCTTTGGTTGTCACAGTCTGTTATTTTTCTTTTTATTAAATTGTCTCAACTCCCAATAAATCCTTTTGAAGTTTTAGAAGTTTGGCTTGAGACTCATGATTTAAATGGGGGTATCTGCCGGAATCCTGATAGCTAACTTGGAAATTCTTTACCTGACCACAGTCCACTTTGGCACACTTTGCTTTCCGACAAGCAACCTGGCCTCCATCACAGCTACAGAAGTTACAGTCCATATCGTGCCACATGTCCCTGTGGTATTTGAGGGTGCCGTTGTGCACACAGCTGCCCTTGGAAAGGACACACTCTTCACAACATTTCCCTGGGCGCCGCGCTTTGTCTTCGTCCTGAGAAGAGGCGAGTAAGTGGAAGATTGGAGACATGAGAAGGGGGACAATTTCCCAGAAAAATCTCCCAAGTTTTAAGCTTAGGAATTTACCTTTGGACAATTCAGTGGGAGGCAGCTCTTCGTAAAGCACCTGGATTCTCCTCCGTCACATACGCAGGTTGTGCAAGCATCTTTCTTCCACTCTTCCCCAGGCTGCATAACAAAGAAAAGCATTTGAACGATGGCTGGTCCTCAACTTACAACCATTTGTTTAGTGACCGTTTAAAGTTAATACCAGCTCTGAAAAAAAAGTGACTCAGGGCTCAAGGTTTCACCCTTACGACTGCTGCAGCATCCCCCATGCATGGTCACACCGTCAAAGTTTGGTCGCTTGGCAACTGGCATGTACAGGTAGTCCCTGACTTACAACCATTAGTTTAGTGACTTTTTGACATTAGGAGGCACAGAAAAAAGTGGCTTTTGACTGGTTTTCACACTTACGACCGCTGCAGCATCCCCAGGGTCACGTGATCAATATTTGGGTGCTTGGCAACCAGCTCATATTTATGACGGTTGTGGTGTCTCAGAGTCGTATGATCCCCTTTTGCGACTTTCTAATGAGCAAAGTCAATGTGGAAGCCAGATTCACTTAACAACTTATGTATGCAAGCATCTATCTATCTATCTATCTATCTATCTATCTATCTATCTATCTATCTATCTATCTATCCATCTATCTATCTATCATCTATATCATTTATCTATTTTATCTTATGGATCATCTATATCATCTATCCATCATCTATGTCCATCTATCTAATCTATCTATCATCTACCTATCTCTAATCTATTTCTATCTCTACATCCATCTATCTATCATCTATCTATATTATCTATCTATTATCTATATCATCTATATATCTATATATCTATCATCTGTATATCTATCTATCTTATCTATCATCTATCTATCTTATCTATCATCTATCTTATCTATCATCTATCTATCATCTATATCATCTATCTTATCTATAATCTACTATCTATCTCTAATCTATTTCTATTTGTACATTCATCTATCATCTATATTATCTATTTTATCTATCTATCATCTACATCTATCTTATCTATCATCTAATTTTCTATGTAATCTATCTATCATGTCTATCTCTAATCTATTTCTATCTATCTATCTATCTATCTATCTATCTATCTATCTATCTATCTATCTATCTATCATCTATATCATCTATCTATACAACTATCCTATCTATATATCTATCCATCATCTATATCATCTATCTTATCTATCATCTATATCATCTATCTTATCATCTATCTCTAATCTGTTTCTATTTGTACATCCATCTATTTATCATCTATATTATCTATATTATCTACCTATTATCTGTATAATCTATCTTATCTATCATTTATCTATCTAATTACCTATCTAATCTATCATCTATCTCTAATCTATTCTATCTCTACATCCATCTATCTATCTCATCTATCTCATCCATCTATCTATCTATCTATCTATCTATCTATCTATCTATCCATCTAATCTATCATCTATCTACTATTTACTTATCTCAAATCTATTTCTATCTCTCTCTCAATTTCTCTCTCTATATCTATCTATTATAAAATTTATTTGCCACCCATCCCATATCCCACAGCTGTTACTAAGTTAATACTAAGTTACTAAGTGATTCACTTAACAATTGTGCAAGAAAGCTCATAAAATGGGGGCAAAATTTACTTAACAACTGTCCTGCTGAGAAAATGGGAATTTGGTGCTCAACCATAGTCGTAAATCGAGGACTGCTTGCATTCTGTTCCTTTTGACTGCCAATGCCCACCAGAAGTCACGGTTAGGGTGCTAGTCAAATGCACCCTTCTCAGCCAGGAAGCCAATCTGAGTTCACGGCCCTTTTCTCCACTTCACTCAAGAACCGTCTTATTTGCCTTAGTTGATAGGCCCCATTCAGTCTTTCCAGAACATTCCTTCCTTCCTCTGATCCCTTTCAACTCATTGGGCTTCCCAGGAAGAAAGTGCAGTGAATTGTTTGTTTCTGAAGTTAAAATTTCAAGTAGAGGAAGAGGGACAAAGAAAAATGCACATCAAATTCATCCTTGTGGCATTTTATCTGAAGGTTACCTGGTATAATGTCCCAAATGCAAAGCAGGGTTTTTGAGCACACTCTGGACAACATTTTCCAGCTGGTACGGCGAGACTTTGATCCTAATCATTGACAGAGGAAAGTCAGGGGAAGCAAATGAAATAGAGGTAAGATGCCAAAGGCCAAAAGATTGTATGGAGTTTCAAGCTCATCTTATATCTCTCTCCCACTGAAGAAGAAGTTATGTTTTTATTTAATAATAACTCTATATTCCATCACTTTCCGAATGTGTCTCAAAACTGCAGAGGATAGGCAGGAAAGAAAGAAAGAAAGAAAGAAAGAAAGAAAGAAAGAAAGAAAGAAAGAAAGAAAGAAAGAAAGAAAGAAAGAAAGAAAGAAAGAAAGAAAGAAAGAAAGAAAGAAAGAAAGAAAGAAAGAAAGAAAGAAAGAAAGAAAGAAAGAAAGAAAGAAAGAAAGAAAGAAAGAAAGAAAGAAAGAAAGAAAGAAAGAAAGAAAGAAAGAAAGAAAGAAAGAAAGAAAGAAAGAAAGAAAGAAAGAAAGAAAGAAAGAAAGAAAGAAAGAAAGAAAGAAAGAAAGAAAGAAAGAAAGAAAGAAAGAAAGAAAGAAAGAAAGAAAGAAAGAAAGAAAGAAAGAAAGAAAGAAAGAAAGAAAGAAAGAAAGAAAGAAAGAAAGAAAGAAAGAAAGAAAGAAAGAAAGAAAGAAAGAAAGAAAGAAAGAAAGAAAGAAAGAAAGAAAGAAAGAAAGAAAGAAAGAAAGAAAGAAAGAAAGAAAGAAAGAAAGAAAGAAAGAAAGAAAGAAAGAAAGAAAGAAAGAAAGAAAGAAAGAAAGAAAGAAAGAAAGAAAGAAAGAAAGAAAGAAAGAAAGAAAGAAAGAATTCTTTATTGGCCAAGTATGATTGGACACACAAGGAATTTGTCTTTGGTGCATATGCTCTCAATGTACATAAGAAAAAAATTAAGTACATTCATTAAGAATCATAGGATACAACACTTAGTGATAGTCGTAGGTTACTAACAAGCAATCAAATCATACCAGGAAACAAATAAAACAATATTCATAACTATGTATATACTTATACCTATTATTTTGTAAGTGATTGACAAATCAAAATAAATAAAATAAAAATAAATTATAAATTGTAAAGATACAAGCAACGCGATTATAGTCATAAGTGGGAAGAGAGAGGTAATAGGAAGGATGATGATGATAATAATAATAATACATTAATGTATTAATAGTAATACATTATTATTTGATAAAAAGAAGAATTAATTGAAACTTCTATGCTATGATTGAAACAAAAATCACTAAAAATTACTAAATCACTAAATCGTGAAAATTAATGACCATTTATAACATAACAATACAAAGTAAAAAAAGGATCTTTAGAATCCTTCAACCAGTTCTACATTCTATGAATTATGGCTTGCCCTCGATGTACAACCATTCATTAAGTGACAGTTCAAAGTTACAACGGCATTAAAAAAAAGTGACTTATGATCATTGTTCACGCTTACAACCGTGGTGGCATTCCCCATGGTCACGTGATCAAAATTCAGAGGCTTGGCAACCAATTCGTATTTATGACGATTACAGTGTCCCAGACTCCTGCGATCCCGTTTTGTGACCTTCTGACAAGCAAAGTCGATGGGGAAGCCAGATTCACTTAACAACCTTGTAACTAACTTAACAAGTTACTGATGCCCTGAACAACTGGTTGTAAAATGGGACAAAACTCACTTAACATCTGTCTCGTTTAGGAATAAAAATCTGGGGCCGAATTATGGTCGCAAGCCGAGGACTACCTGTATGCATTCTTAGTGAGGAAGAAGAATGGTAACGGATTCAGAGAAACCTGCAAAATTTCACCCTCTGCAACTTTCAGTCTTTGCAGATAATTTGTGGCTGCCAAAAAGGAGATAGGGAAGCATGATGGACAGGGTGACATAGCTCAATACTTAAAAAGAGAAAAATTCAGACGAAGCAACCCGCTTATTTGATGTCCTTCACATACCTTAAGATTAAACCCAGCTGGAGATTCTATCAAAGAACACAGAAAAGAGAAATTGCTCCAAGATTGCTAGGAGGGTTTTGTCCTCTCATGTCGTATTTGCCAAAACCACCGATTACCCTGTCTTTTTTTAAACACAGTAAGACTATATTTGTTTGACGTAATACTTGGGTCTAAGATGGCCTCAAATCAAAAAGATTCTGGAAGGCCCTTTTCCCGCTAACAAATTGTACTGAAAGGCATAATGTCAGGGTTTGTTGTGGTTCACCGGCAGCAGGTGCGGATGGCTGAGGTGTCGGAGAGCAAGGACTCAGATGAGGGGCCTGCGTGTGATGCAGGGATGGGGCCAGGACCATCAGGGAGTGGAGTGCTGCCTTCAGAGATTGTGGAGGCTGGCAGCAGTGATGAAGAGGTTCCTGAGGAGCCTGTGCCCAGTGCGTGTGTGCACAGGGTTGCTTAAAGGAAAGTGCAGTTGCAGCAGCACGAGCAACTCAGGAGTAAGGCTGCAAGGTGATGGCCTCTCCCTTAAGGGATAAAAGCCAGCCCTCAGAGGTGGGATTCTTTGCAGGAAGCAAAGAAGTTCTTGCACTTCAAGTTTTGTGGAAGTTTGGACTATCCTGGTTTGTGTTTGGAGACTTTGGGTTTTGATTATTTCCTTGCAATTTAATCGAGTGTTCTTGGCAGCCTTGTACAATCTTGGCAAGGCTTGTTTTTATCTGGGACAATTAGTTTTTAATAGCGTTTTACTGTGAATGAAGGGAATTCACAGAGAAGCATTTAAAAGGATTTGCTTTTATCTGTGTTTGTTTGCTTTGAACGAGGCTTGGGTCAGAACAAGGTTCCAAGTAACATACCCAGGGGTAGAATTCTACCAGTTCAGACAGGTTCAGGTGAACCAGATGTTAAATTTGCACCTGGTTCACCGAACCAGTATTTGAACCAACCAAATGGCCCCGCCCACCCTGCCCCTCCGCTCCCCGGAGTCTCCAGGTGGCCCATTTGGATGCAGGTAAGTGCAGGGCCCGTGTGGAGGCTCTGGGAGTGTGAAAAACGGCTCTACCAGAAGTCACGAAACAGGCCTGTTTCTGGCTTCTGGAGAGCCTCCAGAGCCCAGGGGAAGCTGTTTTCGTCCTCCCAGAGGCCTGAGGGAAGCCTCTGGACCCTTGGGAAGGCAAAAAATAGCCAAACTGGAAGTACTGGAAGTGGCAAAACAGGCCTGTTTCCGGCTTCCGGGGGGCCTCCAGAGCCTGGGGGAGGCCATTTTCACCCTCCCAGAGGCCCAAGGGGACCTGCTGGACCCTTGGGAAGGTGAAAAACAGCCCTCCCGGAATTTCCGGTAGGCCACACTCACCATGGCCATATCCACCCAGGACCTGGGCAGCGAACCAGTTGCTGGGATTTTTGAATCCCAATCCAGAAACTATCTCCAAAGCAATTGAGTCCCACAGGGAAGGGATCAAGGGCTGATGATGATGGTTGTGAAAGCAATACCCTATCCTTGTGAAATGTATTGATGCATTTATGTATGCATGTTATTTATTTATTTATTTTACATATTGCTAAACCACCCATGTTGCTCAAACAGCTGCTCTGCTGGAAATGCGCAGGTGATCCAAGTGAAAAAAGATAACAGATAACAGATAATCAGAGTTGGAAGGGACCTTATAGGTCATCTAGTCCAACCCCTCCCCTGCCCAAACGGGAGACCCTACACCATTTCTGACAAATGGCAGTCCAATCTCTTCTTGAAGGTCTCAAGTGATGAAGCTCCCACAACTTCCAAAGGCAATTCTGTTCCATTGGTTGATTGTTCTCACTGTCAGAAAGTTTCTCCTTATTTCCAGGTTGAATCTCTCCTTGTTCAGTTTCCATCCATTATTCCTTGTCTGGCCTTTGGGTGCTTTAGAAAATAGCTTGACCCCTTCCTCTCTGTGGCAGCCCCTCAAATATTGGAAGACCGCTATCATGTCTCCCCTGATCCTTCTCTTTACTAGACTAGCCAAGCCCAGTTCCTGTAACCATTCTTCATATGTTTTAGCCTCTAGTCCCCCTTTATAGCTCCCGCTGCCTTAAGAAAGTTCAAAACGTTCTCAAAGATCCATCTCATCCTGGGCACCCTTTTCTTGAACTACTACCATCTGACAGACAATACAGGATAATAAAAACAAGGACAAATAGGCTGAAAAACAGCTTTTATCCCAGGGCAATAGCTCTTTTGAATTCTGCTGTATAGTACAGTGTTAGTGTGGTGTCGGAGGTTTCTGGTTCAATGTGTGGAGTATGAAGGATGTGTGTTTGTGTTTATTTTCATGGTCATAATATGCCCTGAAGATGGTGTTTGATTTTGTTGTATGAGGTGCAATGACAATAAAGTCAAGTCAAGTAATCATCCTGGTTGCTCTTCTCTGTACTTTTTCTAGAGTCTCAACATCTTTTTTATAATGCCGTGACCAAAACTGGATGCAGTACTCTAGGTGTGATGTTACTAAGGTTTCATAGAGTGGTATTAGTACTTCCCTTGATCTTGATTGTATCCCTCTGTTAATACAATTTAGGATTGCATTAGCTTTTTTGGCTGCTGCTGCACACTGCTGGATCATATTTAGCTGGTTGTCCACTAAGACTCCAAGATCCCTCTCACAGTTCCTGCTATTGAGGCTGGTTCCACCCAGTCTATATGTGTCCTTTTGGTTTTTCTTGCCTAAGTGTAGGACTTTACTTTTCTCTATATTGAATTTCATTTTGTTAGATACGGCCCAGTGTTCTAGTCTGTCAAGATCCATCTGGATCCTGAGCCTATCTTCTGTGGCTGTGATTTAATTAGGCTACTATCTTGATTTATTTTTGAACATCCCTTGTAGATGCTCCTGCTCAGAAATTAGCCAGGAGAGAACTGTTTCAGGAATCATTGCAGTAATACAGGATTAAAATAATCTGAATTTTGGATATTGGATGCCTTTGCACTTGTATAGGAAAGGAATCCAATCTAGGTCGGTCACTGAGACAAGAGGTTTAGTCTTCTGAAGAGTCTGTGCTTCCTCTGCTAGAGAGAACTTCCTTGAGGATGGGCTCCAGCATGAATCCAGAAGCTCCAGAAGACAAAAACCTTTGGTCCTGGTGAAAAGATCCAGATTAGATCTTGCAACATTATTCTTGGACAAGTATATTTGCCTTCATTCGTGAAAAGAGAAATCTTTGTGTGGCTAGAATTACAAAGAGAGTAATGCTCCATTAAAATGTTTTTTTGTTAATATCCTGGAGGTATTATATTCTGGGAAGAAATAATTGCATACATTAATCTTGCAGCAAGTTTTAATATTTCCAGACACCGGTATTTAATGTTACCTAATGTATATGAGAATGGGTGGTTGCAAAAGAAATAATCGAAATCGAACCTCAATGTTCCGCTTAAAAAACTAGTCATTCAACACTGGGAAAAAATAAATTTACGGCTTCAATTCCTCGGTGGATTGAAGTCCTGCAGTTATTGCAACTTATGAACAAGTTGCTTGCAAAGATTAGGTGTGGGCAATTACAGTGAAAAGGAGTCATCCTTTATTATTCAAACTCTATGTGTGTGTGGGGGGGGGTTATGTCCCTTTTCCTTCACACACACACACACACACCCTCATGAAGAAGGACCTCGTATTTGTAATGTGACTCCTGCTGGCTCTTTAAATTCAGGATGGAAGAGTGAAGGGAGACCACTGCAAGAGAGAAATTGTTTACTGCTGAAGTTGATAGTCGGTGTTGTTTGGCCTCCTGCTGCTAAGCACCATGTTCCTCCTAGTAACCCAAATGACTAGTCACCGATTTAGGGAGAGGCATTCCTCTTAAATGTGGAATAAAAGGAAAGCCAATAAGACAAGACACTTGTTTAATAGTAAAAGAATTGTGTGGCTTTAGAAATGGGTGGCTGTAAGAGATGGAATGGCAGATAGAAGAGAGCACTAGATAAGAGCTAACAGAATTCAAGAGAGCTTGTGAGTACATAAGTGATTCTAGGCTGATTCCTCTCTTGACTCCACCTTCAGGGCTCTGTCTGTCTTTCTCCTACAGAGGTAGATTTTTCTAGTGATTTCCCAGCTCTACTCCACAAGGAATGATGGAACAACTTCTGTCCATGATAGAGTTAGAACAAAAGAGGCTCACTCTCTTTATTTGTGAGGACACGGTATTCCTAAATACGTTACAATGTCAAATAAGAAGTATGTTCTATTATCTGGTTCATAGCTACTTGCCCTAAATATTTAAAGCCTACTAGACACACACACATTACATGTGATAAAGCTTTAACTCTCTAGCTTAATTAAGAGGTAAAGCAAAAAAGGACATCAATATTTAACTTAACTGGGAAGGGAGAAAAGGGAAACGCAGCATCAATATTTTATTGAAATAACAGAATCTAGCAATTTGGTCACTGATTACAAGCAGAGTGACTTATAAACACTTGGCAATTCATTAAAATGCAATTATGTGCTAAGAGCAAATTAAGGCTGTTGTAAAGCCTTGATTTAATGGACCATTAGCGTGAGGATGTCTTGTTTTCCCAAAGGTCCGTTAAATCCAAATTTATTGTGTTAATTTACCTTATTTTTACCTCATTTGCATCACGATTTCATGACACAGTTGGTACAAGTGGCATAAACAGTGCCATGTCCTTTACATGAGTTAAATGTGTGTAACATGAATATGCAAAAGAAGGTACATTAAGATAATTGTCTGGACTACATTGGATATAACAGACTGAAACGATTCATTTGGAAATGTAATTATCAGATACTTCTGAGGTCCATTAATTGGGGACTTTTACAGTCAAAGGTCCTTGGGTGATTATACAAGTAGTCCTTGACTTATAACAGTTTATTTAGTGATGGTCTGAAGTTACAATGGCAGTAAAAAGGGATATGACCATTTTTCACACTTACAACCACTGTAATATCCCCATGGACACCTGATCAAAATGCAGATGCTTGGCAACTGACTCATATTTAGGACGGTTGCAGTGCTCTGGGGTCATGAGATTCCGTTTAACAGATAACAGATAATCAGAGTTGGAAGGGTCCTTTAAGTGATCTAGTACAACCCCTTGCCCAAGCAGGAGACCCTACACCAGGGGTCTCCAACCTTGGCTCCTGGAAGCCTGGCGGACTTCAACTCCCAGAATTCCACAGCCAGCTTTGCTGGCTGTGGAACTCTGGGAGTTGAAGTCCGCCAGGCTTCCAGGAGCCAAGGTTGGAGACCCCTGCCCTACACCATTTCTGACAAATGGCAGTCCAGTCTCTTCTTGAAAGCCTCCAGCGATGACTCTCCCACAACTTCCGAGGGCAAACTGCTCCATTGGTTGATTGTTCTCACTGTCAGAAAATTCCTCTTTATTTACAGGTTAAATCTCTCCTTGATCAGTTTCCATCCTTTGCTTCTTGTCCTGCCCTCAGGTGCTTTGGAAATTAGCTTGACCCCTTCCTCTGGGGCAGCCCCTCAAATATTGGAAGACTGTTCTGATGTCTCCCATGGAAGTTCTCTTCACTAGACTAGCCAGGCCCAGTTCCTGCAATCACTCTTCACATGTTTTAGTCTTCAGTCCCCTAATCATCCTGGTTGCTCTTCTCTGTACTTTTCTAGAGTCTCAACATCATTTTATAGTGTCGTGACCAAAACTGAATGCAGTACTCTAAGTGTGATGTTACTAAGGTTTCATAGAGTGGTATTAGTACCTCCCTTGATCTCGATTGTATCCCTCTGTTAATGCAACTTAGGATTGCATTTTTTGGCAGCTGCCGCACACTGCTGGATCCTATTTAGCTGGTTGTCCACTAAGATTCCAAGATCCCTCTCACAGTTACTGCTATTAAGCCTGGTTTCGCCCAGTCTATATGTATACTTTCAGGGGGTTTTGTCTAAGTGTAGGACTTTACTTTTCTCGACATTGAATTTCATTTTGTTGTTCTTGTTGCTGTTGTTATTATTATTGTTGTTGTTGTTATTTTAAATACTCTATAGTGTGATTGTGATGTGGTGTTTGGGGTACTATGCTGGAGTAGCTTTCAAATTTCATTGTATTCATGGAATGCAATGACAATAAAGGTATTCTCTCTCTAACTGCTTTCAATATTTGGGAGAAGCAGCAGTAGCCAGGTAAAAATACTTCCCATCCTTACTTCTCAAAAATTCAGCACAGCTCATACTTTTTCTCAAAGTATTGTAAAAGTCTACGGCTCCAGAAACATGAGAGGAGAAGGGAAGGAGGAAGAAGAGGAGGGGATGGAGGAGAGGGGAGGAGAAGAGGAGGAGGAGAAGGAGGGGAACAGGATAAGAAGGGAAGCAGTACAGAGGGACCAGGGGGGAGGAGGAAGAGGAGAAGGGGAAGGGGGACAGAAAACGAGAAGGGGAAGAAGAGAAGGAACAGGAGGAGCTGGATGTCTGGAATGTATGACCATTACAGGCAAGAAAGAAAGCTATTAGTCAATTGCCCAGGATCACACAAGCCACAAAACCCTATTTCTATGGGGATGCAACTGAGCAGGTGCGCTTCCTGATGATGTCATCAAGCCAAATCAGAGCGAGGGAACGCAGCTATTCAAACGGAAGAATTATTTGGCCAAGCAGAAGAGGGGAGCCCAGTCTTTCATTTTATTGCACCTCTCCATAGCTCTAATTACGTTTCCTCTAGGAAACGTAAAATAGGGCCCGGTCTGTAAGCCTGTTTTCATTTATATTTTCAGTATAGAAAATTGTCAGGCAGCAGTTTCTCACGAGAGGAAGCCTCGTCTAATTACAGTTTTTAAAAGTAATAAAATGCAAAGAAGTTGACGGCATGCATAATCTTACCGCATTACAGAATGCAGGTGGACAAAAGACGGTGGAACACTGCAGAGAGCCATCCCGACAGATGCATTTGGCACATGGGCTCAGCTGCCATTTCTTCCTGTTCGGGATTATTTCTCCATCAAAAGCACAAGAGTCTAAAAGACATTAAAGAGGGCCAAATTGGGTTCTATGTTTATGACATTACAAGCAGGGAAAATCAGAAGACAGATAACAGAATAACAGACTTGGAAGCAGTGGTGGGATTCAAATAATTTAACCACCAGTTCTCTGCCCTCATGATTTCTTACAATAATCAGTTCACCAAGCTGCTCAGAAAGTTAACAACCGGTTCTACTGGACTGGTACGAACTGGCTGAATCCCACCACTGATTGGAAGGGACCTTGGAGGTCTTCTAGTCCAACCCCCTGCTCAAACAGGAGACCCCTATACCATATTACAGACAAATGACTGTCCAGTCTCTTCTTAAAAGCCTCCAGAGATGAGCAACTACAACTTCTGAAAGTCATTTCACTGGTTAATTGTCCTCACTGTGAGGAAGTTCCAGGTCGCTTCTCTCCTTGCTTGATTAATTTCCATCCATTGCTTCTTGTCCTGCCTTCTGGTGCTTTGGAGAATAGTTTGACGACCTCTTCTTTGGGGCAACCCCTCAAATATTGGATGACTGCCATCATGTCTCCTGTAGTCCTTCTTTTCTCTAGACTAGACGTACCAAATCATCCCCAAATCATCCCCAATCATCGTTGTTGTTCTTCTCTGTTTATTTTAGTTTACTTTATTGTCATTGCACCTCAATCAAACACCATCTTCAGTGCACATCATGACCATGAAAATAAACACAAGCACACATCCTTCACCCTCCACACATTGAACCGAAAACCCGACACCACATCAACACTGCATTATACAGCAGGATTCAAAAGAGCTCCTGCCCTGGGAGAGAAGCTGTTTTTCAGCCTATTTGTCCTTGTTTTTATTATCCTGTACCGTCTGCCAGATGGTAATAGTTCAAAAAAAAGGGTGCCCAGAATGAGATGGATCTTTGAGAATGTTTTGAACTTTCTTAAGGCAGCGGGAGCTCTAAAGCTCTTCCAAAGAGGGGAGAGGGCAACCCACAATCTTCTGGGCAATTAACCCTCTGGAGTGCTGTCCTATCTGCCCCTGTGCAGTTGGCAAACTATACAGAGGTGCAGTATGTTAAGATACTCTCTCTGGTGCAGTGGTAGAAGGTCACCAGCAGTTTTTCATCCAGTTGTTGTTTCCTGAGAAGTCTCAGGTAGTATAATCTCTGCTGGGGCCTTTTGACCAGGGCTTCAATGTGAGCACCCCAGGTCAGGTCCTCTTTTATGGTGACACCCAGAAACTTAAAACTGCCCACTTGCTCCACTCGGTCCTTGGTCTTATTGGTGTTGAGGACCTAGTTATTGTCTCCAAACCACAAAAGCAACCGGTCTACTGCATCTCGGTAGGCAGACTCATCCCCCACGGAGATGAGTCTCCCCACTGTTGTATCATCTGCAAATTTAGCAATAGCATTGCTAGCATGAGTGGGAATGTAATCATTCACATAAAGAGTATAGAGTCAGGGATTCAACACGCAACTCTGCTCTCTTTCCAGAGTCCCTACATCTTTTTTTATAATATCATAACCAAAATTGGATGCAATATTCTAAGTGCCATCTTACCAAGGCTTTATAAAGGCAATACTAATACTTCACATGCAATACCCAGTCAAGCATTTCAACAATATTTCTGCAATTCTTCTAAGAAAAGAATGTACTTCTGGGGCATGTAATGGTACAGCGTAAAACGCTGCAACTTAAACATTTGTATGCAACATCGTTATGCAAGAATCAAAGGTTGGAGCTTGCATCATCAAACAATGATGCATATTTCATCACTTTGGAAGAACCAAATTTAGGAACAGATGTCCATGCTTTTCTGCCAAAATCGCAGTAGTAAATATAACACAAAGGAGTACTGATTTTGCCCACAATTTTGAGGGAATGTTGGTTTCTATCACATTCAGACACTTGGCAACTGACTCCTGTTTATGATAGTTGTAGTGTTCCGGGGTCGTGTGATCGCCTTTTCCAACCTTCTGTCTGCAGGATTGTCTGGAATGTTACACATCCTGTTCACAACCTATTTTCCTTGTTACCTTCTGGGATGCGACTTCGTGATGTCCGAAGCAGAAAACCCAGATTCAATCAGTTTTGTTCCATATAACTACAACCTTGGGAATGCTCAAGTTTCTTTTTTCTGCTCTAGACAATGGACCGTGTCCAAAATGGACAATGATTAATGCATATATGTTTGGGTGTAGATATATGTACCGTGTTTCCCCCAAAATAAGACCCTGTCTTATTTTTATTTTTTTTGCCACCAAAAAAGTCACCAGCTCTTATTTTCGGGGGATGTCATCTACTAACTACCCTCACTTGTGCGCATCGTCCCCGGCCTCCTTCTCACTGTGAGAGGCCTTCAAGAACTTCTTCTTCTGCAGCTGGCAAGGCTTTCCCGAAGGCCTCTGCAGCCAGTAACAGAGCTCTGGGTCGATCTGGAGCTTTGTTACCAGCTACAGAGGCCTTCAGGAAAGCCTTGCCAGCCTTACTGGCTGCAGAAGAAATGGGCCAGTAAGGCAGGTGCCAGGGTGTGCGAGGCCTGGCTACAACTGTCCAAAGGTAAGTAGTAGGGCAGCTCCACCACCCCTCAATCCCCACCCTAGCTTATTTTTTACCCATCCACTCTGGAGTGGGTGGGATCTTAATTAGGGCTTATTTTGGGGGGTAGGGCTTATATTGGGCCCACGTATAAAAATCAAGCTAGGACTTACTTTCAGGGTAGGTTGTATTTTGGGGAAAACAGGGTATATGTATGTGTATATGTAGTATCTGTATATGTGTGTTATGTATGTGTAGGGGTAGATATATACTTTCTTTTGAGAGCAGACAACAGAATTTCATTTTTAATGTGGGTAAGTGTGCCCTCAGCAAAAATGGCAATAAATCTTACCATCGTCTCTTCTCTTCTCATCTTATCTCCTATTGTCTTATTTCCCATCTCATCTCATCTCACCTTACCTTATTTCAAAGGTGAAGGCAGATTCACTTAACACCTGTATTGCCGGTATTAATTTAACACCTGCAGTGATTCACTTAAACCAGTGCTTCTCAATTATTTTCTGTCATGCACCCCCTAGTAAGAATAAAACATCTCGCGCCCCCGCGTGACTATAAATAGTATCATTTGTCTATAAAATTGTTATAAGTACACCTCTGCATAACACTGTATCCTTATTAACGTATAAGAGAATACTCAAACTCTGTGCTGTGTGCAAAGCCCGCATGCTCAGTGCAAACAAAACTCCTACACCACCGAGCGAATGCTCCCTGCACACACTCTGCCAATGAGAACGCCACTGCCCCCTAATGTAGTGGAAGTGCAATTGCACTTTATTCTAGGACAGTAAAAAAATCAAAATAAAAAAGCATGTTCTCCGAGGTCAAACGCGCCCCCCTTGACGGAGCCTCGCGCCCCCCCAGGGGGGCGCGCCCCACTATTTGAGAAGCACTGACTTAAACTGTGGCAAGAAAGGCCGTAAAATGGGGCAATATCCAAAAAACAGATGTCTCACTTAACAACAGAAATTTTGGGCTCAATTGTGGTCAGGAAGTCAAGGACTAGTTTTGTCCCATTTTCACGACTTTTCTTGCTACAGTTAAGCGAATCGAAGCTGCTGCTGATTTTGCTTGGCAGAAGGTCACAGGAGCCCAGGACTCCGTCATGAATATAAATGAGTTGCCAAGTTTCTGAATTTTGATTACATGCCCATGATGAAGCTGCAACAGTCATAACTTTGAACGGTCACTAAACGAACAGTTCTAAATTGAGGACTACCTGTATATGCTTATATCAAATATCTAACAGGTTAGAATTTGCAATGCCTGAGCTAGCAACACTGCTAAGCTTTCCAGGTGGCAAGGCATGAGAAGGAGTGGCAGATCCTGAAAGCGGAGTTAAAAGAGGAATCAGTCTAGAATCCCTACGTAGCCACAAGCAAATTAAGTCGAACCTTCCTTGAGTTCAGTTGACCCTTATCTAACTCCAAACAGGTGCTAACAGCTAGTTGAAAAAAATCCCTGTGCACAGGCTTTTCAGCAATAAATTTCAGCAATTAACTGGACCTTGAGTTGTGGACCTTCAGGCCTTTCAGAAATGACAAATAAAACGGTTTCTCACCTCTTCTGCTTACACACTTGGGACAGCATTCTCCTGGACCAATATGTTCCACTTCATTGTCCTCGCAAAAAAGAGCAGAGCAGCGTTTGGGGGCACAAGTAACTCTCCCGTTAGCACAAGAGCAAGTCCTGCATCCCGAACCGGCCCATTCAGCATTAGGCTTTGAGGAAAGACCAGAAGAAAGAGAAATGAGCAGGAAAAGTACAGGAAAAACAGTCACATATATTTTACATGACAGCTGCCTGCCAAGAAAACCACATCCCACATTTGTAATGCTCGCGTTTGCTAGAAAATGGAAAAGTTGTGGAGAGAAAGAGAGATGGGGGGGGGAGGAGAAACTGACAGAAGATAGATGGATGGATGGATGGATAGAGAAATAGAAGAGATAGACAGAAGAGATAGATAGATAGATAGATAGATAGATAGATAGATAGATAGATAGATAGATAGATAGACAGACAGACAGATAGAAAGAGAGAGAGAGAAAGAAAGAGAGATAGATAGATAGATAGAAAGATAGATAGATAGATAGATAGATAGATAGATAGATAGATAGAAAGAGAGAGAGAGAAAGAAAGAGAGATAGAGAGATAGATAGATAGATAGATAGATAGATAGATAGATAGATAGATAGAAAGATAGATAGATAGATAGATAGATAGATAGATAGATAGATAGATAGATAGATAGAGATAGACAGACAGACAGATAGGCAGATAGAAAGAGAGAGAAAGAGAGATAGATAGAAAGATAGAGAGAGAGAGAGATGGATAGATAGATAGATGATAGATAGATATAGATGATAGATAGATAGATAGATAGATAGATAGATAGATAGATAGATAGATAGACAGATGATAGATAGATAGATAGATAGATAGATAGATAGATAGATAGAGATAGATAGTGATATATATATATATAGAGAGAGAGAGAGAGAAAGAAAGATAGATAGAAAGATAGAAAGATATAGATAGACAGAAAGACAGAAAGAAAGAAAGAAAGAAAGAAAGAAAGAAAGAAAGAAAGAAAGAAAGAAAGAAAGATCCATAACTTTCATATTGTATAATTCTCATCATGAAATAATGTAAGTTTCCATCTGGGGCACAACAGATTAAAGAAAATACCAGAAATACAGTACTTACTTCTCTGAGTTGTCCTTTGTACTCACAAAACCCTTCCGTTCCTTTAGCACACTCAGGGCAGCAAGCATTGGGCGATATTTGAAGTATTTCCCCCTGAACAAATAAATATTATGCAAATGCCACTCACGTTCTTTTGACCAGCGTTTCTTTGCATTTGTATTGCTATTAATTTTCTTTTTTAAAAAAGACTGATCTTACTGCCCTTTAAAACAGACTCTCCTGGGATCCCTTGTCACCTGCTGAAACTTCAACAAGTTCAGTTTTTTTAAAAAAGCAGAACAATTAAAAATGCACCATGTCAAGTCAGAAATGCCAAAAGGGAGGCAGCCAAATGCTTGTCTGGAGGCTCAAATATTCATATTGGAAGGTAGTAAAAGGCCTGAAAAAATAAACCATGATTTTTTTTCTGGCAACGGAAAAACAATGAAGAAAGCACCTTATTTTTACTGGAGGCTATTATATAGGAATATACAGTATAAAGAAGGAGATTCTTCCTACAGATATTAAGTTACAGCACCCAGATCCTCTACAACAGGGGTCGCTAACTCCTAGTCGGTGGACTGGCACTCATCCGCGCCATGCCAGAAACAGGGACGCGCAAACAAGCGAAGCCCCATTCGTGGGATGCAGGCAACATGTGAAACCACACCCCTTCCAGGCCCCGGAAAAACCTCTCTCCGCAGAACCAGTCCCTATAAATCTGGAAAGTGGAAAGGGATATCAGGTACATATCACATCCAGACAGTGTACCTACCATGCTGGTTAATTCATACTGAACAGCTTTACCTGGCACCTACATCAGAGGAACATTGTTTCATGGTATTGATTATGCCACAGTGTCAGTTTGGTAGGAATTTTATCAAGGACTTTGGGGAAACATTGGGGAATTCTGTTTGATACAGCCTATCCATCACAACTCTCTAACTCTTATCCCATTAATTCCTGTGCCTACATCAGAGAAACATTGTTTTGTGGTACTGATTATGCCACAGTATCAGTTTGGTACTGATTGTATCAAAGACACTGGGGAAACATCAGGGAACCGTTTGATATGGCCTATCCATCACAACTCTCCGATTCTTATCCCATTAATTCCTGTGCCTACGTCAGAGAAACATTGTTTCATGGTACTGATTATATCCCTGTATCAGTTTGGTACTGATTCTATCAAGGGCAAGCAACATCATGCCCTCTGATAACATTTGGACCATATTTCCGATAAAATGCTCCAAGTATGTTGTGTCTGGGTGATCCAAGACATCTGGAAAAAGGACCCCAGGCAGGTTGGCTGAAGTCTACGACGATGACCTCAAAGGAGACCCCAGCTTGTTGACCAGCTGATCAAGACCTCTCTAGAGCAGGGGTCTCCAAACTTAGCATGTCCAGCTGGGGAATCGTGGGAGTTGAAGTCCCCAAGCCTTAACTTTATTGTTTTTATTTCATTATATAAAATACAAAGAAGAAAAGAAAATAGGAAATTAAGGAAGGGAAAGGGAATGGGGGAAAGAGGTGTAAGATACAAGAGGGAACAGAAAAGGAAAGAAAAGGGAGCATTGATTTCCAACTCGTCCCCAAGTCTTAAGTCACCAAGCTTGGAGACCTCTTCCACCCTAGAGTTTCAATCTAGGATCTTTTCTACTTGGGGACTTGAACCTCCAACCTTTGGCATTCCAAGCAGAAGCTTTTCTCCTGAGCTTAGTGAGAGCAACTAAGCAACTCAGCCTCGGGGCCTCCCAACTCATCCAGATCCCACGTGGATGTCCCCGGCTTGTCTTCTCTTACCTTCTCAAAGTTGCAGTGAGGGTCTCTGCACGTCACAGCTTCACACAGGACAACATCACCATGGCAACCACACTCTCGGCACGAGTCCGGCTTCCAAACAGTGTTGTTCTGCAAACAAATCATAATCCCTGGATTAAAATTCTATTTAAATAAAAAAAAAAAAAAGAAAGAAAGAGTTCACATGGCATGCAATTATGGGACACCAGGAAAGGGTTCTGATGATTTGAAAAGGGTTTTGTGTTACTGAGGTGGACTTGGCAACTGGGATTTGTCTACTCCATGCTGATTAATACCCATGGCTGTCATAAGTCCAAAGCTATTCATGTCATACTTTCAAAACGTGTAATCAAAAAACTCAGGTCGGCAATGAAAAGCAATCAATTTGAGCTGCAAAGTAATTGATCCACCTAAGCTCAGGAGCTACATTCTGATTAGAGCTTCTCCTCTGTAGAGTTCAGGTTTCTATAAACAGATTCAGGCTGCGAATTTAATGACTTCCAAAGGAGCATTTGATGCTTCCATTCATATTAAAATTAATGTCCTGGAAAAATTACCTGGGGTGCCGAACAACTTCTGTGTTATGTTCTGTGTTATGCAAAGAGGCTAAAAGGACCAAGAGTTTGCTGGAGATAAGGAGAGGAGTGGTACACAGGAAGAAAAGATCCTGGCACGCAGTGAACTCAGGTATACAATAGATGTCAGACCTATTTCTTTTTTTTTTTTTTGAAAAAGTTTTTATTAATTTTCTACAAACAAACAAGACAAACAAAACATAAAAACATCAACTCTTATATGTACATCCAGTGTGTCAGTTGGTTCATCATTTTTGTGCATTCATTCTGTAGTCTCAATTACAATTATGTTACATAACAACTCATATTGTCAATCCAAACTTATATATCCTAATATCACTAAAAAAAGAAGTTTTTGACTATATTTTTAATCATTCATGCTTTATGAGCTAACAATACTTTAAACCAGTTTACTCTATAACAAATCATCTAGTCATATCAAATCAATCCTAAAAAATCCTTTATAAATATAATATCAAATAGCAAAATAATAGCAAAATAAAGATATTCCTTACTATCTAGCATTCTAAATATTCTATTATCGTATTTTATCATCTAGCCATTTATAAAAAAGATCCCAAATTTCGTAAAATTGTTTATCCTCTCGCTCTCTAATTTCAAATGTCAATCTGCTCATCTCAGCACATTCCAATATTTTCTTAATAATTTCTTCCTGTAATGGTATTTTCTCATTCTTCCAATTTTTAGCAAATACAATCCTGGCCGCTGTTAATACATTTACAATCAGGTATTTCAAATCTTTACTATATATATCAGGTAAAATTCCCAGTAAGAAGATCTCTGGTTTCAAGTCTATATATTTCTTTGTCATTTTTTCCAACCACATGCGAATTATAGTCCAATATTTTCTAGCATCCTCACAAGTCCACCACATATGGTAATATGAGCCGGGTATCTGATGACATTTCCAGCATTTTTCAGATTTGTTCTTAAACATTCTTGCTATTCTTGTCGGAGGAAAGTGCCACCTGTAAAACATCTTATACAAGTTTTCTTTATATGCTCTTGACATTGTCATTTTATAATTTTGAGACCACAATTTCTGCCATTTCTCTAAATCAATCCCATATCCAAAATTCTTCCCCCAAACAATCATAGTTTCTTTGACTTGTTCTTCCTCTAATTTCATTCCCAGTAAATAACCATATAGTTTTTTAATCACCTTCTCATCAGTACCCATCAAGATCTTATCTAAATCAGTCTGCTTATCATAAAATCCCTCCGTTTTGGAATCTTCATCATACCTTGAATGTATTTGTGCATATGAAAACCAATTCATCCTTATACCTTGTTCCACTAAGTTTTGGATCGATTTAAGTTCACCCTTTTCATCCAAAAGTTCCCCATATCTAACTGTTTGTTCCTTCTTGTAGATTATAGGATAGGAAAATGCTTCAATGGTCGATAACCAAACTGGAATTTTCAAATAACATTGTCTTTTTATCTTCTCCCAATTTAACCACAAAGACTCCCGTACATAATGTCTTCTAAAATAACCCTGTGTTTTAGTTCCCTTATACCATAAAAAAGCATGCCAACCCAACAGCAAGTCATGCCCTTCTAATGTCAACAACCTATGTTTCCTTAATGTTATCCATTCTTTGACCCACATCAAACTTGCAGCTTGATAATACAATTCCCAATTAGGCAGACCAAAACCTCCTCTAATTCTAGCATCTTGCAAAAGCTTTAGCTTTATTCTCGCTTTTTTACCTTGCCATATAAACTTCAACATAATTTTATTTAAATCTTCAAAATAGTCTTTTCCAAGCCTAATTGGTATTGTTTGAAACAAAAATAAAATTCTAGGTAAGATATTCATCTTAATTGTTGAGATTCTCCCTATTAATGACAATTGCAAGTTTTCCCACTTCTTCAAATCTGTAGTTATCTGTTGTTTAAGTTTAATTATTCTCCTTTAATGTGTTACATCTTGTTGTCAAATATATCCCCAGATACTTAACCTTATTTGTAACTTGAATTTTCAAAAGATCTGCCAATTCTTCTCTCTGTCTCAATAGCATATTCTTTGTCAAAATCTTTGTTTTGTCTTTACTTATTTTCAAACCAGCCACCTCTCCATATGCCTCTATCCTTTCCAGTAACTTTGGAGCTGTTTCTAGCGGATCTTCCAAAATAAAAGCTAAGTCATCAGCAAAAGCTTGTAGCTTAAATTCTTCCTTCTTAATTTTCATTCCTTTTATGCTTTTATCATCCCTAATATTTCTATTCAACACTTCCAAGGTCAACACAAATAGCAAAGGAGATAGGGGGCATCCTTGTCTTGTGCCTTTCCTTATATTAATAAAATCTGTAAGTTCCCCCTCCATCATTACCCTTGCTGTCTGTTTATTATATATAGCTTCTATTGCTTGAATAAATTTTTTAGCGAAACCCATCTGCTCCAATAATAATAACATAAATCTCCAGTTCACGTTGTCAAATGCTTTTTGAGCATCTAGGAATATCAAAGCCATTTGCTTTTCAGGATGAGCCTCATAGTATTCCAAAGTGTCCAAGATTACTCTCATATTGTCTCTAATTTGTTTCTTTGGCAGAAATCCATTTTGATCTGAGTGAATAAAATTATTTAAATATTTTTTAAGTCTTTCTGCTAAGATTGAAGCAAAGATTTTATAGTCTGCATTCAATAAAGAAATAGGTCTATAATTCTTAATTTGCAATGGGTCAGTCTCTTCCTTTGGTATGAGTGTAATATAAGCCTCTGACCATGTTTTAGGTATCATCTTTTTTAACATAACTTCATTCATAACTTCTAACAATGGGATGCTCAATAATTCTTGAAATGTTTTATAAAATTCTACTGGAAGCCCATCTGGACCCGGAGCTTTCCCATTATTTTGTCTCTTAAATGCTTCATTTAGTTCCATCATTGTTATATTGCTTTCTAGCATTTCTTCAGTCTCTTTAGGTATCTTTGGTAAATTAGCTTCCTGTAAATACTGTCAGACCTATTTCTTATTGTCTGTAATTGATAGCAATAGCACTTAGACCAAGGGCCTTCAAACTTGGCAAGTTATAAGACTTGTGGACTTCAACTCCCAGAATTCCTGAACTAACATGACTGGAGGAGGAATTCTGGGAGTTGAAGTCCACAAGTCTTAAAGCTGCCAAGTTTGAAGACCCCTGCTCTAAATTCATATTCTCCCTCGTTATCAAATGTGTGGCCCGAAATTAAGGCAATGAGCTTTTTATGAACACATTGGCCCATCAACATTTCTGTTGAAGTTGCTATATCCTTTTGAACTAAAATTGCTAGTATAAGTTGCTGGTAGAATTAGGCTAAATCTTGAATGATCCAGGCTAATTATACAGAGATGGGATCAGCACCATCTGAGAATTATGTGCTGACTCTGGAGCCTCCAGATTCTGGCAGCAGCGAGGCAGAGGAACATGGGGAGCCTGTTCCCAGTGTGCTTGTGCACAGAGCTGCCAGAAGGCAAGAACAGCTAGAACAAAAGGGGCGACTCAGGAGTAAGGCTTGGAGATGACTGCCCCTCCCATAAG
The DNA here is from genome assembly GCA_033807585.1 of Hydrophis major. Lineage (NCBI taxonomy): Eukaryota > Metazoa > Chordata > Lepidosauria > Squamata > Elapidae > Hydrophis > Hydrophis major. The sequence continues at coordinate 11,434,418 of CM066333.1, read as the reverse complement.
GTATAAAGGAAGTGCAAAGGTAAAAAAACCTTTGCAGGAATCAAAGTCGTTCACTCTGTTTGGATTACACCTTGAAGCTCTGTGTGGACTTTGTACTTCAGTTGGCTTTTTACAGTTAATTCAGCCCTTTAGTTTCTGGCAGCCATTCAAAGGAGAGAGAGGTGGGTGCTTATCTCGAGGGACTGTTTGAGACTCATTACAGGCTGGGAACGAACTTAATTCCCAGCATTGAAATAAAACAAGAGTTGTTTGGACTAAGCATGTGTTTAATTATAGTCTCAGGAAGCCTTGGTCAGAACACTTGGAACCCTGACAATTTAGTCTCAACGTACAACCACAATTGAGCCCAAATGATATTGATGTTGATGTTATTCTGTGAGAAATTTGTTCCACAAGTTTTGCCCCGTTTTATGACTTTTCTTGCCACATTTGTTAAGCTAATCCCTCCAATAAGTAACATGGTTGTTAAGTGAATCTAGTTTTGACCTTTGACTTGGCTAGTCAAAAGATCACAAAAAGGTGGCCGCATGACCCCGGGACATTGTCAACTGTCATACAAGTTAATCCATTGTCAAGCCTCCGAATATAAATCATGGGGATGCTGCAAGGGTCGTAAGTGTGAAAAATGGTCATGTCACTTTTTTTCCCCATGCCGTTGTAACTTCAAATGGTCACTAAGCAAACTGTTGTAAGTCGAGGATTACCTGTATCTGAAAATCATACAAGAATGGGGCGTTCTTACGAGAATAGCTGTTGCCGTATATTGATGAAAACAAGGGCACAACCCAAAACATTGTGGCGTGTCACCTTTGACCCTAGTGTCACAGGTTCTCCATCCCTACCCTAGAGGTTGGCATTCTGCTTGGCAATATGCCAATAATCCCTCTCATGTTGAGGGGAGGCTATTAGATGGCATTATATGCTCTTGTCCAACTCCATGACTGGCATAATTTTGGGGTATATCAATATACAGCTTTTAAAACAGGTCATCGCTTTCTGGCAGAGAACATCTCGTCCACCCGTATGAACCTGCAGGGAATCTTAAACTTAAATACAGCCAGAGAACCACATAAATTTACAGCCCTGGAGTTCAAGACATAAATGTTCCTGGGGAGAGGTTTCATATAGTTTTTTTTTTTTTTTTATAAAAAAACTCCAATAACGTAACTAGCCTTCGGTATGGATGGAGTAGCTGCACTAACAGAGGATAAGCTGAGAAAAACTGTCTCGCTGGGTCTGATTTATTACTCCGTTGCAAAATCAATTCAGGCCAAGTTATATGTGTGTCAGGCTAACTCCTGTGCTGCGTTTAATCTGATTTCTGAGTTTTAAACGAAAGAGGGGGAGAGAATGACGAAGGAAACACAAAAGTTGTGGGACACAATGGAAGGTTTGGGGCCTTGCATATCTACCCTCCCCATTAGAAGACTGGTGTTAATATATTCAGCCCTAATTTTGGCTGTTGATGTCACTCCTGTTCTTGCTTATCCCAGTGTTGAAGAAAACCTAGAACAAGGAATGAAAGATAGTCCTCTACTTATGACTGGTCGCCTAGGGACCACTTAATGTTATGACTGACACCACCACCCTGCAGTCATATAAATGCATTTTGCATCCTCGGCTATTGGCCCGCATCCAAGGGTGTGATTTAAATAATTTAACAACTGGTTCGCCCAGGGTAAGGTTGGCTGTTGTGGGTGACGTGGCCCATCCCCATCCTCCAGCTCTGCTGCACATGCGGGAGAAGTTTCCCACGATGACCAACCTGACCCTGGGTGAAACCAGTTGTTAAATTACATCCCCTGCCCGCTATCAAAGCGGATCCTGGGCGCTGCACTGCAATGGAAAAATGGGTGAGCAGCCGGCACGAGGGAAGGAAGGAGGTGCAGCAGGGAGAAGAAAGAGGGAAAGCAGCTGTCTCCTTCCCTTGTACCGGCTGCTTCGTTGCCTGTTTCTCTATTGCAGTGGAGCACAGCACCCAGATCCACTTTGATAAGGGAGTGGGGGCAATTTAACAACCAGTTTATTCAAACCGGTGTGAACCGGCTGAATCCCGCCGCTGCTCGCATCCCATAGTCATGTGACCACGATCGGCAACTTTTTTGCTGGGAAAAATGAATTTAATTCTGGTTTCCACCCAAAGAAAACACAGCAAACAACGGGTTTGCTTAACGGCTGATGTGTTTGTTTTATGACCTCCACAAAAAAGTCATAGTATCAATCATGTGATGATTTGCTTTATGACTGTCACAATTTACAGCCAGAATTGCTGGCTCCATTACAGTCGTAAATTGAGGGTGACTTAGAGAGAAAAAAAAAGATAATATCCACTCTGAATGTATGACTCTGCATCTCACAGGCTGGGAAGATTGTGAAGGGGAAATCCACTTCAAATAGAACAGAGGTGGGGAAATATAGCTCCATAATGACTTGTGGACTTCAACTCCCAGAATTCTGGGGGTTGAAGTCCACAAGTCATAAAGGGGCCATGGATCTTGGATTGCCACCAGCGCCTGACTTCTGGCAGGCCATACAGTACCTATTAGTATTTTAAAAGTAAAGAGGCAGGCAATTCAAAAAGACTTCAATAGGCTTAAGCAGTGAGATGAAAAGAAAATTACAAGGTGGAATTTAAGCAGAGGAATGCCAAGTTCAACATCCGGATGGGAAAAATGAAAGGCAAAAGTACAGGAAATGGGAGGACCAGCTTGGCAGCTAATGGGTATTTTAATAGACCACAAGTCAAACCAGAGCCAACTTTCAGCCTTATGGGGTAGACTGGGTGTCTCCAAACTCATCAACTTTAAGACTTGTGGATTTCACCTCAGTCAACTGTCAGCCTATGAGTCTAACTGTCAAATCAAACTAACTATTAGCATCATGAGGTAGACTAGGGGGTCTCCAAACTGGACAACTTTAAGACTTGTGGATTTCACCTCAGAGTCAACTGTCAGCCTATGAGTCAAACAGTCAAATCAGAGCCAACTATCAGTCTTATGAGGTAGACCAGGGATCTCCAAACTTGACAACTTTAAGACTTGTGGACTTCACCTCAAAGCCAACTGTCAGCCTAATGAGTCAAACAATCAAATCAGAGCCAATTATCAGCCTTATGAGGTAGACTAGGGATCTCCAAACTTGACAACTTCAAGACCTGTAGACTTCAACTCCCAGAATCAAACCAGGTCTGACTGTTAGACTTATGAGGCAGACCAGGAGGTCTCCAAACTTGACAAGACTTCTGGATTTCAAATCCCAGAATTCACATGACCTCAAGGAACTGCAACCATCATAAATATTAGTCAGTTGCGAAGCATCTGGATTTTGATTGCATGACCATGGGGATGCTGCCATAGTGGTTAAGTGTGAAAAAATGGTCATAAGTCACTTTTTCAAGGCCGTTGTAACTTTGAACGGTCACTCAATGAACGTTTGTAAGTTAAGGACTGCCTGTATATGAGCTTTCAGCCAAGAGAAGAGGCTGTCATACATGATGTGTTGACTTCTCCTTTGCTGGACATCTGGATGGTTGGCTGTCAGAAATGCCTTAGATCAGGGGTGTCAAACAAGGCCCCGGCCTGAGATCAGGCCCACAGGGCTGCCCTGGAAACAGTGAAGGACCAGTCCGCGGTGCCTTTGCCAGCAAAAATGGAGCTCAGGAGGGCCATGTGCAGTCCCTCCAAAGATCTGTTTCCGCTGGCAGAGGGTTGCAGGAGGTTGTCCCAGCCTGAAAACAAAGCTCAGGAGCCTATTTTCACTGGCAGAGTGCTCAGGCCACCATAGGCTCCCCTCAACATGAGTAATGTCGAGCTGGCCATGCCTCCTGGCCACGCCAGGAGCGTGTGATCGCCGAACCAGTTGTTATACCAGTGGAATCCCACCTGATTCCAATGCGGATTCCAACTCTATGATTCTATGATTCTACAGATGACTGGAATCTTGCAAAAGATGCCAGATCTGGCCAGATGCTTACATCTCTAAGCAAGACTGCATGCTGAGTTACTCGAATGCAGATTGCTGAACCCTTATCACTTTGTAAATCTACTCCCCACAAACAGAATTTTGAGGGTACAAAGAGAGGAAAAGGAAAAAGGGAACCTGCAAGATTGACGTCAGCTCGGGAAAGCAAATATTAGATTTCTGGATTGCAATGGGTTTAAAACTAAGACCAAATGCAATAAGGAATCAGGAAAAATAAATGATTCAGGCATGTGCTTGGCCTGGGACAAGACCCAAATGCAGTAATGTTTTTGCAAGCCGCAGGCTGCTCTTCAATCACATTTTAGCACTCTCTAGAGTCTCCCAAAATTGTGTTGGAAAAACATTGAATATTGGCCATGCGATTTGGGGTTTTTTAAAAAATGAAAATGGTTTCATTAAGCTTCTGCTAGGCTTAGCACACCTATTTTGGATTATGTCTCCCAAATGGTCCAATAATCATCTAAAAAAGCCAAAAGCTTTTGCTTTCCTTTCTCCTGGGTGACCTCTTCCTACCAAGTTTGTTTCCAAGTAAAAGTAGGCAAATGAGATTCAGGGAATTAAAACGTGGAAGGGGATTCTCTGTGGCCAACTCACCATGGTCAACTTGCCATGGCCATGTTGACTCACCATGGGACAATTTAACAATCCAATTTAATTATTTAAAATAATTTATCAAAGTTATTTTAATTTTGGTCATTCGCATTTCATTTTGTCCTTCCTTTTTCATCCTTTCTTAAAATGCTTCTGATTCATCATTTCTTTCATATTAGTATAACTCTTGTCCTGCGACGATTTAGCCATGGTGATTTGTCCTGCGGCAAGTTGGTCGCGGCGAGTTGGCTATGGTGAAGTGGTATATACAGACCTTTAAAATGATAAGTGCAATAATGACAGTGGTAGACTTGGTGAGAGATCTTATGAAGAATAGCTGTAGGAACTGGATTTGTTCAGCCTAAATGTCATGCCCCCGTCGGAGTCTGGATCCAAGGAGGAAAACGAACAGCCGTCGGAGCGGGAGAGTGGCTCCGTTGGCTGTGGAAGAAACTGGGGAAGGGCAAAGTCAGGGGGGGTACAGAGGAAGACCAAGACCCACCCTCTCTTCATCCTAGGGCACACAGGGAAGAATGGAGAAGAGAGCAACATGGGTTGCATGGCTTACAAGGGAGGAAAGGGCCCTGATTCCCTTCACAAGGCACACCTGGGGAGGGAGTTTAAAGGAGAGGCAGTTGGGAGGGGCATTTGTCGGGAACAAATGTTGAGTTTATCTAATGCTGGCTGCTGTAATCTGAGTACCTGGCATCCTCCCAACTGGTTTGATTTACTACCATGTTACTTCACTTCTGGAACTTCTTATCTTGCCCTTCTGGATTTATTACCTTATCTTGCTTTGTTGGATTTATACTTTAAAGTTTTCTGTTTACACTGTTTTGGAGTAGAATATCTTTCAGTGATGTTCTTGCCTTTATTTAGTAACAAGAGATCTCAGAAAACATGAAGGAATGCTCTGCTTTTCATTGTCCAAGTGATGACTCATCCTTCCACACCTAAAGTGGTAAAAGAGGAATAAGAAGAAGGTGGGAGGAAGAGGGAGGGGAGAAGGAAGGGGGAGAAGGAGGGGGAGGAGAGAGGAGAGAAAGAAGGAAGGAAGGAAGGAAGGAAGGAAGGAAGGAAGGAAGGAAGGAAGGAAGGAAGGAAGGAAGGAAGGAAGGAAGGAAGGAAGGAAAGAGAGGAAATGGAGAAGGAGGGGAGAGAGGAGAAGGAAGGAAGGGGAGGGGAAAGAGAAGGCAAAGAAGAAGGTGAAAGAAGAGGAGGAGGAGGAAGAGGAGGAGGAGGAGAAGAAGAAGAAGAAGAAGAAGAAGAAGAAGAAGAAGAAGAAGAAGAAGAAGAAGAAGAAGAAGAAGAAGAAGAAGAAGAAGAAGAAGAAGAAGAAGAAGAAGAAGAAGAAGAAGAAGAAGAAGAAATAATCTCCAACAGTCCCTGCTTTTCTCTGCTACTATAAAATCACAAGAGGAATTTCAGAAGGGAATGTCTGCCTTGGAATCTTTCAAGGAGCAGATCTTTTGGCACCATTCAGAGGATCTCCTTAAGAGACTGCTGGAGAACTTCTCTGCCTTGGAAGAAATCCAAAGAAACTGTCTACCCACCCACCAAACCCAGAGAGCATTCTGAAAAGCCAGGGGTCCTAGCAATCCTGTGTCTTTTGAGAGGGGCTGTTCTGTACCTTCATTTGAATTCTTGAGATCCCCGCGCTTTGATTGGCCAAAGCGCGGGGCGATCGGATTGGCTAGGCGAGCCGCGCCGATTGGCTCGCTGAGAATCTCCCGCGATTGGTTGATTCGAATCGCGGGAGATTCAAAGTGGTGCCATTGGCCGCGGCCGCCGCGGCTTGGAAATAAAAAGCCGCAAAGTTTTTCTAAGAGGCAGTTCGGTTCCTGACTGCAATAAAGAGCTTGATATAAAGTCACCGATTCCTGGCTTCCTTCCACGCGGACTTAACACTGGTGACAAGGATGGGATTCTTATCCTGAACCGAAGCACGTGTCCGACGGAAGCCAGCCAACCGACGAGATGGCCAGCATCGCGCCACCAACCCCCTTCAAGCCCACCAGCGAGGACTGGGAATCTTACACGGACAGATTCCACATGTTCCTCGAATGCAACGATCTGAAGGATGCCACGGGACCGAAGAAAAGAGCCATCTTCCTAATGCACTGCGGGCCCGCAGTGTTTAAGATGGCAAAAGCGCTAGCCAAGCCCGCCGATGTTACCGCGCTGGATTGGGCGGACCTCGAGTCTTTACTCCGGAAACACTACGCTCCAGCCCTACCCATTCTCATCCGACGACACGAATTTTACCGGCGGGACCAGCGGTCGGGCGAGAGTTTCAGTGATTTCGTTGCAGAGCTGCGGCGCCTTGGAGGACTATGCGAGTTCTCCAATATGAACGAGGCCCTGCGGGACCGAATCGTGCTCGGCCTTTGGGACCCCATTCTCCAAAGTCGGTTGATGGCTAAGGGCAACATCGCTCTCGCCGATGCCATCTCCAAAGCCGCAGCAGCCGAAGCAACCTGACAATCAGCAGACCGCATGCGGAGACCGAACGCCGGGGACCGCACCGCAAACAACAACCCTGCAAGGACGACCGAGGCCCAACCTGAAACTACCACCCACCAGGGCGAACTCCACTCCACCTCGGGCACGTCAGACGAGGAGGAAGACATCCACCGTCTCCAGGCAGGCCGTGACCAGCGCAGCCGGCGGAGTCGTAAGTCGAGGACTGCGTGTGCCGGTTGCGGAGGCGACCACCCCAGATCCGAATGCCGGTTCTTCGACTCCGTTTGCAGGCACTGTGACAAAAAAAGGCCACATAGCCCGCGTCTGCCGCCTCAAGAAAACCCACAGCCCCAGACAATGGGACCCAAGCAAACGGAAACAAGAGAGCCCACCCCCCAGGACCAGAGACCGCCCAGCAGACAACTGTTGGGAACGGAACGGATGAACCCAATGAGGGGGCAAGAGCCGGCAGAGAGAAGAGATACATCAGACGGTCACCATCGGCCATGCAACTACCACAGACGCCAGAAAGGTCTACGTGGAGGTAGGCATCGAAGGCGAACCCTGTAAAATGGAGGTGGACTCCGGGTCCTACCTCTCAATGGTAGCATGGCAAGAAATTAAACGCTTGGTGCCTACCATCCAGAGGAGGGAACTAGAAAACCAGAGACTAATCCTCAAAGACTACCAGGGAAACCGCATCCCTGTAGTCGGAACAGGACAATTCACAGTGACATACAAGGGGCACACCGAAAGACTTCCCCTGACCATCGTCGATCGAGACCGAACTAGCCTGCTGGGACTTCGCACCGCTAGGCATCGCAGTCACGGGCATCGACCACATTGCCGAAGCCGACTGGGAGCAGCAACTGGCCCGGGACTTCCAAGAAGTGTTCGACGGCACCCTAGGCAAGTACCGAGGGCCCCCTATATCCTTCAGCCTAGACCCAAACGTTCTCCCGAAACACCTAAAACCAAGGCAGGTACCTTTCGCACTCAAACTGAAAATCGACGAGCAAATTGACAAGCTCGTCAAGCAAGGGGTCTTACAACCCATAGACCACACCCGGTAGGAGACCCCCATAGTCACCCCAATCAAGCCTGATGGGTCAGTGAGAATCTGCGGGGACTATAAGGCCACCCTAAATGGCGCCTTGCAGCAAAGCGCTTACCCCGTCCCCATAGTGCAGCATCTCCTACACTCACTGGGAGGGGGCAAAGTTTTCGCGAAACTCGACCTGGCCCAAGCATACCAGCAACTGCCGGTCGACGAGGAAACTGCAGAGGCGAAACCATAGTCACCCACCAGGGAGCCTTTAGATGCAACCGCCTCCAATTTGGAGTCAGCGTGGCGCCTGGAATTTTCCAGAGCCTCATGGAAAGACTCTTACAAGGCATCAAGGGGGTGGTACCATACTTCGACGATGTGCTAGTATTGGCAACCAACCAGGCCGAACTAGAGAGTCGCCTAAGGGAGGTGCTAACGAGATTCAAAGAAACCGGGCTTAAAGTGAAGAGGGAAAAATGCCAGCTGTACACAGAGCGGGTCGAATTCCTAGGATACCTCCTAGACCGACACGGCATTCACCCCACTGACAAAAAAATTAAAGCTATCAAGGAAGCCCCCACACCCAGGTCAAAAACAGAACTGCAGGCGTTTCTGGGGCTACTTAACTTTTATAATGTCTTCCTGCCCCAAAAGGCGACTGCGGCAAAGCCTTTGCATAGGCTTTTGGACAAGGCGGCTACCTGGACTTGGGGGAAACGCGAGGAAGCCGCCTTCAGGAAAACCAAGGACCTGCTCACTTCGGATGCCGTCCTCATCCAGTACAACGAGACCCTACCACTAGCCATCACATGCGACGCATCACCCTTCGGCATCGGCACTGTCCTCAGCCACACTCTCCCCGACGGAAAGGAAGCACCCATCGCGTTCTTTTCAAGGACCCTCACCAAACCAGAGCGGAACTACAGCCAGCTGGACAAAGAGGCTTTGGCTATCGTCGCCGCAGTAAAAAGGTTTCATGAGTACCTCTACGGCCGGACGTTTACCATCATCAACCAACCACAAACTGTTGCTGCGAATACTCGCAGGGAACAGGGCCACCCCGAACATTCTGTCTCCCCGAATGACAAGGTGGTCTGAATTCCTGGCCGCCTACAACTACGGACTCACACACCGACCCAGTAAGACTATCTCCCATGCGGATGCCTTAAGCCGCTCAACGTTACCCGAACCAGACACTGACCCAGCACCCACAACGACCACCCTCAGCATAGAGACTCTACCCAACCTACCCATAACCGCGTCAGACATTGCCCGAGAAACTAATAAAGACAAACGTCTGGCGCGGGTTTTGCATTGGGTAGAGAAAGGGTGGCCGGAAAAGGACAACGACGAGACCTTCAGGACATTCCAGAACCAGCAAACGGAACTCTCATTACTAAAAGGGTGTATACTATGGGGGGATAGGGTGGTCATCCCGGAAAAACTACAAGGGAAGGTTTTGGAACTGTTACACGAGGGGCACCCGGGCATCGTTAGAATGAAAGCCCTGGCCAGAAGTTACAATTGGTGGCCAGGGATGGACAAACAGATCGAGGCCTGGGTAGCAAGGTGTCAACGATGCCAGGAAACTAGACCAAGCCCACCCACGGCACCCATCCTAGAGTGGGAAACCCCCAGGGGACCTTGGTCTAGAATCCACATAGATTTCGCCGGGCCCACAAAAGGACACACTTTCTTAATAACCGAAGACGCTTACTCCAACTGGCTGGAGGTAAGCAACATGAGAACAACCACCATGGAAGCCGTGACCAAAGAACTCTGCAAACTCTTCGCAACACACGGCCTCCCGGACATCCTCGTGTCCGACAACGGGCCCCAATTCACCTCGCTAGAATTCAAAAAATTCCTAGCAGAAAAGGGCATACGACATGCACTGACAGCCCTGGCGCATCCGGCGGCGAATGGCAGGGCGGAACGGATGGTTCAATTCACAAAAAAAACCATCCACAAAATAGACCACGGGGAGATCCAGGACAAAATAAATAAATTACTTTTCATACAGCACATAACCCCGAACACCACAACAAATAAAAGCCCGGCAGAACTGCTAATGGAGAGGAAAATAAGGTCCCCACTCGATAGACTACACCCCACTTACAACCCAGAGAAACCCCCAGACTCCACCAGCAAACACCGAACCTTCGCACCAGGCGACGCCGTCTATGCGAAGAACCTAACCGGAGACCCATTATGGGTACCAGCAATCATAACACAGCTAACAGGCCCACACTCGTACTGGCTACAAACAACCGACGGACGAGTGTGGAAACGCCACATCGATCAGTTAAGATTGAGGACGGCCACACAAGACACCACCGACATGCAACCAAACAAAACCAACCCCCTCAGCACAAACCAAGAGGGGAGGGGATACCCCGGGAACCAAAACCCAGAAAAAAGAAACCAGCCATACTCACCTGCAGACAGCCAGCATGAAACCTTGCCAGGAAGAGACAGCCAGGCCAGCTCAACCAACCCGGGAAGACCGAGCGGGAGCGGCGAAACCCGCAACTCAACCAACCCGGGTAGCCCAGGAGGGAGCTGTGGAGAGCGGCCCGGCCAGACAGACCAAGCGGTTCCCACGACGGAGTCCGGAGAAACAGAGACCCCGACCGAACCGGCCGGGATCCAACCTACGACTGACCTGCGCAGGTCCAGTAGGCAAAGACGGAGCCCCGCCTACCTACGGGACTACGCTACGTAGGACTGAACCAAGAGGGCAGGGGTGTTCTGTACCTTCATTTGAATTCTTGAGATCCCCGCCCTTTGATTGGCCAAAGCATGGGGCAATCGGATTGGCTAGGCGAGCCACGCTGATTGGCTCGCTGAGAATCTCCCGCGATTAGTTGATTCGAATTGCGGGAGATTCAAATTGGTGCCATTGGCCACGGCCGCCGCGGCTTGGGAATAAAAAAAACACAGTTTTTCGGTTCCTGACTGCAATAAAGAGCTTGATATAAAGTCACCGACTCCTGGCTTCCTTCCACGTGGACTTAACAGGGGCAGAGACTAAAATGATAAAGATGGCTTCTTTATACAAAGAGAACATGACTCATTCCTTCAGACACGCAAGGCACGCAACAGCTGCTTCAGTCTCCAACTTATCTCCAGTTTATTGGGCTTTAGGAGCGCATTCACCCAATACTTAAAGTGTAACAAGAGACAAAATCTTGGGAAATGCACGGAAGTGAATGTAGGACATCTGTTCCGTGGTGTCTCTTTCTTTGTACGTTGGCACAGTGAACATGGATTTGGGCAGACTCTGGGTGACCATGGAGGGCCGGAGGACTTGGCGTGCTGTGGTCCAGGAGGTTGTGAGAGGTTGGGCATAATTTATCGACTGAACAACAACAACAAATTTAATGCTGTAGTCTAAAACAACCACAACAACTTTCATGATCTAATCCAAAAGGCATTGGGGGAAAGAAAAGAGAAGGCAATAATTAATGCAAATGAAGAATTTCTCTTCTGGAGCATGAGACCGTGTTTATGAATATGGGGTTATGTAGCTCGCAGACGACTGATCCGTATGCAACAGATGCTTTTCAGCTGCTGAAAGGAACTCGAGTGTTTGTTTGTCATAGCGGAAAACAGTTAATGTTGCAGCAAGAATTACTTTGGCAAAGACTAAATCCTGGTGACTGCAGCGTGAAACAGATCAGTAATCGTGTTCCTCAACTGGCCTCTGGGGCAGCACTTGTTATCAATTTGAAAACAGGAAGCTTAAATCTAAAACCCTCCGGTGCCACTCAAAGATGATCAGTCAAATCAAAGTGAACAGAGGTAGTTCTTGACTTACAGCCACAAGTGAGCCCGAAATTTCTGTTGCTGAGCGAGACAGTTGTTCAGTGAATTTTGGCCCACTTTACGACCTTTCTTGCCACAGTGGTTAAGTGAATCCCAGCGGTTGTTAAATTAGTAACATCGTTGTAAAATGAATCTGGCTTCCTCATTGACTTTGCTTGTCAGAAGGTCGCAAAGGGAGAATCACATGATCCCGGGACATTGCAACCATTGTAAGTATGAGTCAATTGAGTGGTGTGATGGCCTAGAGGTGGCGCTCTCTCGCCTCCCAATCAGGAGGCTGTGAGTTCGATCCTAGGTAGAGGTAGATATTTCTCTCTCTGGGCACAATGAGAATATATACATGCTGAACAAAACTCCGCTCTGGTGACAGGAAGGGCATCTGGCTAGTAAACACTCAGCTCCATTCAGCTGCCCAGACTTCACCCCACAAGGGATTATGGGGTCATATGCTGCACCGGTTGTAAGCATGAAAAGGGCCAAAAGTCACTTTTTTCAGTGCTGTCGCCACCTTGAACAGTCACTAAATGAATGGTTGTTAAGTCGAGGACTACCTGTACAACAGTGGTTCCGTAAATGTCATAGGCTTGCACCCACAATGCTTTCATCTCTCTTACTTAGCAGCTCAAAGTGGCAACTGCGCTTGAGTCACCAAAGTTTGTGTAAGCAGAAATTAATTTCATTCCAACCTATCTGGAGGGGTAACCAGGTTTGTGAAAGGCTGATCTAGTGGTATCATAAATTAAATATTGCCACACATTTATATTTTAAACACACTGCAAGATGGGGTTGGAAAACAGCAAGATGACTTTCAATAGAAGATTGCATGAGCAGCTCCTAACTTGTTTACTCACACAAATGGCATTTAAACAGTCTTGTGGCTTGGAGGAAAGCACACCAAAGCTGGCAATTTATCATTAACCCTGACTAGTATATTGTTTCCAAGACTTTCTGCTCTGCACCCATTGGAGAGGCCTTAACCAATCCTGGAATTCAGGAGAAACTATCTAACAGCAAGAACAATTAACCAGTGGAACAGCTTGACACTAGAAACTGTGGGTGCTTCATCACTGCAAGTTTTTAAGAAGACACTGGACACCCACCTGCCTGAAATGTTATAGGGCCGTGATGGCGAACCTATGGCATGCGTGCCGGAAGTGGCACACAGAGCCATCTCTGCCTGCACATGAGCCGTCGCCTTGGATCAGGTCCACTGCGCATGCCTCCCACCAGCCAGCTGATTGTTGCTGGTGGGAGGTATGCACGGGGTGCCTGGCGCGTGTGGGAGATGCATGCACATGTGCAGAAGCAAGGAGAGCATGCGTGGGGGACGTGCGTGTACTGTACATTTTCGGCACACGGCGACGAAAAGGCTAGCCATCACTACTATAGGGTCTCCTCCTTGAGCAGGGGGCTGGACTAGAAGACCTCCAAGGTCCCTTCCAGCTCTATTCTGATTCTGATTCTAATCAGCTGTCTTGTCAGAATTCGTATATTGTCCTCGACTTACATATATTTGTTTAGTGACAACGGCACCAAAAAAAGGTAACTTATGGCTCTTTTTACACTTTGTGACAACTGGAGCATCATCACCGTCACAGAATCAACATTTGGATGCTTGGTAACTGACTCATACTTATGACAGTTGCATGTCCCAAGTTCATGTGATTCCCTTTTGCGACCTTCTGACAAGCAAAGTCAATGGGGAAGCCAGATTCACTTAGCAATCATGATTTTATTTTATTTTACTTTACTCTACTTTATTTTTTGCTTTTTGTTTTAGTTTATTATATTTTAATTTAATTTAGTTCAATTGATTTTATTTTATTTCCTATGACATTTATTTGCCTCCCATCATGTATCTAATGACTATTACTAATGTAACAACTAGAGTGATTCATTTAACAACTGGGACAAGAAATGACATAAACAGGGGCACAATTCACTTAACTGCCTCCCTTAGCAACAGAAATGTTGGACTCAATTGCGTTTGTAAATAAAGGACTACCTGCAATCATTAGGATTAAACAGGGCTTCAGACACAATTCCCAAAATTGGAATATATAGGAACATAAACGTTATAACTGTCTGCACATTTCCAGCAACTGCTGGGCTGTTCTGCAGAGAAAAGCTGCAGAAAAGCTGCAGCTGCTTTAAAGAGCCGCAAGCAGGTGTCCTTAACAGATAACAGATAATAGATCATCAGAGTTGGAAGGGACCTTGTAGGACATCTAGTCCAATCCTCTGCCCAAGCCGGAGACCCTACACCATTCCTGGCAAATGGCAGTCCAATCTCTTCTTGAAAGCCTCCAGGGATGGCGCTCCCACAACTTCCGAGGGCAACTTCTCTTCCATGGGTTGATTATTCTCACTGTCAGAAAGTTTCTCCTTATTTCTCTCCTTGTTCCATTTTCCCTCCATTATTCCTTGTCTGGCCTTTGGGTCCCTTGGAGAATAGTTTGGCCCCTTCCTCCTCTCTGTGGCAGCCTCTCAAATATTGGAAGACTGCCATCCTGTCTCCCCTGGTCCTTCCTTTCTCCATTCATGAGAAAGTGCAGCCAAAGTGCAGCACAGCCCTAACAGTCTCCTCCATCTTTGTTCGCTGACTGCTAAAGTTTCTGTCAACAGAAGAGCCTCATCCATATTTAACACGGAAACACAAACATTGGCCTAAGTACACAAAATGCTTATTGGGGGGAAAGACCTTGGGAGAATAGCCTTGCTGAAAACGCAGAGATGTTGGAATGCGAAAAAGCACAGAACGCAACTCAAGAAGGGAGAAATAAAAGGTAATAATTTAGAAAAAGATAAGGAGAGGAGAAGCATTTCAAAATCTAATGTAAAAGGTATCTGGACTTCAATTCCCAGAATTCTGGGAGTTGAAGTCTAGACATCTTCAAGCTACCAAGGTGGATAACACTGATCTAATGTTTTCTCATAGGTATCATTACTCTACCAATACTACTCAGAAAATCTTACATCAATGAATCTTTTTAGTTATGTGCTTTCTAAAGGTCAATTAAGGGATTCTGTCATTTAGCCTTTGCATCTGCCTCCTTGCAAATCTGTTCTCCCTGCAGGTGCCTCATTTCTGTTTGTCCTGAGGTAAATTATTCTACTGGCGCTACAGGAAGTTCTCATGACCAATCACACTTAGCAACTGTTCAAAATTACAATGGACTCCCGCAACATACTTAAAATCTGGTTCTGAGTCCCCCTCCTTTATCATGTGATTCCGCATTGGTCCCCCTCCTTTATCATGTGATTCCACATTGCTCGGCAACCAGACCGCTTGGTTGCTTGGCAACCAGACTCTCAGAGTATATTCATGAACTGGAATAGAGCTTGGTAACAAGTTCAGCCAATGAATAGGCATAGCAACTAAATCAGCCAATGAGGACAGTTTGAAAACTGAAACTAAAACTACCTAGGTGAGGCTCTATATTAAACTATATGAAGCTTTGAAGCTATGTTAAGCTCTGAGTCTGTCTATTGAAAATGAAACTGCTTCTTTCCTCTGCTGTATATAATGCTTGCTTGCCTGCTGAACTAAAGTGAAACTGATGTCTCTTTCTGAGCTGCTGTGTGTCTGCTGAAGTTACCTGCAACATGTTTCTGTTTGAGTTAGCTCCATTTTGGAGAAATCTACAACTAGTTTATAAAATCTACTTATGATGTTTATAAAGATGTTAAATGAAGCATCAGCGCTTATTTTTCTGGTGCTGAATTAACTCTGCAAAACTCTGAACACGGACCAGCATCCTGCAGTCACATGACAACATTTTATGACATTTTTTGCTTCCAGATTTTGGCCAAACCAGCCCCTACCGAACAACGGGTTCGCTTTGCGATCATGGCACTTGTTTAACAACCGCTGCAAAAGAAAAGAAAAAAGCACGGTCGTAAAATCAGGTGCAATAAATCAGAAAGTGAGGCGGTTCAAATAAATGAAGGTTTATTGTATGCTAAAGCTCTTTACAAGAATCTGAAATACTAACCCGCAAAGCAAAAGCAGTGGTAGATAAGAGTCAAAAGAATTCAAGCCTGGCTGGACTTAAATCTCTTGCAGGCACGAAGGGACTCAAGACTGATGACATATTTGACCTCTCCTTCAAGCTCAGTCTGACCATCTCCTAGAGGTCACTTGCTTTACAACCGTCGTGACTTAGGACTGTAATGGGGAGATTCCATTACTGTCATAACCTGAGGACTACATGTGGCCTTTTCTACATTGTGGAGCCTGATCTGGCCCCAGGCCATGATTGACATGTTGATGGTGGTAACTTTACACCAGACTAGTGTTTCTCAACCTTGGGAAGTTTAAGATGGGTGGACTTCAACTCCCAGAATTCCCCCAACCAGCCATGCTGGCTGGGGGAATTCTGGGTTTTGAAGTCTACCCATCTTAAACTTCCCAAGGTTGAGAGACACTGTACTAGATGAATGTCAACCTGTGCCACAGTGCAATGATGGTTAGTTAACTGCCAGCAAGGTTGGGAATGAGATATTGATGAAGAACTTAGTCCACATTATTCCCTTCGGGATTCAGTGACACACAGCTATTCCAAGCTATTGTGTCTGCCTGATCTTTCACGCTGCAAGAATTGGCAACCAAATTCTCCTCCAACTTTTTGGGGTCAGAAATCATTGAAGAAAAGATGGTATCAGAGACAGGACTGGTTTTGTCAGAGGGAAAAGGCAAAACACACATCCATGTCGCCCCATAAAGAGCCAAGATGGCAAAATTAACTGATTTAATAAGAGAAAAGAATGGGCGTTGGTTCTTACCTGATACACCCTTTCTCGGCGAGCCGCAAGAAGCATCCAGAGAGTGGGAAGTGCTTCTGAGTCCTCTCTCACAGGCTGAGCTTTAATTGAGGAACGCTTCGCCTCCTCACATGCCTCCACGTAGCATTCCCCAGTTTTTTGCGATAACAAGAAGAAAAAGGCTATGTACTCCTTCTAACCAACTATTGGGTCCTTGGCTGAAACAAGATTCCCCACCAGACAGAGAAATTAGGGTGGGGCTGGATGCTCCTCGCAGCTCGCCGAGAAAGGACGTATCAGGTAAGAACCAACGCCCATTCTCCCTCGAGCCGCTCGGAGCATCCAGAGAGTGGGACATACCAAAGCTTGGCAGTCCTACGGGTGGGACTCAGTCTGGGCAGGAAGCCCCTCCGGATCACTGATGACCCTCTGTAGGACTCGTCAGCCAAAAGAGGCCTCCGCTGAGGCATATACGTCTATTTTGTAATGCCTGATGAACGGGGACGGGGAGGCCCAAGTGGCTGCCTGGCAAATGTCAGCGATTGGGGCTTGCGTGGCCCAAGCTGCCAAAGTAGCTGCACTCCTGGTAGAATGAGCAGTTATTCCACTAGGTGCGGGCAGAGATTGTGATAGGTAACATCTGGAGATAGTTGCCCTGATCCAGCGACTGATGGTTGAGGGGGATACTTTGAGCCCCAGTGGCTGAAAGGAAAGGAAGAAAGATTCTGATCTTCTCAGGGGTTGCGTGAGCTTAATGTAGATGCGCATGGCCCGCCTAACATCTAGGGTGTGCCGAAGGGTTTCCCTGTCGCTCGAGGGTCTGGGGCAAATGTTTGGGAGGACCAATTCCTGCAACCTGTGGAAGGTTGAGTTAACCTTGGGTAGGAAGGTGGGATCAGGACAAAGGACCACCCGGTCAGCGTGGAACACGCATAGATCCTTTCTGACTGACAATGCTGCGATTTCCGAGACTCATCGTGCAGATGTAATAGCCACCAGAAAAACTACCTTAAATGTTAAAAATTGAAGGGAGGATTCCCTTAGAGACTCAAATGGATGCCTTGTGAGTGAAACAAGAACCTTGTTGAGGTCCCAGGTAGGGAACCTGTGAACAGTCGGGGGGCACAAGTTGGTGGCATCCCTGAGAAAGGCCCTAACCCGAGGGTGGTGGGAAAGGGATCCGAAGTTGTCGCAAGAGACAACGGTTGAAAGGGCAGCAACCTGCCGCCTCAAGGTGTTAGGGGAAAGCCCTTTCCGTAAGCCTTCTTGAAGGAATTCCAGGACCTGGGCAATAGAGGGAGACAGGGGGTTAATTTGGGACCCACGACACCACCTGCAAAAGCCATTCCAAGTGGCATCATAAATTTGTGTGGTTGAGGGTTGCCTAGCGGCCAGAATAGTGTCGATTACTTGGCTGGAGAGTTTCTCTCTTTTCAAGCGGATCCGTTCAACCTCCAGACGGCTAACTGGAGCCATTGGGGCTCCGGATGTAGAAGGGGCCCCTGAGAGAGGGAAATCCTGTCCGGAGGGATTCTCCAAGGGGGCGCTACCAATAGGTTGCGGTGGTCCGCAAACCATGGGTGCCTGGGCCAATAAGGGGCCACCAGAAGCAGATCTGCCTTCTCATGGATGAGTTTCTGTATCACTCTGGGAACTAAGGCTAGTGGGGAGGAGGCATACAGGAGTCCTGGGGGCCAGGGGCAGCGTAGCACGTTGTGGTTCTCCGACCCGTGGGACAGGTATCTGGAGAAAAACCATGGAAGTTGTGCATTAGACGGGGAAGTGAAGAGGTCCACCACCAGTAGGCCGAAGATTCTGGACGCCTCCTTGAACAGGGATGGATGGAGGTGCCATTCTGCCTGGTCCACCATGGCCCTGCTCAGCCAATCCACCTGGATGTTGGAAACTCCGGAGATGTGCTCTGCTTTTAATGAGAGGAGGTTGGATTCTGCCCAGCGGCAGAGACGCTTGGCCTCCCTCATCAACTGAATAGACTGGGTACCCCCTTGCCTGTTGATGTGGGCTTTGGCCATGACGTTGTCTGTGAGAATGAGGATGTGGGGGAGGAAACTGCACAGGGTCAGGTGGACAGCATGAAGCTCCAGCCAGTTGATGCTGCATCTTTGCTCTATCCGTGACCATTTGCCCTGTGCCGAGAGCGAGTTGACGTGAGCGCCCCAACCGGATAGGCTGGCATCCGTGGTGAGGGTAAGCCGCTGGGGTTCCGTGAAGAGATGACCCTTGTTGATGGCGGGGTTGGTCCACCAAAGGAGGGACACGAGGACCCTTGGAGGTACCTTGACTTTGGACTTTGAATTGCTTCTTCCGAATCTTTGGAATGGGAGCAGGAACCACTGTAGGGATCTGCTGTGTAAACAGGCCCAGGGAATAATGGAGATGCATGAGACCATCTTACCTAATAATTTGGAGAGGTCAAGTAACGATACCCTCCTTGACCGCCTAATTTGTTTGACCAGATGTTGAATGCTGAGGAGCCTCTCCAAAGAGAGGAAAACCCTTTCTGCGACCGAATCGATTACAGCCCCTAGATGAGTGATTCAGGTGGATGGAGTCAGTTGATTCTTTTGCCAATTGATCAGGAACCCGTGGGCCTGGAGAGCGGAGAGAGTAGCCCTGGTGTCCCTCACTGCTTGGGTCTGGGACGGAGAGAGGATGAGGATATCATCCAGATAGCAGTGGAGGTGGACGGGGACGCTCCTGAGGTGAGCCACTAGAGCAGCGAGGACCTTGGTGAAGGTCCTGGGAGGCGAGGCCAGACCAAAGGGGAGGGCCACATATTGATAGTGAAGGTTATTGTAACAGAACCTGAGGAATTTGTGGTGAGAGGGCTGGATTGGGATATGTAGGTATGCTTCCGAAAAGTCTATGGAGGATAGCCAGTCCCCCTGCCTGGTACCCAAGAGGATAGATTGCAAGGTGTGCATTTTGAATTTGCACTGGATCAGATGACGGTTTAGTCATTTTAAATCTAATATAGCTCTCCATCCCCCAGAATGCTTGGGCACCACAAAGAGGTGGGAGTAGAATCCCCGCCCTCTCTGGGCCAGGGGAACGGGTTGAATGGCCTTGATGTCAAGTAGGTGTTGGATGGCTGCATCCATTATTTCACGTTTGGCGGGGTCCCTTGAGGGGGGATGTCATGAAGAAATCAGAGGGGGCGGACCGGAACTCAAGGGCGAGACCAAACCTGATGGTGTCTCTAACCCAAGCATCGGAGGTAGATCTGTCCCATTGGGTGGTGAAGTGTCTGAGGTGGCCGCCAATGGGGAGGGAGGAAGGAGTTCTATCTGGGACGGCGGAAGGGCCTTCTCCCTGATCCCCTAAAGGGCCTCTTATAGTTGCCGCCCCTTCTGCTTCTGTCACCCGTGTCAGAACGATCCTGGGATCAGAAGGAAGGGGGTCTCAGGTATCTGGGCGGGAAGGGAGGTTGATAGAAGGGACGGGGGAAGCCCCTCCGAAAGGGCTGAGGGCCTCTTGGCTCTGACCTCCGAAAAAGGGAGGGCAGAAACTTTTTCTTACTGCGGCCCTCGACCAACAGGGGTTCCAAAGCTGGGCTGAACAATTTGTCTCCCTTGATGGGAGCAGTGGCCAGTTTAACCTTATTTTTAACATCCGCCTGCCAGTGATTGAGCCACAGCAGGCGGCAGGCTGTGATGTGTGATGTTATGGCTCTGGAAGAAAACTTCACCGATTGGGAGGTGAATATGTTTGGACATATTGGACATTGAAAGTGAATTATTCTGAAAGTTGAAGCTAAGGGACAAAAGGGTTTCTGGACATTGAAAAACTTAAGAAATTGGAAAACCCTTATTAGAGGTATGGATTTCTGATTATTTAAAGTTGATATTGCAAGTGGGAAGGGAGAAAAAAAAAATTGGAGCAGAAGCTGAAAAAGGAGGAGATTGCCTAGAATCCCAAAGAAAGGTATATGGTAATTGGACCTCTTTGATTAAACATTAACCCCAGAAAGAGAAAGAGAAGAAGGAAGAAAAGTATTAATTTTTGGAATTTTTTTTTGAATTATTTTTGCTTAAAAATATTTGTGGTTGTTTTGGGAAAAGTTTCTTTTTTCATGATGGCATCGCTTGTGGATGAACTAAAGACTGAATATCAAAAATATAAAAAGGAAGATACTTTGGGCACTTTGTTTCAATTCTTAGAAATGGCGTTATGTACTTATGAAAAGTTGATTACGCAGCAGAAGGACTGGGACAAAGAAGAAGAGGAAGAAGAAGCCATCTTTGATGAACAATGGGTTCTTTCCGGGGAGGAGGAGAAAAAGGATAAGAAAAAGGGGATTTTAAGAATTATAAAAACAACCAAAGAAGAGAAAAATGAGAGGAAAGGTGGAGGCAAGGTTAGAAAGCAAAGGAAAGGGAGTAA
This sequence comes from Hydrophis major, assembly GCA_033807585.1. Lineage (NCBI taxonomy): Eukaryota > Metazoa > Chordata > Lepidosauria > Squamata > Elapidae > Hydrophis > Hydrophis major. Next base: position 11,413,339 of record CM066333.1, on the reverse strand, counting down.
GAAAAGGGAGGAGGAAAGACAAAGGGGTAAAAAGGGCAAGGAGAAGAATAAGCAAGAGAGAAAGGGGGGGAGGAGAAGCCTCAATGGGGGGAAGCAAGATCTAAAGAAAAAAAGTTTATTTAGAGACAATGGGTGAATTTAATTTAGGATAAAAGAGGGATTCTGGAGGGTACATAAGATTGTGTTTTAATATGTGTATTTAGAGTATAAAATTCATTGTGTAATTTTAGAATCTATTAAACAGAATCCCAAGAAAAATTGTTATATGAAGTACTTTTAAGTTAGGGTAATGAGTTATGGACGTTACTCCAATTGGTGTATAGGAGAAGTATAATAAAAGAAAAAAGATGAATGGATAGTTGGAAATAGAACAGACAAAGAATATTATTGAAAATGGCAATAAGATATGAAAGGATATATAAAGGTTTTGTTATGTTTTTTTTTTGGATTTTGTATATTGAAAAAAGGCAAAAAAAATTTAATTAATAAGAAATAATTTGGATGAAAAGAAGTTGGGATAAGATATGAAGTTAAATAGATAAGGTATTGATACTATAATTTGGAATTGTTATGTTCTATTGGTTTTCTTCTTTTATTATTTTTTCTTAGAAAAGAACTTATAAGCTATTATGCCTTGTGCATTGTTTATATAAAACTGATAAAAATGGTTTACATATATATATAAAAAAAGAAAATGATAATAAGATATGGAAGGATATATAAAGTGAATATGATGTTTGAATTTGTGTCTGTGTGAAGAGTTTCAACCCGGGATCAGACAACCTTCAGAAAAGATCTTTTAGTTTTGTTTGTTTTACTGTGTTTTCTGTAAAATTAATAAAATTTGTTTTAAAAAGAAAAAAGAAAATGGTAATAAGATATGGAAGGATATATAAAGGTTTTGTTGTGGTTTTTTTTTTGTATATTGATAAAAGGCAATAAAATTTTAATTAACAAGAAATAATTTGGATGAAAAGGAGAAGCTGGGATAAGATAGGAAGTTAAATAGATAAAGTAAATATTGATATTATAATTTGGAATCATTATGTTCTATTGGTTTTCTTCTTTAATTATTATTATTATTATTATTTTTAGAACAGAATTTACAAGCTGTTATGCCTTAATTGTTTGTGCACTGTTTTTGTAAAATTGATAAAATTGGTTTATAAAAAAAAAGAAAAGAAAATGATAATAAGATATGGAAGGATATATAAAGTGAATATGATGTTTGAATTTGTGTCTGTGTGAAGAGTTTCAACCCAGGATCAGGCAGCCTTCAGAAAAGATGTTTTAGTTTTGTTTATGTTTTGTGTTTTGTATGTTTATGAAAGGCAATAAAATTTAATAAGCAAGAAATATAATTTGGATAAAAGGAGAAGTCTGGATAAGATATGAAGTTAAATAGATAATGTAAATATTGATACTACAATTTGGAGTTATTTTATATGTTCTATTGGCTTTCTTCTTTAATTATTATTATTTTTTTTTAGAAAAGATTTTTTAAGTTGTTATGCCTGGATTGTGTATTGTCTTTTGTAAAATTAATAAAATTTGTTTAAAAAAAAAAAAAAGGAGCGACTTAGCCCTTCCCAAAGTCGGCGTTTCAGGTGGGGGGAAAACCAGCAAGCAAAGCTAACGAGCCTCAAAAGCGGCGTGGAGGCAGCGATGCAAATTGATGATGGGGGGATTGCGCGAAGCATTGCGAACCCGCCCACTTGAGCCCCTAGGGGTGAGGGAAGACTCCCCCTAGGTCCAAACCCTTTGCGCAGGGGCTAGGAATTGAAATTCAAACCTGGATTGCTGGAAATAGAAGAAAGTAGTGAGAAATATAAGAAGAGCTTTGAATCAGCCAAACAGCCTTTTCGCAAGCAGCCTGTCTCTCCGAGGCTGAGCAAAAAACTGGGGAACACTACGTGGAGTCACGTGAGGAGGCAGAGTGTTCCTCAATTAAAGCTCAGCCTGTGAGAGAGGACTCAGAAGCACTTTCCACTCTCTGGATGCTCCAAGCGGCTCAAGGGAGAATACAACTAATTTTATTTCTAGGGGTAGTTCTCGGAATACAACCAGAATTGAGTCCAAAATGTCTGCTGTTAAGACAGTTGTTAAGTGAATCTTATCCCTCTTTGTGATCTTCCTTGCCACAGTGGTTAAGTGAATCACTGCAGTTGTTAAGTGAGTAACATGGTTGTTAAGTGAATCTGGCTTCCCTAGTGACTTTGCTTCTTGAGAAGGTCACAAAAGGGGATCATGTGACCCAGTGGGACTGCAACCATCATAAATATGAGTCAGTTGTCAAGCGTCTCCATTTGGATCATGGGACCACGGGGATGCTGCAACAGTGGTAGGTGTGAAAAACGGCCGTAAGTCACTTTTTCCAGTACCGTGGTAGCTTCAGTTGGTCACTAAACAAAACTTGGAAACCACTTCTAGACTTTATTCTTGAATCAGAAAAAAAAATGGGAATTCTGACTTTGGGTTTCGCTAATTAGATTTGTTCGCTGTTATCAAATTGGCTAGTATTTACAAACCATGGGAAAAAAATATATTGTGGCTGTAACTGTGTTTTGTAACTTACTGTCCTCCAAAAAATTGGAAGTCAATGCATTACCCACCCCGGCTTGCCATCATCCTATACCTTTCTTTTTCCTTCCTTCCCCTATACCAGTGATGGTGAACCTTTTTGGCACCAGAGGCCCAAAGCACAAGGGCACACAGCATGCATCCCCCAAATGCAAAGTAAGTGTGTGCCCCGCGAATGCGCCCTGCCCCCACGCAACTGCACACAACCCCTGCACATGCACAATGACCCCCTGCCTGCACCCCGTCCCATGCATGCATGCACAGCCTGCACATGTGCGCCCTGCCCTTACGCATATACAGCAGAGACCCAAAGACCAGCTGGCTGGCAGGAGGTGCGCATGCACAGCAAAGCCGAGCGGGGCCAATGGCTTGCATACCCGTAGAGAGGGCTCTGCCTGCCACCTCTGGCACGCATGCCATTGGTTTGCCATCACGGCCCTATACTATCTTTGTTTTCGTTTGTGTTTTACACTATGATCGATCTCAATAAAAATGTATATTAAAAAGCAGAGATTTGACCAGGAGCCTCGCCCCTCCTGTCTGCCCAGGGAAAGAGGCTTTTCAGGCTAATAATATGGAATTTCAGGGTTGCTGTTGTTTTTTTTGCAGTTTCATTCCAATTAACTGACAGTATTGGGCAGCAAGATTAGCCAAGGCCAAAAGAGACACAGAAAATCACAGAAGAGGGCAAAAGCACAAGCTGGGGAAGTTATGGAGAATTCAGATCAAAGGCCTTTAAGAGGGAGAAGACTTTAATTCTTTTTTTGCTTTAAATAAGTATGAGCTAAGATCAGCAACGTTGCATGAATGCAGATGTAGCAATAGCAATAGCACTTAGATTTATATACCTCTTTATAGTGCTTCACAGCTCTCTCTAAGCGGTTTACAGAGTCAGCTTATTGCCCCCAACAATCTGGGTCCTCATTTTACCCAACTTGGAAGGAGGGAAGGCTGAGTCAGCCTTGAGTCTGGTGGGATTTGAACTGTCAAATTGTAGGCAGCTGGCTGCAGAAGTAGCTTGCAGTACTGCCCTCTAACCATTGCGCCACAGAGGCTCCATATATCCTTGTCTTATGATCACAACTGAGCCCCAAATTTTTGTTGCTAAGCGATAGAGTTGTTAAGTGCTTTACAATCTTCCTTGCCACCGTTGCGGAGTGATTCACTGAAGTTGCTAAGTTAGTAACACTTTTCTTAAGGGGAATCTGGATTCCTCACTGACTTTGTTAGGTTGGAAAAGGGGATCCCGTAACCCTGAGACACTGCAACGGTCATAAATGTGAGTCAGTTGTCAAGCATCCGGATATAAATCATGTTGACTATGGGGATGCCGCAATGGTCGAAATGGTCATAAGTCCCTTTTTTCAGTGCTGTTGTAACTTCAAACAGTCACTTAGTGAACTTTGCCAAGCACCCAAATTTTGATCCCTGGACCGTGGGGAATACGATAATGGCCCCTATGTGTGAGGACTAGATGTAAGTCACTTATTTTTAGCGCCATTGTAATTTTGAACGTTTGCTAAACAAATTGTTGTAGTTTGAGAGTTACCTGTATACTATGTGTAAATATAAGAATTGGTGCCAATACAATAACCAAACTACAGGCCATCCCCACTGTTGTGATTCTCCGGCAGCCTGTGCAGACAGAAGCAGAATTGGACAGTGGGGAAAAACAGGGACCACGCCGGGAGTCTGGGGAGGACTCGGACGAGGGTCCTGCATCCGATACAGAGATGGGGCCAGGGCCATCTGGGAGTTATGCGGAGCCTCCAGAATCTGACAGCAGCTAGGCAGAGGAACAAGGGGAGCCTGTTCCCAGTGTATACATGTGCAGAGCTGCCAGAAAGCGAAAGCAGCTAAGACAAAAGGGAGTAAAGCTTGGAGGTAATTGCCCCTCCTATAAGGTATAAAGGAAGTGTAAAGGTAGGAAAACCTTTGCAGGAAGCAATGTTGTTCGCTCTGATCGGTTTGGAATCTGAATGCTCCGTGGTGAATTTGTTCTCTGTTTGGTTTTGAAGGATTAATTGGGACTTTAGTTGGCAGCACTTCAAATCACATAAGATGCGTTCTTATCAGACATATGTCCCGAAGAACTTTGGCAAATGTCCCTGGGACTAATTATAACCAGTTAAGACTTGTTCCAGGCTGTGAATGACGATAATTCACAGCCATTGAACTAAAATAAAAAAGTTTTGGATTTTATATGTGTTTGTTGGTATCTCAGGAAGCCTTGGTCAGAACACCCAATAAGTGACCACAATTGGGACTACCGTAGCAACTTGGTAGTTAATCAAAGAGGTCACTAAGAGAAACTGCAATTGTGCATATCCTTCGACTTTCCATTGCTTTACAGAACAGACCTGCAAAAGTAACCACTGTGAGGATTGGTTGCAAGGTTTCTTTTTCATCCTTGTCATAACTGAAGGTTGCTGAACGAGGCAGTCACTAAATGAGGACTACCTGTAAAAGCAACACTGGCGACGTTTTTTTTTTAAATCAAATTTCCTGGATTAGCCTAAATGGGCCAAGCGCAAATTATGTTCCCTATTATTATTATTATTTTCCTTTTAACACAGAGTTGGCATAAAGCAAGCCTAAAAGCCTTTATTAAGACCTTTTAAAATAAGGGGAGGTTAATTGTTGAAGATAATGACACTGTTAGGAAAACAGAGAAAAACATTCCTGAAAGTTTCCTTCTCCAAGCAGACCAACACCAAAGTGTTTCTTTAAACTATAAAAGGAGCAGAGAATAGTCAATTATTTCAGCCAGAAAGCACAGGGCACCGAGTGTTGAGGCCACAATGGCAAATATAATAAATTTTGAAACAAGGAATGGGCTGTTCTTCTACAAATGCATAAGCCTAATCCCATTTAGAAAATTATTTAAGCATATTATTTTCTTTTCTCAGTGCATAACAGAACTCTCCTCCAATGAATAATAAGGATTTTTATGTTTCTTCATTATCACACATTAAATCCAAGAGCTTCACTTACTTCCCAACCAGGAAGAAGAAAGTATCAAAAACAAGGAAATGTTTAATGTTTCATCCTTCATCAGCTGTTACTTAGATTAATCAGAAAAATCACATTTTGATTCAGACCAGATGGAAAAGCTAAAAAGGAAGGGGGGATATATTTCAGTGGGCAGGGTTTTATTTATTTTCAAAGTATTTATAGCTTACTCAATTGCTAGTAGACTCGAACACAAGATCAGAAGAAAACGTTTAGGAAAAAGTATACAAAATTAAAATCATATCATCCCCCAAAAGAAAAGGAATAACGTCATAGGCACTAGGAAAAAAAATCTATACAAACTAAGTTAAGGGCCCACAAATGTCTCCCTTTGTTGCTGACAGGATTCCTGTCTTTAAAAATAATAATAATAATAATAATAATAATAATAATAATAATAATAATAATAATAATAATAATAATAATAATAATAAAAATTAAAAGTAACGGGAACCTGGACATGGCTCCCAGTGTCACTATTTCCAGAAATGTGTCCCGAATCCTGTAATTCTTGGGAAATTAAGTGGTTGGTGGTTAGTGGCAATTTTGGGATGTCTTGGACCAGGGGATATCAAACTCAATTTCATTGAGGGCTGCATCAGGGCAGTGGTTGACCTTTGGGAGGGCCAGGCGGGTATTACCCCCAAGGTGGGTGTGGCTGACTGAGTGGGTGTGGTCAACTGGGTGGGAGTGGCCGACTGGGTGGGCATGGCCAGTTTGACGCCACTCACTGGGCATTGCTGGCTTAGGGGCAGTGGCCAGCTGGGTGGGTGTGGACAGATTGAAGCCACTCCCCAAACTGCCGGCATGTTTCCTCTTCGCATTGGGTAGATCGGGTGGAAGCAATGTGGGCTGGCCCCTTGTATTTTCCAGGACAGCCCCACAGGCCAGGATCCAACCACATTGTGGGCTACATCTGGCCTGCAGGCCTTGAGTTTGATATCCCTGTCTTAGGCCTGCCCTGACAAAGTAATTAATGCGACAGGGAATTTTCTATGGGGTAAAGGGACCTGGCAGGCTGCTTTCCTCAATTTGCTTTGAACATACAACCACAAGTTGGGACCAGAATTTCTGTCGTTAAGCAAGGTAGGAACTTATTTAATTGTGCCTGATTTTACAGCCTCCTTTACACGGTTGTTAAGTCAGTCACTGCAAGTTGTTAAGGGAAACGAGCAGTTCAATGAAGCGAATCTGGCTTCCTGCAATGGCTTTGCTTCTCAGAAATGGGCAATCACAGGCCAGTTTGCCAAAGGCCCAATTTTTGATCTTGTTGGGGATGCTGCAAGGCAGAGGTGGTATTTAGCAGGTTCTGACCAGTTCTGGAGAACCAGTAGCCAAAATTTTGAGTAGTTCGGAGAACTGGCAAATTCCATCTCTGACTGGCCCCACGAACCCCATCTCTTCTCTGCCTCCCAAGTCCCAGCTGATTGGCTGGATCTTCTTTGGTTGCCTTGCACAGGAGAATGGAGCTGGAAAGCAGGTTAGAGAGGTGGGGAGGGAATGGGGATTTTGCAGTATCCTTTGCCCAGGAATGGGGAGGGAATGGGGATTTTACATTATCCTTCCCCTGCCATGCCCACCAAGCCACGCCCACCAAGCCGTGTCACGTCCACTCAGCTACACCATGCCCACCAAGCCACGCTCACAGAACCGGTAGTAAAATAATTTGAATTCCACCACTACTGCAAGGGTCGTGCCGTTCCAGTCATGTTGTAACAGTCACTAAATGAATGGCTATAAGAGGAGGACTCCCTGTAGGAAAGGGAGTAAGAGAAAGAGCTTTTAAGACATTTGGGTTGGTGGGTTGGTTTTTTTGTCTTTTTGAGCCTCTGAATTTCAGCTCCATGCCACATTCTAGGGAAACATACGATCCCCAAGGCTCTCCTCGTCTGTCGTTGCAAATGTCTTGTCATCATGACTGGATTCTTTTTCTCCGAAATGAAAGGACTTTTTTTTTTCTTGGATGCCTGCCTAGCATGGAGAAAGCTCTTCGCTTTCTGAGGAACGCAGGAGCGGCACCACCTAAGAAACCCTGGCAAGTGAACATTGGTGGAAGAGGAAGAATAATCCACACAAAAGATTGTCGCTAAATAAACCGCCGAGAGAACGTGTCGTTTTAATTCCCCAGCGTTGCGAGGAACCAAGGAGCACGTCGCAGGGGGAGAGGAGACCCAGAAAAGGAATTTGGGTAAGATAACCATCCTAATGGCCTCAGAGCAAGATGGTCCTTGAGAGGAGCAGGTTCTCCAATCAGGAGGAGGGAAAGCTTCCCAGGAATCCAGCCTTTCGGAAGGAGAATTTATGGGGAAGACATCTGGACTGCTTGAAGACATCTGTAGGCATCTGGACTGCTTGCTTGGGCAATGACAAGCCCAAGGTGGAGCAAGGACAAGAGAGGGACAGTTCCCTCTTTTCATTCTGAATGCTTGGTCTTCTGTAGCTCTCATTTGCGTGTCCTCTGTCTCTCTCTCTCTCCCCCTCCCTCCCTCCCCCTCTCCCCATCTTCTTCTCCCTCCCTTCCTTCCTCTCTTTATATCTCTCTTTCTCCCACTTTCCTTTTTCTCCTTCTTTCCCTTCCTCCTTCCCTCTTTTTTCCTTTCCCCTCTCTCCCCTTCTCCCTCTCCCTTCCTGTCTCCCCTTCCCTCCCTTCTTCTCTCTACCCCTCACCCATCTTTTCTTTCCCTCTTTCCCTTCCTGTCTCTACCCTTCTCCCGCCTTTTCTCTCTTCCCTTCCTTCCTCCCTCTCCCACCTTCTTTCCTTCCTCCTTTTCTTTTTTGCTTGCTCCCTTCTTTTTTTCTTCCCTCCCTCCTTCCTTCTTCTTATCCCTTTTGCTTTTCCCTTTTTCTTCCTTCCTTCCTTCCCTCTCCTTCCTTATCTTTCTTCCTTCCCGCCCTCCTTCTCCTTCCTTCCTCTTCCTTCCCTTTTTCCTGTCTTCCTTCCTTCTTTCCTTCCTTCCTCTCTCCCCATTCACATCCATTCATTGCCACATGAATTTTCTTAGGCAGCATGTCATGGATCTTAGGAAAGTGCTTCCTGTACAGGTAGTCCTTGACTTACAACCATTCATTTAATGATTGTTCAAAGTCACAACGACACTGAAGAAACTGACTTGTGACTGGCTTTCACACCTACGACCATTGCAGCATTTCCCCATGGTCACGTGACTTGGCAACCGGCATGTATTCATGGAGGCTGCAGGGTTCTGGGATCATGTGATCTCCATTTGCAACCTCCCCAGTGGCCTTTCCCCAAGCAAAGCCAGTGAGAGAAGCCGGATTCACTTAATAACCGCAAAGATCTCTGTACTTTGGACCAGGAAAAAAACAAAACCTGTTCCAAAGGTGCTTTTTCCAAAAAAAGGCAACTGGACTTTTTTGTGTGTTTTTCTTTGACAATGTTTCGCTTCTCATCCAAGAAGCTCCTTGAGTTCTTATCATCTGAAGAAGCTTCTTGGATGGAAAGCAAGACATTTTCGAAGACCAAAAACCAAGAAAGTCCCGTTGCCATTTGGAAAAAAAAAAAAAAAAAACACCTTTGGGACCACCACGACCAGGATGATGATAAATTCTCCATAGACAGAAAAACAAAACAAAAAAAAACCCCCACCCACTTTCTGTTTTGTTTCTCTAGTTTTCTCACCAGCTATTTTTACTCTAAAACAAAGTTTTATGACTTCACTTTCAACTCAGCACTCTTATGTGCAAGATTAATAAAATAGTTCTCTTGTTCTACACCAGGCAAAAAGTCCATTGCCAGAATCCAACGGAGTCATTAATCTTAAACAACCAAGTCTTCATTACGGAATGAAAATGATTTGCAAGGTCAGCAGCGAACAGAATTTTGCAAGTTGCTTGTGGGGTTGTGGCCTTTTTTTCTTGGTACTGTTTCAAAAGCTACTCCGTTCTTCCTATCCCTTCAGAACTAGAGCCATAAATAAATCTGTGGCTGACAAGATCTTAACTAGCTTCTACTTTTAAGTCAATCAAACTGAGTAAATGGTAAGAAAAGCAGTGCGAATATAACTCACTGTTCACCCTCTGTACGCAGGGCATCGAGGTTTACCATTGCTAGAAATTACGGGTAGTCCTTGAATTTCAACCACAATGGAGCCCTAACTTGTGACAGTAAGTAGGTTGTCATGTGACCAGATCTGATTTTATGACCACTTTTGTGGCAGTTGTTACGTGAATGCTGCAGACATTAAGCAAACCCATTGTTTGCTATGGGGTATTTTGGCCAAATCCAGTAAATAAATGCTGAGAGAGAAAGAAGACTAGCCGACAGTCATCTGAGACATTGCTCCTCTTTTATGTCCTATGGGAGGGACCAATCGTTTCTGAGGTGTGGCCTTACTCCTGAGTCGACGCTGCTTTCTCAATTGTTCTTGTCTTCTGGTAGTCCTGTGCATGCGCAGGCTGGGAATTGGTTCCAGAAGTTCCCCTGCCTCACTGCTGTCTGAATCTGAAGGCAGCGGATGACTGCAGGCCTGCCCTGGCCCCATCTCTGCCTCTGATGCAGAGCCCTCATCCGAGCCCTCCTCAGCCTTCAAGACTGACCCAGGTTCCTCCCCAACCTCCTCACTACTGCCTAACTCTGCTGCCAGCTCCGTCAGCCACCGGCAAGCCACAACAGTTGCTATCTCCATGTTAATCAAAAAAGGTGTCAGACAGAAGAAAGACCTTATCAAGGATGATGCTACCTCAACAATGGAAGACAATCCCTTAGAGGAGTCTTTCTCAACCTCAGCCAAAAATGTCTAGATATCAACTCCCAGAATTCCCAAGACAACTGCTTTAGAGGAGTCCCTCAAGGCCTTCGGATGTTGTGGGAGCTCCATCACTGGAGGCTTTCAAGAAGAGATTGGACTGCCATTTGTCAGAAATGTTGTAGGGTCTCCTGCTTGGGTGGGGGGTTGGACTAGATGACCTACAAGGTCCCTTCCAACTCTGTTAATCTGCAATTTGTAGGAAGACGGCCATCTTGTCTTTGTTTCTTGGATGCCACTGCTTATTTGGCAAGAGTGCGGTTGAGATAATAAATAGTACCTCCTGTTTCATTTCAGGGGTTAGAAATTCAGGCAGTATTGCTTGATAAAACTTTTAAGGGGATGGCCACGGCTAGCAAATACTCTGGATCTCCTCTGCTATCTCCATGGGCCGCAATTAAAAAGAGATTAAACACTGATCAATAAGTTTAATTTGAGTCACAGACTCTCAAGGCTGCTCCAGTTCAGAAGAAGGAGGGAGGAAGAACCAAGAAGGAAGTAAGGCAGAAACAAGATGCTTAACAAAGCATTATTATTCCTCCTACAAGCCTAACACCGGCTCTTCTTCTACCATTATAGTTATGGTACCGGTAGTACTTGACTTATGGCTTCAATTGAGCCTAACTTTTTGTTGCTAACCAAGAGTTAGCATGTTTTGCCCCATTTTACAACTTTTTTCGCCACAGCTGTTAAGTGAATCATTGCAGTTGTTACATTTAACAACATGTTTGTTAACTGAATCAGGCTTTCCTATTGGCTTTTATTTGTTAGGAGGTCGCAGAAGGGAATCACATGACCCTGGGACACTGCAACCCACTGCTGTGCCCAAAGGTCACATGATCCCCCTTTTGCAACCTCCTGACAAGCAAAGTCAACGGAGGAATCAGATTCCCTGAACAAGCAGGTCACTACATTATCAACTGCAGTGTTTCACTCAACAACTTGGGTAAGAAAGGTTTGTAAAACGAGGCAAAACACACTTAACAAATGTCTCACTGAACAGCGTTAAGTTTTGGGCTGTGCTGTATAAGACCCACCCATCTTATCTATCCTGTAATATCGCATGGTGATTTAAACTGGCAGAAGTTTGAACCTTCTGAGAAACTGATGTTAGGCATAGTCCATTAAATCAGGTTGCTGAAGCTGAAGTCATAGTAATCAGGACAATGGACAGCTCCCATTGACTGACAGACTCTCCTATTTCCACTATAGACCAACATAGCAGAGATCTGAAGTCATTGTGAAAAGAAGAACTAGGGTGACATGATAGCAGTGTTCAATATTTTGATGGGCTGCCACAAAGAAGAGGGGGTCAAGCTATTCTCCAAAAGCACCTGAGGGCAGACAAGAAGCCTAAGCAGGGGGTTGGACTAGAAGACCTCCAAGGTCCCTTCCAACTCTGCTGTTCTGTTCTGTTCTGTTCTGTTCTACTCTACTCTACCTCTAAGCCTTAAAAACTCATTCACCTCACCCCACAAGAAGTTCCAAAGGAGGTTGGTTGGTTTCTTCCTGAATTTTGCATCTCCTGGATGCTCCAAGAGTAAAGATGAAGGTGCATTTTAAATCCATCTTCTGAGCCAGTTGTGGAAAATAGGGTGACATCTGGCTGGGAAAGCTTGAGAAGAAGAATTGGGAGTTCTCTCGGACTGCAAAGCTAATAGCTTGTAATTTCCTGATCCTTCCTCAAACTACTAAAGCATGAAACCCTGGAGTTTGAACCCATGGCACATTCTTTCTAACACTTGGAAGGACTAGCTGCTACGTAGTAGATCTTCACTTCATCCGATCATAAATAACCATACCAATTTACCATTGTCTCAGAATGATGTCACATGCATCACAGTATTATCATGTACATAAATAAATAAATACGTTTCAACTTCTACCCTCAAAATGATGTTGGAGAGCATTGCACACCTGAACAACTAGACATTAGAACAGTTTTTCCCCGCATGCCATCCCTCTGCTGAACAACTAATTCTCACAACACCGTCAAACTATTTACTAAGACTGTAGTACTATTTTCTTCTCATCCTTCCTATTACCTGTCTCCTTTTCTACTACGACTATAACTTTGTTGCTGGTATCTTTACAATTTATATTGTTTTGTTTTGTATCCTAGTATGATTTATGTTGATTGCTTATTTAGTATCCTATGACCATCACTAAGTGTTGTGTTTTATGATTCATGATGAATGTATTTATGTTGATTATGATCATAATTTATCACTTGTATCTGAGAACTTATGCACCCAAGACAAATTCCTTCAATCACACTTGGCCAGTAAAGAATTCTATAAGGCAACTTTGCACTTACATCAGAACAACCGATAAAACTGAACAACAAATACAAACAGGTAATTAACATGATGGCATGAAGATGGCATCATGATGCAACGGTAATCATTTCCCCCCCCCCGTTTTCATCCCCAAATGTTCCTAAATCGAGCAGACAAGAGAGAGCTGAAAGGCAGCTGTATCCAAAGACTTAGCACAGCTCTAGTCCAGAACAGTTGAGCTAAACCACGCCCAGGCTCCTTGCTGTCTCCTTCTTGCTCACATCTTTCAGTTTCCAAACAGCCCTCAACTCTCACACACTGTCAAGATGCTAGCCAGATGAATATCAATGGATGCTGATAGGCAAATGGACAATTCCCCCCCCCCACCTCCATTTTGCTCCCCAAAAACTAACCCCGATCACATAGTTTCGCAGCAAAGCACGGGTATAGAGCTAGTATTTTATATTTTAATCAAGCAAAGAGGCCATCTCTCATCCCGCTCAAAAGACTCTTCTCCAATCAACACCTTTGCACCAAGTTCTCAGAAATCTTCCCAACCTTTTTTCATCAGATTTAAATTATAAATACGCTAGGGCTGAGAAATTTATTAAAGGCAAGGCTCGGAGGGAGCAGGTTAATCACATTATGATTAATTGGTTAAATTTAAACGTAATTATATTTCAACGTGGGAGGCTTTTGACTTGGCCCATCGACTTCATGGAACATGACCCTGGCAGAAGGCCAAATGAACCTGTCATCCAGGCTGCCCTGGATTAGAGACTTTAAAACTTGAATAATTCATAACCAAGGAAGCGTGTCCCTTCTTGGCCCTTTCTCAAGGTAAGAAGGCGGCAGGTATTTTCTTAACATCCTCGGCTGCTGTCTTTGCACACATCTATATTCTTTCTTCTGCTAATTAGTTCAACATAAAGGGGTCTCTGTGGCGCAGTGGTTAGAGTGTAGTACTGCAGGCTATTTCTGCTGCCTGCCGGCTGCCTGCAATTTAGCAGTTCGAATGTCACCAGGTTCAAGGTTCACTCAGCTTTCCATCCTTCCGAGGTGGGTAAAATGAGAACCCAAATTGTTGTGGGGGGGAGGCAATAGGTTGACTCTGTAAGCCGCCTAGAGAGGGCTGTAAGGGGCACTATAAAGCGGTATATAAGTCTAAGCGCTATTGCTATGATAAAATCAAAGTTAAGTGTTGTAACTAGTGTGACTAGCATTTGGAATATCGCCTCTAGTTCGGGTCACGGTTCTGCAGAAGAAAAAGAAATGCTGAAGGCTTAGAGCAGGGGTGTCAAACTTGATTGGATTGAGGACCACATCAGGGTTGTGTTTGACCTCGGGTGGGGACAGGGTAGGAGCCGTGGCCAGCTCAGTATCACTCAGGGTGCCTGTGATGACCCGAGGACTCTTGACAGTGAAAAGGGGCTCCCAAGCTCCGTTTTGGGCTGTGACCGCCTCCTGCAACTCTCTGCCAGTGAAAACAGAGCTCAGGAGGGCCACCAGCGGGCCCTCGCATGCTCCGTTTGCGGCTGCGATGGACTCCTGCAACCCTCTGACCGGCGAAAACGAACTCCATTTTTACTGGCAGAGGCACTATGGGCCAGTCCTTCACTGTTCCCAGGGTGGCCCCGTGGGCCAGATCTAAGCACCCCATGGGCCGGATCTGGCCCCCGAGCCTTGAGTATGACACCCCTGGTTTAGAAAGAGGGCAGAGAATGATGATAAGGGGTCTGGAGGCTCAACCGTATGATTAAAGGCTAAGGGAACTAAGTATGTTTAGCTAAGAAAGAGAAGGCTCAGGGGAGACAGGATAGCATCTTCCAATACTTGAAGGTCTGTCAAAGAGAAGAGGGGGTAGATTTATTCTCCACAGAACCAGAGAGCAGTACATGATGTGGATGATTTGGGGGGAGATCCACTTGCAAATAAGCAGGAATTTCCTGACAGTGAGAAGGAGAACCACTTGCCTCCAGAAGTTGTGAAATGCTCCAACAGCGGATGTTTTTAAGAAGAGATTCTGGACAACCATTTGTCTGATAGGGTACAGGCAGTTCTCGACTTACAACAGTTCATTTAGTGACCATTCAAAGTTACAGCAGCACTGAAAAATTGACTTAGGACCATTTTTCACTCTTATGACCAGTGGTGGGATTAATTTTTTTTTACTAGGTGTGGCTTGGTGGGCGTGGCAGGGTAAGGATACGGCAAAATCCCCATTCCCTCCCCACCCGACTAACCTGCTTTCCAGCTCCATTCTCCTGGGCAGGGCAACCAAAGAAGACCCAGCCGATCAGCTGGGACTCAATGGGAGGCAGAGAAGAGATGGGGTTGGCGGGGCCAGTCAGAGGTGGGATTTGCCGGTTCTCTGAACTACTCAAAATTTCCACTACCGGTTTTCCAGAACTGGCCAGAACCCGCTGAATACCTACCTCTGCTTACGACTGTTTTAGCATCCCCATGATCATGGGATCAGAATTCAGGCGCTTGGCTACTGGTGCATACTTATGACCGTTGCTGTTTACCAAGGTCACGTGATCCCCTTTTGCAACCTTTTGACAAGGAAAATCAAGGGGGGGAGGCCAGATTCACTTAACAACCATCTTACCAACTTATCAATGGCGGTGATTCGCTTAACCACCGTGGCAAGAAAGGTCATAAAAGGGGTAAAAATTCACTTAACAAATGTCTTTGGGGGCTGAACTGCGGTCGTAAGTTGAGGACTACCTGTACAGGGTTTCCTCCCTTCCAACTCCTTTATTCTGTAAAAACAGATCACGCCAAACGATTAATCAATGAAATAGCTTGCCTTCCGGAGTTGTAGATGCTCCATCACTGGAAGTTTTTAAGAAAAGTTTGGACAACAATTTGTCTAGGAACAGTATAAAAACTCTTGCCTTCCGAAGGGTTGGACTAGAAGACCTCCAAAATCCCTTCCAGCTCTATAATTTTTATGGCTCTATAATATTCTTTGTGAATATAAGGGAGGCATTCCAGCATAGTTTATAGAGGGGAGCTCTTGCCTCACAATCAGGAGGCTGGGAGTTCAATCCCAGGTAGAGGCAGATATTTCTCTCTCTGGGCACAGTTAAACTGTATCTGCTGAACAAAACTCCGCACTGGTGACAGGAAGGGCATCGGGCCATTAAATACTCTGCTAACTCCATTCAGTTGCCCAGAGTCCACCCTGCAAGGGATTATGGGGTTGTGAAAAGGAGATGATGATGATTCCAACATAGTTTATATTCAACATGTAGAATAACCGTTTGTTCTTTATTTACATAAGAATTTGTTTTTAAACCCCTCAATATGTTTGTCATACATACATTGACATGTAAACATTTTTGACTGGCTTATTATTTCTGCACTTTAGTATGTTGTAAAACAAATGAGGATGACATAATGACTATGCTCTTTACAGGAAGCAGCCCAAATTTGGGGGAGCGGGAAGAACCAGGACAGGAAGGAGAAAAAGGTGAGGAGCTAATTTCTGAACCACAATGAGAAAAGAGAGAAAGGTGAGGACAAGCAACGCCTAATGTCTTATTTCAATCTGCATTTCTTCCCATTTTTACAAAGTAGACCAAAGCAATTGAGACAGCGCGCAGTGGTGAGAATAAATCGTTCCTGTCTTGAAATGAACAAACCTGACCGATTGGTATGAAAATCACATTTCCACGTATCCACAATTGCCTTTGATGAAAAAGTGGTGGGGAGGGGTTTGTTTGGATGTCAAGTCTCAAAAAATAGAAAGGAAAGTTTTGTAAGATTCAGCAGGAGAAACTATGGGGGGAAATCCCTTCAACTCTGAAGGCACTATCAAATAGAAACTTATAAGCACTATCAAACAGAAACTTATAAGGACTATCAAACAGAAACTTATAAGCACTATCAAATAGAAACTTATAAGCACTATCAAATAGAAACTTATAAGCACTATCAAACAGAAACTTATAAGCACTATCAAATAGAAACTTATAAGCACTATCAAACAGAAACTTATAAGCACTATCAAACAGAAACTTATAAGCACTATCAAATAGAAACTTATAAGCACTATCAAACAGAAACTTATAAGCACTATCAAACAGAAACTTATAAGCACTATCAAATAGAAACTTATAAGCACTATCAAACAGAAACTTATAAGCACTATCAAATAGAAATTTTTTGTGATGACCCAGGGTGGGATAAAAAAATAAACAAAGCCACAAAAACAGGTGAAGCCCCTTTTATTCCTTCAACTTGGCTTCAAAGCTCCAAATATCCTTGACTGGAGACAAAAAAAACTCCCCCCCAAACAGTTACGAAAAGGAGGAAATGCCATTTAAACTAAAAATGCCTATAAATTATAAATAGCAAAAACAACACAAACCATACTGAAGCAATTAAGGGAACCAGGCAAGATAAGGGCTTGAAGACCCACAGATATCGGAATAAACACTGGGACAGACTAGAGATATTTTCACGCATTGTTTCCAGCACTGACCCATACCCATGTCTGTCCTTTTAAACAGTTTTCACAGCTGCAAACCATGAAGGGGATCAAGGCCCTTTCCTCCCCCAAAGGTTATGCCATTCAAATCTTTCCCTTATCGTCTTCTCCCTGTGTGCCCTAGGATGGAGAGAGGATGGGCCTGGGTCTTCCTTTGACTGCCCAGCTGGCCTCTGTCCTTCCCCAGCTTCCTCCAGAACCTCCGGAGCCACACTTCTACTCTCTGTCAGCTGTTCCTCCTCTCCCTCAGAGTCAGACTCCAACAGGGGCATGACACTTGTTTTTTTTTAATTACATAAATTAGTGTTGTTGGGTATTTAGTGAAATTTTAAAAAGAACACCTTATGACAGGGGCCTTCAAACTTGACAGCTTTAAGGCTTGTGGACTTCAACTCCCAGAATTCCTCCTCCAGTCATGTCGGGAATTCTGGTAATTGAAGTCCACAAGTCTTAAACTTGCCAAGTTTAAAGACCCTTGCCTTATGAAAACATTATAGGAGTGAATAATGCACATTAGAAAAAGTTAAGAACAAAAGTTACATTCAGAACATCTCCAGAGTTTCTCCTTCAGAAAATGGCCATCCATATTGGCTAGTCAGGGCTGGTTTTGAAGGATTCCATTCCCCAATACGGATAGTCCTCGACTTACAACACAATTATGCCCACAATTCCAGCTGTTGGTCATGATAGTCATAAAGCAGGTCACCACATGACTGTGCCCAATTTTCCTGTGGCCTTTTTCTGTGGCAGTTGTAAAGAGAACACGGCAGTCACAAAGCAAACCCATTGGTTGCTATGAGCTGGGGTTTTTTTAACTAAAAAGGACGGTTTCCAGCAAAATCATCGTAAATCATGGTCACATGACTGCAGGAGTCTGCAAACTGTGGTAAATGTAGGGTCACTGGGTGTCCAAAACACAAACATTATAACCATTGGGACAGAGATGGACATTGGAACTTTAAATCAAGGGCGTAAGTCCATTTTTTGGGAGTCAGACATAACTTTGAAGGGTTGCTAAGCAACTGGACATCAGTCGAGGACCTACCTCTAGGAACCCAAATGTAGAAATAAAGGTAGAAAAATGCCTCCCTTCTTGTTGTTCATCTTGGCCAACATAAACCAGCAGACGCTGAGGAGGGAATGGGACAAGTTGCCATAGCCAACACACCAAGGCCAACTCATCATAAGACATTTAGTTTCAAGACAGTTTAACAATTCTATTTAATTATTTAAAATAAACAAAAATTATTTTAATTTTTGTCATTCACATTTCATTTTGACCCTCCTTTTGCATCCTTTAATGATTCTAATCCACCATTTCTTTGATATTAGTGTAACACTTGTCCCAGAGCGAACTGTCCTGTGGTAAGTTGGCCATAGCAAGTGAATAGAGTAGAGTAGAGTAGAATAGGTCGGAAGGGACCTTGGAGGTCTTCTAGTCCAACCCCCCCATTCAGGCATATACCATTTTAGGCAAATGGTTATCCAATCTCTTCTTAAAAACTTCCAGTGTCAGAGAATTCACAACTTCTAGAGGCAAGTTGTTCCACCGGATAATTGTTCCAACTATCTGGAAGTTTCTCCTTAGTTCTAGATTGCTTCTCTCCTTGATTAGTTTCCACCCATTGCTTCTTGTCAAGTTGGCCATGGTGAGTTGGCCATAGCAAGTTGTCATAGACTTGGCTGAGGATGGTATGGCAAAACTACCTTCTCACCCTAATCCTGGTCTATGAGTTACTCGGAGTAGCCGAGTCTTCAAAGGGAGAAAGGAATAGCATCCAGAGACAAATGATAAATTGGGAAACTTTTCATCAGGGCTGCAGCCCTCAAGTCAGCTTCAGCCTGACTCTTAAAAACAGTGGCCAAAAACGTAATCCAAACCCATAGGGAAATAAAGAAAGCCAGCCTGGTTAAATGAAAATATCTCTGTGCTTTACAAAAACCAAGGAGAACGTTCCACAAATGTCCCGATTAATATTTGATAAAAGGATTACAATGTTCCGCCGGTTATGTTTAAAGGAAATCACTCTGGTCATTTCCCTGGTGTCCTTTCTCTCTTTTCACATACTCACACAAACACTTATCTCTGGATTGCGCTGCCCAACGCTCCATTTCTCTGCCTGTTTTGGAAATTGGGGTGAAGGAGAGGAGAGACGAGAAATGAACGGCCATCGTACTATATAATTTTATTTTGAAAAGCAAGGAGGTAATGCTTGCCAACGAATGTACCACGAACGCCGAAAGTTATTCAGTTCTGCGTCTTGACTTCTCTCCAGAAATCATAGTATTATAATAATAATTTTAAAAAACCTCAGGGTTAGTACAAAAAAACGAGACGGGTTTAAAATAAGAATCGACAGGAACAAGTTTCCAGATCTGATGTTTATACTGGTAGTCCTCAACTTACAACCGTTCCTTCAGTGATCCTTCAAAGTTACAACAACATTGATAAAAGTGGCTTATGACCTTTTTTTTCTCCACACTTAAGGCCATTGCAGTATCTCCATGGTCAAGTGATGAAAAATTGGATGTTTGGCAATTGACTCATATTGTCGGTGCTCCGTCACTAGAGGTTTTTAAAAAGAGATTGGATAACCTCTTGTCTGAAATGATGTAGGTTCTCCGGCTTGAGCAAGGGGTTGGCGATGCTCCGGGACAAGGCATGAAGGACACACAGCCAACTGAGAGTTCAAACTCCCTTTGAATGCTCCAAATTTCCCCAAATGCTCCCACATTCTTGGCAAGTGCAGAACACAGAGGGGGGGGAGAGAGGGAGGGAGGGAGGGAGGGAGGGAGGGAGAGAGAGAGCAGCCACTGGCTGCACGCAATCCAGCAAAACAAAGGAGCAGGGAAATGAGTCCACGAAGCAAGGAAGAAGCAAGGACTCCTGCAAGCTCCAAGTGTCTTCAACGGCACACACAAAACTCTACAAATTCAGCATTTGCTCCTGACAAACGCCCCCTCCCCACAGTGTCTCCTTAAATCTCAATCCCCAAGTGTGTCTTCTGAAGAGGGGCAGGGTGCTCTCCACCTGAGTTGTCGCGCCAGCCTGTTCCTGCCTACTCTCCACTCTCCCAGCTCAGGGATCAGGAGAGGACAGTCCCTGCTGGTCGCCTGAGCTCCGCCACTCCTCATTTCCACTGCTCGTCCTCTCTCAGTCATCCTGCCCCCGTTCCTCCCTGCTAACAAGCAACCCCAATCCTGAGAGGCCCTAGGTGCCTTGGCCTGCTCCTCCCCACATATCTCCAATGAAGCCAATGAAGCCGCCCCCACGATCTCTGTTGGCTCCAGTTCCAGCTTGTCCTCCTCCACAGATTCAGGCTCTGATGGGGGCGTGAAAACCTCCACGATCCCTTCTAACTTTGTTATGGCCCCATTTCAAAGTTACGGCCACTGCACCATTCCAGTGATCATTTGCCCTTATGACTGGCTGCAGAGATGCTGCAGCACTTCTTCTAAATTTCTCCCCTGATTCATAAGAAATACGAGCAGAGGCCGGTTTCTGCTCTCCTGTTGAAATTTTACAGTGCCAGAAAACATAAGTTGGAAGCTTTTCCTTTCTTTATTTTTTAACTCCACCTCCCCCTTGAATCATCTCTTTGACAGAATAGTTTATTTCAATTTGAAAAGCCCAGTTCTACTGAATTTACGCTTGTAAAACGAAATTCAAATAGAAATGAGGAAAGAATACCATTTCCTATCAGCATAAATTGCCAAATGATTGCATTCCCCATTCAACTCACAAACACACACCCCAGGGCTTTCCACTGACAAAATTCATCAGTCACCAAAATGCAACGAAGCTGTTTCAATGCCAAATGCATAATAAGGATCGGAGCCGGGGGTTAAAAAAAAAAGAGAGAGAGGAAAAATAAGAAGTTTAACTAACTTCCAGGAACAAATCAAATGTTCACGGAGGCTGAGTGCTCTTCGAGTCCTTTAAATGGGAAGTGTATTTATTTCAGCTCGTTTTATTCCGCCGTTCTAGGTATCCTATCTGTCAAATTTTTAAAGGGTTTGCAGCCTGTGGGAAAAGAGTATCCACGAGCTGTTTTATGGCTGCTCTCCCAGTGGTTCGAGCAGAAGAAGGAAAATTTTGAAAGCAAAACCTGCAGGGAACGGAAAATATATTTTTGTGAAATCGCCAAAGGAGCCATTTCAATTTGGTTTCCTAAAGGGACGTGATTGAACGGAGCCTACGGCGTTTTTTTCAGCAGAGTTTCTTGTCTTGAGATCCCAAGTCCCATGTAGCCCTAGGAGGCATTTCTAAAAGATTTTCTTTCCCAGTGTCAATTCTGCCAGGATACCTGTCAGAAATGCTTTACAGCCAGGGAATCCCTGCGGATTTTGCTCTGCTAGTTGTTGCCGATTATAGGAAGGCAGTGCTCATCTCTGTTTCAAGGCCACTGAGCGCTGTCCGAAGACATTTCTGGAGTTGTGTGGCCAGCATATCATATGGAGTGCTGTTACCTTGCTACCAAAGTGGTACCTATTTATCTACTCGCATTCACTGCTAGGTTGGCAGGAGCTAGAGAGAAAACGGGAACTAACCCCATCACATGATGCTCAGGTCTCGAACCTGAGCTGCTGCCTTTCCAGCTGACAAGCTCAGCATCTTAACTGCTGAGCCACCACGCCACCCAGAATGGGTCAATTCTTTTGGACCCAGAAGCAATAAACTGGTAGAATATTGAGAAAATGCCTGTGATGACCAGGGGCACAAAGGCAACACAGTCAGATAATCAACAAGAGTCCCTTTATTTGCTCCAACTTTGCCCCCAGTGTCCAACTTTGCCCCAATGTTACCTTCTGGCTGGAGAAAAACTCTCCCAGGAACAGTCTTTGACTGCAGAGAATTAAGTCCAAAACATGGTCAACACAAACTGTAACTTTAAGTCCAATCAAGCCAAACTGAGGTAATTCATTTGGCAAAAATTCCAGACATGAAGGAACAGCAAAACTCACTTGGTTGGGAAGATGCCAGGAACACAGATAAGCAATGACAACACAGGATAAAGTCATGTTTGCTCCCAGCAGCTGCTGCACTCAACATGCATTTCTTTTAAACTTTCATTCCCAGGTGTGGCTAATGAAGGGAATCAAGGCCGTTTCATCCCCTGTAAGCCACACAACCCATGTTGCTCTCTTCTCCGTTCTTCCCTGCGTGCCCTAGGATGAAGACGGGGTGGGCCTGGGTCATCCTCTAAACTCCCTCTCTCTTGTTCTACCTCTTCCCTGCTCTGCCCAGCTGGACTTTGCCCTTCTCCAGTTTCCTCCATAGCCAACAGAGCCCCACTCCCACTCCCTGTCAGCTATTTGGCTTCCCCCTCAGATTCAGGCTCTGACAGGGGCATGACAATGCCATGTGCATCATCACAAAAGAGCTACCTTTATGGGCACAGCCAACCAGAAAGTAGAGCTCTTTTGGGTGCTCTCTGAGGTTGCTTGCTTTCTTGCAGAAGCAGGTAGACCTCAACTTACAACAGTTCACTTAATGACCATTCAAAGTTACAACAGCACTGAAAGAAAGTGACTTATGACTGTTTTTTTCACAGTTAGGACCGTTGCAGCCTCCCATGGTCATGTGATTAAAATTCAGATGCTTAGACACTGACTCATATTTATGACGGTTGCGGTGTCCTGAGATCACGGGATCCCCTTTTGCGACCCCATGTCCAGCACAGCCAATGGGGAAGCCAGATTCACTCAACAAGTGTGTTACTAACTTAACAAGTGCAATGATTCACTTAACAACTGTGCCAAGAAAATTCATAAAATGGGGCAAAACTCACAAATATTTCACTTAGCAACATAAATTTTGGGCTCAGCCGGGGTCATAACTCGAGGACTACCTGTATTTCATTATCCAACTATGCAACATCATTAGTGCTAGCATTCTGCCAACGAGAATTGCATTTTCTACAAGGATTCCTGCTGAGGTTCCTCCATACCACCCTTGCATTGATGCTGTCTAATTCCCAGCATACCTTCCTTCTTTTTTTCCAACCACCAAAAATATTCTTCAAACCACGTTGCGTCTACACAATATTTTATTTTCCAAGATCCTTTCTGAGCTTGTGGTGAGGCAGGACATGCTTTATCAATTAAGCTGACACCCGAGCATGGTTTTTTGCTTTGCCATTGCTTTTCACTGTGTTTTTTTGAATGAAATCAAATCTAAAAATAATTCTAACATTAAACGGGACAAGAAACCAGATAGGCGCTAAGGGTGACATCATTATATTGTCGTCCCAAGATGCCAACACTTGGGATGAGAGATCTGTCAAACCCACAAAACACCCACAAGGTCAACAAATCTCTTTTGTACTGTCTTGTTTGATTTACAGCGTATGCATCTGCTTGGAGAAGAGGCAGATTTCTTGGCATTTTATCATGAAAATAATATTGTTATTCCCCAGCATTTTGCGTTCAGCGGTATGTTTCCTCCGATCCTGCAACTGATGTACACGTAGTCCTTGACTTACGACCACAATTGAGCCCAAAATTTCTGATGCTAAGTGAGACATTTGGCGGACATTTTGCCCCCTTTTTACAACCTTTTTTGCCATAGTTGTTAAGCGACTCACTGGATTTCTCAATTAAGCTACACTCTTGGTCAGAGTGTAGGAATTTCTTTTGTTGGATGTGCCAAATGGAACTCTGGACAGTTAAACTAGGAACGTAGTTAAGTGAACCTGGCTTCCCCGTTGATATTGCTTATCACAGGTGATCACATAACCCTGGGACACTGCAACTGTCATAAATATGAGTCAGTTGCCAAGCATCTGAAATTTTGATCACGTGACCATGGGGATGCTGCGACAGCTGTAAGTGTGAAACAGCCGCCATAAGTCGCTTATTTTCAGTGCCATCGTTAACTTTCAACGGTCACTTGAAAAACTGTTAAGTTTTTAACATGTTTAGATGAGCCATGGTGGTGCAGTGGTTAGAGTGCAATACTGCAGGCTACTTCTGCTGCCTGCCGGCTGCCTGCAATTTGGCAGTTCAAATGTCACCAGGTTCAAGGTTCACTCAGCCTTCCATCCTTCCAAGGTGGGTAAAACGAGAACCCCAAATTGTTGGGGGCAAGAGGCTGACTCTGTAAACTGCTTAGAGAGGGCTGGAAAGCAGTATATAAGTCTAAGTGCTATTGCTTGAAGCTGAAGACGGCCTGTGTAAATTTTCACAACTAAAAGTCAAGATAATTACTCCTTTACGATTTTGTGGACTTGTGCTTTAAAGGGACATGATTTGGCTTCTGTCCATCATCTAATGACAAAATGCCACTTTTCAGCTACAAGTTGTGTGCAATTGCCTCTGTTCTTCTGTAAATGACAAGGAAGTGACAGGGTCAGCTAGTGGAGCACATCAACACCCAGACATATCTGCCGAAAAGAAAATTAGGTAGCAACAGCAAGGCTGTTCCGGTACCAGTTTTTTATATCCTCCACCCACTGAGGAATAAAGCACACTTGCTGTGAAATATGTCATGGATGCACATTGTCTGGGCCTGGTTTCAAACACCTATCCCAAAAGTGCTTTTTCAGGAGGAAAGTGCACTTTCTTGTTTTGTCTTTTGAAGATGTTTCACTTCTCATCCAAGAAGCTTCTTCAGCTCTGACAGTTTCCTGGTGATTGGCCCACAGACACCCAGCCAGCATTCATACCTAAGGAGGAACTAGAATTCACAGTCTCCTGGTGACTGGCCCAAAGTCACCCAGCCAGCTTTCACGCCTAAGGAGGAACTAGAATTCACAATCTTCTGGTGACTGGCCCAAAGTCATCCAGCCATCCTTCATGCCTAAGGCAGGACTAGAACTCACACTCTCCTCATTCCTAGGCCAGAACCTTAACGAATAAACCAAACAGGTTCTAGAAAAGCCACTCAGATTTCCCTCTAAATTCAACCGTTTTGAGATTGTGATTTTAACCATTTACGTTCTTTTAAAAAAAAAAAATCCAGTTAGGCATTTTGAATGCCTTCTGGGAAGAAAGTGGGATCAACTCCAGGCACAAAGAGAAAGAAGAAATCAAATCTAGATGTCTTTAATTACAAATGGATGACCCCGTCGTTCTCGGCCACACACCTCCGTGGAGAGATAAGCAACTCCAACCATCATTATTCAGAAGAACACACCATCAACTCTTTTATGGAAATGACTTCAGAAGGCAGATGTCTCTGTGTTTTTTCTGCCAGATAACGGAATGAAAAAAATCTAATTCCCAAAGCCATAACAAATCTGAATTTATCACTTCACGGTGTAAGATTCATTGTCAGAACTGTACACAATTTAGTCATTCCCAAAGTAACACCTGCAAAAACAGTTGAGGTCATCTCTGAAAAGCCCCCTCAATTTTGCATTCGCGATGACCCAATCGAGTCTCATGGCTGAGAACAAAACATGTTGAGTGAAGAGGATTTTGCTCCTAAGTAAAACGCACTCCTCTCATGGAGGCAATCTTTCTAACTGCTTTGTAGCCAGGGGTAAGTGAGCTCCTATGACCAGTTCTGAGGGTGTGGCTTAGTTGGTGGGTGTGGCTTGATGGTCATGTTATTGGCAGGGCGTGGCCAACTCAATATCATTCACATCAAGGCACACATCTCCTCGCTTGGCCTCTCATGACTGTGGGGATGCTGCAACAGTCCTAAGTGTGAAGAATGGTCATAAGTCACTTTTTTCAGTGCCACTGTAACTTTAAATGGTCACTCCACATAAGCAAAGTACCAGCAAAGGAGGGGGAAAAAACTCCAGAGAAGTTCCTGAGACAGGAAGTCTAGTCCTGCCAAGAATGTAATAAGAGTTAATGGAGAGGTAGTTTCCGTAAGCAACACCAGAATGTTTCCTTCCTGCCTTCCTTACAGGATTAGGCCAGTAATTTCTTCTAATAACTGGTTCTCCGACCTGCTTAGAATGTTAACAACCGGTTCTAGCGAATAGGTGAGAACCTGTAGAATCCTACCCTTGCCCATGACCTGTTCTCATTGCAAAAGAGTAGAACAAAGAATAACAGAGTTGGAAGGGACCTTGGAGGTCTTCTCATCCAACCCTGTGCTCCTGCAGGAGACTCTACATCATTTCAGACAAGTGGCTGTCCAATCTCTAGTGATGGAGCTGGGGCCTACCGGAACTTCCTGTTTCCAGCTTCCGGTGGGCCTCCAGAGCCCAGGGGAGGTTATTTTCGCCCTCCCAAGGGTCCAGAGCCTCCCCCGGTCCTCTGGGAGAGAGAAAACAACCTCCCCCGGGCTCTGGAGGCCTTCTGGAAGCTGGAAAGAGGCCTGTTTCTGGACTTCCAGAAGGCCTGTTCTTCCCCTCCCAGAGCCCCCGCGCAGACCCTGCATTTATCTCCAATGAAAATGTGCCACATTAGGACTCCTGGAAGGGGAGGGGAAGGGAGGGAGAAGCGGGGCCAGCCAGTCGGTTGAAATACCGGTTCAGCGAACCAGTTGTAACTTTAATATCCGGATCGCCCAAACTGGTCCGAACCAATAGAATCCCACCCCTGTGGATTACCCACAAGATCTAAAGGCAAGGTGACATTCCACTGGTTGATTGTCCTCCCTGTTAGGGAGGTTTCTCATCAATTCCAGGTTACTTCTCTCCTTGATTAATTTCCATCCCGGGTTTCTTGTCTTGCCTTCTGGTGCTTTGGAAAACAGGTTGACTCCCTTCATCTTTAGAGTAGCTCCTTAGATGTCCCAAAGGTGCTTTTTCAGAAGGTAACTGGATTTTCTTGTTATTTTTCCTTTTGAAGATGTTTCACTTCTCATCCAAGAAGCTTTCCACTACCCTGTCAGAGTTGAATAAGCTTCTTGGATGAGAAGTGAAACGTCTTCAAAACGAAAAAAAAAACACAAGAAAATCCAGTTGTCTCCTGAAAAAGCACCTTTGGGACAACCATGACCCAGAGCATTGAGAATCTCTACAGACTTTTAGCCCATTGGATATTGGAAAACTGCTTTTCACTAGACTAGACATGCCCAATTCCTTCAACCGTTCTTCATATATTTTCGTTTTCAGCCCTTAGTCTTTTCTGTTGCTCTTCTCTGCATTCTTTCCAGAGTGTCAATATCTCTTTTTATATTGTGGTGACCAAAATTGGATGCAGTATTCCAAGTGTGGTTTTACCAAGGCTTTGCTTTTCAAAGAATTCATCTTCAAATTTTAATTCTAATTTTTCAAAGCCTTTTATTTTCAAGAGGCTGGTTAGTTATTTGCTTTAAAAAAAAATGGGCATGCACTTGGAAGGATTGGCAGGTTTACATAGTATGAAGGAACGGGAAGTATTTCGTATCTGTGGCTTGACTTGAAACATTTGATCATGGAAAGGTGCTACAAGAATGTGCAGGATTTAACAGCTAGGGGTTGAGAAGGAGCATAGTCATGGAATATTCATAAACATTTCCATTTCGCAGGCAGGGAACCACTAGCTATGGAATTCAAGGCCACAACTGGGAGGGAATGGAAGGAAGGCAAGAAGAACAGATTGCAAATGGTCATGGAATTTGAACATTGTGTGCGTTTGGAAATGAACCAGGATTGCTGAGGTAAGAAGGTAGAATAATGGTGATAGAAAGGCAGAAGTAATTGGGAGGCTGGAAAGCTAAAGATTGGGTCTCTCAGCAAAATTGCAGAGCCCTCTGTGATGGAGATGGGTGGATCCAAAATGAGATGGATGCATGGATGCATGGATAGATAGAAGGTAGGTAGGTAGGTGGAAGGTAAAGATGATAGATAGATAGATAGATGGATGGATGGATGGATGGACAGACGGATGGACAGATATTGTAATCTATCTACTGTATCTTAGGTAGATAGATATGATAGCTAACTAGCTGGAGAGAAGATAGAGAGATACCCTGTTTCCCCAAAAATATGACCTACCCTGAAAATAAGTCCTAGCTTGATTTGTACACGTGCGCCCAATATAAGCCCTGCCCCAAAATTAAGCCCTAATTAAGATCCCGCCCACTCCAGAGTTTACCGGTAAAAATTAAGCTAGGGTAGGGATGGGGGGGTGGAGCTGCTCTACTATTTACCTTTGGACAGTTGTAGCCAGGCCTCGCACACCCCAACACCTGCCTCGCCGGCCCATTTCTTCTGTAGCTGGCAAGGCTGGCAAGACTTTCCTGAAGGCCTCTTTTGATGATAAAAAAGCTCCGGATCGATCCAGAACTCTGTTATCAGCTGCAGAGGCCTTCAGGAAGGCCTTGCCGGCCACAGAAGAAATTCCTGAAGGCCTCTGACAGTGAAAAGGAGGCCAGGGTCAATGCACACTAGTGAGGTTAGTCAGTGGATGACATCCCCTGAAAAGACCTGGTGCCTTTTTTGGTGGCAAAAAAAGGGTTTAATTTTTGGAAAAACATGATAGATAGATAGGTAGGTAGATAGGTAGATAGGTAGATAGGTAGATAGGTAGATAGGTAGATAGATAGATAGATAGATAGATAGATAGATAGATAGATAGATAGATAGATAGATAGATAGATAGATAGATAGATAGATAGATATGATAGAAGAGAGAGAGAGAGAGATGAGAGGGAGGATAGATAGATAGATAGATAGATAGATAGATAGATAGATAGATAGATAGATAGATAGATAGATAGATAGATTAGAGATAGACATGATAGATAGATTAGATAGATAATTAGATGACAGATTAAATAGATAGATAGATAGATAGATAGATAGATAGATAGATAGATAGATAGATAGATAGATAGATAGAAATAGATTAGAGATAGACATGATAGATAGATTAGATAGATAATTAGATGACAGATAAGATAGATAGATAGATAGATAGATAGATAGATAGATAGATAGATAGATAGATAGACAGACTTAGACAGACAGACAGACAGACAGATTTCTTTACTTATATATAGTATTTGAACTTACAAAGCAGTAAGTAGCACATGGCTATTTTTGTCATCCATAACTCCCCAAAAGGTAATATTCTGGAAGTTTCTGGAAACTTCAAATGGGAGCCCACTTCTGTCACTGTCAGGGAGGAAGAGGTGTCAGTTCAAGTGACAGGCTAAAGTGTAGAGTCCCATCAACTGCCAGGTCTGGCAGCTCCAAGCAAGTGAAAAGATGAAGGAAAGTGAAAGGATAAGGAAACTTAGAATGATGCATTCTCCCTTTCCCCCTTCTCTGTTTTAGATTTTAAGCTCCTTGATTTCAAAGTATATAAGTTCTAAATTCTGGTGCCCAAAGGTGGAAAAAAAATCACAGAATAGTTTTATTCTTACAGGGAATGATGGGAATTGCCTGGAGTGGCCATGGTTGAAGAAGGCAGCTCAAACTAAGTTTTGATCAGCTTATTCAATTGACTTTGAAACAGCTCAGAAGGAGTTTCACTATGAAGGCATTATGGGTGACCTGGTTGCAGTCTCTAAAATAGTATTTCTCAGCCTTGGCAACTTTAAAATGTGTGACTTCAACTCCTTGAATTCCCCAATGATAAGGACTCATTCTTGCTGGTTGTTAGAATCTTTAATATCGTTATTTGCAAACAATATGAAGGTTTGCTATTTAAGCTTGCAGAGCTCGGATTCACGGAATGAGTTTACCAAAAATTGAAATATTGCAGAATAGACAGCCTCATGCTACGCAACTAAGCTCCATTTATTCATTCATTCATTTATCCATTCATTCATTCATCCATCCATCCATCCATTCATTTATTTATTTATTTTATTTGTCAATCGCTTACAAGATAATAGGTGTAAGTATAAACATGAGTAAGAATACAGGAAATAGGTACGAATAAAGGCACAGGGATGGTAGATACGATTGTGCACTTGTGCACGCCCCTTACAGACCTCTTAGGAATGGGGCAAGATCAATAGTGGATAGTTTGAGGTGAAAGGAGTGGGGGTTAGAGGATGTAACAACAGAGTCAGGTATGAGTCTAATGATGATTTAATAATAAGATAACATGATGTGGATAGGTTTTTTACAATATGACTTTTAATATAAATCTTAGAGGGAAAGACTGTTGATATTATGCACAAGAGATATGTACCAACTGTGCATTCCCAGCATTGACCATTTCATGCTGAATGAATTTTTTTTTATTATTTATTTTGACACAGACATAGACAAACACAAACATCAAACAGTAAATAAAACCTGTTTTCACTTATATAGTGTGACAGTTGGTACATATCTCTTGTGCATAATATAAACAGTCTTTCCCTCTAAGATTTAGATTAAAATTCATATTGTAAAAAAAAACTATCAATATCATGTTATCTTATTATTAAATCATCATTAGACTTTAATTATAAATTTACTTCATCTTTTTTGAGCAAATTATAATTATTTCCATAGTGAACATTTATAATATATGATTTTATTATATTATCTTTACTATTATGTTATAGTTATATTATATATAATTATAGATAGATAGATAGATAGATAGATAGATAGATAGATAGATAGATAGATAGATAGATAGATAGATAGATAGATATGTGGATCTTTGGTTATTCGGGTTTTCTCCCACGTAAGATTGGAATTATCTAGGCGACATTTTGATGAAGTCTCATTCATCATCTTCAGGCTTGGTCTTCAGTTCTGTGCTTCTCAGAGTGATGTGAGCTTGCAGCTGCTTCTTCCTTTTAACTGCTAGTGGGGGTGTGACTTGATTGGTTGGGGGCTTGGCTGTGTTCTGATTGGGTGGGGGTGTGTTCTCATTGGTTGGGGGTTTGGCTGTGTTCTGATTGGTTGGGGGGTTGGCTGTGTTCTGATTGGCTGGAGGCGTGTTATGTTCAGGTGGGGGCTTTATTGTGCTCAGGTTAGTCTTAGCTGCTGGAGGGTTTGAGCTGGTGAGCTGTGATCTTGCTGTTTAGCTTCGAGTTCGTGGTCGTACTGCATCTTCATGGTGGGGGTCAGTTTGCTTCATGTATGGCTCAGAGGGGTTTATATATATATATGTTTCATTTCTCTATTTTGTGAATAAACTAAATTATTAATGTATCTTAAAAAGAAAACTATTTTAGATAAATTTTTACTCCTAAAGCATTCTATTAAATAAAATAAATCTGATTTAAAAAATCTGATTTAAATTTAAAAAGTTGGATTGAAATGAAAAAAAATCCTTTTTTTTTTTTTTTTAAATCATCTATTTTTATCCACCCCAATTCTGGGGGTTGACATGCACACATTTTAAAGTTGCCAAGATTGGGAAACACTGCTCAAAAAGCTTAGGCACTAAAAAATGAAGGAACTTCAAGAAGGAACTTACACAGCCAACATTCTGTTTCTTTTAACTAAATGCTCCTAAGCTAATGTGAACTCTATAAACAATGCAACGCTTGTGAAATTCAACAATTCTTCCCTGTGCACCAAGGTTTCTCCTCCCCGTTTTGAAAGGAACGTGACTAACCTAGTCGCATTTTCCAAGGATGGAAATAGACCTTATACAGGCAGTCCTCGACTTCATTTAGTGACCGTTCAAAGTTACAATGGCCTTGAAAAATGCAGCTTATAACCATTATTTCACAGTTGGGACCGTTGCAGCATCCCCATAATCATGTGGTTTACATTCAGATAATTGACAACTGAATCGTATTTATGACGGTTGCAGTGTCTTGATCAAGGAGAGATTCAACCTGGAAATAAGGAGAAATTTTCTGACAGTGAGAACAATCAACCAATGGAACAGAAGTTGCCTTTGGAAGTTGTGGGAGCTTCATCACTTGAGACCTTCAAGAAGAGATTGGACTGCCATTTGTCAGAAATGGTGTAGGGCAGGAGTGGGATTCTACCAGTTCGCTCCTATTCTCTAGAACCGGTTGTTAATATTCTAAGCAGTTCGGAGAATCGGTTGTTAGAAGAAATGACTGGGCTAATCCTGTAAGGAAGGCAGGAAGGAAACATTCTGGTGTTGCTTACAAAAACTGCCTCTCCGTTAATCCTTATTACATTCTTGGCAGGACTAGACTTTCTGTCTCGGGAACGTCTCTGGATTTTTTTTTTCCCCTCCTTTGCTGGCAACTTTGCTGGTGTGGAGTGACCATTCAAAGTTACAATGGCACTGAAAAAAGTGACTTATGACCCTTTTTCACACTTGCGACTGTTGCAGCATCCACCCAGTCATGAGAGGTCAGGCGAGGAGATGCGTGCCTCGACATGAGTGATATTGAGTTGGCCACGCCCAGCCAATGACATGACCACCAAGCCACACCCACCAACTAAGCCACGCCCACAGAACTGGTTGTTAAAAAATTTAAATCCCACCCCTGGGGTAGAGCAATGGTGGCTAACCTTTTTGGGCTCCTGTGCCGAAAATTGTGCACGCGTTTGTGTGCCCGCACATGCCAGTACCCAGAAGCCAATGTGCATGCCCCCCATGCGCACCGCGTGTCTCTGTGCACGCACGGGCGATCCCCCTGTGCCCCATGCGTCTCTGCTCATGCACGCAAGAACCCCCACATGCTCCGAGTCTCTCTGCGCGCGTATTTCCAGCACTCCCACGCCCCACATGCATGCATATCAGATACTTGACAATCAGCTGTTGGGTTGGCGGCGCATGCACAGTGGGGTTCTTCCGGGTGACCTCTCGCATGCCAGCAGAAGTGACTCTGCACGCCACTTCCAGCACGCATGCCATAGGTTCACCATCCTGGGTGTAGGGTCTCCAACTTGAGCATGGGGTTGGACTAGATGACCTACAAGGTCTCTTCCAACGCTGTTATTCTATTCTATTCTAAAACCTTTTATATGCAAAGTCAATGGGGAAAGCAGATTCACTGAACCACTATGTTACTGACTTAAAACTGCAGTGGTTCACAAATAGAGTAGAGTACGGTAGAGCACAGCAGAGCAGAACAGAACACTTTATTGTCACTTTGAATGCACACTAGCCTGCATATATTAAAATGAAATTTGGTTGCATATAGTTCTCAAAGTCACTTCTAATATACACTACATAACCATCACAAAATACATACATACATACTTATGCATATACCCACATATATTATATGACACAAAGAAACAACAGAGTCTAGTTCGGATGTATTCGTGTACATGACGAGAGAAATGAATCTTGCAAGTTTATCAGACGGAGGGCATAGCGAACAAAGCTGTTACAGAACCTGGTAATTCCTGCTAGAAATACTTCGAAATGTGGCAAGAAAACTCGTAAAATGGAGCCAAACTCAACTCAACAAATATCTCACTTAGCAACCTAAATTGCTGGCTCCATCGTGGTCATGGCTTGAGGATCACATGTACCCATCTCCCTCCTGTTAGATCCAATGGGCAATCTGACACTAAAACCAAATCTGACAATTGGATGCCACATAGCAAGACTCACTGACTTCGACAGGCCTTATTCCTCAGAATATATAGAAAGAGGAGTCTATCTATCTAGATCTGCAATCTAGAACCATCCAATGTTGGTCAAAGAGGTGGAAGAAACCAGTGTTGTTGCAGAGTCCATCTTGAGGTGCTATGCAGGAGTTAAAATTAAAGCATCCGTTACAAATGTCTGTCCAGCAGAGCCCAAAATGAGATGAGCTTGTCAACCATCCTTGTCAGTTACCTTGCTGAAGAAACCAATTAACTCTAGGAAATTGATTCCACCGTTGAGCTGCTCGGCCTGTTAAAGAAGACAAACTACTAACAGAAGTCACTC
This sequence comes from Hydrophis major, assembly GCA_033807585.1. NCBI lineage: Eukaryota > Metazoa > Chordata > Lepidosauria > Squamata > Elapidae > Hydrophis > Hydrophis major. The sequence goes on along the minus strand of CM066333.1, from coordinate 11,379,548 downwards.
AGTGTCATCCTTTAAAGAGGTACCGCCAATCCAGATGGATGGGAGATGCAATCCCTGTCAGTTCAACAGACTGTAGCAAAACAGTTCAGTGTAGATGTTTATGTCTATGGAGATTCTCAGCCATCCAGGTTCATGGTTGTCCCAAAGGTGCTTTTTTCAAGAAGAAATTGGACTTCCTTGTTTTTCTTGGAAGATGTTTCACTTCTCATCCAAGTAGTTTCTTCAGCTCTGATTGGATGGTTGGGAATGCAAGGATTGTTCCCACCATCTAGTCAGAGCTGAAGAAGCTTCTTGGATGAGAAGTGAAACATCTTCAAAGAAAAACCAGAAAGTCCAGGTGCCTCTTGAAAAAATAAAAAAAAAACTTTGGAACAGTGGTGGGGTTTAAATTTTGTTACTACCGGCTCTGTGGGTGTGGCTTGGTGGGCATGACAGGAGAAGGATACTGCAAAATCCCATTCCTTCCCCACCCCATTAACCTGCTTTCCAGCTCTGTTCTTCTGTACAGGGCAACCCAAGAAGATCCAACCGATCAGCTGGGACTCGAGAGGCAGAGAATAGATGGGGTTGGCGGGGCCAGTCAGAGGTGGGATTTACCGTTTCTCCAAACTACTCAAAATTTCCGCTACTGGTTCTCCAGAACTGGTCCAAACCTCTGCTTTGGGACAATCATGATCTGGATGACTGAGAATCTCCATAGACACATAACTTGTGGACTTCAACTCCCAGAATCCCTCAGCCAACTTGGCCGGCTGAGGAATTCTGGGAGTTTTAGTCCACAAGTCCTCAAGGTTGGAGGCCACTGATCAAACTCACCTAGCTGAGTCATGAAATGTCTTCAAGAAAACAACCAAGCTCAGACCGCACAGTTCAACCCTGAGCTACAAATAGTCTCTTCTCCTGGGATATTGCCTAAAAGCGAATTGTCAGGCTGGTTGGGTTCAGAATCTATCTATATAAAAGCGAAATACCACTCACGCATCATCACAAAGTCTCCAGAACCGTAAAGCCTACAAACTTGAAATTTGGCATGTAACTGGAAATTTGGCTTCTAGGTGCTCACTAAGAAAGGATTTTTTGAAATGACCATCAGAGCATTAGTATTTCGCATATTATTATTAACATGCTCTGATGCTAAGGAGTTCTACTCCCCCTCCCCACCTGAAAAGAAATATCTTCCAAATGCAAAACACAAGCAGAGAAGTTTCAGTTTTAGTTTCACACCAGCAACTAGCTTTAGTACAGAACAGTTGAGCTAAGCCACGCCCAGGCTCCTTGCTGTCTCTTTCTTGCTCACAGCAAATACCCTTTCAGTTTCCAAACAGCCCTCAACTCTCTCACACACTAGCCAGGTGAATGCCAATGGATGCTGGTAGGCAGAGGCAGAATTTTTCCCCCTTTATTTCCCTCCCCCAAAACTAAGCGCCACCACATAGTTTCATAGCGAACCACGGGTATCGAGCTAGCGCAGAAATATAGGAAAGCCTCAGCTTGCTCTTTGTTTCAGGGAAGTAAATTTGTCTCCTGACAAGTCTATTTATATTTCTTGAAAAGCAAAAAGGCTAGGAATCGCACCTCGGTGGGCATTCAAATATTCTAAACGGAAAAAGAAAGGAGAACAATCCATTTTGGATGTTTCTAAAATAGATACCGCCTATGGACCTCTGGCACATAGCCTCCCTTCATCTGCCCAGGGCTCCACAAATACTTACCAGCATCACCCAGTAATGTAAACTATATTTGAACCAGTGTCAGGATACATTAGAGGGAGAGGGAGAGGTTAGTTATTTGTATTATTAACAGATAAATGTAGGAGGATTAACTCTTGAAATCTGACTTCAGTTCAACATTGGGCCCTGTTTATTTTAAGGATGGCATCTCTATCCCACACCCCTTTTTCTACCCCACATAAATAAAACTTCACTCTCAGAGTTAGGCTGAGAGGAAAAGTTCCACCAAGGCCCACAACAGGAAGGAGGATAAAGAATTTATTTGGCTGGCTTGTGGTAAAAGAAAAGGGTGTTATTAATATTTTCAATCAATCAATCAATCACCCATTTCTTTGCTGGCTCTAAAGCCGGATTAGATCCGCTTGACTTAAGTTAAGACATGTAGATGTCACTTGGATTTCAGAAGAAAACTAAGAGAAGTCTGAAGGTGCTAGTAATGAATTGATGACAGCAATCAGACAAATTCTGGTCACCACATCATAGAATAGAAGTTGAGACTCTGGAAAGAATGCAGAAAAGAGCAACAAGGATGATTAGAGAACTGGAGGCTAAAACATGAAGAATGGTTGCAGGAATTAGATATGTTTAGTTTGATGAAAAGAAGGACTGGGGGTGACATGATAGCAATCTTCCAATATTTGAGAGGCTGCCACAAAGAAGAGGGGGTCAAATTATTCTCCACAGCACCTGAAGGCAGGACAAGAAGCAACCGATGGAAACTAACCAAGAAGCAACCTGGAACTAAGGAGAAATTTCCTAACAGGGAGAACTATTAACCAGTGGAACAACTTGCCTTCAGACCTTGTGGAGGATTTTAAGAAGAGACGGGACAGCCATTTGTCTGAAATGGTGTAGGGTCCCCTGCTTGAACAGGGGGTTGGACTAGAAGACCTTCAAGGACCCTTCCAACTCTGTCATTCTGTTCTGTTCTTCAAATAAGAAGTGTAGTTTAAAACACAAACAAACCAAGAAATGATGTGTTTATAATTCCAACATGTCAGGAGGCCATAATTCTCCATCCAAGGTGTCACCAAGATTTATAATTCATAAGGGCACACAGTCTTTTAAATTCCCTGACAAGGATGTGAGAGTCATTTATTTGTTTTGCTGAGGGGGGAATGACAGTCAAAGACACTACAAAATCATCCAACTTACTGCTGCAGTGTTAAAGATTTCTCTGGATCCAAACTGTTCCTCTTGAGAAGATGTTTCTTCATACTACAGTGAGTTATCCAATTCTCTGAGCTGTGAGATGGGACAGGTACGATGTTACGGAAGACTGATGGCTTCAATGAGACAACGCTAGATATTTAAAACCACCCAGTGGTCCTCAGAATAATTTGATGGAACCCCCTCAACATATTGTTAAAAAGCCAACATCAAGTAACCAGTTTCCATCCCTGGACAAGATGCAATCCACCTCTCTTGCAGCGGAAAGAAGAAAAGAAAGAAGATGAGAGAAAAAGAAGGGATTAGCAAGCTCCCTGTTGTAAATAACTCCCAGAAGATACGCCCAAGGGGTTGTAGCCATCAATTTTTAAAAATTAAAAATCCTACCTTCTCAACTACAACACAGAAGAAGAAAACCAATTCCTTCCATCAGGCAGTAACTTAGATAAAGCTCAAACTGCCCAAGGAGCTGCTGATACAGTTTTACAAAAGAATGATTGAGTCTGTCATCTGCACCTCTATAACTGTCTGGTATAACTGGTTTGGTTCTGCAACCCAACAGGACAAACATAGACTCCAGAGAGTATTTACGACTGCAGAAAAAACAATTACTACCAACCTGCCTTCCATCAGGACCTGTATACTGCATGAGACAAAAAGAGGGCTGTGAAAACACACACACACACACACATAAATTGTTTCAACTCCTACCCTCAAAACAAGCTATGGAGCACTGCACACCAGAACAACAAGACACAAGGACAGTTTTTCCCCGAAAGCCATCCCTCTGCTAAACAAATAATTCCCTCAACGCTATTCAACTATTACAAAGTCTGCACTACTATTACTGTTAATCTTCTAATTACTCCTTCTCACCCATCCCCTCCCCCTTGTGACTTTATGACTGTAACTTTGTTGCTTGTATCCTTACGATTTGTATGGACTGTTTCCTAGTATGATTCGATTGCATATTGTACCCTATGACTATCATTAAATGTTGTACCTGACGATTCTTGACTCTTGACAAATGTATCTTTTCTTTTATGTATAATGGGACAATTTGCACCAAGACAAATTCCTTGTGTGCCCAATCACACTTGGCCAATAAAGAATTCTATTCTATTCTATTCTATTCTATTCTATTCTATTCTATTCTATTCTATAAGCATACATTTGTCTTATGCTTCAGTTTTAGCTCATTGAAGGTAGAAGGGCATATTCTCAAACATTGAAGGTAGAAGGGCATGTTATCAAACTCAGGGAGATACAGTCAGTCCTCAACTTACAACCACAATTGAGCCCAAAATTTCTGTTGCTAAAAGAGACAGTTGTAATTTTGCCCTATTTTACGACTTTTCTTACCCCGGTCATTAAGTGAATCACTGCAGTTGTTTAGTTAGTAACATGCTGTTAAACGAATCTGGCTTCCTCACTGACCCGGCTTGTCAGAAGGTTGTGAAAGGGGATCACGTGACCCCAGGACACTGCAACCGTCATAAATATGAGTCAGTTGCTAAGTGTCTAAATTTTGATTATGTGACTATGGGAACATAAGTATGGGAAAATGGTCATGTTACTTTTTTCAGTGCCGTAACTTTGAACGGTCATTCAATGAACTGCTGTAAGATCGAGGACTGACTGTACTACAATCCGAAAACTGGCGAGAGAATCAGTAATCATAAAAAGAATGAAAACTACCTCTCCCTTACAATTTAAGATGGATGCATCACTTGTGTCAGATAGGATTTACCCAGTTTTATAATACCTTGGTAAGGCCACACTTGGAATACTGCATCCAATTTTGGTTGCCACAATACAAAAAAACATGTTGAAATTAAAGAAATGTATTTCTTTAAAATACATACATGCTTAATGAACAGTGAATTGTCTGGATCCATTTGTTCATACAAAGTATTAATAAACTGGGAATGAGAATACTATTAATAATAAACAACCACAATTATATAACTATATACAATTAATACACTAATAATTGCTGATTTATGATAAAATTCTTACATGATTTATTTATAATACGCAATAATAATAGTCCTGGGGATAAGGATACTACTATTAATAATAATATTAAACAAATAATATTAGTAATATTAAACTAATGTTTGCTTATATATAACTCCCTTAACTATCTCTGATGTATCACAAAATCAACCTCTTATAACATGGGGTCACATTGATTGTAACAGATCTGTGAGTTGGTCATGGCTGTTCTTTAACACATATATATTTACCCACACATGCCTGTGCATATATCGGGCTTGCCAGAATCCCAAAAGGAATGTAGCCAATCCATCTAACACGAATGCCTTGAATTTTCTGTTTGCTTGAAATGGGGGGAAACAAGAGACCAGATAAAGGTTCCTGATTGGGAACAGCTAGGCTGGGCCACATCTCTACCCCACTGATTACATTCCAGGCAGTTAAAAAGAAATACCACACAACAATTCCAAAAAAGAAAGAAAGAAAAATATGCTCCCATCAAAAGAAACAGCAGTTTGCTTCTGTAAACAGAAAGACGAGAAAAAGATTTTGTTTAATATAGTCTAACGCAGTCAGAGGTGGTATTCAGTCAGTTCTGACCAGTTCCGGAGAACTGTTAGCGAAAATTTGGAGTAGTTCAGAGAACCGGCAAATCCCTCCTCTGATTAGCCCCGCCAACCCCATCTATTCTCTGCCTCCCGAGTCCCAGCTGATCGGCTGAGTCTTCTTTGGTTGCCCTGCACAGGAGAATGGAGCTGAAAAGCAGGTTAGTGGGATGAGGAGGGAATGGGGATTTTACAGTATCCTTCCCCTGCCACGCCCACCAAGCAATGCCAACCAAGCCACGCCACATCCACCAAGCCACGCCCACCAAGCCACACCCACAGAACTGATCGTAAAAAAAAATTGAATCCCACCACTGAATGCAGTGTTCACAACTTCAACAGCTTTAAGATACATGGACTTCAACTCCCAAAATTCCCCAGCCAGCAAAATTCACACATTTTCAAGTGGCCAAGGAATTCTGGGAGTTGAAGTTCACTCATCTTCAAGTAGCCAAGGAATTCTGGGAGTTGAAATTCACACATTTTCAAGTGGCCAAGGAATTTTGGGAGTTGAACTTCACTCACTTTGAAGTGGCCAAAGAATTCTGGGAGTTGAAGTTCACTCATCTTCAAGTAGCCAAGGAATTCTGGGAGTTGAAATTCACACATTTTCAAGTGGCCAAGGAATTTTGGGAGTTGAACTTCACTCACTTTGAAGTGGCCAAAGAATTCTGGGAGTTGAAGTTCACTCATCTTCAAGTGGCCAAGGAATTCTGGGAGTTGAAGTTCACTCATCTTCAAGTGGCCAAGGAATTCTGGGAGTTGAAGTTCATTCACTTTCAAGTGGCCAAAGAATTCTGGGAGTTGATGTTCACTCATCTTCAAGTGGCCAAGGAATTTTGGGAGTTGAAGTTCACTCATCTTCAAGTGGCCAAGGAATTCTGGGAGTTGAAGTTCATTCACTTTCAAGTGGCCAAAGAATTTTGGGAGTTGAAGTTCACTCATCTTCAAGTGGCCAAGGAATTCTGGGAGTTGAAGTTCACTCATCTTCAAATGGCCAAGGAATTCTGGGAGTTGAAGTTCACTCATCTTCAAGTGGCCAAAATTGCCCCAAGCGCAATAGCAAAGCATCAAAATCCACACAACAGAATAATTACCAAGTTTGTCCTATGCAGGAAGACTTCACTGAGCTCAGTGAACTTCAGCTCCCAGAATTCAAATATATACATATTTCATCTGCTGGATTTTTTCCCCTCTGTTTCCACTTCTGAATGTATTTCATACCTTTGGCTTCTACTGAAGATATGCCAATATAGGCCCATTCCTGATGACTCTTCTTTTTGAAAATAAGAATATACTTCCATCATCTGCTAATTGTACCAGGCATTCTGCACAAAAAACTAGCCCAGACTTCACAAAGCAAACTGGTTCTGCTGTGTGGGGACCCTCCAAAAATCTTTTAGCACCCCTGCAATCTTTTGATCAAGCTCTTTGGATTCTATATACCAGGTTTCAACAGACAATAAGCTGATAGTTCATCTCTTTCGGCATGCTGTTGTACCCCACTCAAGGAGATGAATTGGGCCTGCTTCAAAGCTCCGTGGAGGTAATAGGATTCCTCCTCTTGATGAGAGGAAAGCTTTGAATCAGGGCCAGAGAGAAAACAAAAATTCTCATTGAGATCATCTAAGTTACACCTATGCTGGTTTTCTTACCTTCAAGGAATTCAGAACAACTTAAAGTATAAGTATAGTATAGAAAATCATACATTGCAATGTCCTACCTGTCAGTGAATACTTCAGCTTCAACCATAACATTACAAGCGATACAAACTCAAGGTTAATCGCACCAAACTTGATTGCAGGAAATACGACTTCAGCAACAGAGTGATCAATGTCTGGAATCCTCTACCTGACTCTGTGGTTTCTTTCCCAAACCCCAAAAACTTTAACCTTAGACTTTCTACTATTGTCCTCACCCCTTTCCTAAGAGGCCTGTAAGGGGCGTACATAAGCACACCAACGTGCCTACCATCCTGGTCCTATTGTTTCTTTTATATATATTTTTTTATTTCTGTTATATGTATCCATGTAATATTTTCCCAACCACATTCATCCCCTTTCTGATTTCGTGCAAATACAATTCTAGCTGTGAAGCAGTTCTTATGTGAATGCCACCGTCATTAAGAAAACACCACCATTGTTAAGTGAATTGATTGTCTGCAATGAGTTTTTGCTTGCTAGAAACCAGAAGTAAACACTGGTTTCTTGCAAATAAATTTTTTTGAAAACCCATTGTACATTGCAATTACATGATTGTAGAATGAAAGCAGATTGATTGCTGAGCACCCAAAATGTGATCACATGACTGCAGGGAAGGGAGGAGTATCGGTACTTTGAATCTGAGTCATAAATAGTCCTATGGTGGTCCAATGTAACTTCGGTTGCTAAGCAACTGGTTGTAAGTCAAGGACTATCTATATTAGAATGGAGCTGGAGGAATTTGAAGGATAGTAGGGAATTTCCAGAAGTTTCAGCTAATGTTTTTTCATACACCTAAAATGTAGAAAATGCTATCTAACCAATTAAACATACCAATGGCATATCTCATCTTTCAAATATTTAGGGATTCGTGTTACTAAAATAATAATAATGTGCTTGAAAATAATCTTATTCCCGTTTGGAAAAATAAAATAAAAAAAATAAAAAGAAGCTTCACGTAAGAAATACTTGAATACACTGGACCAAATTGCAGCTGTAAAAATTAAATGGGTCCTTACCTGACACGCCATTTCTCTGGAGCCGTGAGGATCATCCAGAGAGTGGGAGGTGCTTCAGTCTGCGTTGTTGAAGGCTGAGCTTAATTACTGAGGAACGCTCTGCCCTCCGTCAGGTGTCTCCCTTGCGTTCCCCAGTTTATGCGAAGTCGAGAGTGAAGAGAAGATCGTGCTCGCAACCTACTATGCTACAAGGTTCATTGGCCGAAACAAGACCTCACCAGACGGTGAAATACTAAGGGTGGGGCTGGATGATCCTCACGGCTCAAGAGAAATGGCGTGTCAGGTAAGGACCAACGCCCATTCTCCTTAGAGCCGTTCGGATCATCCAGAGAGTGCGACATACCAAAGCTTGGCTGTCCTACGGGAAGGGACTCCGTCTGGTCCGGTAGTCTCCGCGGTTCCTTGAGGACTCACTGGAGGACTTGTCTACCAAACAAAGCCTCCGCCGAGGCAAATATGTCGATCTTAGTGTCTAATGAAGGGAGATGGGGAGGCCCAGGTGGCCGCCCGACAAATATCAGCAATTGGAGCTTGGGTGACCCAAGCTGCCGAGGTGGCCGCACTTCTGGTGGAATGTGCTGTTATTCCGCTGGGTACTGGCAGAGCCTGAGACAAATAGTAGCTCTAATCCAGCGACCTATAGTTGAAGGGGACACTTTGTGGCCTAATGATTTGGGTTGAAAGGAAAGGAATAGGGATTCGGACCTCCTGAAAGGCTGGGTGTGCTTAATGTAAATGCGGAGGGACCATCTCACGTCCAGGGTGTGCCAAAGCTTCTCCCCTTCCCGCGAGGGATTGGGACAGAAGTTTGGAAGTGTGAGTTCCTGTGCCCTGTGGAAGGCTGAGTTGACCTTGGGCAAGAAGGTGGAGTCCGGCCGTAGAACCACCCAGTCGGCATGGAAGATGCAAAAGTCCTTCCTCACCGACAAGGCTGCTATCTCCGATATTCAGCGAGCCGAAGTAATGGCCACCAGGAACACGACTTTGAATGTGAGGAACTGGAGTGAGGATTCCCTGAGAGGCTCAAAGGGAGGTTTAGTAAGGGACACAAGGACCATATTGAGGTCCCAAGTAGGGTATCGGTTGGGGGACACAAGTTAGTGGCTCCTCTGAGGAATGCCCTAATGCGAGGGTGGAGGGAAAGAGAACCCAAATTGTCACAAACAATGACGGTTGAGAGGGCTGCAACCTGACGCCTCAGGGTGTTCGGGGAAAGACCTTTCCTTAGACCCTCTTGGAGGAATTCCAACACTTGAGCGATGGAGGGTGAAAGCGGGTTGACCTGGAAACTATGGCACCACTTGCAGAAACTATTCCAAGTGGCATTGTATATTCGGGTTGTTGAGGGCTGCCTGGTGGCTAAAATGGTATTAATAACCTGGTCAGAAAACTGCTCCTTTCTTAGACTTTCCCGCTCAACCTCCAAACGGCTAACTGGAGCCACTGAGGATCCAGGTATTGGAGGGGCCCCTGAGAAAGGGATATCCTGTTCGGGGGAATTTTCCAGGGAGGGGCCACCAATAAGTTGAGGAGGTCTGCAAACCATGGGCATCTGGGCCAGTAGGGTGCTACTAGAATCAGTTCTGCTTTTTCAGAGATGAGCTTCTGGATGACTCTGGGGACCAGGGCCAACGAAGGGAATGCATATAGAAGCCCTGTGGGCCAGGGGCAACGGAGGGCGTTGTGATTCTTGGCCCCATGGGAGGGGTACCTCGAGAAAAACCTGGAGAGTTGTGTGTTGAGGGGGGATGCGAAGAGGCCTACTGACGGGAGACTGAACATCATGGTCGCCTCCCTGAACAGTGACGGGTGGATGCGCCACTTGGACTGGTCCATGGTGGTCCTGCTCAGCCAGTCCGCTTGGGTGTTTGAGTCCCCTGAGATGTGTTCGGCTTTGAGGGAAAGGAGATTGCGCTCTGCCCAACGGCCTCTCTCATCAAGCGTATGGACTGGGTGCTCCCTTGTCGGTTGACGTGAGCCTTGGCGGTGACGTTGTCCGTGAGTATAAGGACATGCCGCCCGCATACCTGAGGGAGGAAGGTGCGCAGGGCCAGGTGGATGGCACGGAGTTCCAACCAGTTTATACTGTATGCCCATTCTACCTGTGACCATCTGCCCTGTGTCAAAAGCGAGTGGATGTGAGCACCCCATCTGAACAGGCTGGCGTCTGTGGTGATGATGAGGCGTTGGGGCTCCTTGAAGCACTGTCCCTTGTTGATGGCGGGACTGGTCCACCAGAGGAGAGACGTGACGACCCGTGAAGGCACCTTGACCATGGCCTTTGAATTGCTTCTGTCAGTCCTTTGGAACGGGAGCAGGAACCACTGTAGGGATCTGGTGGGCCCAAGGAACAATGGAGATACATGAGACCAGTTTACCTAGTAATTTAGACAATTCTAAAAGTGTTACCTTTCTTGACTGTCTGATATGTTTGACGGTTTCCTGGATGCTAAGGAATCTTTCCAAGGAGAGGAAAACCTTTCCCTGAACTGAGTCAATGACGGACCCCAAATGTGTGAGCCGTGTAGATGGTAACAGTTGGCTCTTTTGCCAGTTTACTAGGAACCCATGTTCTTGGAGGGCAGAGAGAGTAGCTCTGATATCCTTCTCTGCTTGGAGTCTAGAGTGAGACAGGATGAGGATGTCATCCAGGTAACAGTGGAGATGAACCGGGAGGTCCCTGAGATGGGCCGCCAGAGCTGCGAAGACCTTAGTAAAGGTCCTCGGGGCAGAAGCCAACCCAAAGAGAAGGGCCACATATTGGAAGGGGCGGTGGTTGTAGCAGAACCTGAGGAACTTGGAATGGGAGGGCCGGATTGGGATGTGAAGATATGCCTCTGAAAGGTCTATAGAGGATAGCCAGTCCCCCTGCCTGATGCCCAGTAGAATGGACTGTAGGGTGTGCATCTTGAACCTGCGGTAGATCAGGTAACAGTTAAGGCGTTTCAGGTCTAGAATAGCCCTCCATCCACCTGAGGATTTGGGGACCATGAAAAGGTGGGAGTAAAACCCCTGCCCCCGCTGGGATGGTGGGACGGGTTGTATGGTCTGTATGTTGAGGAGATGATGGATAGCTGAATCCATTAAATTGCTTTTGGTGGGATCCCTCGAGGGAGGGATGCCATAAAAAAGTCAGGGGGGGCGTGCTGGAATTCAAGCGCGAGACCGAGTCTGATGGACCCACGCATCGGAGGTGGAGGAGTCCCATCGGTCGGCGAAATGCTTGAGGCATCCACCGATGGGAAGGGAGGGACGGGATCTATCTGCTGCGCCGGAAGGGCTTCCCTCCTGAACCCCTGAAGGGACGCCTGTAGCTGCTGCCCCCCTCCTGTTCCTGTCGCCCGGATCGGCTCGATCCTGGGGCTGGAATGGCCGGAAGGAGGGGGGTCTCGGATACCTGGGCGGGAAAGGTGACTGGTAGAAAGGTCGGGAGGAACCTCTCCGAAAAGGCTGAGAGGTTCTTGACTCTGGCCTCCGAAAAAGGGGAGGAAGAAATTTTTTCTTGCTCTGGGTTTCAGATAGCAATGGCTCCAGGGCGGTGCCAAATAATTTGTCCCCCTTAATGGGGGCGGTGGCCAACTTAACCTTGTTTTTTATGTCCGCCTGCCAGTGTTTGAGCCAGAGCAGGTGGTGAGCTGTAACATGAGAGGTTATTGCTCGGGTGGAGAACTTAACCACGTGGTAGGTGGCATCGGCCGAGAATTCTGCCGCGGCCGTCAACTTTGTGATGACTGATGTGCCCTTGTGTTAGAGGGGGGAACATGCTATTTCAGTTGGCGGAGCCACCGGATTGAAGACCTGGTGAAGAAGGAAGCGGCCGTGGCCGATCTAATGGCCCAGGTGTCAGCTTGATGAGCCCTACGTAAGGCCAGTTCGGACCTCTTGTCCTCGGGTTTCAGAGCCTCCAGGGAATCACTGGGGGAAGAGGATGCTAAGCCAACGATGGGCTCGTCTACCTCAAGAGTGTTAAGCAGGTTGCAGAAGTTCGACTCAAGGTTGAAGAACCTCTTGTCCTAGCTGGATGGGGCAGGAGGGGCCATTGTAGATTCCAACTGGTTTGAGACTAAGTTGTGAAATATGGGCGGGGCCGGAATAACCTCTGCTTCAACCATGGGCTGTCTAAAAATGGCGTCCTCTTGTCCCTCCGCCGGAGAAGGGAGAGCCAAGGGAGACTGTATAGACAGGCCAGATATGTTCTTGGCCTTAAATAGAAGCGATTTAAACATATGTGGCTTGAACAGACCCACAAAGGTGGGTTGATCAGGAGTGAGGCCCTCGTCCTCGGACATGTCCCCTTCCATAGGGTCTATCTCCAATAGGGGCTCCCCTTGGTGAGTAGACCCCCATTCAAATTCCTCCTCCTCCCTGAACCGATCCAGGTCCTCTATGGCCTCCTCCAGTTCCCTTTCTGGGAGAGGACTGTCCCCCTGTAAAGGTACCTGACCATGAGGAAGGTCCGATCTAAGCGAGGACCTGACTGATGGCGAGTCGTGTTTGGGCGCCATCAAGAGGGTACCGGACCTGGACATCTGTTGAAGGCCCTCTGCTATCCCCTGGCGGATAGCACGCTCCATCCATGCCTGCATATAAGCAGGGATCTCAACTGTGGTGGCCTCCTCCTGGCGCAGACCAGTGGCCGTGGGCGTGAATGTAGCTTTGGGCGTCCGTCTGGTCATTGGTCCGGGGACCTGGTGTCCCTGGGATGAACTCCGCCTGGAGAGGGAAGAGCAATCTGGAGGAGGGGGGGGTGTCTGGAGGTAGAAGGAATGGAGGGTGGGAGGGCTGGAGGCACCGATTGTGCCTCTCTAGATCGCCTGTCAAATTCTTTCTCCAGTGCCCTATGTCGTCTTAGGGTGTCCCTCTGAGAAGCCTTGGAAGGTTCTTTAGAGGCTTCCTTAGCCTGTCTGCGCAGGTGGTAGGATTTAGATCTGGCCTTCAAAGAAGGGCCTTTAGCAGAATTGTCATCTGCCATTATGGAAGAAAAGACTGTAATACAAATCTAAAGGCAGTTGGCTCGCCAAGGGTTCGACCTATAACAAGGCCGGGTGTCCTTTCAGCTGGCCCACGCCCCCTTTTGGAATTTAGATGTATACAATCTATAACCTTATTATTGTTATAATTATTAATATATATACGTATGCATACAATTAAGGTATCTAATCCAATTAGTATTGATAATGAGTTATAATCATATATCGATGATTATATATATATATATATATATATGTATGTATGTATGTATGTATGTATGTATGTATTATGTATGTGTATGTGTATGTGTATGTGTATGTGTATGTAATGTATATGTATGTATGTATTTATAAATATTGATTTATTATTATTATTATTATTATTATTATTATTATTATTATTATTATTATTATTATTATTTTGACAAATATTTAACTCGGGGACCTGTTCGGTGCTCCCAGGAGGGAGTGGCCCCAGAGGTTGCTGTTAAATATCTCCAATTCACCAAATGAAACGCTTGAGGCTGGAATGAGGCCTCTGGCAGCTGGAGCTCCCAGGCAACAACCAGGAGGGATAGGCTGCAGTTTCCTGCCCTGAGCGTGCTGTGGAAAGCCAACAAGTTGCCAAATATACTGAATGCACAGTAGCTCTCACAGGCTGGAAGGCCTGTGACTAGATCTAGCCTCTTTGCAGTCCAATGAGGCCTTTAAAAATGGCGCCCGACACGCGGTGGCGCCCAAAATGGCGGCCGCCCACAATCCCTTATCAACGGGCTGCTCAGAGCAAATATAAGGCTCTCCGGCACGTCTAGAGGCCGAGAGAGGTAGTCAGGTAAATTTTCACCCCTTCCTGGGGCGATCGGCATTTACGGTGGGGGGAACATCAGCTGCGCTTATCAGCGCGATTGAATGAAGCCGCTACGAGTGCGGTGTGGAGAGACGGCAGGAAGAAGGTCCGAATGGGGGGGGAGGGATTGGCGCCGGAGCGCAAAAGCCGCCCGCTCTTTTTTTTCTTAAAGAAAATTTTATTAATTTTTCTACAAACAAACAAGACAAACAAAACATTAAAACATTCAACTCTCGTATGTACATCCAGTGTGTCAGTTGGTTCATCATTTTTGTGCATTCATTCTGTAGTCCCAGTTACAATTATGTTACATAACAACTCATATTATCAATCCAAACTTATATATCCTATAATCACTAAAAAAAAATAAAAAAAATTTTTGACTATACTTTTAATCATTCATGCTTTATGAGCTAACAATACTCTAACCAGATTATTCAACAAATCATATAATCATACCAAATCAATCCTAAAAAAACCCTTTATAAATATAATATCAAATAACAAAATAATAGCAAAATAGCAAGATAAAGATATTTCTTACTATCTAAAATATTCTATTATCGTATTTTATCATCTAGCCATTTATAAAAAAGATCCCAAATTTCATAAAATTGTTTATCCTCTTGCTCTCTAATTTCAAATGTCAATCTGCTCATCTCAGCACATTCCAATATTTTCTTAATAATTTCTTCCTGTAATGGTATTTTCTCATTCTTCCAATTTTTAGCAAATACAATCCTGGCCGCTGTTAATACATTCACAATCAGGTATTTCAAATCTTTACTATATATATCAGGTAAAATTCCCAATAAGAAGATCTCTGCTTTCAAGTCGATATGTTTCTTTGTCATTTTTTCCAACCACATGCGAATTATAGTCCAATATTTTCTAGCATCCTCACAAGTCCACCACATATGGTAATTCGAGCCGGGTATCTGATGACATTTCCAGCATTTTTCAGATTTGTTCTTAAACATTCTTGCTATTCTTGTCGGAGGAAAGTGCCACCTGTAAAACATCTTATACAAGTTTTCTTTATATGCTGTTGACATTGTCATTTTATAATTTTGAGACCACAATTTCTGCCATTTCTCTAAATCAATCCCATATCCAAAATTCTTCCCCCAAACAATCATAGTTTCTTTGACTTGTTCTTCCTCTAATTTCATTCCCAGTAAATAACCATATAATTTTTTAATCACCTTCTCATCAGTACCCATCAAGATCTTATCTAAATCAGTCTGCTTATCATAAAATCCCTCCGTTTTGGAATCTTCATCATACCTTGAATGTATTTGTGCATATGAAAACCAATTCATCCTTATACCTTGTTCCTCTAAGTTTTGGATCGATTTAAGTTCACCCTTTTCATCCAAAAGTTCCCCATATCTAACTGTTTGTTCCTTCTTGTAGATTATAGGATAGGAAAATGCTTCAATGGTCGATAACCAAACTGGAATTTTCAAATAACATTGTCTTTTTACCTTCTCCCAATTTAACCACAAAGACTCCCGTACATAATGTCTTCTAAAATAACCCTGTGTTTTAGTTCCCTTATACCATAAAAAAGCATGCCAGCCCAACAGCAAGTCATGCCCTTCTAATGTCAACAACCTATGTTTCCTTAATGTTATCCATTCTTTGACCCACATCAAACTTGCAGCTTGATAGTACAATTCCCAATTAGGCAGGCCAAAACCTCCTCTAATTCTAGCATCTTGCAAAAGCTTTAGCTTTATTCTCGCTTTTTTCCCTTGCCATATAAACTTCAACATAATTTTATTTAAATCTTCAAAATAGTCTTTTCCAAGCCTAATTGGTATTGTTTGAAACAAAAATAAAATTCTAGGTAAAATATTCATCTTAATTGTTGAAATTCTCCCTATTAATGACAATTGCAAGTTTTCCCACTTCTTCAAATCTGTAGTTATCTGTTGTTTAAGTTTAATATAATTATTCTCCTTTAATGTGCTACATCTTGTTGTCAAATATATCCCCAGATACTTAACCTTATTTGTAACTTGAATTTTCAAAAGATCTGCCAATTCTTCTCTCTGTCTCAATAGCATATTCTTTGTCAAAATCTTTGTTTTATCTTTATTTATTTTCAAACCAGCCACCTCTCCATATGTCTCTATCCTTTCCAATAACTTTGGAGCTGTTTTTAGCGGGTCTTCCAAAATAAAAGCTAAATCATCAGCAAAAGCTTGTAGCTTAAATTCTTCCTTCTTAATTTTCATTCCTTTTATGCTTTTATCATCCCTAATATTTCTATTCAACACTTCCAAGGTCAACACAAATAGCAAAGGAGATAGGGGGCATCCTTGTCTTGTGCCTTTCCTTATATTAATAAAATCTGTAAGTTCCCCCTCCATCATTACCCTTGCTGTCTGTTTATTATATATGGCTTCTATTGCTTGAATAAATTTTTTAGCAAAACCCATCTGCTCCAATAATAATAACATAAATCTCCAGTTCACGTTGTCAAATGCTTTTTGAGCATCTAGGAATATCAAAGCCATTTGCTTTTCAGGATGAGCCTCATAGTATTCCAAAGTGTCCAAGATTACTCTCATATTGTCTCTAATTTGTCTCTTTGGCAGAAATCCATTTTGATCTGGGTGAATAAAATTATTTAAATATTTTTTAAGTCTTTCTGCTAAGATTGAAGCAAAGATTTTATAGTCTGCATTCAATAAAGAAATAGGTCTATAATTCTTAATTTGCAGTGGGTCAGTCTCTTCCTTCGGTATAAGTGTAATATAAGCCTCTGACCATGTTTTTGGTATCATCTTCTTTGACATAACTTCATTCATAACTTCTAACAGTGGGATGCTCAATGATTCTTGAAATGTTTTATAGAATTCTGCTGGAAGCCCATCCGGACCTGGTGCTTTCCCATTATTTTGTCTCTTAAATGCTTCATTTAGTTCCATCATTGTTATATTGCTTTCTAGCATTTCTTCAGTCTCTTTAGGTATCTTTGGTAAATTAGCTTCCTGTAAATACTGTTTGACTTTTTCCTCATCAATATTCTCTTGTTTATATAGTTGCCCATAAAAATCTCGAATAATTTCTTTTTTCTCCTTATTCCCATAACAAACTTGGCCTTGTTCATCTATTAACTTCAATATTTTTCTTGATTCCTTCTCTTTTCTCAATTTATATGCTAGCCATTTACCTGGTTTATTTGCATCTTCAAAATAATTCTGTTTAGAATTTCTGATTTTCTTTGCCAGTTCTTCTTTCTCTATTAATTCCATTTTATGTTTAATTACATCCAGCTTCAATTTAATATCCTTTTTCTGTGGCATTTTCTGTAATTCTTTTTCAAGAATTTTATACTCATCTTCCAAGGCCTTAGAAGCTTGCCTTTTCCTAATATTCTTTTTTCTTGTATAATCTATTATCAAACCTCTAGCGTATGCCTTCATTGTATCCCACACATTCTGCATTAAAGTATCTTCTTTTTTATTTTCTCTGAAGAAAAAAGCCAATTCCTTCTCCATCCATTGTATAAAATCTTTCTCCTTTAAAATAGTATTATTTAATGTCCATCTTCCATTTAATTGTCCCTTCCATTTAATTGTCATTGGGCTATGATCTGCCCAAGTACTTGTTTCAATATTTGTTTCTTGAATATTAGATATTAATTCTGTTGAGATCCAAATCATATCTAATCTGGACCATGATAGATGTCTATTTGAATAAAAAGTATATTGTTTAGCTTTAACATTTCTTTCTCTCCAAATATCTTTTAAAAATAATTCATCTGTCATTTTAAAAAAAGACCTTGGGAGAGCCTTTCTATTTTGCTTTGTTGTTGTTGCTATATAGTCCAATTTATTGTCCACAATTCCATTAAAATCTCCCATCATAATTATATTAACATAGTCCAGGCCAATTATTTTTATGTGTAGCTTTTTATAAAACTCTTCTTGTTTATCATTCGGAGCATAAATTGCAATCAAGAGTATTTTTATATTATTGTCCATTATTTCTACCATTAATACTCTTCCATCTTCATCCGTGTAAATCAATTTTGCTGGGATAGCCTCTTTAATATATAGAACCACTCCTCTTTTCTTACATTGAGTCAAAGAATTAAATATTTTCCCCAATTTTGGCTGTACTAACAATTGTTCATGTTGTTTTTTAATATGAACTTCTTGTAGACAAATTATATCAAATTTTAATTTCTCTAATTTATGAAAAGTTTTCCTTCTTTTAACAGCTGAATTAAGTCCATTTATATTCATTGTAATCAGTTTTTTTTTCTTCCATGATTATGCTTTATATTTAGGTCTAACAGCTCTCGTGGATCTCACTTCACGCTGTTCTTTGCTATCCATCTGTCCCCCTACTGCTCCTTTCTCTTTTTCAGTCTCCAGTTGTTCCTCTTGAAACTCAATTAATGAGACCTCTTTCTCTGCCTCCTCTCTTCTTCCTCCAAAAAATTCTGCATGGAAAAGTTCCACTTTCTCAATTGAATCAATTCTATATCTCTGCTCTTGCCACCTAAACATTAGTCCTTCTGGAATCAGCCATCTATAATTCACTTCGTTTTCCAATAGCATTTTGGTCAGAAATCGATATTCTCTTCTCATCTCTCTCACTCTTCTGGGTATTTGTTTTAAAACCACAACCTCTTTACCTTTGTATTTCAATGTTTTCTCTCTTACTACTTGTAATATATGCGTTTTAATCGATTTTTTGGTAAATCTAATATGGACTTCCTTGGGTAATTTATTTCTCATCGCATACCTTGTATAGACTTGATATAGGGCGGAGCTTCGTTTTGGCGATACAGCTGCGATCTCGGGGCTCTGAGATCGCAGCCGATATTTTCGCCCCTGGTCGGTCCCAACAGACCTAAACCGTCCCGTAGAGACGGGGATTGAGAAGGGTACTGTTCCAGGATCCCAGAGATATCGCAAAATCTCTGGTTTGATCCGGAAGAAGCACTTTTGCTGGTGGCAGAGAGGCAGCCTCTATAGCTGCTGAAGTCAGGACAGCTCTGGAAAGAAAGTGGCTGGAGTGAAAGTGTGTCGGCTGGGTGAGAAAAACTCTTTTGTGTTGTAAATTCGCTGAGGTTGGAAAGGACATCCTTATCAAAGAAGAAATCTGTGAGACTTTTTTTTTTGACTGAAATTCTCTGAGCGGCATTTTTTAAAGTGATGTCAAATTGAGGCTTGGGGTTTTTTTTTTCTTTTCTCTATATTTTTTGGGGGGGACTTTAGTGTGACTTTGTAGGTAACCGGATTGAATTTTCTCTTATATATATATTTTATGCTCCCTTTGATTTTTTAACTTTCTTTAGGATAGAGGCTCCCTTTGGCTATTTTTTTTTTTTTGTCTCTGTATATATTACTCCTTTTTTCTGGCTGGGGGGGAGGAAGAGCATTAAGAAACTTTGCAACACTGCCAACTAGAGGCTTGAAAGTATTTTATTTGAATTGGAGAGAAATGCAAAAAGACCTCTTCTCAAGGACATTTTAACGTGATAAGATAGAGGGAGAGCACAGCAAAATATTATTGCAGGTGCTTTCCTGGACTGTTATCAATAATTCAACATTTGAGGTTTGGCTTTGAAGCTGCTGGAGAAGAGAGTCATAACAAGAGCCTTGGATAAATAAATAAAGTGCAGTGTGCCTTCATATATATATATATATATATACCCTATTCGCCAGCCTTTTTCTAAATTTCAATTTTAGTAATATTTTTATTTCTGCCTTTTATTTTAAAAGGAAAGCCTCAGAGTTTTTTCTTTATTTTTCTTTTCTTTTTTATTGGGACTTTTTTGCTTTTCCTATCTATGTTTTTGGACCACTTTGTTTTTCTTTTTTGATTATTGAGACTTCTCAACTGGATTAAGGTGTGAAGAACCTGAAGGAATTTTTTGTTTTTTCTCTTTTTGCTTTTTTTTTTTCTCTTTTCTTTTTTTTGCTCTTAATCAATATTATTATTTTTGGATTTGTTTGTTTTTCTCCTTTCTATTTTTTCTTTTTTATGGTGGACAACTTCGTAATTGGATTAGGGTCTAGAAGAACCTGAAGATCTTTCTTCTTCCTTTTTTCCTGTTTCTTTTCTGGTTTTGTGCCTTTTACTATTGGAGTTTTCCATTTTGGATTATAATTGGCTGCTCTACCACTTGGATTAAATGTCAAGAAGAATTTGAAGCTTTGGAAGCATTGAAATGAGCAGGAAACCAATACCATCTGGCATTTCTACTTCTACCTCTGCTTCCCCACCAGCTGGAGGACAACGTTTAATTCAGACAATGTTGAAGCAAGATAAGGAACAAGAAAGAGTAACTTTACAGATGATTATGCAAGGAATCTAAGATCTCAAGATAAAATCAGACATCATTGAACAAAGAACAAGAAATATTGAACAAAGAACAGAAAATATTGAACAAAGAACAGAAAATATTGAACAAAGAATAGAGAAGACTGATGAAAAAGTGGAAAACATTAAACAAATGATGGTCAAGTATGAGGAGAGATTCCAAAAAATTGAGGAAGAAGGAAAACAAAGAGAGAAGAAGATTGGAAATATTGACAGTAGATTAACAGCAGTTGAACAAGAAAAAAGTGGGATGTTGAGGTGGGAGATGGAAAGGTCAGAATTTTATCTCAGATTTCAAAATATAGAAGAGGAAAAAGGAGAAAATTTGGCAGCGGTAATGATAGAAATTTTGGCAGATGCTTTGGAAATTACAGAGGAAAAGATGATGGATGGAATAGATGAAAAGCCGCCCGCTCTTTATCCCCCCCTGGGGGAGAAAAATGCACTCACCTGCTAAACCACTAATCCAAATGCGCAGAGGCAAAGGAAGAACAAGGCAAACAATAAGCAAACCTGAAGAAATAAGGAATTCTGCTGAAGTAGGAAGTTCTTGAATCGGCCAAGGAGTGGGAAATACACAGCCTACTCTCACGAAGGCTGAGCATAAACTGGGGAACGCAAGGGAGACACGTGATGGAGGGCGGAGCGTTCCTCAGTAATTAAGCTCAGCCTTCAACGACGCAGACTGAAGCACTTCCCACTCTCTGGATGATCACATAAGAAATACTTGAATACACTGGACCAAATTGCAGCTGTAAAAATTAAATTTCTGATTCCAAGTCAACATTTGAAATTTCAGGGGAAAAAATACTGTTATAAATATGGCAGAAAAAAAAAATGTGTGAATGCTACAACGTCGAAGGTCAATTTAAAAAATTGTTACTAGGCTACAGCAGGGGTGTCAAACTCAAGGCTTGGGGGTTGGATGCAGCCTGCAGGGTGCTTTGATCCAGCCCCCAATGCCTCTGCCAGCGAAAATGGAGCTCAGGAGGGGCCACACGTAGCAGACCATCTGACAGAGAAATGACAAATGACAGACAGATAAGAGAGATAGGCAGACATAGATGAGATAGATGAGGGTGGAAGGGAGGGAGGGAGAGAGATGGCGAGAGAAGGAATATGATTATCATAGATCCTGGTAAGAAAACATTCAGTGCTTCTTGATTATATATCTATATTTCTCAAAAGAATATTGCTGAAATGAAAAGCACAGTATGGGTCAGGAGGCTCCCAGCCTGGGAGGAGGAAATGACAATGCCGAGTTTTATTTCTGACCCTGTTTCTGGCAAGAACATCTAAGCTCTCAGGAACTTAGAATGCCATCCAACCAGGAGCCTGCTGGGAAACCCAAAGAATTCTCTGCATTAAACCCCAGGGCGCTCCCATAAATTGAATTCTGCGCATCTCTTCTACAGGACTATTCTTTCCCCAGGATTTCATAACTTTCCAATCGGATGAATATTACAGTCTTGGCTGAAATGAATTTTTATCGGTAAAGCTTTCTATACTAAGCGGGTAAGACCCCGAAGCAGGTTTCAGTTTTACCTCATGCTAAGGTAGGAATCAAATAGCAGCAGAGTTATCTGATTGGTATCGGGATACAGGCGTGGGCTTTAAATTGTTCCAAAGTTGTTATTAATTTGGATATTGCCCCATCACGGACATTGATTACAACAATGGTTTAAATGCCTGGAGATCAAAACATATGAAGAACGTCTGCAGGATTTGGGTTTGGCTAGTCTAGAGAAAAGAAGGACTGGGGGGAGTCAACCTATTCTCCAAAGCACCGGAGGGCAGGACAAGAAACAATGGATGGAAACTAACCAAGGAGAGAAGCAACCTGGAATTAAGGAGAAACTTCCTCAGAGGGAGGACAATTAACTAGTGAAACAGCTTTGCCTACAGAAATTGTGGGTAGAACAGAACAGAGCACAACAGAACAAGAACGTTATTATCACTTTGAATGTACATTAGTTGGCATACACTAAAATGACATTTCATTGCTTACAGTTCTCAAAGGGTCACCACACCTCCAAACACACTATATAAACATGACAAAATGAATAAATAAATGCTTCATCACAAGAGGTATTTAAGAATAGACTGGACAGTCAGCTGTCTGAGGTGGTGTAGGGCAGTGATGGCGAACCTTTTGGGTGTGGTGTGCCGAAAGTACGCGCATGCTCCGGCACCCACAATGCAATGCACCCCCAGTGTATGCATATACAACATCCCCCCTTACCTGCATTGCACATGAACACACCTCCCAGCTGATTTTGGGGCCGTTTGAGGCCTTTTTCAGCCTCCCTGAGGCTCGAGGGAAGCCTCTGCAGTCTTGCGAGGCCGAAAAATGGGCCTTCCGAAAATACCAGAAGTGCCCGTTTTCAGTCTCTGGAGGGCTTTTGGAGCCTGGGGAGGCAGTTTTTGCCTTCCCAGGGGCTCGAGAGAAACCTCTGCAGCCTTTGGAGGCCTCAAACGGGCTGAAAAACAACTGGGAGGTGCACGCATGCGCAATGCAGGTAAATTTGACTGGGGCTTGCGGGCACGCACGAATGGCTCTGTGTGCCACCTGTGGCACATGTGCCATAGGTTTCCCACCAAGGGTTTAGGTCTCCTGCCTGAGCAGAGGGCTGGACTAGAAGACCTCCAAGGTCCCTTCCAACTCTATTCTGGTTGAAACCTTGTTCTTTTTTCCTAATCTCATCCTTCTAAAAACAACGTCCTTGACTTACCCCCCATTCATTATGTGACTATTCCAAGTTACAGTTCAGACTGAAAAAATAGTAACTTACAACCAGTCCTCAGACTTACAACCATCGTAGCAGCCCCACAGTCACATGACCAAACTTCGGCATTTGGCAACCAGCCTCCATTAACAACAATTGCAACATCCTGGGGTCACGTGGTCGCCATTTGCAACCTTCCCAGCTGGCAAAGTCATTGAGGGAGGCTGGATTCGCTTCATGACTGGGTGATTCACTTAACAACAGCGATTTCTTAGCAACCAGGGCAAAAAGGTCACACAAATAGGAGCAAATTCACTTCACAATCGCCATATTTAGTGTTAAGTCCTGAGTATGGGCGCAAGGAACGGAGATGAGACATCGAACGGTGACTTCAACTCTTTATTGTAAGATAAGAACAGAGCAAATACTTGGGCGGCAGCAGCTCTTTTATAGAGCTGGCTGCTGTCAAATCAACCAATGAATTGAGTTTACCACTTTTACAAGCATCCAATCAGAGGGACCCGTTAACAGCCAATCAGACTGGCCAGAAACGACCAATCATGACTCGCTATTCGTGGGCCAATGAGAAGTGCAGGATTACAAGCCTGCTGTAAAGTAAAGCTGTTTAGGGTTGTACCGCTGCGTTGGCTTAGTCCATAACACCCCTCCCCCCTAGGTTCTGTCTGAGGGGTGGGGTGACATATTCTCGTAAATAGGCAGGTCGCTTCACCTGTCTGCTTGACCTGCGCTGTTCCACCGGTTTCTGTCCTGGCTCTGGTTCCGGTGGGCTGCTAGCTGGGTTGGATGGTGAAAACTGTGGCCCTGGGCTGCTTTCCCTGCTTACGCCAATGTTGTCTTCCGGGTTCCCTGGATCCGTCTCCATCGCAGTGCCGTCACGCGGTGAGGCCAATCCTTGACTCGGTTCGCCTTCTGACGGTGAGTATCCCCTGGTTGGTTGTGTAGGCTGTTGGGTTTCGATTGTTATTTCTTCTTCTGCCGTCTCAATGTTCCTTCCCCCCCCCCCAGCTAGAGATTCCGGGGATGAGATAGGACTAGGTGCTAATCGGGAACGGAGTTGGTCTATGTGGCGTTTCTACATCTTACCATCTGCAGTTTGCAGGCGATAGGATCGGGGTCCCGTAAGTTGCGTTATGGTAGCGGGGACCCACAATGGGTCGCCCGAGAAGTTTTTCACAAACACGAGGTCACCTTCCTGGAATGCCCGACATTTGCTGCTGGATCCTGGGGGTTGTTCCAGCATGTAGTTTGGGTGGAGGCGATCGAGATGCGAGCGAAGTTTCCGGCCCATCAGGAGTTCAGCTGGGGTTTTGTTCATGGTACTGTTTGGGGTTATGTGCTGGAGAAGCATGTGGTTTATTTTGTCGTCAATGTCGCCGTGTCACAAGGTCTTTTTTACAAATTGAACCATTCGCTCAGCCCTAACATTGGCCGCAGGGTGAGCTGGCGATGTTAAGGCATGGCGGATGCCCTGATCTGCCAGATACTGTTCGAATGGCAGGGCAGTGAATTGGGGGCCATTATCGGAGACCAGGACATCCGGAAATCCATGGGTAGCGAATAGCTTATTCAGTTTTTTAGTAACTTCCTCTGTGGTGGTGCTTTCATCTTGTGGACTTTGAGCCAGTTTGAATAGGCATCCATTGTTAGAAGGAAAGTGTGTCCTCTTGTGGGTCCTGCAAAATCGATGTGGATACGGGACCAAGGACCTCGAGGCGTTTCCCACTGAGTTGGGGGAGTTTTTGGAGGAGTGGAGCGAGTCTCCTGGCATTTGCTGCACTTTGCTACCCAGGTCTCTATCTGTTTATCTAACCCAGGCCACCATGCGTAACTCCTGGCCAATGCCTGGATGACCATCGTGCAACATTTTTAATCCTCTATGTTGCAACTTCTCCGGGATTACAACTCTGTCTCCCCACACTATGCAGCCTTTTTGGGAGAATAGCTCTGCTTGACGATTCTTAAATGGCTTGAACGTGTCATTGGTTTTGCTGACCGGCCAACCCCGTTCCACCCAGCTGAGGACTCGTGCCAAAACAGAGTCCTTTTTTGTTTCTAAGGCGATGTCTCGAGCGGTCAGTGGCGGCGATTTGAGGGTTTCGATTTGCAATACGGCTAAGGTTGGAGCTGGGTCTTCTATGATGTCTGGTAGTGGAGAGCGGCTCAAAGCGTCAGCGTGGGGAATGGTTTTCCCTGGGCGGTGTTGCAATCGGTAATTGTAGGCGGCTAAAAATTCTGACCAACGTGTCATTCTTGGTGATAAGATATGGGGAGTTGGTTTGTTTCCCGCCAAAATACCAAGCAGCGGCTTGTGGTCTGTAATTATGGTAAAGGATCTCCCATACACATATTCATGGAAATGTTTAATTGCGGATACAATAGCGAGAGCCTCTTTATCAAGTTGGCTATAGTTCCTTTCAGTCTTAGACAAAGTTCTCGAAAAGAACGCAATAGGTGCCTCATTCCCATTTGGTAGGACATGGCTTAAGATGGCTCCCACTCCGAATGGTGAGGCGTCACAGATAACCGTCAAAGGTAGAGTCTCGTTGTATTGCATTAATACAGCATCGGAGGTTAAGAGGTCTTTTACTTGTTGGAATGCCCTTTCTTCACGCCTTCCCCAGACCCAGGAAGCCTTTTTCTCAAGAAGTCTATGTAGGGGCTCGGCTACGGTCGCCTTCTGGGGCAAGAAGATGTTATAAAAGTTAATGAGTCCCAGGAAGGCTTGGAGGTCTCTCTTATTCCTAGGTCTTGGGGCATTTTTGATTGCGGTTAGTTTTTTTTTTTCAGTGGGGTGGATTCCCTGTCTGTCGAGAAGGTATCCCAGGAACTCCACTCTCTCCGTACAAAGTTGACACTTGTCCCTTTTTACCTTCAGATTAGCGTCTTTAAATTTCTGAAGAACTTTTCTGAGTCATTGTACTAATAACTCTTTAGTGGGGGCAGCTATTAGGACGTCATCAAAATAAGGCACGACGCCTTTTATGCCTTGTAATAGTCTCTCCATTAAACTTTGGAAAATGCCAGGTGCCATACTTACTCCAAATTTGAGTCGATTGCACTTGAAGGCACCTCTATGTGTAACTATTGTCTGGGCTTCTGCAGTTGTTGCGTCTCCAGGTAGTTGCTGGTACACCTGAGTTAAGTCCAATTTCGCAAATATTTTTCCATCACCCAGGGAATGAAGAAGATGTTGAACCACTGGTACTGGGTAAGCGCTCTGTTGAAGAGCATGATTTAGGGTGGCCCGGTAATCCCCACAAATTCTTAACGAACCATCTGGCTTCATGGGCGTAACTGTTGGAGTTTCCCAGCGGGCATGGTCAATCGGTTCCAATACGCCCTGGGCAAAAGGTACCCGACGAGGCTTAAGCCGAATGGGAGCTACATCGGGGCTGAGATTAAATGATATAGGGGTCTCCTTGTACTTGCCTAATGTTCCTGTGAACACGTCCTGGAATTCCTGGATGGGAGCCTCTTCCCAGTCATCGCTTCTGGTTTGGTGTATGCCGGCTAGTTCAATCCCGCGCGGGGCGAACCACTGTAACCCTAACAAACTGGGTCAGTCACGATCGACGACAGTCAGGGGAAGTGTCGCGATACGGTCCTTGAAGGATACTTGGACGTGGCTGGACCCGACAACTGGAATTCTGTTTCCCTGGTAGTCTTTTAGGATGACTCGTTGAGTGCTGAGGTCCTGGCGGCAGATGGTAGGGATCAGCTGCTTGAGGGTTTTCCAGGATACCATCGATAGGGATGATCCCGAATTGACTTCCATCACGCACGGTCGATTCTCGATAGTAACCCTTACGCGGATCTTTCTTGCATCGAATGATGAAGCGTGGCCAATAATAATTGTTTGGTGGGCCCCTTCTCATCTCGTTGAAGAGGCAGGTGCTTGGTTTCTGTAGTAGTAGTGGTTGTTCCATTGGTGGTTCAGACGGTCCTGGTTCTCAGGAGGTTTGCCTATCTCCCGACGGAGGTTGTTCTCCCTTTGGTTGGGACTGGACTCCCACCTGCTTCTGCAGACCTTCGCGATGTGGCCTTTTTTTCCGCAGGTACGGCAGAGTACGTCGAGGAATTTGCAGTCCGATCGTGGGTGGTTTGCCCCGCAACCAGCACATTGGCGCGGACGTCTCTGGTTCCTTTGCTCTCCGAGCGGAGCTGGTTGACCTCCTCTTCCTCACTGTCTGAGGATGACTCGAGGTCTTCGTGGTGGGTAGTGGTAGCGTGCTTCTCAGTGGCGAGTGGGCTTTCGTTAGCGAGTTGGCGAAGCGGTGCGTTCGCTCGGCGCATTCAAGCGGCTGACTTCCTTGTTGCTTCTGCGGCAGTAGCGTCGGTGATGACATCTGTAAGGCTGATGTCTCCTTTCGCCATCAGTTTACTCTGTACGTGTGGTATATTTAATCCCAGAACTATGCGGTCTCTTAGGGCTTCTTTGAGGTTTGCAGAACCACAAAGGCCTCCTAGGTTCCGGAGGTCAGCTACGAAATTCCCAACGCTCTCGTCCTTCCGTTGGTCCCTCTGGTAAAATTCGTGTCTTCATATCAGTGTAGGTACTGCGGGTGCGTAATGGGCCTGGAGGATTGGAGCGAGGGTATCCCAATCCATGGTCTTCACTTCCACCGTTTTTGTGCTTTAGCCATTTTGAAAATGGCAGGGCCACAATGAGTCAGGAACACCGCTCGTTTCTTGCCAGGCGTAGCATCTTTTAAATTGTTGGTCTCTAGGAACATCTGGAAGCGATCTATATATGAGTCCCAGTCTTCGGTTGCTGGGTCGAATGGAGCAGGTGGTATGGCGCCGCTGGTCATCTTGCCGTTTGTTGCGTGCGCCCTTCAGCCACGTGCTCTGCATTGTTCGATGCGTACTTAGTCAGCTCTATTATCTCCGCATCCCACCTTTGTTGTGTTAAGTCCTGAGCATGGGTGCAAGGAATGGAGACAAGACATCGAACGGTGACTTCAACTCTTTATTGTAAGAGAAGAACAGAGCAAATACTTGGATAGCAGCAGCTCTTTTATTGAGCTGGCTGCTGTCAAATCAACCAATGAATTGAGTTTACCGCTTTTACAAGCGTCCAATCAGAGGGGCCCATTAACAGCCAATCAGACTGGCCAGAAACGACCAATCACGACTCGCTATTCGTGGGCCAATGAGAAGTGCAGGATTACAAGCCTGCTGTAAAGTAAAGCTGTTTAGGGTTGTACCGCTGCGTTGGCTTAGTCCATAACACTTAGCAACAGAAATTCTGGCCCCAACCGTATTCATAAATCGAAGACAGAAATAAACAGCTATCCTTGTGGCCTGTTCTTTCCCATCTTCCATTTGTTCAGGAATTCCTTCATAGTTGAACAAAATTCTTTCTACACCTCCTCCTTACTATCATAAAGCCTGCCACTACCTAAATTGCAACCACAGCATATAGATTCTGCTCATAAACACCTCTGTTTATATTCAAATCCGCTGCTCAAATTTTTATCACCCTCGCAGTAAGCCCCTGTTATTTGCTTACACCTTACAACGCAGTTCAGACCTACATAACTCATCTAAAATATTAAAACTGGCAGTGTCCAAAATATATGGATTGGAAAGCAAACAATAAAACACACCATCAGAAGTCATTTTGAAATAGTATTTCAATCTCCGTCGTTTGTTATCTAGGGATCACCTCTTACAAAACAGGCTACTTTTCTCTTTCGGTTTGGGCTCACAGTCTTGGTCAAATAGTGTGTTGTGTGTGATGGACGGCAAATATGTTAGAATCATTGGCGGAGGGGAAGGAAAATGCTCTGTGGTGACCCTGGGCGAGGCACAAAGGCAACACCGTCAGATAATCAGTAGGAGTCCCTTTATTAGCTCCAACTTTGCCCCCAATGTCCTGGTTACCTTCAGGTCTGGAGAAAAACTCTCCCAGGAACAGCCTTTGGCTGCAGAGAATCAAATCCAAAACATGGTCAACAAAAACTGTAACTATAAGTCCAATCAAGGCAAGATGAGGTAATTAGTCCAGCAGGGCAAGAGAAGGCAGTAATTCAACCCGGTTGGGAGGATGCCAGGAACACAGATAACCAAAGTCAACGCAAGATAAACTCACATTCGTTCCCAGCAGACACCGCTTGCATCTCTTTTAAACTCTCCTTCCCAGGTGTGGCTATTCCATTCCTCGTTGCTTGTCCTAGGATGAAGAGGGGTGGGCCTGGATCTTCCTCTGAACTCCCTTCTCCCTTTTTCTCCCTTTTTCTCCCTCTCCCCTGCTCTGCCCAGCCAGACTTTGCCCTCCCCAGTTTCCTCCACAGCCAATGGAGCCCCACTCCCTGTGTCAGCTGTTCATCTTCCTCTTCGGATTCAGACTCCGACAGGGACATGACATGCTCCTTCTAGGTCAGTGTTTTTCAACGTTGGTGACTTGAAGATGTGTGGACTTCTGTTCCCAGAATTCCCCAGCCAAAAGAACTGTTCTAGACTATTCTAACCATAGAGGAAACTGCCATGTGCAGTGATCAAGTCAGCAATGTTGTCATTGACATAAAAAATGGTAGAGTCAAACTGGCCATCAAGAACCCCACTTCTTATCAGGACTCATAATCAAAGAAAAAATTGCAGAACCTGGATCTTCTGATCATGTCTTCAGAAGTTGGGAGTGTTCCATCACTCCATCAGTTGTGGCTTTCAAAAAAAAGAGAGAGAGAGAGACTGGATAGCTATTTGTTGAAAGGGCATAGGACCATGAAGGCGAACCTAGGGCACGTGTGCCAGAGGTGGCTCACAGAGCCATCTCAGTGGACCAGCACACCATCTTCAACTGCTCTTCTGATTTCTGGCACGCCGGCCAGCTGGTCTTCATGGGCACCGCAGCACCGGAAAATGGCCCAAAGAACAGGCCAAAACCAGGCCGTTTTTCAGGCCATTTTTGGGCTGTTTTCAGGCTGTTTTCTGGACTGTTTTTCTGGGCCCTTTTCAGGCCATTTTTCAGGTCCAAAAATGCCCCAGAAAACAGCCTGACAAATGGCCTGAAAATACCCCCAAAACAGGCCATTTTCAGGTTGTTTTGGGGGCCTGAAAACAGCCCAGAAAACAGCCTGAAAATGGCCAAAAAAACAGGCCAAAAAGAAGCTTCTTCGGCTCTGACTGGATGGTGGGTCCTTCCATTCCCCACCATCTAGTCAGAGCTGAAGAAGCTTCTTGGATGAGAAGCGAAACATCTTCAAAAGAAAAAAAAAAACAAGAAAGTCCAGTTGCCTCTTGAAAAAGCACCTTTGGGACAACCATGACCTGGATGACTAAGAATCTCTGCAGACTAACAGATGAAAGATCATTCAAGAGAGATCCAATCTAGAACTAAGGTGAAAATTCCTGACAGTGAGAACAATCATCCAGTGGGATGCCTTTCCTTCAGAAGTTGTGGGTGCTCCATCCCTGGAGATTTTTAAGAAGAGGTTGGACAGCCATTTGTCCAAAATGATATAGAAGTGGGGTTAGACTAGAAGACCTCCAAGGTCCCTTCCAACTATCTTCTACATTCTAATATTAGCTTCAATTTTGTTTTCAAAGAATAGCACTTTGCTAAACTACAAGATTGTGTTTCTCAGGCTAAGCTTTTACCCTGTTAAGGAGAACCTGAACGCAGCCACTCCCTCACCAACCAAGTAATTTCAATCTTTCACAGCTGTGGCAATTCATTTCATCCTATAAAACTTCTCTGTTGTCCGCATTTAGTTTCACAGAATCTGAAGGAATTATTTTCGCAGTATCAAATACTTTTAGGTCTGGATTTGCTGACAAAGGAGACTCAGGAACAGACTAACCAAAAGAGATTATTTTCAATTCAGGCTATGTGGCAGTTTTAAATCGTCTTTTTCCCTCCTCTGCTCCTTAAAATTCCCTAAATGAAAATATAGCTTTGAATGATTTAGGTTTTTATAAAAAGCTTGACTAAGGAAAATACCTGGACTTCAGGAATGCCGCAGGCTATCTCTATAAAATTTCCAACTTGTTGGGAACAATTTAGTACAATAAAGGAAACTGGAAGGATGTTACACATAGTCTACAGAATTTTGTTGGTTACCTTTCTCATTTTTGTTCGGTCTTGTATATAAGAAACCCAGACCAGATGCAATCTTAAACGGTATTCACTCTGCAATACGAGTAGGTCAATTGTAGTTACAATGACAATTGAGGCCAAAATTTTCGATGGCTAATCTGTTTTAACCACAGTTTGTTGAATAAGCAATCATGGGGATTCAATCAAGATCAAGTGAGGTACTAATACCATTCCATAAAGCCTTCGTAAGACCACATCTAGAGTACTGCATCCAGTTTTGGTCACCACACTATAAAAGAAGATATTGAGACTCTAGAAAGAGTGCAGAGAAGAGCAACCAGGATGATGAGGGGACTGGAGACTAAAACATATGAAGAACGGTTACAGGAACTGGGCTTGGCTAGTCTAGTGAAGAGAAGGACCAGGGGAGACATGATAGCAGTCTTCCAATATTTGAGGGGCTGTCACAGAGAGGAGGTGGTCAGGCTATTTTCCAAGACTTGAAGGTCAGACAAGGAATAGTGGATGGAAACTAATCATGGAGAGATTCAACCTAGAAATGAGGAGGAATTTTCTGACAGTGAGAACCATCAACCAATGGAACAGAAGTTGCCTTCAGAAGTAGTGGGAACTTTATCATTGGAAGCTTTCAAGAAGAGATTGGACTGCCATTTGTCAGAAATGGTATAGGGTCTTATGTTTGGGCAGGGGGTTGGACTAGATGACCTAGAAGCTCCCTTCCAACTCTGTTAATCTGCATCTGTATGGAAGGGCTATGCATTAAGTCTTTATAAATCACACCAATGAGTTGCACAACATAACAAAAAGTCAAAGAAACCAGTTCAATGTTCAGTTAATAATGTGAAAGTACTGCCTGAGATAACGTTCAAAGCACAGCTAAGATTGGTTTATAAAGGCATAGCTGGTTTAATTCACACACCATACACCCTCATACACACACCCCAATTATGTTGCACAAATCACAATGGCTGACTTCTCATAACATGTAAGCCAAAACAAAGCAAACATAAAGTGTGAAAACAGTATTTATTTCTACATAATCCAGTTGTGTTTCATCAACAACTACAGGAATCCCTTAATGCTGTAGAAGAATAGATTTCAATGTTCTTTGTATTGACACATCTGAAGTTACATTCTCCCTTTCTACGGCCATTCAGAAACAGAACTTTTGAACTATATTCATATGTGACATGATTTATGGGTCTTTAGCCAACATTACTATCTGATTTCTCCTCAGTGAAGAATTATCAGTGTTTATTTTCAAGTTTAAGGCCAGCATTCTTTCTTTTCCATCTGACCCAGTTTCTCAGATTAAATCTTTTTTTTCCCCTAATAAAGTAAATGTTAACCCCTTCTAAACATTTACAGAAGAGTCGGCATGCTAAGAACCCTGGAATCTTCCCCAAACATAATGCTGATATTTTTTTTCATCTGAACCACAAATGCTATTGATCTTGAAGGATGTTTCTCTAGCTTTAGAAAAGAGAGAAAGAGAGAGGGAGGCAGGGAGAAAAAAAAGAGAGAGAGAGAGAAAGAGAAGGAAATTTTGAGAATGCTGTTTCTTCCTTTAGGGGAGGAGGAAGAAAGAAAAACAATAGCTTGCTTCTTCTATTTATCACATTACAACCATCTGAACAGTGCCATATTGATCCACTTGCACGCTTTGCTACTCATCTCTCTTATCATTCAGACAACACTATGCCTCTATTTGATCCCGCCAATCAATTTCCCATGGCCTTCTCAGCAGACATTCATTGTTCTTACTTTAAAACTGTCCATCTGCCTCATCTGTTCTACTCGGTCTTATTTTTCACTGACCCCCCTGCCCACTATGGCAAACTTTGGCCTTCTGGCACAAGGAAAATGTTTCAGTCTACTTCTCGCCCTTTTGAGTTTAACCTGGCAATGGGCAAATCACAGCCTGTGGTTCGTCTACCAACTTCCCCCACCTATCTGAAGTTCCCAGAGCTTACGAAGACTCTGCCGGTGACATTGATAGCTAGACAGCCACCTGTCTGAATGGTAGAATGGCCTCCATTCCAGCTTTATTCTGATTGAGTTCATCAGCCAAGAGAACTGGTTTGGAATAGTTCTTTTAATGCTTAGGCAGTGGTGGGATTCAAATAAACAACCGTTTCTCTGCCCTAACGATTTCTTCCAACAACCAGTTCACCAAACTGCTCAGAAAGTTAACAACCGGTTCTCCCAAAGTGGTGCAAACTGGCTGAATCTCCCCACTGCTTTGGGGCTTTGGGATAGCTCCCTTAGGAGAATGTTATCTCCAAAACTTCCCCAGAAGTTTTCATCCCTTCCTAGCTAGTGAAAGCATCTTATTGCTCCCTGCAGACTTCAAAATCCAAAATGGCTGCCTTCGTTAGTCACTCGAGCACAAAAATAGGATACAGCCATCCTAAAATATGTGACCTTCAGGTCAAAAAAAAAATGGTGCTACTTCAGTTCCAGAATATTTACTATGAGTTGGATGACATTTGCTGTCTGGGGCAAGATTGGGTAAATAATGGATAGATGCTAGATCAAGGGTCTTCAAACTTGGTAAGTTTAAGACTTGTAGACTTCAACTCCCAGAATTCCCAAGCTAACATGACCAGAGGAGGAATTCTGGGAGTTGAAGTCCACAAGCCTTAAAACTGTCAAGTTTGAAGACCCCTGTAGAGAGGTAGGTAAGTAGATATGGTAGATAGATATGGTACATAGATATGAAATACAGTATATTTGAAAAAAAACTAGGGAGGAGGAGGAGGAGGAGGAGAGGGGAAGAGGAAGAGGTAATCTGGAAAAATTTGATTAGATAATAGATAGAGATAATGATTATAATGATGATGGATGGGTGGGTGGACAGACAGACAGACAATTGAAATAGAAATAATAGAAATAGGAATAGGAATAGGAATGAAAGCAACAGAAAAACTAAGCACAACTCCAAGATGCCTACCTTTTCAGAAATCATTTCCTCCCTACTCAAATATTCAAGTTTTTTAAAATATTTAAGCTTCAAGCAAAACTAAATTCCCTCCGGCTTTGGCATTTCTAAAACATACATGCAAAGCTTTCTTTTTACAAGCCATTTCAAAGGGGCAGCTCCTGCCAGCTGGGCCAAAGGAAGGAAAACAGACACAGCCCAGGTGGCTCTGCCAAGCAAGTCCTGCCCATCAAGGGTGACTTCCCAATCTTCCATCAAGAGATGCAAAGACTAAAATTAATAGGCAGGTTAAGAACCGGCATAATTAAAAACTAAAGAGCAGGTGTCTTAACTGGAAGGCTGCAGGGTTCAATTGATGTTATCTCTTATTATCCAAAACTCCAAAATGTGGTAATTTGTTTTAATAATTAACTCCAAGCGAGACTTATGGTGCAGCAGGGAGAAAATGGAAAGGGAGATTTCACCAATAAACTTTCTTGCAAAACATGTTTAGATATATATAGTAAAGGGCTCATCAATCAAACTTCTCAACCCCTAAAATCTGTGTGGAGAGAAAAACTCCAGCAATCGGTAGGTGTTAATATTAATAATGTTATGTTTGTACAGGAATGACCCTTCTCGGTGTTACCATTGTTACTCTCCCCAATTTCACAGTCTTAATACTTCTGGATATTGCCTGCTGTTGTAACAGAATAACAGAGTTGGAAGGGACCTT
Source organism: Hydrophis major (assembly GCA_033807585.1). Classification (NCBI taxonomy): domain Eukaryota; kingdom Metazoa; phylum Chordata; class Lepidosauria; order Squamata; family Elapidae; genus Hydrophis; species Hydrophis major. The sequence continues at coordinate 11,344,693 of CM066333.1, read as the reverse complement.
GGAGGTCTTCCAATCCAACCTCCTGCTTAGGCAGGAAACCCTATACCATATTTCAGAAAAAGCATTTACAACTTCTAGAGCAGGGGTGTCAAACGCAAGGCCCGGGGTGTGGGGGCTGGAAACAGCAAAGGACTGGCCCGCAGTGCTTTGGCCAGGGAAAATGGAGCTTGGGAGGTCTGCACGCAGCCCTCCCACGCCCTGTTTTTGGCCGCGACGGCCTCCTGCAGCCCTCTGAGCTCCGTTTTCGCTGGCAGAAGGCTGCAGGAGGCCGTCGTGGCCAAAAATGGAAATTGGGAGCTCAGGCCACCTCAGGTGCCCTCCCAACACGAGTGACACCAAGCAGGCTATGCCCACCTTGGCCACACATGCCCTGGCCCCTAAGGTCAAACACAACCCTGATGAGGCCCTCAATGAAATCGAGTTTGACACCCCTGGTCTAAGAGGCAAGTCGCTCCACTGATTAATTGTTCTAACCATCAATAAATTTCCCCTTAGTTCTAGCTTGCTTCTCTCTTTGATTACTCTCCATCCAGTTATGTGTTGATAGGAAGCGGAATCACATTCCCTCAAAGTTACATTTAAGGGTTTGGGGATGTTTTACAACATACTCAATATACTAAAACAGAGTGGTCATACCTTTCCGGTAAAACTCCATATGACCAGTAGAAGACAGCAAAGAATTAGAGATTTCAGTACCTCACTGCTGCCATCTACTGTTTGCTTGAGTTTCTGCAGTTGAGATATGTTGGAGCCCTGATTAGATAAACCTCTCATTTACAATTTCAACATATTCTCTTGATCGCAGTCCGAAAAGAGGAATCCCTTCTAGAATTTAAAATAATAATTAATTCAGCCTACAATTTATTTTAGTATTCCCATTCAGAGTGTCATCTCCAACCTCCCACAGATGTCGTGTGTTGCAGATTCAAAGAATTAAAAGCTATTTATTCTAGCCTCAAAAGGTCCATAGGTAGTCCTCGATTAACAACCATTCATTTAGCAAATGTTCGAAGTTACAACGGCACTAGAAAAAGTGACTCGTGGGCAGTCCTTGCACTTATGACCATCATAGCATCCACGCGTACACACGATCATGATTCGAGTGCTTGACAACTGGCAAGTATTGACAATGGTTGCTGCATCCTGGGGTCATGTGATCACCATGCGTAACTTTCTCGGCTGGCTTCTAACAAACAAACAACGGAGGAAGCCAAATTCATTGAACAACTGGGTGATTCATTGAACAACTGCAGTGATTCACTTAACAACCAGGGGCAAACATGTCAGAAAATCAGGCTCAATTCACTTGACAACGAAGTTGCTTAGTGATGGAAATTCTACTCCCAATTGTAGGTCTAAGACAAGGAGTACCTGCACATAGATTGCCAAATGTAAGATGGATCTCATGTTGATCTTAGTTTGAAGTTTTTAGTGGAGGAATTAATTATTGGGGAGACCAGCTAATTATTTAGTCCTAAAATGTTTCACTTGCATTTAATTAATATGGTAAGAGAACACATATACTACCGCTTAACATGTTGGTTCTATAGTTTGTTCAATACAATATGATTTTTTTAAAATCCTGGTTTTGTGTGAGAAGCAAACCCAGCTATGATGTTCCACAATGTCCATCTTTACCTCAAAGGAAGACAACCCTGAGTTTAATATTCTTTCATTTTTTCCCTCAAAGGAAGATTAAACCAAAACAGTTCTATCGCCTCCATTGCTGCATTCCAAAGAACTTGCAGTGATTTTCATATTTTAAAAGTAAAGAATTTAGAAGAAAAAAAAATCCTTTCATCTAAATCAAATAAGAGTCAGAAGCTTCACCATAGGACGCCCATATGTTGTTTCCAAATTTGTGTACTGCAATATTTCTTTAAAATGTAAATTTGTCCTGATTCTCACTTCATTTTTAGCTTTGAGGTATTATTTAATGTTCTAATTTATTTCACGCATCTTTAAAAAAATATATTAATACTTGTTGGGATCAGATATATAAATAGCACAAAGGAATTAATAGTCCCTTTTTATTCTCCCCCCCCCCACTCCCACCCAAAAAAGGAGGAAAAATTGTTCTACAAAATGTTGGCAAAATTCTAGGATTTATGGCAGGGGTCTCCAAACTTGGCAACCTTAAGGGAGTTGAAGTCCACAAGCCTTAAAGTTGCCAAATTTTGAGACCTCTGACTTACGGAAACATAAAAGTATCTTGCTTTGAGTCCATATTTGAAATAAGCTTTTTTTTTTTTCATTTCCAATGTTCTCTAACATTAAATTGACCTTATTATTCCATTTATTATTATTTAAAATGCTCCCTGGACTTGATAGAATCAAGCACGATTTGGTTGGTTCCAAATATCATGGACACCCAGAAAAATCTCTCATTCTTGGAGTCATTTATTTGCTAAAAAAAAAAAGATAGTAAATGTCGAAAAATGAATGGAGGTCCACATTTTACTAGTAATTCTCTAGAGTTGAAGATACTTGAAGGGAAATGTCAGAAGTCTGTGACATTTATTAGTAAATCTCAAAGGCGAAGAATGCTTCCCTCAGATGCTATCAAGAGTTTCACCATAACTAGTAAAGAATGACGATCATACTATAAAAAATGTAAAAGGTTCTTGGGTCAACCATTGATCGCCCATTCATAGAGGCTTAGACAAGTCTACTTAGGCAAAACAACACAATCCTGGGGCCCTTGTTTTCCCACAAAACTCTGAAATGGGCGTTGGTACTTACCTGATACGCCCTTTCTCATTGAGCTGCGTAGAGCATCCAGAGTGGGAGGTGCTCCAGTCTCCGCTCTTACAGGCTGAGCTATAATTGAGGAACGCTCCTCCTCCTCCACGTGACACCTCCATAGCGTTCCCAGTTTTACGAAGACGAGAAGACAAACGCTATTACCTCCTCTAAACTATTGTAGCAGCTCACAACTACTTAACTGACTGAATCATTGGCCGAAACAGGACTCCCCACCAGACGGACAATTTAGGGTGGGGCTGGATGCTCTACGCAGCTCAACGAGAAAGGGCGTATCAAGTAAGTACGAACGCCTATTCTCCATAGAGCTGCTGCGAGCATCCAGAGTGGGACATACCAAAGCATGGCCTGTTCTATGGGAGGGACTCTGTCTGGGTTAGAATATCCGCTGACTCTCTTGCCACTTGCTGAAGGGCTCGTCTGCCAGGGATGCTTCTGCTGAAGCAAAAAACACATTAATTTTACAATGCCGAACAAAGGGTGACGGAGACTCCCAGGAGTCCGCTTGGCGAATACCATGTATCGCCTGGTTAGCCCAGGCTGCCGAGGTAGCCGCACTCCCTGTAGAATGTGCGATTATTCCACTGGAAAAACAGGAAGCGCCTGAGTTAGATAGGCCTTGGAGACTGTAGCTCAGATCCAAGTGCCTACAGTAGACGGGGATACTTTGAAACCCAGCGTCTTTGGTTGGAATGACAGGCCCAATGCTTCTGACTTCCTGACAGGCCGGGTGCGATTGATATAAACACGTAATGCACGTTTGATATCGATGGAATGCCACTGCTGCTCCTTCTCGGAGAAGGCCTAGGCAAACGTTAGGAAAAATAAATTCCAGTGAACTGCAAGAGGCTGAGTTAATCTTGGGCAGGAGGAAGGGTCCGGTCGCAGGACCACCCAAACAGCAAAGAAAAACACAGAGCTCCTTTCTAACGGACAGAGCTGCTATTTCAGGTGTCCGTCGTGCAGATGAAAAACAGAATGAGAAGACTTCCTTGAACATAGGGAATTGAAGTGATGCCTCTCTTAAGGGTTCGAAACGTGGTTTAGACAGTGCCATGAGAACCCTGTTAACGTCCCCAGTTGTATACCTGTGTATCACTGGGGGATGCAAACTGGTGGGTCCTTTGCGGGATGCCCGAATACAAGAGTGGTGTGAAAATGGTTCACAGGGTCACCAGAAATGACCGTTGATCAGTCTGCCACCTGCCTCCGTAAGGTATCGAGGGAGAGGTCCTTGGCCAGTCCTTCTTGTCAGAAGGCCAAAATTTGAGCAGCCGCTGGGGGAGCGGGCTAATGTGTGATTTGTGGCACCATTTAGAGAATGATCCGGGTAGCATTATATATCCGGGTAGCTGAGACCGTCTCGTTGCGGAGATAGTCTCAATGATCTGATTGGAAAAGAACCCTCCTTCTTAGACGGCCCTGTTCGACCTCCAGACGTTCCAACTGAAGCCACTGAGGATTTGTACTGAAGAGGTCACTGGGCTAGCGGGCTCCTGCCCAATGGGATCCTCCAGGGAGGACCCATTGAAAGGTTACGAGGGTCTGCAAAAACCATGGTCTCCTGGGCCAGTGCGGGGTAACCAGGAGGAGTTCCGTCCTCCCGTGGATCAGTTTTAGGATCACTTTGGGGATTAGCGGTAGTGGGGAAATTGCGTAAGAGAGCTCGGTAGGCCAGGACCAACGTGAAGCGTTGTGATTCTCTGCCCCTTGGGGAGTACCTGGAGAAGAATCCCGGTCCCTGGGCGTTGAGCCAGGACGCCAAGGGGGTCCCTAGGGGGTGGCCTAATATCGCTGAGGCCTCCTCTGCATTATTAATTTGAGCAAGGAGGAAGGAAGGCGCCATCCTGCCTAGTCTAAGGTGGCCCTGCTCAACCCGTCGGACCGACTGTTGAGACTCCCGAAATGTGATCTGCCCTGACGGGCAACTGGTTGGTCCCCGCCCAGCGACAGAAACGCTCGGCCTCCCTCATGAGACAGATGTCATGTCTGCCCCCCTTGTAAGTTTATATGCGCCCTGGTCGTAATGTTGTCTGCCAAGACCAGTACGAGGCACCCGCATACTTAAGCAAAATGCGTAGGGCCGGGTATACTGTGTGAAGCCTCCGCCAGTTTATACTGCACCTTTGCTCGGTTGCTGACCAGGTGCCCTGAGCTGAGATCGGGTGGATATGGGCCCCCCATCCGGGTAGGCTGGCGCCTGTCGTGAGGGCAACCCCTGGGGGCTCCTGAAGAGATGCCCTTGTGGATCGCGGGTCTGGTCCACCAAGGCAGAGATGTGGAAACCCTTGAGGGAACCTTTGCCACGGCTCTCAAATTGCTCCTTCCGGAGCAGTGGTAAGGTAGCAGGAACCACTGTATGGATCTGGAATGGAGCCAGGCCCAGGAAAACAACGAATAAATATGAGACCAAATTGACCGGTGATCTAAAGAAGACCAGTATTGGAGTCTTTCTTGTTCGCCTAATGTTCCTGACCAATTTCTGAGTACTGAGAAATCCTTCAGGGGAAGGGAAAAACCATCCCTTCAACTGAGTCAATCACGGCCGCTAAGTGAGCTATTCAAGTGGGAGGGGTAGATGACTCTACTCCCATTGTACAAGAAAATCATGGGCCCGAAGAATCGTGAGGATGGATCTAGTGTCCCTTTCAGCGTGGCATTTGCTAAGAGAAAAGATGAGGATATCATCCCGATAATAGAGACTGTGAATGGGGGAGTCTCTGAGGTGAACTGATGGGATCGCCAGGACCCTGGTAAGGATCCAGGACTCAGAATTTAAAGAATGAGGGATAAGTGGGAATGTGGAAATACACTTCTGAGAGGGCAAAGGAGGTGAGCTAGTTTACCCTCCTAGTGTCCTGCATAAGGGACCGAAATGTAAGCATCTTGCACCATGATGGACCACCTTAAGCCTCTTCAACCTAGGGTGAGCCTCCAGTCTCTGGAGTGTTTAAGAAGTAGGAAAAAGTGGGAATAGAACCCCATTCCTCGGAATGAGGAAGGTACGAGCTGTATGGCTTCCATCTTGGTGAGTGTTAATAGTGGTTCCCATGAGAACACGCTTGGTGTGGCCTCTGGGGAGAGGGGAAACCCTGCAATGCTCCGGAGAAGGGGACTGAAAAACTCAAGGGAGAGGCCAAGTCTAACATTATCCCTAACTCAAATATCAGAAGTGGGTGATCCCCATTGATCAGCAAACTATGTGAGAGGTAGGTGGCTGGAAGCCTTATCTAGGGGGCTGGGACAATCTACTTCCTGCACCCTGGTATGGTCTCCTGTAGCTGACTCCCCTCCTGTTTCTGATACCGGTGTCGCTCCGATCCTGAAAGGCCGGCCGAAAGGGCGGGGTTCTCTGAAATCTGGGGAAGAAGGGAGCCTGATAGGGGAAAAGGCCGGGTCCCCTTAGAGAGGGTTGGGACACTCTGGACTCCCGTCTGAGACAAGTCAAAGGGAGAGATTTCTTTTATTTAGGCTCTCCATGAACAAAGGTTCCAGAACTGGACTAATACTTTGCCTCCCAAGATGGGAGCAGAAGCCAATTCAGCTGTAGCCTAATGTCTGCCTGCCAGTGTTTAAGCCAAAGCGGCCGCCGGGCTGTAACGTGAGGGGAAATAGCCCAGGAGGAAATTTTAGCGGAGTGGAAAGCAGCATAGGCTGCAAATTTCGCTGCAACTGTAGCATGGAAAAGTCCTGGTGCGCCCTGGTGTTAGAGGGGGGACATACAGCTTCAACTGACAAAGCCATCTAATAGAGGATTGAGAGAGAGGGATATGGCCGTTGCTGATCAAACGGCCCAAGCATCAGATTGATGCGCCCGACGAAACGTCATCTGGGCCCGCTTGTCCTCTGTCCGTAGGGCTTCCGGAGCACCAGTTGGAGTAGGGGACAATACTAGACTTACTATGGAGTCATCCACCTCTGGGGTGTATGGCAAGGAAGAGAGATCCGCATCAAGAATAAAGGATCTCTGACTGACTAGAGTGAGCGAAGAGGGGGGGGGCTGATGAGGCCAACTGTTTTGTTGCTAAGCCGGAGAAAATGAGTGGAATAGGAATGACCTCGGTCTCCATGACCGGCTGAAAATAGGATCCTCTGGAACTCCAGAGGCTGCTGGGGAGGCATTAGAGGGTAACTGGGACATCAGGCCCGAAATATTGTTCGCCATGATTAGCAAGGATTGGAAACAAATGGGGTTCAAATAAGCCCATGAATGTGGGCTGGTCAGAGGTTCAGAATAGTGTCAGGAACCCCTATCTGATCCTTCCGTTTCCCTGAAGGGCACGAGGCCCCTTTCCACTTCCTCCACCTCTTCTGGAAAGGGGATCTCCCCTTTGGGGAAGTACCTGACCATGGTGAAGTTCCGGTTTGGGGAGGGAACTGCCAGAGACTGATTCAGCATCAGAATCGTCGCTTGAGGACCTGGTCTGGTCATCTATTGGATACCCTCCGTGATCCCTCGGCGGATGACCAGCTGCCTCCATTTTCTAATGCTGTCTGGAATAAGAACCGCGGATGGTTCCTCTGGTCACAAGCCAGCAGCGGTTGTGAATGTAGTCTCAGTGTCCGGGAGACCTGGAGGCTCTGAACAGGTGCACTGCGCCTGAGAGGAGAAAGTTGTTCTGGCAGAGGGGTGGGTTATGTGGAAGCAGGGGGAAAATTAGGAACTGGGGTTACAGATTGAGAGCCCTTTGAACGTTTATAGAATTCCTTCCCCAAGCCTTGGTCGCCTAAGGCATTTTATTTTTTTTATCTTTGAGAAGCCTTGGATGAGTCCTTGGCCCTTTTGCGCAAATGGTGCGTCTCTGACTCAGCCTTCAGGGAAGGACCTCTGGGATTGTCTTCTGCCATGATAAAATACCAGGTACAGAGCAATATTAAATAAAGAGGCGGTTGGCACGCCTAGGTGTACGGCCTATAATGAGAACTGGATATCCTATCGTTGGGCCGCGTCCCCCTTTTGGTAAAAATATTTTTTGGTTGTATCGTAATATGTATGTTCAATTTAAATTTATTTTATTTTATTTTGTATCTTTTTTTTTTTAATTATTATTATTAACATAAGAGGTGAGGTCAAAAAGGGCCTCACTCAACTGCAGAAAAAGCCAATAGAAGGAAAAATGTATTACTATTTTATTTCACTTGAGAGTAAATAAAAAAGGTTTTTTATATCCAAAAGCCAATAGACCGAATGAACGCTGAGGTCAGAAAGCCACTTGTTTTTTATTTTTCTAACAAAAAAAGACAGAAAAATTGGTAAAAATATGTAAAATTAGGCCTCCTGAGGCAGCCTCCCAAGCAACATGGGAGGTAGGTGCCTCTCCTTCGCCTCTGAGTGGGCTGCAGAAAAAAACCAACAGAGAAATCAATGGGCAACAGGGCACAGAGCCACAATACCCCTTCAGAAAAGAAATCGCCAAACAGGCCTGCCGGTCCTGTCATAAGCCTCCCAAATCATCGCAGCAAACTTTACAGCTAAACAAAATGGCAGCCGGCCACGAGGCACGCCCAAAATGGCCACCGGGACCAGCGCGAGGCTCAGAGAAGAAGGAAAGCCCCTCAACAACAATAAAAACTGCCGAAATACAGGCAGAACGAGGGGCCTGAAGAGAAGAGAGCTTGCCCTCTCTCTACTGCGTTCGTGGGGGGAAGGCACAACAAAACGCTATGAGGCAGCACGGCTTAAAAAGCGGCAGGCACCAGAGTGGGGGGGGTGGGGGGAGCGAAAGTCTCTAAAACCCCCGTATCTCCCCCCCGAGGGGCGAAAATTCGCTCCTTTCATCAATTTAAGACAACCCAAATGTGCAGGGACCAAGGAGGAAACACAAGGAAAGATCAAACCTGAGATTTAAGGCAAAGAAACCTGGATCGGCCAAGGAGAAAACTGCTAGAGCTGCCTGTCTCTGCGAGGCTGAACTAAAAACTGGGAACGCTATGGAGGTGTCACGTGGAGGAGGACGAGCGTTCCTCAATTATAGCTCAGCCTGTAAGAGCGGAGACTGGAGCACCTCCCACTCTGGATGCTCGCAGCAGCTCTATGGAGAATAGCCCAGGCCTAATAAATCCTTCATAGCAAATTGTTTAATTTAAACTTGGCATTTTGTGTGTGTGTTTTAGCCTGGTCTGTGAAGACAACCCATATAATAATTTAACATCGTGGGTCAGTACAGGTAGCCAGGGGTGGGATGCAAATGTTTAAACTACCGGTTCTGTGGGCGTGGCTAAGTGGGCGCAGCTAGGTGGGGGTAGCCAGGTGGTCATGTCACTGCGTAGGCGTGGTTATTTTGTTTTTGTTTTATTTTATTTCTTGGCCTACTGGAGGGCCCCCCTGCACCCCATTTTTCCTCCCAAGAGGCTTCCCTGAGGTCCAGTAGGCAAAAAAATAAAAAATAAAATAAATTGCCTACTAGACCTCAGAGAAGCCTCCTGGGCAAAGTAGTACAACCGCGGGGGAGGGGGAATCAGCTGTGCCGCGCAGTGTAGATTAGCTAGAAAGCAAGAAATCCAATGATTTCCTGCTTTCTATCTAATCTAAATCATGCCGCACAGCTGATCTTTGGAAAATAGCTGATCGCTGGGAGGGGAGAAAATACATTGATCTTGGTTCTCTCTCAGATGATCTTCAAAGTTACCGGTTCACCCGAACCGGGCCAAACTGGTACAATCCCACCCCTGCAGGTAGCCCTTGACTTACAGCCATTCATTTAGTGACCATTCGGAGTTTACAGCGATCCCGAAAACAGCAACGCATGACCGCTTTTCAGACTTACAGTCATTGCAGCATGGTTACATGATCAAAATTCAAAGACATTGATCAAAGATGCTTGGCAGTTGACTTACATTTATGATGGTTGCAGGGTCACCTTTTAAGACCTTCTGAGCAAGTAAAGTCAACAGGAAAGATAGATTTGCTGAACCGCCGTGTTGCTAACTTAACCACTGCAGTGATTCACTTAACAACAGTGGCAAGAAAGGTCGCGAAATGGGGCAAAACAGCTACCTTGCTTAGCAAACAGAAACCAAAAAGATGGTCTATGTGATGATGTTTTCATGTAATGCTGTACTTATTTGCTTACATCCCAACATCAGTCATCAATATGGAAATCCAGTCTTTTTTATGACTCCCCCACGGATACCTCTGATGCCAGGCCTAGCAACCTATCACCTGACTTGGTTTGCCAGGTGCCACTCAGTCATTGACCCAAACACCTTACCTAGCTATTATTTTTGGCTTCTGACTTTACAGGTGGCATTCTGCAGGGCACGACTCCAATTTCTCCTTGGGCCTGGTAACATTTTAGGAATCAATACTAAATGTCAACATTCACTGAAAAAAAGAGCTATTTGGCTTTAGGCTGTTCTGGCAGGAATTGATCTGACAAATGTACACCTGGTTATAAAATGCCCACCTAATTAGATCTCGCTTCAGAAATACTGAGTGTTTCATCCTTCACGCATATGTTGTCTCTGTTGTTTATTTATGCCTCAGTTTGAATCAATAAGGCACCTGCAAGTATACAAAAAGAGGAATGTCCATCATTTAGACTGCAGGCCAGGAAGAATTCAAAACATACCATAGAAAAAATGAGAATGTAGATCTCAGTCCTAGAAACAATGACTTTAGGGTAAGCACCACTTCTACTGAATAGAATGAAATTTATTTCTGAGTCACTATGAATGTGATTGCACTACAACTCAGCAGCTGTGTATGCTTGCCTGGAAGTAAAGCCTACTTAAGAGAGAAGAGTGCATAAATTGTGAGTTACAACAAAGTATTCTTGAAATGTTGGATTGCAATTCATACAGTATCATCACCAGATATTTGAGGTAGATGCAATGAGAATTGCAATTTTACCTCCCTGGAGAGTTATTGGCTTAATGCCCAAGATGCAATTGTAAGCAACTTCTCGAGATGTCTACCAAGGGGCTGGATTAACTAATAGTTAGGAAAACAACTGGTGATGTCTGGTTATTCTAAAGAATTCAAGTATCAGGGCAATTGTGGAGGGTAGGGAAGGGAGGCCAAGTGATGTTTCCAGGAATGATTCACAGAAGGATATGAGGAAATACCATTCCTAGGGCGCAAAGAAAAAAAAAATCTGCTGTGAACTCCACATAAGTGTCAGGAAGGGCATCCAGCCAGTAAATGCTCAGCTCTATTCAGTCACCCAGACTCTACCCTGAATTAAGGGATTATAGGCAGGGGTGGTCTGCTGGGGGTTCGCAGGTGTTCAGGAGAACACTTAGCTAAGATTCTGTGCAGTTCAGAGAACCTCAAAATCCCACTCCTAGCTAGCTCTGACCACCCCACACCGCCCCTCCAGGAGTCCCCACACAACCCGTTTTGGATGCAGGTAAGTGCAGAGTGCACACGGAGGCTCAGGGAGGGCGAAAAACGGGCTTCCTGGAAGTTTGGAAAGGCCAGAAATGGGCCTGTTTCTGGCTTCCAGAAAGCCTCCAGAGCCCAGGGAAGCAGTTTTTGCCTTCCCGGAAGCTCGAGGAACCTCCGGAGCCCGGGGAGGGCAAAATCACCCGTGCCACCATGGTGCAGGAGGCTGACTAGGCCACATCCAGTGTTTAGACTTTCCATCCAGTCACCCTGACTCTACCCTAAATTAAGGAATTACAGGGTCATCAAAAGGGAGGGTTTTTTTTAAAATGAGGAAATATCACCTTGCAACTTCTTGAACAGAGCATTACAGAACTTAGAGCAGGGATGGGCAAACTACGGCCCGCGGGCCACATCCGGCCCGTTGGTCGTTTTAATCCGGCCCACTGAAGATTGGTCCGTATGTAACTGCAGCCACTTTTCGGCTGCTTTCAGACGCGTCGAGAAGAGGCGGTTGAGGCGGAGAGCGAGCAGGGTGCCTGGCGGGCTTGTCAGGCGGAGCAGGAAACGGGGGCAGGAGCCCAGCGGAGCAAAGAGAGCTGAACCTGCTGAAGTCTCGCCGCAGTCCCTTCACGGAGAGAGAAGCCGCCGAGCTGGAAGGAGTGCGGGATACTGCCGGCTCACCTCCCTGCCCCTCCATCGTGACTGCGGGAGAAGGATCCCCGAGCGCTGCCCTTGTGGCCGCCACTGATGGAGCCCCGCTTGATTTCGCCTGAGCCACGTTTGATTTGGAAGGGGGCGCGGGAGGTGGCGCCAAAGGAGCACTCTGGGGTTCATCCAACTGCCTGCTGAGCAGCTCCGGGCTCCCCACTGCAGCCGGCAGGCCTTGGGGCTGTGCTCCGGAACCCAGCGCCACAGGACGGCGAAGCAGAGCAGCGGGAAGAGGCGCGTTGAAGCTGCAGTGGCCGGCTCAGATCTCTTGGTCCCTGGGGAATCCCCCTCCACCGAGGCACGCCTCGGTGGAGGGGGATTCCCCGGGACCAAGAGATTTGAGCCGGCCGCTGCAGCTTCGACGTGCCTCTTCCCACCACTCGGCTCAGGCTTTGGAGCGGCCCGCCGTGCGCTTTTAGTCATCTGGCTCACTGCGCCCTGGGCGAGCCTTTCCCTCGCCTCTCAGCCAGCAGCAGCAACAGCAGCAGCTCTGCCGCCACGGCCTCCTTCCTCTCCTAATGCCCGCTGTTGTGATGTGTATTCCCATAGATCTGAGCACCAGCAGGCGCTTCACACCTCCCTCCACACACGGCCTTCCCCTGCGGTAAGATGGGAGAGAACAGCGGTGCCCTCAGCGCGCCGGTGCCAGGACCTCACAGCCGGACCGAGGCACGCTCTGTGGTGGACGTCCTGGCTGAGCGGAACGGGCAGGGCCTGGGAGAGGCACGCAGATGTTTTCTGCTGAGCTGGCTTCCCAAGCACCCGGGAGGACTTGCAGTTTAATGGCAAAAGTGGCGGCGGGATGGACGCTGGGCGGGTGGGGGGAAAGGCAGGCGAAAGCCCACACACACAACTCAGCAAGCGGTTTGCAGGGTTAGCCAGCAGTTTCTCGCAAGAGACTGAAGGCCAGTCTGCTCCCCCCAATTAGATGTTGATCTGTCAAAGAGGCTTTAATTAGATGTTGATTCAAGAGGGAGGGTCAGCCCTGCTACTAATTGTTGGTTCACAGTTTATCCGTGGGCACCGGAGGAGTTATGTTTGGGGGGGGTGTTTATTTATTTTTTATCTTATAAGTGGCCAACTTGTGTAAACTGAGGGGATACATTCATTCATACACACACACACACACACAGTCGTTTATTCGTAGCGGAAGAATCTGTCTATCTATCCATCTATCTATCTATAATGGCTTTTTATAAAATTGGTTCGGCCCTCGAACCCAGATCTGATTTTCCATGTGGCCTCCGACAAAAATTAATTGCCCACCCCTGATTTAGAGAGTAAAATAGTGAATGTGCAAATCCAGTAATTTCCACTGAATATTTTCCATTATTCAACCGAGAAGCACTTGGTTCAGGAAGATGGGAGACCATTTGAGCTTCATGGTCCTAACTAGCGATAGAGAACGACAACATATCATGGCTCACATATTTTTGCTGGCCCACCTGTTCCATTCCTGCTTCTTGTCCCACAAAACGTTATTTCAGCGACCAAATAGGAGCCCTAGAATAAGAAACAACTCCCAGCTTCAAGTCGCTATTAGCCACAGACACAACGAGAAAATGCCAACTACAGAGAATTGTGTGACTCAAGACAAATGTGTAGAGAGGAAATGATGCCATTTGTGCCCAAATCTTTAGAATTCCCTAGTGGGGAGATTTAAATGTGGAGACGGTCAACAAAAGGAGATCAGGATGATGGACTCGGGAGCAAAACGAATGTTGTATGACTGATCTGTTTTGGCTCAAATCTCTCAGCCTGCAAAACTCAAAGGAAAGTGCATCTCAATTAGGTTTCCATAAACCCTTTATATTCTTCCTTTTTATTTTAGATTGTTCAGCTAGTCTATACATGTATAATCCTGCCAGGTTAATTTGCTGCTTATTATACTGTATTACTAGCTCTATACCCCTGCTTCGCTACGAAACTATGTAATCGGGCTTAGTTTTGGGGGAGGAAAATAAGGAGGAAAAATTCTGCCTCTGCCTCCCAGCATCTATCGGTATTCATCTGGCTAGCGTCCTGTCAGTGTGTGAGAGAGTTGAAGTCTGCTTGGAAATGGAAACAGCATTTGCTGTGTGAGCAAGAAGGAGACAGCAAGGAGCCTAGGCATGGCTTATCTCAACTGTTCTTTACTAAAGCTGGCTGCTGCTGTGAAACTGAAACTTCTCTCCTCTGCTTTTATTTTGCATTTGGAACAGATTTCTTTTCAGGTGGGGAAGGGAATTAGAACTCCTTAGCATCAGAGCATGTTAATAATAATATACAAAATACTAATGCTCTGATAAGTCATTTTGAAAAATCCTTTCTTAGCGAGCACCTAAAAGCCAAGAGGAACATACGTGTCAAATTTCAAGTTCGTAGGTGTTACAGTTCTGGAGATTTTGTGATAATGCTTGAGTGGTAGTTTGCTTTTATAAATATAGATATGCTATCGCTATTATGTGTTTTGCATTTAATAAAAGTCCAACGTTGTTTTAAAATATATATAATGGGGAAGATGACAGCCCCTTTCAAAGCCTTCGAAAAGATGCTGCACAGATGAAGGTCAAGACCTGTTCCTTCCCATTCCAAAGTCCAGGATACGGAACAATGAGTATCGGTTACAAAAAAAGAGAGATTTCAACGGAATATGAGAAAAAAGCATTTTGATGGTCACAGCAGTGGAACCAATGACTGGATTCCCCTTTCAGGCACAGGCTGGATATCTATCTGTCAAAGAGGCTTTAATTTAGATTCCTGCACAGAGCTGGATTTGTTCCCCTCAATAGCCCCATCCAACCCTATGATTTAATAAAGAAAAGAAAAATTGATCAGGGCAGAGATGGCAGATTTGCCTGAGTGTCAAGGCTTCTAGAAATCCTCTACGGTTTTTGGAGACTTGGCTTGGTCTAGGTAGGATGCTAGATTAGATAATAGATTGGGCGTTGGTTCTTACCTGATATGCCCCTTCTCGGCGAGCCGCGAGGAGCATCCAGAGAGTGGGATGTGCTTCTGAGTCCTCTTCTTGCAGGCTGAGCTTTAGCTGAGGAAACGCTCCGCCCCCTCACGTGACTCCAAGTAGCGTTCCCCCAGTTTTTTGCGATAACGAGAAGAAAGGTTATGAAATCCTTCTAATCAACTATTGGCTCCTTGGCTGAAACCAGAGTACCCCCCAGACGGAGGAGTTAGGGTGGGGCTGGATGCTCCTCGCGGCTCGCCAAGAAGGGGCGTATCAGGTAAGAACCAACGCCCATTCTCCCTCGAGCCGCTCGGAGCATCCAGAGAGTGGGACATACCAAAGCTTGGCTGTCCTACGGGTGGGACTCCGTCTGGGCCGGAAGCCCCTCCGGGTCACAGATGACCCTCTGTAGGACTCGTCAGCCAAAAGAGGCCTCCGCTGAGGCGTATAAGTCTATTTTGTAATGTCTGATGAATGGAGATGGAGAGGCCCAAGTGGCTGCCCGACAAATGTCAGCGATTGGGGCTTGCGTGGCCCAAGCCGCCGAAGTAACTGCACTCCTGGTGGAATGAGCGGTTATTCCACCAGGTGCGGGCAGAGATTGTGATAGGTAGCACCTGGCGATAGTCGCCCTGATCCAGCGACTGATGGTTGAGGGAGAGACTTTGAGCCCCAGTGTCCTGGGCTGAAAGGAGAGGAAGAGGGATTCTGATCTTCTCAGGGGTCGTGTGCGCTTAATGTATATGCGCAAGGCCCTTCTAACATCCAGGGTGTGCCAAAGGGTTTCCCTGTCCATCGAGGGTCTGGGGCAAAAGTTTGGGTAAGAAGGTGGGGTCGGGACAAATGACCACCCGATCAGCGTGGAACATGCATAAATCATTTCTGATTGACAATGCTGCTATTTCCGAGACTCGACGAGCTGAAGTAAATTCGTGTGGTGGAGGGTCGCCTAGCGGCCAAAATAGTGTTGATTACTTGACTGGAGAATTTTTCTCTTGTCAAACGGATTTGTTTAACCTACAGACGGCTAACTGGAGCCATTGGGGCTCCGGATGCAGAAGGGGCCCCTGAGAGAGGGAGACCCTGTCCGGGGGATCCTTCATGGGGGCGCTACCGATAGGTTGTAGAGGTCCGCGAACCACGGTCGCCTGGGCCAATAAGGAGCCACCAGGAGCAGGTCTGCCTTCTCGTGAATGAGTTTCTGTATGACACTGGGAATTAGCGGCAGCGGAGGGAAGGCATATATGAGCCCTGGGGGCCATGGGCAGTATAGCGCGTTGTGGTTCTCCGACCCGTGAGACGGGTACCTGGAGAAAAACCGTGGAAGCTGTGCGTTGGACGGGGAGGCGAAGAGATTCACCCTGGGAGGCCGAATATTCTGGACGCCTCCTTGAACAGGGATGGATGGAGACGCCATTCTGCTTGGTCCACCGTGGCCCTGCTCAGCCAATCCACCTGGATGTTGAAGATTCTGGAGATGTGCTCGGCTTTTAGTGAAAGGAGGTTGGATTCTGCCCAACGGCAGAGATGCTCAGCCTCCCTCATCAACTGAATAGACTGGGTGCCTCCTTGCCTGTTGATATGGGCTTTGCCCGTGACGTTGTCCGTGAGAATAAGGATGTGATGCCCGCGGACCAGGGGGAGGAATCTGCGCAGGGCCAGGTGGACGGCGTGAAGCTCCAGCCAGTTGATGCTGCATCTTTGCTCGATTGGCGACCACTTGCCCTGTGCCGAGAGAGAGTTGACGTGAGCGCCCCAACCGGAAGGCTGGCGCCCGTGGTGAGGGTTAGCTGCTGAGGTTCTGAGAAGAGGTGGCCCCTGTTGATGGCGGGGTTGGTCCACCAGAGGAGAGACGTGAGACTGGAGGCACCTTGACTCTGGACTTCGAGTTGCTTCTTCTGGATCTTTGGAATGGGAGCAGGAACCACTGAAGGGATCTGCTGTGTAAACGGGCCCAGGGAATAATTGAGATGCATGAAACCATCTTACCCAATAATTTAGACAGGTCAAGTAACGCCACCCTTCTTGATCGCCTAATCTGTTTGACCAGAGCTTGTATGCTGAGGAACCTCTCCGAAGAGAGGAAGACCTTTTCTGTAACCGAATCAATTATGGCTCCCAAGTGGGTGATTCGGGTGGATGGGGTCAGTTGACTCTTTTGCCAATTGACAAGGAACCCATGTGCCAGGAGAGAGGAGAGGGTGGCTGTGGTGTCCCTGACCGCCTGGGTTTTGGATGGGGAGAGAATAAGGATATCGTCCAAATAGCAGTGAAGGCGGACGGAAATGCTCCTGAGGTGAGCCGCCAGGGCCGCGAGGACCTTGGTGAAGGTCCTGGAGGCCGAGGCCAGACCAAAGGGGAGGGCCACGTATTGATAGTGAAGGTTATTATACCAGAACCTAAGGAATTTGTGGTGAGAGGGCCGGACTGGAATATGTAGGTATGCCTCCGAGAGATCTATGGAGGATAACCAGTCACCCCGCCTGGTACCCAAGAGAATCGATTGCAAGGTGTGCATTTTGAATTTGCGCTGGATAAGGTAGCGGTTTAGCCGTATTGAATCTAATATAGCTCTGCATCCCCCAGAATGCTTGGGCACCACGAAGAGGTGGGAGTAGAATCCTTGTCCCCTCTGGGCCAGTGGAACGGGTTGAATGGCCTGAATGTCAAGCAGGTGTTGGATGGCTGCATCCATTAGTGCACGTTTGGCGGGATCTCTTGAAGTGGGGGATGTCGTGAAGAAATCAACGGGGGCGGACCGGAACTCAAGGGCGAGACGGTGTCTCTAACCCATGCATCAGATGTGGATTTGTCCCATTGAGCAGCGAAGTGTCTGAGGTGGCCGCCGATGGGGAGGGAGGAAGAAGATCTATCTGGGTCGGCGGTAGGGCTTCCCCCCCCAATCCCCTAAAGGGTCTCTTATAGTTGCCGCCCCGTCTGCTTCTGTCGCCTGAGTCCAAGCGGTCCTGAGATCGGAAGGAAGGGGGTCTCGTGTATCTGGGCAGGAAGGGGGGTAGAAGGGGCGGGGGAAGCCCCTCCGAAAGGGCTGAGGGCCTCTTGTCTCAGGCCTCCGAAAAAGGGAGGGCAGGTACTTCCTCTTGCTACGGCCCTCCACCAGCAGGGGTTCCAAGGCCGGGCCAAACAGTTTGTCTCCCTTGACGGGAGCAGTGGCCAGCTTGACCTTATTTTTAACATCCGCCTGTCAGTGCTTGAGCCACAGCAGGCGGCGAGCTGTAACATGGGACGTTATCGCTCTGGAAGAGAACTTTACCGATTGGTAAGTGGCGTCAGATGAGAACTCGGCTGCGGCCACCAGTTTTGCTATGTCTTGGTGCACCCTCACATTGGACAGGGGGACGTGTTCTCTCAGCTGCCGGAGCCAGCGGGTAGAGGACCTTGTGAAGAATGAAGCGGCCGTAGCTGATTTAATGGCCCAAGCGTCGGATAGATGGGCCCGGCGCAACGCCAGTTCTGTCCGCTTGTCCTCAGGTTTCAAGGTCTCTAAGGCCTCACTGGGGGTAGAGGAGGAAGCAAGGCTCACAATGGGATCATCAACCTCCGGGATGTTTAGAAGGCTGGACATTGCCGAATCGAGATTAAAGAATCTCTTGTCTTGGTTAGAGGGTGTAGGGGGGGCTCCTGTAGAAGCAAGTTGCTTCGCCACTAGGTCTACGAAGATGGGCAGGGTCGGGATTACCTCAGCCTCCACCACTGGTTGTGTGAAAATGGAGTCCTCTGGTCTCTCTGAGGTGGGGGGGAAGTCAGAGGGAGACTGGGGAAGAAGACCAGAGACATTCTTGGCTTTAAAGAGGAGGGATTTAAACAAGTGTGGCTTAAACAGCCCCCCGAATACGGGTTGGTCGGGAGAAGCCCCTTCGTCCTCTGACATCTCCCCCTCTATGAGGTCCGCCTCTGAGAGGGGCTCACTATAATGGGAGGATCCCATCCGGGAATCCTCTTCCTCTTCCCTGAAGTCACCAAAGTCCCCTTCCTCCTCCTCCTCCTGGGCCCCTACGGGAGGAGGGCTGTCCCTCTGAGAGAGTACCTGATCAACTGGGGGATCCGGCTGTGGAAGGGATCTGATGGATAAAGAATCGTGCTCGGGAGCCCATGGAGAGAAGCCTGATCTGGACATGTGCTGCAGGCCTTCCACAATGCCCTGGCAGATAGCTGATTCCATCCAAGCCTTGATGTGGGCTGGAACCTCAGATGTAGAGGGTTCTTCCTGACGCAGACCAGCGGCCATAGGTGTAAAGGTAGCTTCAGGGGTCTGTCTGGTCAGTGGCCCAGGGGTCAAGTGACCCTGAAGTGGGCTGCGCCTAGATAGGGAAGACGGGTCTGGAGGGGGAAGAGGTTGAGTAGAGGGGGTGGGAGAAGGAAGGGCTGGAGGCCCCAAGCGGGACTCCCTTGATCACCTATCAAACTCCTTTTCCAACGCCTTATGGCGCCTTAAGGCGTCTCGTTGGGAGGCCTTGGAAGGTTCCTTGTCCTGCCTGCGCAAGTAGTGGGACTTTGCCTTAGTCTTCAAGGAAGGTCGTTTAGAGAGATTATCGTCTGCCATTTTTATAATTATAATAACAGTAATAATAATAGTAATAACAGCAAAGGGCGGTTGGCTCACCTGGAATTGGCCTGAGTGGAGCCGAGTGAGGTTTGAGCTGGCCCACTCCCCCTTTTGGAATTTAATATGTACAGTGATAACCTGTAGTAAGGTGTGTGTGTGTGTGTATATATATATATATATATATATATAAATAAATAAATATGTACAGATATAAAATCTTCTGATTTTTATTTTTATTTTATTTTATTTTATTTTTTTATTTTACTTTATTTATGCTATCTGCATG
Organism: Hydrophis major; assembly: GCA_033807585.1. Lineage (NCBI taxonomy): Eukaryota > Metazoa > Chordata > Lepidosauria > Squamata > Elapidae > Hydrophis > Hydrophis major. The sequence goes on along the minus strand of CM066333.1, from coordinate 11,325,102 downwards.
TAAAGGTTATCTATGTATATACATATAAAAATGTATAATTTTTTCTGTAAATTTTTCTCTTTTCTTTCTATATATTTTTTTTTAATATAAACAATAACAGGAAAGGAACTAAAGAGGTACCACAGTACAGGCTGGATTTATCAAATAAACGCCTGAGGCCTAGGAGGAGAGAGGCCTCTGGCAGCAGGCCTCCAGACAACAAGCCAGAGGGGGGGTGCTGCAACTTCGCCCCGATGGAGGCTGCAGAAGGCCAACAGAAACAATGAAAGCAAGCCCGGAAGATCGCTAAAAGCAACTAACTCTTGACTCAAGGGGTCTGGGACGTGTACTTCCACCGCAGCAGCAAGAATCAGAAATAAAAATGGCGCCCGACCACGATGCGGCACCAAGATGGCGGCCGCGAGCTGAGCTATGTCGGGCACCTTCGGGACGGCAAGGAGGGCTTGTCCGGTTAGCTCAGCACGCCTGGTGCTCTTAAGGAGCGACTAGCCCTCCCGGTCAGCGTTTAGGGTGGGGGGGAATCCAGCAAAAGTTGCGTGCCACAAGGCAGCGCGGAGGCAGTGACGTGATCTAATAATGGGGGGGGTCGCACGAAGCGCTCCGAACCCGCCCGCTTGGCCCCTGGGGCGAGGGGAGACTTCCCTTAAGTCCCAACCTTTTGCGCAGGAGGAAGGAAAGGAAATATCAGACCTGAAAAATGAGGAAAATAGCCAAAATAATATACGTAGTATGAATCAGCCAAGGAGCTCTTTCCAACAGCAGCCTGACTCTTCGAGGCTGAGCAAAAGACTGGGGGAACACTACTTGGAGTCACGTGAGAGGGCGGAGCGTTTCCTCAGCTAAAGTCAGCCTGCAAGAAGAGGACTCAGAAGCACATCCCACTCTCTGGATGCTCCGAGCGGCTCGAGGGAGAAACCCCCACTCTCTTCTATCACTGATAATGTTGGCTAGTTAGGCAATGAAATGTCTGCAAGAAAACATGGATACTTTCTGGATGCTTGTCACCAAGTTTAGAAAGCACCAAGGGCTCCACAGCTGTCCTCCTCTCCCTTCTTCCCCCTTCTCCTTCTCCTCTTCTTCTCCTTCTTCTTCTCCTCCTCCTCCTCTTCTTCCTTCTTCTTCCTTTTCTTCTTGTTCTCCTTCTCCTTCTTCCACGTCTTCTCTTTCTCCTCCCCATCCCCCTCCTTCCTTTCCCTTGGAGTCTTAGCATTGATTATATTACCTAGCTGGGTAATGAAACATCTGCAAGAAAACAAGCTTAGGGGCCTGTTGAACCCTGAGCGACAAATATCCCCTTCTTATTGGTATCAGTTTTAAAACAATTCCAGCCCCAAATCCAAGCTCCATTCCAAACTCCTGGGGAAATAATTAAAAATCTAGAGGTCTGATAGGGCCCACCCAGTGGTGGGATTCAAATAATTTAACAACCGGTTCTCTGCCTTAATGAGTTCTTCCAACAACCAGTTCACCAAACTGCTCAGAAACTTAAGAGCTGGTTTTCCTGATGTGGTGCGAACTGGTTGAATCCCACTATTGGGCCCACCCAAGTTTTATCGATACCCTGCAGCCCCCATGAGCCCAATCTCTTGTCCTCCAAAACTCTGCCCAGCCTTGATTTCAACAATAAGGCGGGAATCTTTTCCACCACGCCGAGTTTGAAAAGTTTAAGGGGGTTATGCGGAGGGCAGAGAAGACAACCTGGATCGATTCCTTTCCTTGCTCTTGAATACAGATGGGTTTCCTTCCTTCCATCCCCGAGTCCATGGGTTGCGCTGCTCGGCGATTCCTGCCAGCACCCCTCTCCTCCTTCTCTTTGAAGTTGCAAAAGCATCTGCAGAGCAAACACACACACACACACACACACACCTCGAATCGAATAGGTGTGGAGCAAAGAGAAAACAGGACATCAAGCATGTGTCGGAGGGGGAGATGAAGAAGGGAGATAAAAGAGGAGGGGAAACGCCACAGGAAAAAGAACAAAAGGTGGGGTGCTGGCAGGCAAGAGCAGGTTGAACCCACATCCCCTCCAATTTAATTCATTGGGCTTTCACAGCAAAGCTGGGGCCCTTCCCTCATTAGCAGAGTCTGCTGCATGCCGTTCCCCCCCAAGTCTTGCAGAGAGACTGTACTGGAATATTAAAAGCTGCCTCTCTCTCTCTCTCTCTCTCTCTCTCTCTCTCTCTCTCTCTCTCTCTCTCTCTCTTTTCTCCATTGTCGGCACTTTCAGAAGCATCTAAAAAGGGGGGAGGAGCTCTGGCAGGCTTCCACTACTTGGAAGCCTGCCATGGCTCTCTTGCATTCTCAAGCCCAGCCAGGACAATCTTGGGAAACCCTGGGAGTTGAAATCCACGCAGCTAGAAGATAACCACTGTTGGAGAAGGCTCAGCCACGTGGATAGTTATGCGACGTTGTGCGGGTAGTCCTCGACGTGCAACCACAATTGAGCCCTAAGGACATTTCTGCCATTTAGGCGAGGCATCGGTCGAGGGAGCTCTGCCCCATTTCACGAGCCGCCTTGCCTCGCTTGTCAAATGAAACGCTGCCGTTGATCAGTTACTAACGTGGTTGTTTAAGGGGATCGGGCTTTCCCGTTGACTTTGCTGGTCGCCAAAGGGTGAGTCAGCATGACCTTGGGACGCAGCAACAGTCATAAGTATGAACCGGTTGCCAAGCTTCTGAAGTTTGACCACACGAGCATTGGGACAAGCAGTGGTGGGATTCAAATGCTTTGACCACCGGTTCGGTGGGCGTGGCTTGGTGGGCGTGGCTTGGTGGGCGTGCTTTGCCTAACGCCAGCACACAGCTTTCCCCACCCCAGCTAAGCCCTGCAGCACCAATCAGCTGAGTGGATAAAGAAGAGAAAAGCGGGAAGGAGAGCCAATAATCCTGTGCTTTTCTCTTCTTTTTCTCTCAGCTGATTGTCGGAGCATTTTTTTTTCCTCTTCTTAGCTGATTCTTGGATTTTTTTTACGACTCGTTCAGCCGAAATGGTCCAAACTGGTAGCATAGCATCACTGATCAGGATGCTTCTTAGGTTGCAACTGTGAAAAAATGGTTGTAAATCCCTTTTTTTTTTTTTTTTGTTTCCAGTTCCAGGTTGCTTCTCTCCTCGATCGGTTTCCATCCATGTTTTTTTTGTCTTGCCTTCAGGTGCTTTGGAAAATAGGTTGACCCCCATCTTCTTCGTGGCAGGGCCTCAAATACTGGAATACTGTTATCATGTCTCCGTTAGTCCTTCACTTCTCCACAGTAGTCATACCCAAATCCTGGTCTCCGTAAACAAGTAGTTCAGACTATTCTAGCTTGCACAGGGAGAGAGGGACAAAGAGGTAGAGAGAAGATGGGATGAATCCTGACCCCATCCCCTTTGATTCGTGGCCCTGCCGCTTGCAATCCTTTGAGGAAAAAAAAACAATCCTTAACTCAATCACGACCATCAATTGGTAGTTTAAAAATAAAAGAACAATGTCTTAAATGTAATTAAACACTATTATGTCATGTCGTTTCTAAAATCTGGATAATAATTCTTAACCCTCTCCTAACTCCTGCCAATTGTCTCAATTTACACTAATAAAAGGTGGGAAATTAACTCACTCTCTGCAGCTGTAACCCTACCCACTCTCTAGCTGTTAACAGTGGGTGTCATTACACCTTTAATTTTGTCTTTCTTGTAATTCACCTCGGTTGCCTTCAATGAAACAAAAGAGATCACAGAGTGCTTCCAGGCAACGCTGACTATATTTCATTCATACACTTTTTAAAAAGATAATGCAGCAATAGAACAGAAAATTCAAATGCCAAGATTAAAATTAATTATTGAATTCATTGGCGGTGCGATGGCTCAGTGATTAAGATGCTGGAGTTGTTGGTTGGAAAGCCGGCAGCTCAGGTTCAAGATCCAAGCATCATGTGATGGGGTGAGCTGTCATCCTCACCCCAGCTCCTTCCCACCTAGCAGTATGATGAAGGCATGCAAATGCAAGTAGATAAATAGGTACCACTTCAGTGGGAAGGTAACAGCTCTCCCTGACATCATGCTGGCCATGTGACTGTGTAAATGTCTTCCCACAGTGCTGGCTCCATAGTTGGCAATGGCTAGCGGAGTAAAATCTGCAGAGACTGAATTTATTACTGAAGTGCCTGCTATTAAGGGTAAATTAAGGAAGGGAAAGTTGGAAAACTATCCAGAAGAATCTGAACGCAGTCATGGAGAAGATGGGGCACAATTGTTCAGAGATGCCATAAAAAATAATAACAATAATTTTAAGTGGCAGGAAAACATACTTCGATTGGACAACAGGAAGAATTTCTAAAGATTAAAGTGGTTCATCAGTAGAATAGATTTCAGACCTTAGATGAGAATACCTCTCTACCATTTGTCAGAACAGTTCCTTGCAAGGCTGGAAAAGATGCAGCTGCTTTAAAGAGTAATGTTGGCCTCAATAAGCTGACTTTTTAAATCAGTTGCATCTCTGATCCCAAGACTTCTACAGGACATCTAAAAAAAAGTTGTGCCTTAAGGAACAGCTACAAGAAGATGCACCGTTTGAAGCATGTTATCGAAGCCACATTCACAGCATAGAAATAGGGAATACACTTTTTATACATAAATAACCCACAAGGAAAGTAAATCGCAACTTGGACTATGAAAAGAAAGTCACATCCTCTAATCTGACCAGTCTCCTCTGTGTTATGTGGGGATAGGAGCAAAGTGGCTTGCAGGGTTAGGATGTTGGGTTGAAGGTTAGCAAGCCCCTGTTTGAGACCCGAGTGCTTATGGGATGGGATGAACTCTTGTTCTTTGCTCCAGCTCCTGCTGGGGAAATGTGTGACTCCTTTCAACCCACAAGTACCTTGGTGCTTCTGACACAAGCGTGAAGTGATGTGGGGATGATATCATCATTATCATCCCAAATTCTCAAAAATCCTGAATTGAGGGTCAATGCCTTATGGCTACCATTCACAATCTGTCTTAAACTAAGAAGGAGCAATAAGATGCAACAATAAATTCTAACAAATGGAAAACAAATTGGCTGAAGGAGCTGCTTCTCATGTCTCGGGGGAAGAATTTAGCGAAACTAACTTGTGCATGTTGTGCATGCAAATTCTGCATCCATCCCCCTACTTTTTTCTTCCCTCTCTTTTGTTAGTGGCATTAAATTTTAGAATAAATGTGTCACATTCACACCTCTCCTTCATTGCTGTAAGCTAAACTACACAAGAATAAGGGGGACCAAACTCCAGAACCTTTAATAGCCTTGTTCTTTTCCTTTTTTTTTTTTTTTCACATGAAAAGTCGGTCTTAATAGCACTTCTTGATTCGTCATTACTGGCTCACAGCTAATGCATTCTCTGGCTTCCCGCCAGCCATTTTGGCTTAAAGTCCATAATGGTTAACCAAAAATTGGCACCATAGAATTGCAAGCGATATGGATTAACTATTGCTAAAAAAAATTATCCGCGAATGGAATTTCACTCCTGTTTAGGTTCATCTGCCACCCCCATCTGCTGCCAAAAAATAAGCCAATTTATTCTGAATCCACATTGTTAGTTTCCACCAAAATCCAATGCCACTGGTCTCCTTGAAAAGACTGCTGGAAAACTGATTCCCCCTACCAATCTGTACTGATTATTAACTCACAGTCACGGAGCTGCCGATCAAGCTATCCATGGATGGTATTCAGCAGGTTCTGACAAGTTCTGGAGAACCGGGAGCGGAAATTTTGAGTAATTCAAAGAACCAGCAAATATCACCTCTGACTGGAGATATTACAATATCCTTCCCCTGCCATACCCACCAAGCCACGCTCACAGAACCAATAGTAAAAAAGATTTGAATCCCACACCACTGCATGGGACACAAAAGACTGACTCCATTTCATTAGGTAGAAACACGGAAAAACGGCCTTGTTTGTTTTAAGCATAACCTCCTGTCAAGCGCCAAGGAAATCAGGAGATTCAGGCCATTCAAATGAGCATAAAGATTTATTGTAAGCTTAATTTCTCTACAAAAACCTGACCAGTTACTAACGGTTAAGGGAAATGAGTGGGAATTCAGAAGGCATTCAAAGTGGGCTGGACTTAGATCTCTTGCGGGCGTGCAGGGGGGACTCGTGACTTATTTTTGATGCCTCCCTCGGACTCAGCCTGGTCATCTCCTACACTTGCCTTAGTAATGGCATTTCCAACGCAGCCATCATTAAGCAAGGACTATATGGGTCATTAAGCAAGGACCTCATGTGATTTACAATTTGTGATTTCCTGCAGGCTTCCCCATTGATGTGGCTGTGATGCCCGTAAGTATAAGGACCAATGTCTTTACTACTTTTCCATGGATTTTTTTTTTAACTTTACTATTTTGATCTTCAGAAAAATAAACTCATAAGTCTTATGTCAGACTCTTCCAAGATAATTAATTTCTTTTAATTGCTTAATTTGTTTGACTCCACAGGAGTCAGCAGTTACTGCAAAACACAACTAAAATTTCAGCAAGAGAAATAGGATCACGGATTTGGATTCACACTTGGTTTAGGTGATCAAGAGTACAGGTAATCCTCAACTTATGACCACAATTGAGCCCCAAACTTCTGTTGCTAAGCGAAACAGCTGTTACAGTTAATTTTGCTTCATTTTACGACCTTCCCTGCCACAGTTGTTAAGGGAATCACTGCAGTTGTTTGTAACACAGTCAAACACCCATTGACTTTCATTTTATTTTGTTTTTTATTTATTTGTTTGTCAAACATGTACAAGATAACAGGTATAGGTATGAACATAAACATGAACAAAGGAAGTAAAAAAAAATAAATGGGGACAATAAGACAGGGATGGTAGACATGCTAGCGCGTTTATGCACGTCCCCTTTAAGGACCTCTTAGGAATGGGGTGAGGTCCACGGTAGACAGTTTGAGGTTGAAGCAGTGAGGGGTTGTGCCTGTAACAACAGAGTCAGGTAGGGTGTTCCAGGCGTTGATCACTCTGTGGCTGAAGTCGTATTTTTTGCAATTGAGTTTGAAGCGGTTTACCTTGAGTTTGTATCGGTTGTTTGCCCGTGTATTATTGTGATTGAGGCTGAAGAAGTCATTGACTGGTAAGACATTGTGGCAGACAATTTTGTGAATGATGTTTAGATCAGGCCGCAGGCAGCTCAGTACCAGATTGTCCATTCCCAAAATTTCAAGTCTGGAGGCATAGTGAATTCTATTGTGAGTACAGGAGTGAAGTATTGTTCTCAAGAAATACCTCTGAACTTGCTCAATTGTGTTAATGTCCGATATACAGTGTGGATATACTTTGTTTGTCAGAAGGTCACAAAAGGGGATCACATGACCCCGGGACACCGCAATTGTCATAAATATTTGAGTCAGTTTCCTAGCATCTGAATTTTGATCATGTGACTGTGGGGGTATCTCAACAGTTGTGAGTGTGAAAAACAGTCATCAGTCACTTTGTTCGAATGGTCACTAAATGAACTGTTTTAAATCAAGGACTATCTATACCTTCTTAAAAAAAAAAAGATTTATAAAGGACTTTACAAGAGCTACACAGGATCAACATCTTCCCAACAAGACACAATACATAGCAGAAGGTTAATACAATTGCTGGTATTATTTGAGAATTCTCTACCTTTTTCATCCTTCCTGTGAGATAGGAACAGATCAAAAGGATAGTGATTTAATTTTTTTTTTAATGACAGCAGCATCACATGAGATAATACGTTCTGAAAGGTTCTGCTCAAAACTGCCCCTCGGCAAAAAAAAAAAAAAATGAAATAAAATTTAAACAAGAGCTTGGTGCATGGAGGTAAATGGACTAGAATCTTGATATGAGGCACTGTTTGTACTTTGGAGAATGGAGGTAACCACTCAGAGGGTTTTCTGTAAAATGGAATTTGGAGATGTGAGCGCTTCCTTTCTTCCATCTGATCCCAACCTCCAAGACCAAGATCTCTTAATTTTTTAATACCCTTAGACATGAATGGCAGTTTTTCAAAAATAAAAAAATAAATCTTAGAACTAAATTATGAAAGAATGGAGTGGACCTTCGACTAACAGCAGAATATGGAGTAAGATCTTCTTCCCATGCTTAATATTCATTTATTTGATTTTTATCCACCTCTTTACACCATTACTTTACAGGTAAGGGACACGGTGGCTCAGTGGCTAAGACGCTGAGCTTGTTGATCAGAAAGGTTGACAGTTTGGCGGTTCGAATCTCTAGCGCTCCGTAACGGAGGGAGCTCCCGTTCCTTGTCTCAGCTTCTGCCAACCTAGCAATTCAAAAGCAGGTAAAAAGTGCAAGTGGAAAAATAGGGACCCCTTTGGTGGGAAGGTAAGAGCATTCTGTGCACTTTCGGTGTTTAGTCACGCCGGCTACATGACCACAGAGACGTCTTCGGACAGCGCTGGCTCTTCGGCTTTGTGACGGAGATGAGCAATGGCCCCTAGAGCAGAAATGATTAGCAAGTATGTGCGAGGGGAACCTTTATCTTTACCTATTACTTTACACAGCTAGTCCTTGACTTACAACAGTTCTTTTAATTACCGTTCAAAGTTACAACATCACTGAAAAAAGTGACTTAGGACCATTTTTCACACTGACAACAGTTGCAACATCCCCAGGATCACATGATCAAAATCTGGATGCTTGACAACTGATTCATATTTATGACGGTTGCAGTGCCCTACAATAGGATCATGTGATCCCCTTTTGCAACCTTCTGACAAGCAAAGTCAATGGGGAAGTCTGATGTGATGCCCCTTCATTGCTCCAAATTCCCCCAAATGCTTCCACGTTTCTGTCAAGTCCCAGAGCAAAGTGATTGCTCAGACACACACACACCCTCCATCAGCCTCTGGCTCCAAGTAGTCCAGCCCAACGCTGTGAGCACAGTGGCTGCAAAGCAAGAAATCCAGCAGGGCAAGTCAATGAGTCCAAGAAGCAAAGGAACAAGGCAATTAATCCAGGAAGCCAAGAAGAATGCAAGGAAGCCAGGAAACTTCAAACGTTGCAGCGGCACTCAACACTCCAGGAATTCAGCGTTTGTTCCTGACAAATGCCCCTCCCCATAGCAACTCCTTAAGTCTCAGTCCCCAGGTCTACCTTGTGAAGAAGGGAGGGGCACCCTCCTCCCAAGTAGTCAGGTCAGTCTGCACCGTTCTCGCCTTCTCTCCACTCTTCATGCTCGAGGATCAGGAGAGGGCAGTCCTTGCTCATCGCCTGAGCTCTGTCTCTCGTGTTCACTGCTTAGCCTCTCTTGGTTATCCTGCCTCCCTGTCTGGCAAGCCATCCCAATCCTGAAAGGCCCTGGCCTGACTTGGCCTGTTCCTCCCCACATTCCTCTGAAGCCAACGAAACCGCCCCCCTCGATCTCTGTCGGCTCTAGTTCCGCCTCAACTTCCTCCACAGATTCTGGCTCCGACAGAGACGTGACAGCCGATTCAGCTAAAAACCATTTTATTAACAACTGCAATGATTTACTTAACAACTGAAAAAGAGGCCATAAAATGGGGGCCAAATTCACTTTAAAACTCTCTTTGCTTAACAGCAGAAATTTGGAGTTCAATTGCAATAGCAGGCCAAGGACTAGCTGTATAATTCCAGGCTCAATGACGATGGTAAGTTGAATACTACCTGTCTTTTTTTACACACTTTTTTTCTAATACAACTTACCATTTCGTTGAGCTCAACATTTCTGTTTTGAAGTGAAACAGTTGTAAAATGAGTTTTGCCCCATTTTACGACCTTTCTTGCCACAATTTTTAAATGAATCACTGCGGTTTTTAAGTTGATCACACGGTTATTAAGTGAATCCGGCTTCCCCATTGACTTTGCTTGTCGGAAGGTCACAAAAAAAGGGGATCACATGACCCCGAGGCACTGCAACCATCCTAAATATGAATCGGTTGTCAAACACTTGAATTTTGATCACGTGGCTATGAGGATTCTGAAACAGTCTGTGTGTGAAAAAGGATCAAAAGTAACTTTTTTTGAGTGCCGTTTTAACTTTGAACGGTCATTAAATGAACTATTTTAAGTCAAGGACTACCTAATTAATTAAACTAATTAAACTAAACTCAGAGGCCACCAAGTGCCCTACAGTTCCTTCTGGTTAAGAGCAAATCAAGGCTGGAACAATTGTAGAATCCCTTTCATTCCTGCTCAATCCTCAAAATTGCTTAGATTAGCTACCATCAAAGTAAGGTTAGATATTAATGACGATTAGCATCTAACATGCCTTGGGCACCTGCTACAACAAAGAGGGAAATAATTAACTGATCAGGTTTAGGGCTGGAATTTTGTTATCTCACAACTTGTAAGAGTAAATAGGGAGAGCCAGCTGACCCAAGCAACTTCTCTTCCAGGTGTTAAATTAAAAAAATTGCAGGTCAACCACAGGACAAAGATTCAAACAAAAATCATAACCATGAAAAAGGGTCATAAGTCACATTTCATAACTTTACAGGGCCACTAAACAAACTGTTGTAAGTTGAGGACTACCTGTATTTTTACCATGCTCGTTCAGAGGGTCACTTAACACACATGAAACAAATCCAGTTTCCCCCTTTGATGTTGCTTGTCAAAAGCGAGGTGTGAAGGTCACAAATCACAATCATGTGAGTCTGTTGCCAAGCAACCAAACTGCCATCACACAATCACAGGAGTAGTGCAAACTCTAACTTCAAGGAGAGGTCATCTGTCACTTTTTTCTGTGCGATCGTAATTCCAAATCATCATTAACCAAACAGTCATAAACTGAGGACTGCCATTTTCTCCTCACTCTTGTGGTATTTTTAAATTGCCTGAGAAGGGTAAGAACTTCATATGCTAAATCCAGGCACTTGCATCAGTCCCAATCAAATAAGTTTCCTAACACCTAGCAGAATGTTAATTAGCTTACGACATCATTTTCTGCCTTTCTTTCTCTCCTTGCTTTGAGGTCAATTGAATATCTAAACAAAGGAACTTCCAACATTTCTAAACGCAGAAGTAATTTCCCACTTATTTTCACTGGTAGGCGGCAATTAAGGGATCAGGAATTCGGGGAAGGGGAGGGGAAGGGACTACGTGCACTTCTAAAATTTGACAAAGTAGAAATGCAAACTGTCTGTGGAGATGCTCAGTCATCCAGGTCACAGTTGTGTCAAAGATGCTTTTTCACACACCTTTTGGATAGGGAGGGACCATTGGTTTGAAAGAGGGGGTAAATGAATCCATCTGTGTTAGAATTGAATACCTCTCCCTCAAAGAGAGGGGGACAAATAAGATGCCACCAGGGGTGGGCTGCTACAGATTCGCCCCAATTCGGGTGAACCCATAGCTAAAGTTATGGCTGGTTCAGCGAACCGGCAAATCCCACCCCTGGTTGGCCCTGCTCACCTGGCCTCTCCCAGGAGTCTCCACGCGGCCTGTTTTGGATGCGAGGTAAGTGCAGAGCCTGCATGGAAGCTCAGGGAGGGCAAAACACGGGCGTTCCGGAGGCTCTGGAAGGCCAGAAACAGGACCATTTCTGGCCTCCGGAGGGCCTCCGGAGCCTGGGGGAGGCGGTTTTCCCCCTCCCGGAGGCTTGAGGAAAGTCTCTGGAGCGCCGGGAGGGCAAAAAGGCCTCCCTGCCGTGGTGCAGGATGCCGACTAGGCCACGCCCACCATGGTCCCGCCCACCCAGCAACTGGGCAGAGAACCGGTTGCTGCAATTTTTGAAGCCCACCCCTGGACACCACCTATCTCCAGCCTACAAGGCAGCCCTTTCAGCAGTTCCAAAAAAAATTCCACCACTAATTGTACTTTGATTCAGGTGAAGCATAGATGTGGCCTCAAGAGCTCTCAGAGGGAGTACTAACAACCAGACGACTGTAAAGAAATACAAGCCTTCCATCCCATTCACTCTCATCTCAATGGATGAATTCACAACTTTTGTAGATGAGAAATGCAACATTTTCTCCTTCCACCTCAAGGAAAAAACAGTCCGGTTGTCTTTAGAAAAAAGCACCTTTGAGAAATACAAGTTGAAACCGCATGTCTATCATCAAAACTTATTGAATAACGAATACTTTCCTTCATTCTTAAGAGTCGTATTCTAGGCCATGCAGATCTTTCAAAGAAATAAATTCCAATATATCTGTCCAGTTTTATTTTTATTTATTTATTTTTGTAGTCTCCAACCAGTAAGGATACTTCATTAAACCTACAGTTCACTTTTAAAATATCTGATTTATTTCTGGCGTGTTTTAAAATGGAATTACATGCAACTACACAGGGCAGTTTAAAAAAAAAAACCTCAACTCAGCTCTTCCCTCTTCTTTCCTCTCTGCCTAACTAGTTACCATTTCAATATGTTACCTTTTCCTAATCTTTATACATAATGTGGAATCTGCAATTCATGCCCTTTGAAGATCAGTGTTTCTTTAAAAATGCAAGTTTTAAACCATGCGCAAGAAAGGATAATTAGCTGGAGGATGGTATATCATGAAAGGCAAGGAAAAAATATGCAAGTTTGTTAAATTTAAATAAGGCAAACTATTCTAGGAGCAGAACGGCTGTTACACTGGAGCATATTTTTTGGAGAATTCCATCAGTGTGTGTAGGTGTCAGAGAATGAATTATTCTCATGTCTAATCCCAGTTATATAAAAGTAATCACTCAACACGAATTCAGAAAAATACTTGACATTTATATTGGGTCTTATAATGTAACAAAGGTAACCCTTGACTTACAACCATAATTGAGCCTAAAATTTCTATGGCTAAGTAAGAGTTATTTTGCCCAGGGGTGGGTTTCAAAAATTTTAGCAACAGGTTCTCTGACCGGTTGCTGGATGGGGGTGGCCATGGTGGGGATGACGTAGTTGACTTCCTGCACCACGGCGGGGGAGGGGCGATTTTGCCCTCCCGGACTCCGGAGGCTTTTCTTGAGCCTCCGGGAGGGCAAAAATGCCTTCCCGGACTTCAGACGCTCTCTGGAATCCGAAAACAGGGCCAATTCCAGCCTTCCCAAACTTTTGGGAGGTCCATTTTTCGCCCTCCCGTGTGTCTGCACGCGCCCTGCATTTACCTGCATCCAAAATGGGCCACGTGGGGAGTCCTGGGAAGGGAAAGGTGGTGTGAGCGGGACCAGCAAGAGTGGGATTTGGGGGGGTTCTCCAAACTGCACAGAATCTTAGCTGGGGGCTCTCCCGAACCCCTGCGAAAGCCTGGTTTTGCCCCATTTTACTACCTTTCTTGCCTCAGTTGTTAAGTGAATCAATACAGTTCTCAAGTTAGTCACACGGCTGTTAAGTGAATCTGGCTTCCCCATTGATTTTGCTTGCAGAAAGTCGCAAAAGGGGATCACGGGACCCCGGTACACTGCAACTGCCACAAATATGGATCAGTTGCCCTGCATCTGAATTTTGATCACGTGTCTATGGGGATGCTATGACAGTAAGCGTGAAAATCATTCACATCGTTAACAAGTCAATTTTTTCAATGCTGTTGTAACTTCGAATGGCCACTAAACAAATAGTTATAAGGGGAAGGCTACCGGTACTGCAACCACCAACATGGACAATTTTAGCAGAGGAGAAGACTAATTCATCCAGAAGGATATCAACAGTAATTATACACACTGATTATGGATTACTTCCAGCATCAAAAGAGGGTGATCCTGTCGTGTTGGCCCTACAGATTACTTCTGTGGAATTTCCCATAGCCAACAGAATATGGGCCGACCTTGGCTTTTGATGAGGCCCAGTTGAGCACTTCTGACCATAAATAAATGTCACGAATGAAGCAAATATGCATGTCCTCGGATAATGTTGCAGGATTCAATCTGGATCGGTTACCGGGACCGGAAGGTTAGTTTTCTAACACAGGGATGGGATTCAGCCGGTTCGGGCTGGTTTGGGTGCACAGGATGTTAAATTTACTTCTGATTCACCAAACTGGTAGTTGAACTGACCAGCTGGCCCTGCCTACCCCACCCCTCCCAGGAGTCTTCACGCAGCCCATTTTGGATGCAGGTAAGTGCAGGATTTGAACTGAAGGGTTCTGGGAGGGTGAAAAATGGCCTTCCTTGAAGTTCCAGAAGTCCTAAAATGGACCTGTTTCTGGATTCTGGAGGGCCTCCAGAGCCCAGGGAGGCCTTTTTTTGCCCTCCCAAAGGCCCAAGGGAAGTTCTGGTAGGCCATGCCCACCCAGCAACTGGGCAGAGGATTGGTTATTGGGATTTTTAAATCCCACCCCTGCTTCTAATCTTCTAACTTAAGTTCTTTCTACCAGAATGTAATACATTCTGATAGAGAGAGGTTCCCTAAGAATGAGCACCAGCGTGAGTTCGAAAGTTCAGATGATTAAACCTCTGTTCCTTGTGACAGAACCAGATTGGATCCATAAACGAATCTCTCTGAATGGTGTATCAATGCAAACATGTTAGAGAGGAGATGGTTTGACTGACCACATATTGGTGGCACTTCCCCAGATAGCCATGAGGAACGCTTCAGTCCAGAAGTTGGGAAAGAGATGTCCCATTCTTGAGGGGTTTTTTTTCTCTTTCAGAAGATGGGAGAGAAGATAGAATGAATATGAGAGTTCACTGTGACTGATTTTCATCTTTAAAGTCAGGGCCTGTTCTAAAGATTGGAAGATCGCTATCATATCACCCCAGTCCTTCTCTTTGTTAGACTAGACACACCCAGTTCCCTCAATTGTTCATTGTATATTATAAGATGCCTCTTCAGAAATAAGACACACTCAGTTTTATGAGATTTATTTCCCAGTAAGTCCTGTTTTTTATCTGAAATGTGCATTTCAAGCAGTGGTGAAATGTTACCGGTTTGGCCCGGTTCAGCCCAATGGGTAGTTTAAAAAGTTCCAACGTTCACTGAGAGGAGAAAGAAGAGAAAAGCGCAGGAACGGCCCTCCCACCTGCTCCTGTGCTTTTCTGTTCTTTATCCTCCAAGCTGATTGGCACGGCAGACCCTCAGCTGGTGTTTTGGAAAGCTGCGCACATGTGTTAGGTGTGCACACTCACGCATGCACAATCACAGACCCGGTAGGGAAACTGGTAGAATCCCACCATTGATTTCAGGCCAACAATGTCAAGATAAGAACATAGAATAACAAGAATGGGAAGGGACCTTAGAGGCCCTCTAGTCCAAGTTATGTAGGCCTGAACTGCAGTTGTGTGGTGTAAACAATAACGGCTTACTGCGAGGGTATTAAAAATTTGAGCAGCGGATTTGAATAAACAGGATTTTATGAGCAAAACCTGTATGCTGTTGTTGTAATTTAGGTAGTGGTGGGCTTTATGATAGCAAGGAGGTGAGACACGCCAGCCATGTAGAAAGAATTTTTGTTCACATATGAAGGAATTCCTTATATATTAGGGTTTTTTATTTTTAATATAATCATTCCATCTTCAGTTGAACAGTGTGTGTTAAAGACTGCAGAATCAATATTAATTTAATGAAGGATGTAATTTTAATTATCGTTTAACAAAGATAGTCGTGCCCAGACAACACACTGTTCAACATGTTCTAATCTAAATGCTATATCACTATGACAAAGTCATGGGCATCAGAGAGAAACTTGGAAGGACAAACAAAAGATTACCAGGATTTATTAACTTTTAGGACATCATGAGATCTTCAGAATTTCAGTAGTCTAAAACTATTTGAATCAACCCTGCCAGTCCCAAAATTTAGCTGTTGCTGAGCATTTAAAAAAAAGGCAGAAGTTATCTGTTCCAATCTTCCTTTAAAAGGATGACACATTGATTTTTTTCATTGAGAGTACTATCGTATCTTGTCAAATAAAATGGAACTATTACAAGACATTCAAATTTTTGTGCCTTAATCCAGAAACCAATTCCCTTCTGATTAAAAGCCGAGATGACTCTGAAATTACTGGAAAATATCAATTTCCATCTCTCTCCTTCATGCCCTCAAAAGAGAAATGTTCTTGTCAGTTGTGGCAAATTTAAATTATTCTTATCATGATTTCTTTTTAGACACACAGCATTGTTTGAAAAATATTTTCTTCCCGAGTTCTTCTTCTGAAGATCTTAACACAATATACTACAGAGTACACAGATACTCAATCCCTCCTGAAATGAAAAACATTTGCCAAAAGAAGATACCACATTTGCATTAAAAATTTTCTTCACTGCAAAAAAAAACAAGGGGAGCTTTATGAATATGAGTTCTGCCTGTATTATTTTATTGTGATTTATTTTCATCTTTAAAGTCACGGCATGCTCTAAATAAAATTAAGATATCTAAAAGTATTCCTCAACTTACAACCACAATTGAGGCCAAAATTTTTGTTGCTAAAGATTTGCTGTGTGCAGGTGGTCGTCGACTTATGACCATACTTGAGCCCAGAATTTATGTTGCTAAGTGAGACATTTGTTAAGTGACTTTTGCCCCATTTTATGACCTTTCTTGCCACACTTGTTAAATGAATCACTGCAGTTGTTAAGTTAGTAACATGGCTGTTTAATGTCCCAAAGGTGCATTTTTTCAAGAGGCAACTGGACTTTCTGTTTTTTCTGGGAAGACGTTTCACTTCTCATCCAAGAAGCTTCTTCAGTTCTGGCGGAATCATTCCCCAGTCAGAGCTGAAGAAGCTTCTTTGGATGAGAAGCAAAACGTCTTCAGAGAAAAACCAGAAAGTCCCGTTGCCTCTTGGAAAAAACACACTTGGGACTCTTGTAGACTGTTGGTTGGTTTAAGTTGGTAGTTCCTTGAATGGCAATGATGGGATTCAAAAAGTTTTACTACCGGTTCTGTGGGCGTGGCTTAGTGGGAGTGGTAGGGGAAGGATGCTGCAAAATCCCCCTCCCCCCCCACTAACCTGCTTTCCAGCTCTGTTCTCCTGTGCAGGGCAACCAAAGAAGATCGAGCTGATCAGCTGGGACTTGACGGGAGGCAGAGAAGAGATGGGGTTGGCGGGGCCAGTCAGAGATGAAATTTGCCGGTTCTCTGAACGACTCAAAATTTCCGCTACCAGTTCTCTAGAACCGGTCAGAACCGGCTGAATACCACCTCTGTTGAATATGTTATTTTGTTTGCTACTTTTCTCTAATGGGGACATGAAGTTATTTCTTCTCAATGGAATTTTTTTTTACATATTTTTATGAAAGGCTAACAAAGTTAGTTGAGACTTGGAGTGTGTTTAATCAGAAAACTTCTATGCTTGGCTGCCATTCTTGCATCTAGTTACAGATTCACAGGCTAAGGAGAGAGGAGGGAAATGCCTTCATCAACCTAAGTGCCTTCGTTCCAAAGCCCAGCATCGCTTCAACGGGCAGGCAAAACAGGGATCAACCATTAGACTGACCTACAAGGACCTCCACCCAGCCACAAAGAACTTGCAATAACATGCTCAACCATGCAGTCAGAATTTCCTAGAAGGAGAGCGAGGCATGATTACAGCCAAAGCATTTAGAAGACAAGAATGCCGCAGTCTGAATAAACAGAAAAGCAGAGTTAGAAGGGACCTTAGAGGTCTTCTAATCCTACCCGCTAGTATTTAAAAAACTGAAACTTTGTTAAAAGATAACAGAGCCCCCGGAAAGGAAAAGTGGAAGAAAGAAGCAAGAAGAAGCAGTTTTGAATTATGCAGTTGGTGAATTTTGGAATTTGGGGTGTTGGATTTTTAGTGGTTTGAATTAAAATCAATCAGGTGGTTGTTTGAAAGTGTTTAAAATGGCAGTACTCCTTGAGGAATTAAATATGGAACTTAATCTCTTCTTAAAACCTCCAATATTGGAGCAACTTCTGGAGGCAAGTAGTTCCACTGGTTAATTGTTTTAAGTCTCAGGACATTTTTCCTTAGTTCTGGGTTGGTTTTCTGCTTGCTTAGTTTCTATCCATCACTTCTTGTCCTGTCTCAGGGGCTTTGGAGAATAGTGTACTAGCCAAGGTTTCCTAAGACACCAACAAATACATGATAAAATCCAAAACCCTTTTATTTTAGTTCAATGACTGTGAATTATCATCTTTCACAGCCCTGAATGAGTGTTAACTGGTTATAATTAGTCCCAGGGATGTCAGCCAAAGTTCTTCGGGAGATGTTTGATAAGAATGCACCTTATCTGACTTGAAGTGCTGCCAATGACTAAAGTCCCAATTAGTCCTTCATAACCGAACAGAGAACAAATTTGCCATGGAGCTTTCAGATTCCAAACCAATCAGAGCAAATGACGTTGCTCCCTGCAAAGGTTTCTCTACCTTTGCACTTACTTTATACCTTATGGGAGGAGCAATCACCTCCAAGCCTTACTCCCGAGTCGGCCCTTTTGTCTTAGCTGCTCTCGCCTTCTGGAAGCTCTTTGTGAAACTTGTCACGCCGGCGCAGCCTCTTGGAGCAAGATGCTTTGCAGGGTCCCAAAGACTCATTTCTGGCAAAGTTTGGGGAAGAGAAAGAAAGACTTTTGCTGCTTTCCTTGCTTGTAGCCAAAAGAAGAAAAAAGCGGAAAGAAACAGCCCAATGGCCAGGCCAGGCACATGGGGCAAGTGGGGTAAAATTGCCCCTCTCCAGCCCTTCCCTCCTCCCCTCACTAACCTCATGTTGTTCGCAATGCAAGTGACACAAGCCCTTTGTTCCCGTACAGCCTGGATTAATTGCTTTGGGGGATGCTTTGGGAATGACATATCTCTGCCGACCGCCAAAATTTTTTTTTGCAGACTACAAGTGGTCCCCGGCCCACTGGTTGGTGACCACTGTCCTAGGTGACAATTGAATGCTTTTTTCCATTCATCTCCCTCCCTGATGTGGACTCGGTAGTTTGCTACTCCAAGGTCTAATTTGGTAAAGATTTTTCCCTTGGTCAGGTGAGATAGCATGTCCTTCATGAGAGGGAGAGGCTATAGGTTGTTTACACATGTTAAGCCTGGTTTCCCCAACCAGGGTTAGGGAGACAAGCTAAACAGAATGTGCAGCGTTAGTCAGATAGGCACACAGATAAATGAGTGAGCTAAGCTTGTATGTTTATTAACATACAGTAAAAATAACAGATACGCTTGTGCTATCAAAAATATAGTTTATTCCATTATGAGTTCATAGCATAGTCAAAATAACAGTCCAATAGTCATGTATCATTTAGTCAGTCCATTCAGGGATATTCAGTTAGCAAAGTCCATGTAGAATATCCTATGTCAGTTCACTTACAAATCAGTCCTTTGTTTATCTCTCCCGTTCGAGCAATGCAGTCTTGATTCCAAGCAGTAATCAGGGATCATCAAAGCCAGAGAGAGAGCAAGCTGCAGTCTTGCTTCTTTTAAAGTGCTTTCACAACCACTCCCTTAATTACTTTCCCATAGTTAAAGTTGCAGACACTTTAACATATAAACCATGATTACTTAGTTATTATTTTACCTAAACCAGTTAGGGTAAACAATGTTATCCCTAACAACACACACACAAACACACACACACACACAGTTTATGCCCCTAAAATCAATGCATAACAACAATTTAAATTTCTAACAGCACTGAAAAAAGTGAAGTTATGACCGTTTTTCACACTTACGACTGTTGCAGCATCCCCAGGGTCACATGATCAAAATCCAGCCGCTTGGCAACTGACTCATATTTATGACAGCTGCAGTGTCCTGGGATCGTGTGATCAATTTTTTGCGACCTTCTGACAAGCAATGTCAAATGGGGAAGCCAGTTTCATTGAACAACTGGGTTACTGACTTAACAACTTCAATGATTCACTTAACGACTAGGGCAAGAAAGATCGTAAAATGGGGCCAAATTACTTAATCGCCTTGCTTAGCGACAGAAATCTGGGGCTCAGTTTTGGTCGTAAGTTGAGGGCGATCGATACTAGCATGCATGAGGAGGTTCTAGGCTGGTTTCACCTGTAGGATTGTTAGAAGGGCAACACTCTGGTTTTTTTTTCTGTTTTTCTCCTATTTATTCCTTGTTTTTATTTTATTTTTAATTTTTGTGTATGCTGTCTGGAGTCGTGACTCACCTGGGTAGTATGAAACTATAGTAAATATATCAATAATTGATTTTAAAAAGGGAACAATTAAGTCAATCAATCAATTAACCTTCCTTGCTCATCAGGATTCTGCAGAAATTTCTCAAGAACCTTCTCAAACTTAAAAGCAATTTCTCTTTTCACAGACACCGATTATTCTGTGTCACAACAAATTCCAGCTCTTGAACCATCCTATCTGGATACCACATCCCTGGTAATTAAGGTCATCTCCCTCCCTGCAACTCATCAGTGAGATCTGCAGGGAGGAATTATTATCTGTCTGGTCTTGTTTTCTTTCCAGCCATTTCAAGCTTCACCAGTTTTTTTTTTTTTTTTCCACAGCCTAAATAGGTTGTTGGGGAGAACTGGGAAAGTAAAAGAAAACAAGGAAAAAAACGATAAAATGTGCATGCATCGCTGGGTTCAAAATCAGCAGTACTTTCTTTCTCAGAACAGAACAACAGAATAGAAAGGAACACTAAAGGTCTTCTAGTCCAACCCTCTCCCTGTTCAAGCAGGAGACTCTATACCCGAGATGGCAAACTGGTGGCACACAGAGCCGAGGGGAAGGCTGAGCAGCTGACAGGGGAGTGGGAAGCGTGGCTCTGTTGGCTCTGGAAGAAACTGGGGAAGGGCAAAGTCTGTCTAGGCAGAGGTAGAGGGCAAAGTCTGTCTAGGGAGAGGTAGAGCAAGGCAGAGGGAATTCAGAGGAAGGCCCAGGCCCACCCCCTCTTCATCCTAGGGCATGCAGGGAGGAAGGGAGAAGGGGGCAACGTGAGTTGCGTGGCTTATGGGGAAGGAAAGGGCCCTGATTCCCTGCATTAGCTGCAGTTGGGAACACAGTGTTTAAAAAGGGAGGTTGTGCACAGAACTCCGAGGCTTATCTGGGTTCCTGGCATCTTCATAAATACATGCTGGTTGCCAAGGGCCCAAATTCTGACTGCATTACCATGAGGATGCTGCAACGATTGGCAGCACAAGGACTTTTAAGTCCGCATGGACAGAAGCCAGGAGTCGGTGACTGTGTTTCAAGCTCTTTTTGTTAGTCAGGAACCGAACTGAGGCTAAAGGAAAACTTCGCGGCTTTTTATTTCCAAGCCGCTGCGGCCGCGGCCAATGGCACCGCTTTGAATCTCCCGCGATTCGAATTGACCAATCGCGGGAGATTCTCAGCGAGCCAATCGGCACGGCTTGCCTAGCCAATCCGAGCGCCCCGCGCTTTGGCCAATCAAAACGCGGGGATCTCAAGAATTCAAATGAGGGGACAGATCAAGGACAGTTGCAAGCAGGGGTGGGCTTCTAAAATTTCAACAACCGGTTCTCTGCCTGGTTGCTGGTGGGCATGGCCATGGAGGGCATGGCCTAGTCAGCCTCCTGCACTACTGTGGGGGGCGGGGAGGACAAAAACGGCCTCCCCCAGGAAGTGGAGGCTCTCCGAAGAATGGAATCGGGCCCATTTCTGGTGTTCCGGAGCCTCAGGGAGACCCGTTTTTCACCCTCCCCGAGCTTCGACACGGGCCTTGTGTTTACCTGGTATCCAAAAACAGGCCGCGTGGGGACCCCTGGGAGGGGCTGGGCACCCCGCGGAAGGGCCAGCCAGGGGTGGGATTTATCAGTTCACCCAACTGCACAGAATCTTAACTAGAGGATCACCCGAACCCGTGCAAACCCGTAGCAGCCCACTTTTGGTCGTAAGCCACCTTTTCCAGTACTGTTGTAACTTCGAACCATCATTAAATGAATGGTTGTAAATTGAGGACTGTTTGAAATATAAACATGCAATCAATACACTCTAACAGATAACAGCTAATCAGAGTTGGAAGGGACCTTGTAGGTCATCTAGTCCAACCCCTTGCCCAAGCCAGAGACCTTGCCACCATTTCTGACAGATGGGAGTCCAATCTCTTCTTGAAGGTCTCAAGTGATGGTGCTCCCACAACTTCCGAGGGCAACTTCTGTTCCATGGGTTGATGGTTCTCCCTGTCAGAAAGTTTCTCCTTATTTCCAGTTAAATCTCTTCTTGTTCAACTTCCATCCATTATTCCTTGTCTGGCCTACAAGCGCTTTAGAAAATAGCTTGATCCCTTCCTCCCTGTGGCAGCCCCTCAAATACTGGAAGACTGCTATCCTGTCTCCCCTGGTCCTTCTCTTTACTAGACTAGCCAAGCCCAGTTCCTGCAACCGTTCTTCATATGTTTTAGCCTCCAATCCTCTAATCATCCTGGTTGCTCTCTGCACTCTTTCTAGAGCAGGGGTCTCCAACCTTGGCTCCTGGAAGCCTGGCGGACTTCAACTCCCAGAGTTCCACAGCCAGCAAAGCTGGCTGTGGAATTCTGGGAGTTGAAGTCCGCCAGGCTTCCAGGAGCCAAGGTTGGAGACCCCTGTATCTAGAGTCTCTACATATTTTTTATAGTACGGTGATCAAAAGTGGATGCAGTACTCTAGGTGTCATCTTACTAAGGCTTTGTTGAGTGGTATTACTACCTCACTTGATCTTGACTGTATCCCTCTGTTAATGCAACTTAGAATTGCATTGGCTTTTTGGGCTGCTGCTCCACACTGCTGACTCATATTTAGCTGGTTGTCCACTAAGACTCCAACATCTCTCTCACTCTAATTGTGGGCCGGCTTATTCCATTCCTGGATAAATGAATTTTAGCAGGAGAAATGAACTTCCATCTTCCTCCTAGACCACAAATCAAATTATACAAACAGTTCAAGTTTTCCCCCTTTTCTAAAGCTCGCCACAACTATATATGCCAGACAGATCGGAGTTGGAATCCAAACATATCAACCCTTTGCCAGGGTTTGAACATCTATACTCTTTCTACATAATTTATACAGTGGATGTGGGGCGGGGGGGAAATCAGCTCTCCATTATTACAGTCAGATTGCTCAAAAGCTCAGATCTGGCTTGGAGAGCCAAATTTCTTTATAAGGTAGGTAAATTATGGAAAGGGAAAGAGGTGGCCACGTAATAAAACCTGCTGAAGTCCCCATTAACGGCGTTACTCCTCTCTAATCAATGAGATGTAACAGGTTTCTTGCAGAGAAGGTCACACTGTCTGGTTCCTTATACACATGAAATTTTTATGCTCTGCCATATTGTCAATGTTATTGTGACATCTCAATTTCAGGAGCCATTTTTTTTCCTCCCTGACATTTCACAGCGGAATCAGCAGCTTCCAGAAATGAGACGAAGGGCCTAAATGGCTAGAGATTCATCATGTCCCATTGTCACCAGGTTTCCACTGTTAACTAGATCAGGAGGCCCCAACCGCTAGGCCAGCAGCTCAGTACCAGACCACTGACCTATTCGGAACTGGGCCGCATTAGCAGCTGGCTGCCACATACAGACAGCTCAACTTGCATGAACGGCAGGCTGGCATGCACACGTGTGGAACTTGACTTGCGTGAGGGATTCAAAATGTTTTACCACTAGTTCGGTAAGTGTGGCTTGGTGGGCACGCTCTGCGCGCGTGCAAACACTTTGCGTGCATGCATGCCAAACACACACTTTGAGCAGGCGCAGAGCGTTCCAACTCACCTCCTGCAAGCCTGCACTTTCCTGGTTGCTTCAGCCTAATTAAAAGAACAAATGTTTCCCTCCCCGCATGTCACAGAGCTCACATTGTCCAATTAAGGTAGCTGGAGGGCTTCTTGGTTACTCCTCTTCCTCCTTCAGCTGCCACCTGTTGAGATGACCTTGGTTTCCACAAGAAAGCTTTTTGTTTTGACTGCTAGCCAGTCTATCTATTTCCTCCTTCCTTCCCCCCTTCAGAATTCGTGGCAACTATAAGGCAGCAAAAGATGGCTTCAAACAGGTTCGCTTCAGAGTTGACACTAACTAGAGAAGACATCAACCATTGGCATTTAAAAGACAATATAGTTCTCCAAACTGCTTGGCACTGAGAGGCTGTCTCAGAGAAAAGGGGATCAACCTAGTCTCCAAAGAGGTTGACCCCCTGCTGAGGGCGAGATGAGAAGCCATGGATGGAAACTCATCAAAAAGAGATCCAGCTTAGAACTGAGGAGAAATTTCCTGACACTGAGGACAATTAATCAGTGGAATGGCTCGACTTCAGAAATTACAGGTGCTCCATCACTGAAGAAGGTAAATGGAGATTCTCACTCATCCAGGTCATTGCTGTCCCAAAGGTGATTTTTCAAAAGACAACTGGACTTTTTTTCTTTTTGCTTTGAAGACATTTCGCTTCTCATCCCAGATGCTTCTTCAGTTCTCAACTGGAGAAGAACTGAACTGAAGAAGCTTCTGAGATGAGAAGCGAAATGACTTCAAACGAAAACAAAGAAAGTCCAGTTGCTTTTGGAAAAAGCTCCATCCCTGAAGATTTTCAAGAAGAGACTAGATAGCCATTTGTCCGGAATGGTACAAGGTCTCCTACTTGGCTAGTGGGCTGGACTAGAAGACCTCCAGGCTCCCTGCAACTCTGTTATTTGTATTAGTCTGTAAATTCTTTTTTACTTTTCATTTTAAAGCCAAAAGCACTAAAAGACTTAAGGTAGTTTGCATAACCTTCAAGTTTTCCCAAACGTCTCTGATCAGTCAAGTAAATCACCACTATTGCCCTAATTCTGAAGCAAGCCAGGCAATTATACTGGTTCATGCTCTGTTTCTTCTTTCTTTCTTTCTTTCTCATCTGACCAACCATTTCCACCAATGTCTAATTCAAACATTTCCTGGCCTATAGAAGTCCCTGCTCTGTTATTTCTTCAGAGACCTCTATAATTTATTTCTTAACATTCATTAATTTTTGTAAGAATCTTGACTTTTTCCAATCTCGGCGTTATCCTATGAAAATGATGTGCCAGGTGTGATGTTTGTTTCAGAAAATTCAGTGAAATTCTCTTTTCTAGCAGTGCTCCCATTGCTGCCCACCCACAACCATGGAGGAAAGAAAGATGGTGGAACAGAAAGAAGCAGCTGAGATGCTGATTAGAACCATAAGCAGTCCTCAACATACAACTGTAATGAAGCCTGTCCCATTATGGCTATAGAGTGTGACAGTCATAAAACCGTTTTATTAACTGTTGAGCCACGGTGGCGCAGTGGTTAGAGTGCAGTATTGCAGGCTACGTCTGCTGACTGCCAGCTTACTGCAATTTGGCAGTTCAAATCCCACCAACGGGATAAAATGAGGACGGAGATTGTTGGGGGCAATAAGCTGACTCTGTAAACCGTCTAGAGAGGGCTACACTGTGAAGCGGTATATAAGCCTAAGTGCTATTGTTCGTGCTATTATGTTTTCTGTGGTGGTCATTAAGCAAACCCAGCATTCATAAAAGCAAATGCAGTGGTCATTAAAAGAAGCGATGGTTTGCTATGAGCCCGGTTTTGCCAAAAACTGGAAGGGCTGGTTTTCGGCAATACAGTTACAACAGTAGTAGTAGTAGTGGTAGTAGTAGTAGTAGTAGTAGTAGTAGTACTTTATTGTCATTGCAGCTTGTACAACGAAATCAAATGCCATCTTCAGTGTACATCATACATAAGAAAAACTATAAAAATAAAACAAAAACATACTTAACAAATCTTTGCAATGAAATTTGAGGTTCAATTGTGGTTGCAAGTGGTAAGGACTACCTGTAGAGAAGTTTGGAGCTATTCAGCTGGGTTCTAACCTTCTTTTAACATTGATTGTTTTTTCCTTTGGTGACTTGCTATTTGAGCTTTTTAGCCGTTTTGTTCCTTTTTATCTCTAACGCGAAGGAATCTTAAGCAAGCTCATTGAAAATTTGGCCACTGAGCAACAACGGTTGTGTCACTCAAACAGCCCACAAGTTACAGCTATTATCGATCCCTTTCATGGCATGGTAGTTGCTTGCTTCTTTCCTCCTGGGCCAATTTAGGGAATTCGGAGCCAACATTACCAGGCAAAACAGCTCAGGGAAATTCAGTGGATGCACATCGGTAACTTTTCCCAAGGAGCCATCATTCAAGGCAGATGGGCTCATTTCAGTATGACAATGCAGGAACCAAACAGCTACGAGTATCTAGTTTAGCTCTGAAAACTGCCAAGAATCTTGGATCCTTGGAAATCAGGAGAGGGCATGAAAATTAAGAAATACAGGTAGTCCTCAACTTACAACACTTCATTTAGGTCAAGGTTCAAGGTTACAATGGCACTGAAAAAAGTGACTTATGACCGTTTTTCACACTTACAACCGTTGCCGCATCCCTATGATCACATAACCAAAATTCATGCCACAACTGTTTATTTTATTTATTTATTTATTTTGTCAAGCATGTGTTAGCTAACAGATATAAGAATAAACATGATTATTAATACATGAAATGGATATGAATAAAAAGGGAGACATTAGGACAGGGACGATAGGCACATTGGTGGGCTTATGCAAGACCCCTTACAAGCCTCTTAGGAAAGGGGTAAAGTCAATAGTAGACAGTCTGAGGTTAAAGTTTTGGGGGTTTGGGGGAAGAAATCACAGTGTCAGGTAGGGTATTCCAGGCATTGACCACTCTGTTGCTGAAGTCGTATTTCCTGCAATCAAGTTTAGTGACTGAGGAATTCTGGGAGTTGAAGTCCATCTTACAAGTTCCTGAGGCTGAGAAACACTGCTGAGGAGTTATGGGAGTTGAAGTCCATCTTACAAGTTCCTGAGGCTGAGAAAGACTGCTGACTGAGGAATTCTGGGAGTTGAAGTCCACCCAATTTACAGTTGCTGAGTTTAAGAAACACTACTGGCTGGGGAATTTGGGGAGTTGAAGTCCATACATCTTAGAATTACTGAGGCTGAGAAACACTGCCGGTTGGGGAATTCTGGGAGCTGGTCCACACATATTAAATTTACTAAGATAGAGAAACACTGGTTTAGAGTGATGACAACCAGGGTTCTCCCATTCTCACATCTTCCCCACTATACGACAGCAGGGTTTTCTTTTCTTTTTGCAATTTGCCTGAAAGTTCCCCCTTTTGGCATCCAACAGTCCAACCACATGTAAAAGCTGAATTTTGCCTGTGCAGTAATTGTTGCAATCAGTATTTGTATGAGCTGGTTGTTTATTTATTGTTTCATTTAAGAAATTTCCACACCGTTTTTCATTAAAAAAAAAGAACAGCCCCAAGGAAAGACATAACTGTACAAAAATTAAAAATACGACCCCGATAAAGCTGTAACATGCTGCAATTAAAAAGCAGCCGTTTATAATAATGGGGACAGATAGATCACACTTAAAAAGCCTCAGCAAATAAAAAAGGAGCTTCCCCTGGTGCCCACAATATCTTTATTTTTTTAAAAAAATCTTATGAGTCTTTATATGCTTGCCTAGTGGAATTAATAAAGATAATAAAAATAAAACCAGCTATTTAGTTTTTTAATACTGGTCACGGACTATCACATTTCCACAGGATTTTAGCTTAAAGTGGTATTTCAGCAAGTTTTAAGATGTGTGAATTCAACTTCCAGAATTCCTTAGCCAGCAGGGGTGATTAGGGAATTCTGGGAGTTGAAGTCCACACATCTTAAAATTGCTGAGGTTGAAGAATAAAAGGGCATGTGGCCCTTCTGGGCTCCATTTTCACTGGCAGAGGGCTGCAGGAGGCCGTCCCGGCCGAAAACAGACCCTCAATGAGTAACTTCGGCCCTCCTGGGCTCTGTTTTCACTGGCAAAGGCCCTGCAAACCAGTCCTTCACTGTTTCCAGGGCAGGCCCACAGCCCAGACCTAAGCACCCTGCAGGCCAGATCCCACACCCTGACCTATTCCTTCAAGTCCAGTGTCATCCTTGGAGCCATTAGTACTTTTATCACTAAGCAGAGACTCGAATAAATCACAGGCACAGAATATCCTGGTGAGGAAATGCTTTTGATAGTACCTGCCCTGTGCAAGTGTTTTTCTTTGTAGTTCACCAAACTTAATAATCTGGAGAAAAACAAGGAAGGGATCAGGAAATGATCAGCCACTTTCAGCAGGCAGTGGTGATATCCTGATGTCTCATTTTGGCCCTGCGATATTGCAATGCTCCCGAGCCAAAATGGGAAGGAGAGAATTATCTGCCATACAATTTATTAGAGTTGATGGAGCGTAGGCCGATCTCTCAGTAGCCTTTAAAGCACTATGATGCTCCGCGCAATCTATTTTTAATAGAAACAAATGCATGGAATCCGCCTCAGCGTTCCACCAAGGCATCCGGCCAAGGCAACACGCTGCAAATCAATTCCCTCTGCTTTCCCACATTGTTGTTAGTCGTGAAGTCGTATCCAACCCATCAAAACCCCATGGACAACGTTCCTCCAGGCCTTCCTGTCCTCTACCATCCTCCGGAGTCTATTTAAGCTCAGGCTGACTGCTTCAGCGACTCCATCCAGCTCCCTCCTTCTCTGCCGTCCCCTTCTTCTTTTACCTTCAATCTTTCCCAGCATTCGGCTCTTCTCCAGCGAGTCCTTCCTTCTCATTAGGTGGCCAAAGTCTTTGAATTTCATCTTCAGGATCTGGCCTTCTGAAGAGCAGTCAGGGCTGATCCCCTCTAGGATTGAGCGGTTTGATCGCCTAATCAGTGATAGGATTCAAACATTTTTGCTACCGGTTCTGTGGGTGTAGCTTGGTGGGCATGGCAGGGGAAGGATACTGTAAAATCCCCATTCCCTCCCCACCCCACTAACCTACTTTCCAGCTTCGTTCTCCTGTGCAGGGCAACCAAAGAAGACCCAGCCAATCAGCTGGGACTCAATGGGAAGCAGAGAATAGATGGGGTTGGCGGGGCCAGTCAGAGGTGGTCTTTGCTGGTTCTCCAAATTACTCAATATTTCTCCTACCGGTTCTCCAGAACTGTTCAGAACCTGCTGAATGCCACCTCTGATCACCTTGCAGCCCAAGAGACTCACAGGAGTCTTCTCCAGCACCTGAGTTCAAAAGCCTCCATTTTTTGGTGCTCAGCTTTCCTTATGGTCAGAGTTAAAGGGCAGAGTTACAGGGCCCCATGTCAAAGTTGGAAGGAGAAAGAGAATGTGTGCCTCTAGAGCAGGGTAATCCCAGAACTATTTTAGAATCGAATACAGGTAGTTTTTGACTTACAACCATTCATTTAGTGACTGTCCAAAGTTACAATGGCACTGAAAACTGACCATTTTTTACACTTACAACCGCTGTAGCCATATTCATGGTGACGTGATCACAATTCAGATGCTTGGCAACCGATTCATATTTATGACGGTTCCAGTGTCCCAGAATCACGTGAATCCCCTTTTGCGACCTTCTGACAAGCAAGGTCAATAGGGAAGCCAGATTCACTTAACAACCGGGTTGCTGACTCAATAATTGCAGTGATCCACTTCACAACCTGCCGAGAAAGGTCCTAAAACGGGACAAAACTCACTTAATGAATGTTTCACTTAGCAAGAGAAATTTTGGGCTCAGTTGCGGTTGTAAATTGAGGACTGCCTAGAGCAAACAGGAGGTAGCTGCAGGTATCGAGGGGGCCATGTTGATCTGAAAAGAAAAATTCTAAGTTATATTTATCAAACTCTCCCACAGCACGGTGGAGACCGAACTTGCTTTCCCCAGGCACTGCGAAGGATAAACTATGCATTTATTTTTCTTCTGTGATCAATAGAACATTAATGGCTGTTTGTAGCATCCCAAAATCACATAACCGTGATTTGTGGCATTTTTTTTGCCCAAAGCCAAAGTTTATATCCAGTTTTTTTTTTTTTAAATAAGTTTATTGTTTTATCGTAAAGAATACAGAACAGTAAAACAAACAAAATGCAACAAAACAAAAACATATATTGAACTCTAACCACCACAACAAAAACAGAGTACAAAAGCCCTGACAAGAGGAAAGAATAGTCAATTAAATTTAAAGTTTAAGATGTAGGATCCACCTTGGCTGAGTGCTGAAAGAAAAGAAAAAAATAATGCCAACAGCACTTAGACCTATATACTGCTTCCCAGTGCTTTACACCCCTTCTAAGCCTGCAGTACTGCACTCTAATCACTGCGCCATCACAGCTCATAATAAATTCTCTACACGCACACCTTTTAAATATATAACCTAACCCTAACCCTAACCCATCTACAAGACAAAAGACCTTCAGCCTCAGGGTCTCACTCAAAATCCAAACCAGGACAAAGCCATAAAGACACAATAGGAACTACCCACAGAACACAGGCCTCTTCATTACCTCATCACCTTCCAAGTTTC
Organism: Hydrophis major; assembly: GCA_033807585.1. NCBI lineage: Eukaryota > Metazoa > Chordata > Lepidosauria > Squamata > Elapidae > Hydrophis > Hydrophis major. The sequence continues at coordinate 11,294,949 of CM066333.1, read as the reverse complement.
AATTGAATTTAACTCAGACAACCTTAGGTATGATCCCGGCATAGCCCCATGGGAGTCTGACAGCAACCAATAGAATACATTTCTTGCAGCACAGGAACAGAAAGCTCAAGGCCCAAGAATGGGTATAAATAACCCTCACTCTCCAATCCATGTGGTCAGCTGCACCAGGACCATGTAACTTGATGGTTCTGCTCCGTTAAACCCTCTTTCCAATCAACCTCCATGTTTCCAATGTCTTTCTCCCCACTTGGAACTGAACCAGATGGATGTTTCTTCCAACGCAGCATTGAATGCTCCTGCGGTGAGTTGGCCACGGCAAATTGTCATGGATCCTTTTTAGGGACTCCAATCTTCCAGAGATCTTGAAGGGCTGCTAACGCTCAACTTGTGACAGGAATAAAATATCTTTTTAAAAATCTAACAATGGTGGAAGAAAACCTATGCCTATCACGTATTTTTAAAAGATTGTGCATGCACTCTTGATCTCTTCTCTCTCTCTCTCTCTCTCTCTCTCTCTCACACACACACACACACACACACACAGAAAGAGAGAGAGAAAGAGAGAGAGAAAGAGAGAGAGAGAGAGTTGAATTTGGAATTCCAATTTGCAGAAGCTGGATTAAATCCATCTTCTGCTTCCCCGGCACAGAACGCTGGAAAAGATGACCCAAATACTGTAAATTTGCACTAACAATAAGAACTCAGGTGGCATTAAATCCATTCCTTGTTATTATCTGCAGAAATTTTCAAATGTGCCTTTACTCATTCTTCAAGTGCTTCACAGCTTCATTCCCCCAGATTGGTTGCATGATGCATTTTCTTAAGTACTTAGAAGCAGGGCCAAAACTGAGGGAAAAAAATCTCAACTTCTTCTTATTTTTAACACTCAGCAACAATTTGAACTACAAAAGAAAGCCTTGAAATAATAACTGATGAGTGTCAGCTTGTGTTCAGGGTGACCTTGATGTGAGTCCATCACACCCAAAAGACAACGGTCTGAGAAGTGAAAATTTAAGCAAAAGTTTGGGAAAGTTTTCAAGAGAACAACTTGACAGGATTCGGGCCCTGAAATTCCATGATGTCATAAGGTTAAAAAACTTTGCTTACAATCAGATCTAAAATAACCAAATGACACCAGACAGAAATTAAAAAAACAATTGTTATTCTAGAAAGTCACCTCAGCTAGAGAGATTGAAGTTCAGCAAATCCTGCTAAAATGGAATATTCTTGATCAGGGGTGTCAAACTCAATTTCATTGAGGGCCCCATCAGAGTTGGGTTTGACCTCAGGAGGGCTGGGTTGGGCGTGGCCAGGGTGGATGTAGCCAGCCCGACGTCACTTGTGTCGGGGCAGCTATGGTGGTCCAAGTGCTCTGCCATAGAAAAGGGCTTCCTAACTCTGTTTTCAGCTGCAACGGACTTATAATCAATAAGAGATAATCAATAAGAGTCCCTTTAATGGCTCCAACTTTGCCTACAATATCCAGGTTACCTTCTGGCTGGAGAAAAAACTCTCCCAGGAATAGCCTTTAACTGCAGGGAATCAAGTCCAAAACATGGTCAACAAAAACTGTATCAAGCCAAACTGAGGTAACTCGTTTGGCAGGGCAGGAGCAAAAATTCTAGACGTGAAGGCACGGCAAAACTTGCATGGTTGGAAAGATTATCAGGAACACAGATAAGCAATGACAACACAGGATAAAGTCACATTTATATCCAGCAGCTACTACAGTCAGCATTCAGTTCTTTTTAACTTTCATTTCCAGGTGTGGCTAATGAAGGGAATCAGGGCCCTTTCCTCCCCCGAAGCCACGCAACCCACGTTGCTCCCTTCTCCATTCCTCCCTGCATGACCTAGGATGAAGAGGAGGTGGGCCTGGGCCTTCCTCTGAATTCCCTCTCCCTTGTTCTATCTCTCCCTTGCTCTGTCCAGCCGGACTTTGCCCTTCCCCCAGTTTCCTCCACAGCCAATGAGCCACACTCCCATTCCCTATCAGCTGTTCATCTTCCTCCTCAGATTCAAACTCTGACAGAAGCATGACAGGCCTCCTGCAACCCTCTGGCAGTGAAAATGGAGCTTGGGAGGGCTGTTTTCGCCGGCAAAGGCATCACGGGCCGGTCCTTCGCTGTTTGCAGGGCAGTCCCACGGCCAGATCTAAGCACCCCACGGCAGTGGTGGGATTCAAATTTTTTTACTACCGGTTCTGTGGGCTGTGTGGCTTGGTGGGTGTGGCAGGGGAAGGATACTGTAAAATCTCCAGTCAGAGGTGATATTTGCTGGTTCTCTGAACTACTCAAAATTTCCGCTACCGGTTTTCCGGAACTGGTCAGAACCTGCTGAAGACCACCTCTGCCCCACAGGCCAAATCCGGCATGCAGGCCTTGACACCCCTGTTCTTAATCATACAGGTAGCCCTTGACTTACAACCATTTGTTTAGTGACTGTTGAAAGTTACAGTGGCACTGAAAAAGTGACTTTTGGGTGGTTTTCACACTTATGACTGTTGCACCATCCCCACAGTCACATGTTCAAAATTCAGATGCTTGGGCAACTGGCCTGTATTTATGACAGTTGCAATGTCCCGGGTCGTGTCATCACCATCTGTAACCTTTCCAGCCAGTTTCCAACAAACATAGTCCATAGCTAATGAGCCACTGTGGCGCAGTGATTAGAGTGCAGTACTGCAGGCTACTTATGCTACCTGCTGGCTGCCTGCAATTTGGCAGTTCAAATCTCACCAGGATCAAGGTTGACTCAGCCTTCCATCCTTCCGAGGTCGATAAAATGAGGCCCCAAAATTGTTGGGGGCAATAGGCTGACTCTGTAAAACCGCTTAGAGAGGGCCGTAAAACACTGTGAAGTGGTATATAAGTCTAAGCGCTATTGCTATAGGAGAAGCTTAACAACCACACCATTCACTTAACAACTGCGGTGATTTGCTTAACAGCCAAGGCAAAAAGGTCTTAAAATGGCACGCAATCCCCTTAACTGGCTTAGCAATGGAAACTTTGCATTCAGGTTGTTGTAAGTCAAGGATTACCTGTATGAAATTGCGGAGGAATTAACTCAGTACGAATTCCATTATGTTCAAAAGGGGGTTACTGCTTCCTTTTGTGTGTTTTGGGTTGCAATCTAAGTTTAAATGCTCTGCCATAAAATGCAACCAAAGTAAAATTGCCATAAAATCTTCGCATGGGAATCAAAATCAGGGTATCGTGAATGAAAACTTGCAACGATCCTCCCCTTCCCCAACCTTGCTCTGCAATTTGGGAATAGCAGGGCCTACCCCAGCTGCCCCAGAGGTGGTATTCAGCAGGTTCTGATCAGTTCTGGAGAACCAGTAGAAGAAATTTTGAGTAGTTCAGAGAACCGGCAAACCCCACCACTGACTGGCCCCGCTAACCCCATCTATTCTCTGCCTCCTCCTGAGTCCCAACTGATCGGCTGGGTCTTTTTTGGCTGCCCTGCACAGGAGAACGGAGCTGGAAAGCAGGTTAGTGGGGTGGGGAGAGAATGGGGATTTTGCAGTATCCTTCCCTTGGAGTGGGTGGAAATGGGTATTTTACAGTATCCTCCCCCTGCCATGCCCACCAAGCTATGCCACACCCACCAAGCCACACCACACCCACCAAGCCACGCCCACCATGTCATGCCCACAGAACTAGGAGTAAAAACCCACCCCTGAGGTGCCCCCATCTCACTGATCTTCTCAAAAGCCACTGTTGAAAAAGAACATCAGAGAAGGACGGACAGAGAGATTCACAATGTCCAGAAAAATGGAGCCAAGGTTAAACTTCTTTCCACACAATAAAGCAGAGCTAATTTGATTTTAGCACAAGTCACAAATAACATTAAATCTGACCTACCTCAAACGATAAGCCTTGGAAGAAACATGTACCTGAAAGAAAAGAAACAAAACTGGATTAGAAAGCATTCAAACCAACAATGTCGGATTAGAAGTACGATATACAAACTTGGGGAGTTAATGGCCCACCTGACAAGGCAGCCCTGTTTGTTGCAAGCATTTCTATATCTGCTGCAACTAAAAACAACAAACATCTAAAAACAAACAAATCACATTCCAGGCGACCTCTCACGTGCCAGGGGAAATGGTTCTACATGACACTTCTGGCATGCGTGGCATGGGTTCACCAACATGGTCCTACAACATCAGCTGGAAACCTTTTGATAAGATAACATAGAGAGGAATGGAGCCGAAGTCCAAAAATTGCATTGGATTCTTTCTCCTGCTTTTCAGCTACTTCTTTTTTTTCAAGCTCTATTGAGATGGATAAAAGAGAATATTTTAAAGAAGAGATTGGACAACCACTTGTCTGAAATGGTATAAGGTTTTCTGCTCTAGCAGGGGGTTTGGCTAGAAGACCTCCAAAGGTCCCCTCCAACTCTGTTATTTTGCAGCTCAGGGTTGAAAGGAGAAATCCTTGGTGCTCTCCTAGTTTGGTTGTTTTCTTGCAGGCATTTTATTACCCAAACTAGGTAACATCATCAATTCAGATCTTTTTTTAGGATTATACTACCATGTACATCACTACATATTTTTTTGCCCATTGGGGGCATGTGATCAGCGAAGCTAAATTCTCCTTTTGTTCAATTTTGAAATGTTTCTGAATTACTGGTGCACAGAAGTGGCTCATAAAACAAAGGAAGTTCTGCATCATTTTATCCAATTACCAGACCAAAAAATTGCCAGTTCTTGCAATATTGTTGTTCTCCAGGCAAGGGTAGAAGTCTTTATTTCCCCAACATTGGCTATATATTTCCTCACGTAATCAAGGCCATTAATAAAATTGATGCCACATATTAGGAGCTCTTCACTGCTACGAATCACGTGTCTTCAAGCTACCTCATAGGCATTCTTAGATGTTACAGCTTCAGTACATCTTCCAACATTTTACAAGTGAAGAGACAGACATCAGGGATGTCAAGTTAAAAGCTAGGCATCTTTTACACAGAATAAGTCAGACCTGACATTTTTATCCCACAAATCACTATAGGTATCCCTCACTTTTAATTTTATTTTTTTATTTTTGCTACCTATTTCTCAAATATAAGGAGCGGGACGAGAAATCAAACTTCTGGACTTTCAAAAGAATGCAAAAATGCTCTTAAGAGAGACCAAAAACTATTTTTGTTACTATTATTTTTGTTACTGCATTTCAAATGTGACATTTATTTATTTATTTACGTGTCAAACATGTACAAGATAACAAGTATTGGTATGAACATAAACATGAACAAAGTGACATGAATTTTCTTGTTTTTTTTCCCCTTGAAAACATTTCACTTCTCATCCAAGAAGCTTTTTCAGTTCTGACTGAATGGTGAGGAATGGAAGGATTTATATTCCTCGTTGTCAGTCATCTGGTCCTTAGCTCTCTGAGAGTCGTTGAGGCCACTTGGGAATTTATCGGTACCCTCAGGATAACCTGAATTAGTGTGCAAATGGGTGTGGAGCTTTCTTGGGACTGCTGAAAGGACTCTGTTGTAGACAGAAGATAGGTGGAATATGACTTCACAATATGTAGACCAGAGATAATTTAGGATACTTTGCAGCATCTTAAGAGCTGGAAGGGTCCATAGAGGACTTCTAGTCCAACCCCCCAACCCCCACTCCTGTCTACAACACATCCTTTCAGCAGTCCTAAGAAGATTGCATGTCCATTTGCACTCTGATTCAGTTGACCCCCAAGGGCACAGATAGGTCCCCAAGTGGCCTCAATAACTCAGAGTACTAACGACCAGATGACTGCACAGACTATAAATCCGTCCACTTCCCCATCATTCAAGTTAGAACTGAAGAAGCTTCTTGGGAGAGAAGTGAAATGTTTTCAAGGGGGCAAAACCCAAATCGACGTTTGAAAAGCACCTTTGGGACAACTGTTGGATGATTGAAAATCTCCATACATATTTTGTTACTATTCTTGTAAAAGAAAGATCTCAATACAGTAAAAGCGCCTATGGAAACTAGATACTGGGCATTTGTTCTTAGGAAAAGGAGCTGGGTCTCATTTTTAAGACCCATGTGCAACTGTGACAAATGCTGAAAGATCCCAGGATCTGGTTCCACATCGCCAAGAAATAAGGAAACCAAGCAAGAGTTTGAAGCCAAATTACAGTTGGTTTCCCAAAGGAAAAACCATCCATCCAACACCTGACACACTATTAAAAAGATTGTTATTATTATGGCCAAAGATCCCATATGTATGTATGTATGTATGTATGTACATGTGTGTGTGTGTGTGTGTGTGTGTATGTATGTTGCTTTACACATACATACATACACATTCTCTCTCTGTGTGTGTGCTTTCTGGATTGTGGCAATAAAAATAAAAATAAAGATAAGATAAGATAAGATAAGATAAGATAAGATAAGATAAGATAAGATAAGATAAGATAAGATAAGATAAATAATAAAATAAAATAAAATAAAATAAAATAAAATAAAATATTATTATTATTATTATTATACACACATACACACAGTGTATTTATTCTTTTCTTTCAATTGTGTCCTATTCCCACAGATGGCCCCAATAAGCCTCTGCAGTTTTCTTGGCAAGGTTTTGCAAAAAATGTTTCGCCATTGCCTTCATCATAGGGCCAAAAGAAAGAGACTGGCCCAAGGTTATCCAGCCAGATTTATGCCTAAGGCAAGACTAGAATTCACCGTCTCCCGGTTTCTAGCCTAATGCCTCAACTATTCCACGGAATTGACTCTCACTGAACTGTTTACAGAATTGATTAAATTTAGATCAACGTGGGTGGATGCAATAAATCATGGCTTCGATTTATTGATGTATGCATGTCCGTAAAGGTATATCTTGCATTTTTGTTTCTTCTTTTCATGCTTAATCTCCTTTCCTTTATAATATTATGTTTTTTTTTTCACTATGTTTTTTGTCTTCGCTTTAAAAAAAAAAAGTGAAATCTCGAAAAATTATCCTCCAATAAAATAGAAAGTGATCATTCTTACAAATCTCCACGAACAACAAAAAGATGAATATAACATATAATGTTCTCAATCCTGGCAACTTTTAAGAGGTCGGGGCTTCAAATCCCAGAATTCCTCAGCCAGCCAAGCATGGCTTTCTAGGGAATTCTGGGATTTGAAGTTCCGACATCTTCCCAAAGCTGAGAAACATTGGCCTAGAGACTGAAAACTGAGCCATCTTTTAGGCAGATATGAATTCTGGTCAGTTAAATGGGGGGTGACAATGTTGTCTACCTGAAAATCTAGTCAGGAGGGGGTGGATAAATGTCATCCAACATTCCCTCCAAACAGGCCAGAAATGAAGCCTGGGGCTCAAACCTCTACTGTGGCTCCTCACAAGAGTTGTGTTGGAATAAAAAAAAAATTTCTACAATAATCCAGCAAACAGCAGAGGCCAACGAGACTCCAGACAGGCCAGAGTTGAGGATCATCAAAGCTTCAAAACATTAATGGAAGGAAGGGATCTATCCATTGAGAAGAAGAAAAAAACCCACCAGCTATGTGACTAGGCTCCTGGCTAAGATTGATTTACGAACCAGACACACCATTTAAAAACATTTCTAGCTCCTTCAAAGAGTCAATAAGAGTCCTAGGGAATGGAGCTTGCTAGTAGATTTTTTTCCCCACCAAGTTGACTTAAAATGGTTAACAAATTAACAGAGTTGGAAAGGACCTTGTAGATCGTCTAGTCCAACCCTCCGCTCAAGCAGGAGACCCTACACCATTTCTGACCAATGGCAGTCCAATCTCTTCTTGAAAGACTCCAGTAATAAGCTCCCACAACTTCTGAGGGGAACTTCTGTTCCATGGGTTGATTGTTCTCACTGTCAGAAAATGTCTCCTTATTTCTAGATTGAATCTCTTCTTGATCAGTTTCCATCCATTATTCCTTGTCTGGTCTTCAGGTACCTTGGAAAATAGTTTGACTTCCTCTCTGTGGCAGTCCCTCAAATATTGGAAGACTGCTATCATGTGTCCTCTGGTCCTTGTGATGACCAGGAGTGTGGCAAAAAGGCAATAATTAACAAAGATAATTAACAAAGAGTCCCTTTAATGGCTCTAACTTTGCCTACAATGTCCAGGTTACCTTCTGGCTGGAGAAAAATTCTCCCAGGAACAGCCTTTAACTGCAGGGAATCAAGTCCAAAACATGGTCAACACAAACTGTAACTATAAATCCAATCAAGCCAAACTGAGGTAATTCGTTTGGCAGGGCAGGAGCAAAAATTCCAGACGTGAAGCCACAGCAAAACTCACATGGTTGGAAAGATCCCAGGAACACAGATAAGCAAAGACAACACAAGATAAAGTTACGTTTGCTCCCAACAGCTGCCACAGTCAGCATTCAGTTCTTTTAAACTTTCATTCCCAGGTGTGGCTAATGGAAGGGAATCAGGGCCCTTTCCTCCCCCATAAGCCACGCAACCCACGTTGCTCTCTTCTCCGTTCTTCCCTACGTGCCCTCGGATGAAGAGGGGGTGGGCATGGTTCTTCCTCTGAACTCCCTCTCCCTTGTTCTATCTCTCTCCTGCTCTGCCCAGTCGAACTTTGCCCTTCCCCAGCTTCCTCCACAGCTAACTGAGCCACACTCCCATTCCCTGTCAGCTGCTTGTCTTCCTCCTTAGATTCAGACTCTGACAGAAGCATAACAGTCCTTCTCTTCACTAGACGAGCCAGGCCCAGTTCCTGCAACCACTCATTCTATGTTTTTAGCCTCCAGTCCCCTCACCGTGGTCTCAAAGAACCGATGGGGTCAAACCCACTGGAAGAAAAATTAACTCTTATTCCATGCCATCTATGGAGACCACATCCCAAAGTAGAACAGCCTTTTAATACATTTTGGAATTGCGAAATAGCTCTTAAACCACATTACTTCGATGGTGTCCATCTCTGTAAACATACAGGTCTGGGTACTGTAGAGTAATTGAGGTATGACCTTGGCTACCCAGATCACCTGAGATAAGAAGGATGAAATGTGCCGGCTCCCTTTGAATGCAAAACATTCAAGATAGCTGAAGAGCTATACCAAAACACCAGCCAGATGTGGGGGGGGGGGACATTTCTCTGCAGGACAGAGGGACTGAATCAGAACGCTGAGAAAAATCTGTAAAAGAGGCACCTGCTTGATAAAATTCCCATTAATTTTGCCAGTTACAGATTTGTGGAAATTTTGTGCAAGTATTAGAACATTGGTTTCTGATGTTTAATAACATGTTTTTCTTCAGTGGCTTCATTGCAACCGGAGCGACAGACGTGGCAACACCACTATCTGCATGCAAAACAGCAGGAGCCACTCAATGGTATGTGCTGACACAGGAAAGGGGCGATTAGTCAGTCTGATGAGTGAATTAATATACAAATTGAAAAGGAAAGCGGCTAAAATTTACCCGTGCCTCTGTGGGAGCATCTCCAGAAGGTGTCCCCAGGGGAAAAGGAAAGTGGGAAAGCTGCCATGCCTCAGGATGAAGGAGGCACTGAAGGAGGATGGACAAAATGCCAGGAATCTTGTCTTAAGTGAGATAGGTAAGACGGAACTACGTCATTAAAGGAGAGGAGAAATATCCCCAGACGAAAGAAGTTGGGATTGAGCCAATGGGTAACTCCTCCCCAATTCCCAACATCGGCTACCAAGACTTGTCAATCAAGAAGGCAAGAGTAGCTGCCATTCTTGTCAATCAACCAAAGCCAAGCTAACAAGGACCTTGGGGGATGAAAGGGGTTCCTGAAGGCCACCCAGCTCTTTTGAGTCATCTTTGGATCCAGGCTTGGTGGCTTTCCTTCCCTTGGGCTAGTCTAGTGCCTGCCAATCTAGAGAAAGATATGGGTATGATTGGATGACTGTGTGTGAGAGACACAGAGTGAGAGAGGAAGAAAGAGAGAGAGGGAGGGAGGGAGAGGGAGAGAAGAAGGGAGAGGGAGGGAGCGAGAGAGGAAGAAAGAGGGAGAGGGAGCGAGAGGGGGAGGGCGAGAGAGGCGGAAGAGAGAGAAAGTGGAAGAGAAGAGAGGAGGCAAGGGAGAGAGGAGAGGGAGGGAGAGAGGGAGACAGAGAGTGGGTGGGAGAAGGAGAGCGGGAGCGAGGGGGAGGGAGAGCGGGGGAGAGGGAGGGACAGGAAGAGAGGAAGAGAGAGGGAGAGGGAGGGAGAAGCGGTGAGGGGAAGGGAGGGAGGGGGAAAAGAGAGAATGGGAGAGAGGGGGCAAGGGAGAAGGGGGAGAGAAAAGGAAAGAGGGGGAGAGAGGGAGGGGGAGGGAGGGAGAGGGAGGGGGAGAGAGAAAGAGAGGGAGAATACATATATTGTAATCAGTAGTTCTGCTATTATAGGTAGTCCTTAACTTACAACACTAAACTTTGTTTAGCGACCATTCAAAGTTACTACAGCACAGAAAAAAAGGGACTTATGACCAGTTTCTCCACTTACAGCCAGTGCTGCACCTCCATGGTCATATGATCAAAATGTGGGTGCTTGGCCACTGGCATGTGTTTATAGCCATAGCCATAGCACTCAAGACTTATATACCACTGCTTCACAGTCCTTTACAGCCCTCTTTAAGCAGTTTAGAGAGTCGGTATGATCAACTTGATCACCATTATGTAAACTTCCCAGCTGCCTTCCAGCAAGCAAAGTCCTTGGGGAAGGGGCGATTTGCTTAATGGCTGCATCATTCCCTTAAAAAACTGCAGCGATTCACTTAACAACTGTGGCAAAAAGGGTCATAAAAAGCTCCACACCCATTTGCACAAACTGTAGGGTTTCCTGCCTAAGCAGGGGGTTGGACTAGAAGACCTCCAAGTTCCCTTCCAACTCTGTTATTCTGTTCTAACTGTGGTCATTTTAAATTAAGTATTTTAAATTCACTGAGTCTCCCTGTATTCCAAAAAAACCGGTTGTGCCTCACGGTTCAGTTGAAGGTGATTTGAGAGTGGCTGTTTTCCAGAGCCGTGAGTGACCACAAGCCAAACATGGGGGTGCATTTAACAGATGTATCCAGATGCCCAAAAGGTGTTCAGAGCAGGGAGACTGACTGAGAAGGAACAGCCTTTTATCTATGAAAAGAAAAACCTTTCGGTTTTTCATTTATTAATAATATCTGGAAGCCTCTTATGGACTTTTTGTGTAAAAATTAAAAAAAAATGAACTTGTGATTTATGGCTCTGATGATTAGACAGGATAGGTTATAGAAAGAAGAGCAATATGATGTAGCTTTAGAGAGAGAGGTTAAAACATATTGCACTTAAAACTGTTATGAAAAATATCAGAAACTACTTCTATCTATCTATCTATCTATCTATCTAATCTATCATCTATTCTCTCCCTCCCTATTATCTCTCTCTCTTCCTCTCTCTCGTCTCTCTATTATCTATCTATCTATCTATCTATCTATCTATCTATCTATCTATCTATTTTTTCTTCAACTTCTTTCTACATTTTGCTTTTTCTTTTATTTTTTTCCTTCTATGCTTCAGATGGATTTGTGTTTGTTTTTTATTTTTTTGTTTGGAAGTTTTAATAAACATTGGATTAAAAAGCAGAAACTCCGTTTTTTCCCCGCTGTCTCTACCTTGAGATCAAATCAAAAGTTCATTTGAAATCAACCAAGGCTATATACAGAGAAGAAATGTCTGGAAGAATATTTTTCAGCTACATGGTGAAAAACCAGAAAGGATTTTTTCATTGTTTTATCATCATTTAAGCTAACCGGTTCCTCAACAAAGATATTTTCACTTCATACACAATCTAGTCATTCTGGATAGAGATATCCAATATATAATTTACTTATTGCATTCAGCAAATTAAAGGGTATGTAGTTCTCTGGATCAAACTTACTTCCTTTTTTTGTTTGGAAAGGAATAAAAGAACAGCGTGTTTCCAGTCAGCAGAAAACACGTTGAGCCATTAATATGTATAAATAAAGCAGCTACCATTGAAGACTGCCAATCCTTGTTCTCTCTTAATAATTCTAGAGAGAGTAACATCCCTTCCTGGAGTTTTTCCAGGTCTTAATTGTGCAATAAGGCCCTTAACCCCAGATCAAGACACAGCCAGACAGCCTCATCTAAGATTATAAGCAAACTTAGAAGGTCACGGCATTTCAAAACAGGATGCCTCAGACATGGTGAGCGAGCCTGGAGTATTGTGAATATCACTTAAGCTGAATGAAGTGGTCCTTGGTGCTCTGAGCTTGTGTTCTTGAGGACGTTTCGTTACCCAAACTAAGTAACAACATCAGTGCTAGAAGGGAGTGGGATTTGTGGGGGAGTGTTGTGGCCTCCCCCAGCGGCCAGTGGATTCAGACAGTGAGGAGGTTGGGAAGAACATGGGCTAGTCCTGGAGCCTGGGGAAGGGTCTGATGAGTGCTCTGCGTCGGAGGCAGAGATGGGGCCAGGGCCGCCTGACAGTTATCAGCTGCCTTCAGACTTGGAGATCAGTGGGGTAGAAGAACAGCTGGAGCCTGTTCCCAGTGTGCGCATGTGCAGAGCTGCCAGGAGAAGGGAACAGCTAAGGAACAAGGGTCAATTCGGGAAGAAAGCCACAGGTGGACAGTGAATGGCCCCTCCCATAGGGAATAAAGAGGAGCGAAAGGAGAGTGGGGTTTGGAGGAGACAATTAGTTCAATTCATTAAGTTGAAGATCTGCTCCTGACTCCTTGCCAAGTATTGTCTGATAAAGAGCGTTTGGAAAATATTGGCCTGGCAACTCTCCAAGACTGATAAAGGTCTGTAGTTGTGCAATCTCTTGAAAGACTGTTTGCCAGATCTGTGCTGGAAAGTGAATGAGAGGAATTCACGTTAACCTAAACAAAAGGGGATTTATTGGGACAAGGAGTCAATTTCAGGGAGGAGGAAGAGGAGGGGGGAGGGGGAGGACTGTGGGGTCCTTGAAGCTCTCAGAGATGTTTCATTGCCCAAATTTGGTTACACCAACAACAGCACTGATGATATTACCTAGTTTGGTAATGAAATGTCTGCAAAAGAACAAGCAAGCTCTGAGAGCACCAAGGACCCCTCATTTCAACCCTGAACTATAGATATTCCACTTAATTGGTTTTCCATTTGTTTTGTTTTCTTTAATCTCTCTTTAGGGCACTGTTTCTCACTGTTTGAAGATGCATGGACTTCAACTCCCACAATTCCCCAGCCAGCACAAGGAATTATGGGAGTTGAAGTTCACATATCTTCAAGCTACCAAGACTGAGAAACGCTGAAGAAGGGCACAAGCTCAGAATATTGCCAGCTGGTCCTTTCTTAATCACCAGTTATAGTGATGTAATCACCAGGCGACAAATTCAATTCAAACTCACTCTGTCTCAACAATGAAATGGGTCCATTTTCCACAATGGAAGAGAGAGGCATTATGGGGGAATTCAAAAGCACTATCCTGCCCTGACCAGATATATGTGGATTAGATGAACTATGATAGAAGAGCGTATGGGAACACAACTTCCAATCCACAACCAACAAAGCAACTGATCTGTCAACTCCAACTCAACACAGAATAATCTGAGTCCCTTGCATGGATTTAGAAATTGGGAGGAGGCAGCAAGAAGATTTGAACCCAAGACATTACAGGTTATCCTTGTCTTAGGAACACAATGGAGCCCAAAATTTTCTGTTGCTAAGACATTTGTTAAGTGAGTTGTGCCCCATTTTACGAACTTTCTTGCTACAGTTGTAAAGTGAATCATTGCAGTTGTTATTAAAACGGTTAAGTGAATCTGGCTTCCCTATTGATTTTTGCTAGTCAGAAGATCACAAAAGGGGATCCCATGGACTCCCGGACACTGCAACCATCATAAATATGAGTAAGTTGCCAAGCGTCTGAATTTTTTTGAGTATGGGGATGTTGTAATGGTCTTAAGTGTAAAAATCAGTCACAAGTCACTTTATCCAGTGCTATTGTAACTTCGGTCACTAAATGAACTGTTGTAAGTTGAGGACTGCCTGTATAATTTACTGGAACCTTACCTGCCTATGTTATCTTAATTCCTGAACTTTTCAAGCTTAAAATAATAAACTGCAATGAACCCCCGTCTCCTTCTCTCACAGCAATGAAATCACTAGCTCAGAGTAAAAATAAATCATCTTTGTAGAAATTCCCCCTTTGCAAGACCCGTTGAATAAAACTGAAAGAGAGACATACAGGTAGAATTAAGAATTAGAGCTCACGAGAAGGAGAAACAAGAATTTACAAGATGACTTAAAAATGGAAAAATACAAATAACAAAGCAGAGGAGCGATCGGGATTATTTATTTTCTTGTATACTGGATTGATAAAAAGAGATTTGTTGGAGTTTGCTATGTTAGAAACACAAAGGGGGGCTTGATAAAGACGAAAGCGAGAATTTGAGGAGACCAAAAAGGTATCAGAAAGCAGATGCTAGAACTTTCTCTGAGGCTTTTAAAGACGGTTTGCAGAAAGGAGAAAAAAAAATACAGAATTGGTTTATTCAATCAAGGTTAAAATAATGGGTTGCTATTTGGGAGATGTCTTAACAGTTCCTTGATGACAACTAGATGGAGACAGTTATTTCTGGTAATGTTTGTTGTTTACTGAGTGGGACTGTACTTTGATGGTTTGAAGAGATAAAATGGACTTTGGATTTTGATTAAAAAGGGAAAGGAAGGATACAGATTGGGTGTCAACCGCCCCCCTGCATTAAACAGCAAAAGAAACTCCTAGGATTTTTTTTTCTCTATGGATATAGCTTTACTGAAAAGCCATATGGGTGCAGAAGTAGAAAAGCCAGTTCTGACATTTTCACACGCAAACAGCATAGGAAAGTTTTTTTTTTCCCTTCCCTGGAGCTCCCATTGTTCAATATCCACCAATCAGTTGCACTTGCTTTATTTTGGAAATGGTCCGTCTGCCTCAGACATTCCCAGTCAATGACCTTGAGATTTGGGTCTATCTAACGCTTAAGCGGCACACTTGCATTCCAGAGTTCCTTCCCAAACTTCCCTTACCTTCTGTCATGCCCCAGCATATAACTTTTATATACTGTTGTTGCCCTCTAGACCCATCTAGTAGCCAGAGAGACAAATATCAAGTATATTGTTTGAAGCTGACCTCACCCCATTAGCCATCAGCCTGCACTCTCAAAACAAGTGCACGCTGGGAAGCCAGACTCCATTTCCTTTAGCATTTGGAGAAGGCAGAAGGATCCATCTTAATCTGTGGCACATGGTCATCTAAGGACAAACCCACATCCCACACACAGAGTATTGCTAGTGAGATTTAGATTGCTTGTATTTATTCATTGTTATGTTCATTAGCAACCCAATACTGCCCTATCTTGTATTTGGTTCTCATTGGATGTATTTCCTATTTTCCCCAGTTTCACCATATCCTGTTCTTTCAATAAAGCATCCAGATCTAGGCCCACGGTTTGTTTTATTGGAGGATATGGGTTTAGCTGCATGTCAAGCTGCACACAAACTGACGTGTAGTGAGGACAGAACAACTTCCAATGCCTTCCCTTCTCCCTCCCAATACCGTTGTCTGGTAGCGAGTCAACCATGACACTGGGTGTACAGATAGTCCTCACCTTACGACCGCAATTGGGTCCTTAATTTTCATTGCTAAGCAAGTCGTGCCTGACTTTATGACCTTTTAGTTAATCACTGTTGTTAGGCAAATTACTGCAGTGAATCACACAATCCGGCATCCCCCATGGACTTTGCTTGGCTGCTAAGATCGCAAAGGGAGAACACAGGACGTTGCAGCCACTGTAAATACATGCCAGCTCATGTGGCTGTGAGGAGGCTACGACGGTTGCAAGTCAATTTTTTTCAGCACTTTTTTTTTTACCTTCGAATGATGGTTATGCACCTGGTTGTAAGTCAAGGGCTACCAGTAATAGATAACCATTGGTCATATTTACTCAGTATTGTTATTTCTGACCATCCTTATCAAACTTTAACAACTGTATTTAATAGGAGATGATGAAGTGCTACAGATGGGCTTATAGAAACAGGAGTGAGATAGGGAATGGTTTGGTTATATTTCAAGAGACAGTGATAAATTGTTAATGTTGATTATACCATGCTTGTTGGGGATGAAGGGGGAGGTCTCTTTTTCATCTTTCTTTTTCTGTACTTTTTTCCCATTTTTAATGTGTTTTTCTATTCTGTAGTTGTGTAAGTTCTGCTTGTACAATATCCTCTTTAATGTACTTAATGGGGGAAAAGAGAATTTTCCATTTCGGTTGCAAGTCAATTTTTTTCAGTCTCTTGGCCAGCTTTTCATGCCTTAAGGCAGGACTAGAACTCACTGTCTCCTGGCTTCTAACCTGGTGCCCTTACTACTAAACCAAACCTTCACATACATTTTCCTGGGACATTCACGGACTAGACAGAAGGAGGAAAGGATCAATCTCATCCTAAAATCAGAAGACATCTACCATGCTTTCCCCAGCTAGGAATCTTCTGATGCAACAAGTCCACCACCTGCAAATTCCAGACCCCAAACCTCCAGGCGGGAATAGCAATCAAGACTGCATCCTTCTTTCCACCAAGCAAACTGGGGTATCGCTTTCATTATCCTTACAACAATGCCATAAAATAGAGCAATATTATTATCCCCATATTACAGGGTACCGGAAGGAGGATGTGTGAATGAAGGCCGAGAGTAAAAGACTAGCACTGGCAGTCCTCCACTTATGACCATAACTGAGCGTGAAAGTTATGTTGTTAATTGAGACATGTGTTTTGTCCTGTCTTGCAACTTTTCCCACCGTTGTTAAGTGAATCACCGCAGTTGATAAGTTTAGTAACCTGGTTGTTAAATGAACCTGGCTTCCCCACTGACTGTGCTTGTGAGGAGGTCGCAAAAGGGGGACCTCGTGACCTTCGGCCACTGTGATGGTCATAAATACGAATGGTTCGCCAAGCCTCTGAATTTCAACCTCGTGATCCACGGAGAGGCTGCAACGGTCATAACGGTGAAACACGGTCATCAAGACACATTTTTCCATGCTATCGTTCACTCCGAAGGATCACGAAAGGAACAGTCTTAAGTCGAGGAGTATCTGTACTATTCCTGCCCAAGTCTAATACCGTGAATAGTTTAAGCCCAACTTTTTTAATGTTCTTTAGTTATCTGATTTATAGACTCGTCGCTCCTTGCCAGCATCCAGATTTCTCCCCAGTTTGGCTGAGGCAGACAATTCCTCGGATCGAAGTGTTTCTGCGCATTTAATTGGCATTCCTTCCTGTCCTTTACAAGCAGATGTGGTTTTCTTTTCCTTACACCGGGATGAATAATGAATGAAAACAAAGGAAAGGAAAGGGAAGGAGATTAAGCATGTCTTCCAAAGCCCAGGGGCAAGAGAAGGAGGAGCCCCTCCCCACAACAACAACCACTCAAACCTTCCAACTTTTCTCAAAGGCATTTTAGGCAGGTCGATCATGCATATACAGGCTTAACTACACAGGATATTAAACAGAAAGAAAAGAGAAAAAAAATAAGGGGGGGAAGAAGCCATCCCGTATCTCGATGTGCAACGGTTGGCCCAATGGGCATTTTAATCCAAACCGGTGTTTCTGCCTTAAAAGATCTCCGGGTTATCTAATATCAGGGGATTAAATGAACAGGAGGTTGTGAGAATTAGTGATATCGCTTACGCAATAGTGTTTTACTACTGGTCTTTATCACCTCTCTCCTGGAACTGTGGGAAGACACACAGGCATGACGGGAATGAGTTAGAATCACATCGGGGAGAGAGATTATAAACAAGAATTGGAAAGCACCAATTTTCAGTGAAACCACTTTAAAAATATGTAAGTCTTACCTATTTCTTTGAGTCACTCAAAGCTGTGATGATACACCTTTGAAACATTTAATTTGGAGGCACCTTATTTTATAGTACACTGCTCAAAAAAATAAAGGGAACACTTAAACAACACAATGTAACTCCAAGTCAATCACACTTCTGTGAAATCAAACAGTTCACTTAGGTAGCAACACTGATTGACAATCAATTTCACATGCTGTTGTGCAAATGGAAGAGACAACAGGTGGAAAGCATAGGCAGTTAGCAAGACATCCCCAATAAAGGAGTGGTTCTGCAGGCGGTGACCACAGACCACTTCTCAGTTCTTATGCTTTCTGGCTGATGGTTTGGTCATGTTTGAATGCTGGTGGTGCTTTTACTCCTGTGGTAGCTTGAGACGGAGTCTACAACCCACACAAGTGGCTCAGGTAGTGCAGCTCATCCAGGATGGCACATCAATGCCAGCTGTGGCAAGAAGGTTTGCTGTGTCTGTCAGCGTATTGTCCAGAGCATGGAGGCACTACCAGGAGACAGGCCAGTACATCAGGAGACGTGGAGGAGGCTGTAGGAGGGCAACAACCCAGCATCAGGACCGCTACCTCCGCCTTTGTGCAAGGAGGGACAGGAGGAGCACTGCCAGAGCCCTGCAAAATGACCTCCAGCGGGCCACAAATGTGCATATGGCTTCTCAAATGGTCAGAAACAGACTCCATGAGGGTGGTATGAGGGCCCGACGTCCACAGGTGGGGGTTGTGCTTACAGCCCAACACCGTGCAGGACGTTTGGCATTTGCCAGAGAACACCAAGATTAGCAAATTCGCCACTGGCGCCCTATGCTCTTCACAGATGAAAGCAGGTTCTCACTGAGCACCTGTGACAGATGTGACAGGATCTGGAGATGCCGTGGAGAACATTCTGCTGCCTGCAACATCCTCCAGCATGACCGGTTTGGCAGTGGGTCAGTAATGGTGTGAGTGGCATTTCTTTAGGGGGCCGCACAGCCCTCCATGTGCTTGCCAGAGGTAGCCTGACTACCATTAGGTACCGAGATGAGATCCTCAGACCCCTTGTGAGACCATATGCTAGTGCAGTTGGCCCTGGGTTCCTCCTAATGCAAGACAATGCTAGACCTCATGCAGCTGGAGTGTGTCAGCAGTTCCTGCAAGACGAAGGCATTGATGCTATGGACTGGCCCGCCCGTTCCCCAGACCTGAATCCAATTGAGCACATCTGGGACATCATGTCTCACTCCATTCACCAACACCACATTGCACCATAGACTGTCCAGGAGTTGGGGGATGCTTTAGTCCAGGTGTGGGAAGAGATCCCTCAGGAGACCATCCGCCACCTGATCAGGAGCATGCCCAGGCATTGTAGGGAGGTCATACAGGCACGTGGAGGCCACACACACTACTGAGACTCATTCTGACTTGTTTTAAGGACATTACATCAAAGCTGGATCAGCCTGTAGTGTTTTTTTCCACTTTAATTTTGAGTGTAACTCCAAATCCAGACCTCCATGGGTTGCTAAATTTGATTTCCATTGATAATTTTTGTGTGATTTTGTTGTCAGCACATTCAACTATGTAATGAACAAAGTATTTAATAAGAATATTTCATTCATTCAGATCTAGGATGTCTTATTTTTGCGTTCCCTTTATTTTTTTGAGCAGTGTATAAATAGCAATAGCACTTAGATTCATATACCACTTTATAATGCTTTACAGAGTCAGCCTATCGCCCTCCAACAATCTGGATCCTCATTTTATCTACCTCGGAAAGAAGGCTGAGTGAACCTTCAGCCTGGTGGGATTTGATCTGCTAAATTGCAGTAGGAGTAGCTTGCAGTACTCCACTCTAACCACTGTGCCACTGAGGCTCATTTAATTTTAATTAAATTAATTCAATTTAATTAAATCCTTCATTAAGGATAATATATTTCAACTGCTGTTGTTTTTTACATCTGTAGTACTTTTAGCAATAAGTCGATTATAAACTACCGTATATATACAATATAATTACAGACAGTCGTTGACTTGTGACCGTCGTTGGGGCCAGAACATCTGCTGATATGCAGAGGTCATTAAGTGAGTCACGCACAATTTTAAGACTTTTTTTTTGGCCACAAGGATTAAGTGAATCATGTGGTTGTTGGGTGAATCTGGCTTCCCTCATTGGTTTTCCTTGTTGGAAGTTGCCAGAGTAGATCACAAAGAGCAATCACAGGAGCCCCAAACACTACAATCGTCATAAGTATGCCAATTGCCAAGTGCCTGAATTTTGATCATGTTACCCTAGGGGCACTACGATGGTCTTTAAATGTGAGGAACAGATGTAAAGCACGCTTTTCAGTCCTGTCATAACTTTGGACAGCCATTAAACAAATGGTTGTAACTCGAGGATCACCTGTACTACTTCCACGCTCCAAATCACAGGCCGCCATCTTCCAGGTGAGGTGTTTTAGCTCAGTTTGGTAGGTGCTGATTTGCAACTTTTGGGCAGAGAAAAAAAAGCCATTTCCTATTCTTTTTCTCCATCTGGGGTTATTCAAAAGCCCTACAACTACAACTCCCATCATCCCCTAGCCAGCACAGCCGAAGAATTCCTGATTGACTCAAACTGGAAATGCCAGGGCCAGAATCTCAGAATTATCATATGCAAAGCCATGGTATTGTACCATTTTACAGACAGGAAACTGAAGCTGGAAGGCCGTAATTGGTCAAGGCATCGCCATGAGTCTAGCTTAGTGTTGTGTGGCCTGAAGGCCGCCAGCCCCACCAGCAGCCGAATCAAAGGAGGAGGAGGTGTGGGAGTCTGGCTGTGTGTGTGTGTGAGAGAGAGAGAGAGACAGAGAGAAGGAGGGAGGGAGGGAAAGAGGGAGGGAGAGAGAGGAAGGGAGGAAGGGAGGCAGGCAGGCAGAGTCTGGGCCATCCGTCAGCCCTCAGATGGAGAATCAACAGCCCCCAGGTCTGGAGGTGGCTGATGAGGAAGAGGAGGAACAGCTGGGTCCAGTGCCTGACGTGCAGACGCACAGAAGGCACAGGAGAGGAGAGCAGTGGAAATCTATGGGCCGATCCTTGGGACAAAAGAGCCACTGGTGCTGGCAAAGCCCCACCCTAGCTTTGGGGATAAAAGGCAGGGATCAGAGGTCAATAGATGCGGCCGGACAGACTTGTTACCTTCAGTTAGAGAGAAACTTTTTGCCAAGGCAGCCTACGCTCCTAATAAAGGAACCTTTTAGTTAACTTCAGAGGGTTTGTCATGTTTGCTGGGTCAGAACACTTAGGTTCCCAAAATCCCACTTTTATTACAGAGAGATAAATTTATTGATACAATTTCCGCGCTCCAAGCAGAGCCGTGTTTTATTCCAGAAATAATTTCCATTAAGGAGAAAGAAAAAGAAAAACAGCACAAAAGAATCTTCATCCTTTTACTGGCATCACCTAAAATACTTTTCCAAGTACTAAAAGAAGTTTCCTACAGGTGGGAACATCCTGGATTTTGTATAAGGCATCCCTCGGTTTTCCATCCCTTCCCTACATATCTTCGCTCCCTTATGACTACAAGGACCATAACTGGGGCTTCTTGGCATCCCCAGAAGACAGGATAGCAAATGATGGTAGGAAACTACAAAAAAGATTCTAAAAGGCAGTTTCACAAACAGAAACATTAATCCCCAAAGAACCAAGGCAGACATTGGCAGTTCTCACTTAGCAACCGCCCCATACAGTGACTGTTCGCAGTTGCAACTATGCAAAAATAACTTCGTGTCCAATCCTCGTATTTACGACCTTCGCAGGTCCATAAAGCAAAGGAAAGTTGAAGTAAGATCGTAAGAAACAGTCGTGGTTAGCTACCGCTTCGCTTTATAATTTATTTACTGGTCCCATTAGGGGTCAACTCAACAAGAAAGATCCTTTCAGCTTTTGAGAGCAACTGATTTCTGTACAAAATGACCTCAAAGTGCAGGGAATTCTGGGAGTTGAAGTTCATATATCTTTGTCAGGCTAGGAAAACATTGATTTTTGCATCACCGAACACTCCAACTCTCTGGTCTTAAACTCCGTAATGTCAAGAGGAAAACATCCCTTTCCAATCCCACGCAAGTTCTGAACCCTCTGATCTAAAGCAGGGGTCTCCAAAACCTGGCAACTTTTAAGACTTGTGGACTTCAACTCCCAGAATCCCTTAGGTAGCCATGAGGAATTCTGGGAATTGAGTCCATATATATATATCTTCAAATTGTCAGGCTAGAAAAACACAGATTTTGCATGACTGAACTGAGGAATTCTGGAAGTCCACAAGTCTTAAAGTTGCCAAGTTTAGAGATTCCTAATCTGAAACAAGGGTCTTCAAACTTGGCAAGTTGAAGATTTGTGGACTTCAACTCCCAGAATTCCTGAGGTAACATGACTGGAGGAGGAATTCTGGGAGTTGAAGTCCACAAGTCTTAAAAATTGCCAAGTTTGGAGACTCCTAATCTCAAACATGATGGGGGAATTACAGGGCCATGCCACACCATCTCCAACCTTTGTTTGTGCTTTGATGACCAACCCAAGACTAATGAACCACATGCACACTTGAATATGACTGGCTGTAGAACAGAAAATAAGTGAAAGTGTGCACTGTCATGCGCTTAATTTCCAGATGACATCCCCCGCCCTTCGATGACAATCCCCTTTTGAAGGAGCCATCAATCTTGTTCCTCTCTGAAAATAATCCAAGGTGAGGATGGGAAATAAGTTCATTGCGCAGTAATAAGATTTATTGTGTGCTGCCATAAATTATTCAAAATTTCCAAGAATTAATCCTCATAACCCAACTTTATGCCTCTCCTTCTCTCCCTCTCCTCTCTTTCTCTGCATGGATTGTGTCACTTCCAACTTCAGGTAAGAACATAGAACAGTTATTGATGTTCAACAGAGAAAGGGGTAAATTACAGAAATGCAAAGGAAATTGTGTTTTTTTGACAAGGATCTACACCTGGGGAAGGTGCCCTTAAATTTATCAGCAACAGAATTAATCTATTCAAGATCTCTTTACAGGTAGCCCTTGACTTACAAGAGTTCATTTAGTGACCATTTGAAGTCACAATAACATTGGAAACAGAGATTTATGACCATTTCTCACACTTATGACTGTTGTAGCATCCCCACGGTCACATGATTTACATTCAGATACTTGACTCACGTTTATGACAGTTGCCGTGTCATGTTACCTTCTGACAAGCCAAATGAATGGGGAAGCCAGATTCACTTAACAACCGTGTTACTGATTTAACAACTACAGGGACTCACTTAACAAATGGGGCAAGAATAGTGGTAAAATGGAGGGGGGGGAAAACTCACTTAACAAATTTCTCAATTAGCAACATAAACTCTGGGTTCAATTGTTTGTCGTAAGTCAAGGACTACCTATTTTGGGGGATGATTTCTAAAGCATCCTTTAAATGTCATTTGTTTTAGATTGTATAAATACTGTTGTGAGAGATGAAAGTACAGGTAATCCTTGACTTAGGACCACAATTCAACCCAAAATTTCTGTTGTTCAGTGAGACATTTTCTTGCCATAGTTGTTAAGTGAATCACTGCAGTTGATAAGTTAGTCACACTCTTTTGTCAAGTGCAAAGGTCGTAACTGAAAAACAGTCATTAAGTCACATTTTTCAGTGCTGTTGTAACTTTGAACGGTCACTAAATGAATTGTTGTCAAGTTGAGAACTATCTGTATACAAGTAGCACAAAATGAACACACACTTCACCAGGTACCTATTACACATACAGGTAGTTCTTGACTTACACCACAATTGGGACCAGAACTTCCGTCATTAAGCGATGTGGTCATTAAGTAAGTCACACCCAATTTTACCTTTTGCCACGGTCATTAAGTGAATCACCACCATTGTTACGTGAATCATAGCAAATCTGGGTACTGGTAACCACATGAACCCAGGATCCTGCCAGTATATAGTAAAAAAGTAAGTTTCCCGTCCAGTCATGCGGGTGATGATTCACTGACTCTAGGGGGCGCTGTTCATCTCCATTTTTTAGCCTAAGGAGCCAGCATTGTCTGAGGATACTTCTGTGGTCATGTGGTAAGCATGACTATATGCTGAGGTGCACGGAACGCTGTTTCGTTCCCACTGAAGTGGTACCTATTTATCTACTTGCTTTTACATGCTTTCAAACTGCTAGGCGGGCAGGAGCTGGAGCAAAGAACGGGAGCTCACCCTGTCGCACGGCGCTCGGGTCTCAAACGGTCAATTTTCCAGTGGACAAGCCTAGCATGTCTTAACCACCGAGCCACCGCACCCCTCAAGTCTTGTAAAGACAATGTTGAGTAGCAATCGTGCAAATGTCGATTGTGTGGCTGGAGGCTAAACGCAAGAACTGAGTGGCAAGTCATTTTTTCCAGTGCCATTGTCATTTTCCACAACCCTTCAATGAATGGCCGTAAATTGAGGATTACCTGTACATTAAAAAAGCAGGCAGTCCCAGAGGAGTCGATACTGAATTCATTACCAAACCAGTGCTGTGTTTCAGCGTTTTAATTTGGAAATCAGAAACGGGAAATACAGTACAGAAAACAATTTTAGAGTTGCTTTAACAATGCAGGTATTAAATGCTGAACCAACGGCTTTGACAGAGAAATAATCATCCACTTTGGAAGAAAAAACCTCCAAAAAGATTGAGGACATGACAGCAAACCTTGGATAAAGACCCCGATATGATAGGTTTGCTATCTGTCTTGCACTACAACCACCATCTTCTGACAAAGCAAGAGCAACCAGTGGATTGATACCTGTTCACCAAATGATATCCTATCCTAAAGACAAGCTTTTGCTTTTAGATAGAACATCTGGAAGTTGATGCATCACACAGACTTAGTCTAGAAGCCGTGCTTCAAATGTTTTTTTTCCTGCAGGAAACCTTTAAATCCAACTAAAAAACCTGATTTGGTATTAGCGAGAATGTCTAACCTGGATTTAAGAACAGGGATCAGTTATATCATAATTTCAGAAGGCTTCCCGGCATCAGACAGATTCTACGTCAGGCAAAAAAATCCGGGAGCGTCAAAAAAAAAAAAAAAGGGCAGCAAATTGTTGGCTTTATTATGCACTTTGCGTTTTCCAACGAGGAAAATGGGACACCAAAAACCCTTGGCTGCCCTTAAATTTTCTGCAGGTGGACTTGGAGCAGCTTACTCCAGTTTACTTTGTTGTTGCAATGTAACAGAGCCAACTCTTTGTTCAGCTAATGTATGTCCTCCTCGGTTTGTGTGAAAGCAAACCGGTGGAAGTTTATGGAGATTCTCAGCCTTCCAGGTTCAGAGTTGTCCCAAAGGTGCTTTTTTTTTAAAAGAGGCAACTGGACTTTCTGGGGTTTCTTTGGTTTTTTTGAAGATGTTTCGCTTCTCATCCAAGAAGCTTCTTCAGCTCTGACTGAATCATTCCCCACCAATCCAGTCAGAGCCGAAGAAGCTTCTTGGATGAGAAGTGAAATGTCCTCAAAGAAAAAAAAAAATTCAGAAAGTCCAAAGTTGCCTCTTGAAAAAAAGCACCTCTGAGTTAACATTCAGTAAAATTATATATTAGGGGGAAAAAACACCGTGGAAGGTATCAAAACTGAAGAAACTAAGGATGCATAACTTTGTGAAGTTACTAATCCCATGTAAAAATAATCTCTCCTTTTGACTCAACTCCACTCCTGACTGTCTATGGCAGGGGTCTCCTCCAACCTTGGGAAATTTAAGACTTGTGGACTTCAACTCCCAGCTTTGCTGGTTGGAGAATTCTGGGAGTTGAAGTCCACAAGTCTTAAATTTGCCAAGGTTGGAGAACCCTGGTCTATGGAGATTATCAGACCTCCAAGTGAGGATTGTCCCAAAGGTGCTTTTTCAAGAGGCAGCTGGACTCATCCAAGCTTTTTCCACGGATGACTGCAAGGAATATAAACCCTTCCGTTCTCCACCATTCAGTCAGAACTGAAGAAGCTTCTTGGATGAGGAGCAAAACGTCTTCAAAGAAAAAAAAAAGCCCAGAAAGTCCAGTTGCTTCTTGGGGGGGGGGGGGAGAGAAGCACCTTTGGGACAAGCCGGTGGAAGGTAAGAATCAGCCCAACTTTACCACCCGTCCCGTCTCCATGCCATGTGGGTTTTCACCTGGGCATGCCAGGTGAGCCAACACCTGGTGGCAGAAACCCTCCAGGTGCAGAGGTGGAGAAGAGCCGCGGAAAGTCCCTTTGAGGACCACTAAAGTTTCTCTCGATCTCCTCCCCCCCGACACACACACACACACACGGACTTTCTGGCGCTGCTGAAGTCCGGGGATGATGGGGGCGGTGGTCCACACTCACCTTCAGCCTCGCGGGGCAAGAGGGCGAAGAGAGCCAAGGCGAGAAGAAGCCGCGGCGACGGCGCTGCGGGGCAATCCATGGCCAAGCAAAGAGGGCTGGGTGTCAGAGGCGAGCCCCGCGGGGGTTTTCCTCGGCTGCGAACTCGCGGCGGGATTTTGCCTGGGCACCATCAGAAAAGGCCAGGCGACCCTCCAACCTCCCCACGCTCTCCAGCCTTCCTTTCCGGCTCCGGGCAAGGCGGCAAACAAAAAGCCGAGGCAAAAGGCAGGAGGCCCGGGGAGGAGATCTCTTTTATTGGGATCCCCGCAGGAGCCGGACTGGCTGCGGACCGCGAGGCAAGTCCGGGCTGGACAAGTGAAGAGCGAGCGCCAAGCAAGCGACCGGTCTCCCTCTCTCTCTCTCTTCTTTGCGCCAAGCGCGGCGGCGGCTTCTCCAAGCGGACGCCCGGCGCAACTTCTCCTCCCTAAGTCCCCGTCGTCGTCCTCGGGCGGAGCGACCGGCCCCTGCGCTCGCGATCCTGCAATCCCGCTCCCCCCCCACGGCTTTGGAAGATCCCCTCCTCCTCCTCCACCACCCGGATCCCGCGTTGACGTCGCCCGCCCGCCGGCCACCCACTGAGGCTGCGGCGGAACTGCCCACCGGCACGTCCCGGGCGAGGCTTGCTTTTTCTCTCTCCGGGGCGGCCGCAGCTCAGGCGCCGCTCCAGAAGGAGAAATGAAAAGGGAGATCGAGCCCCCAACCGATCGACTCCCCAGCCCCCCCACCCCACTCCCACCCTCACCCTGCCAAGCAGAGTCCCCGGCTCGACTACGTTGCTGCTCGGCGGGGAAAACTTTACCACGCGGGCTCCTCCGGTCCATCCCGGCAGCGAGCAAAAGACACCCACCCCCCTCTTCCCAGATCCGATGCAGTGTGAGATCTCCAGTCCAAAAGATCCGATGCAGTGCAAGATCTTCAGCGCAAGATCTCTAGTGCAAAAGATCCGGTGCAGTGCAAGATCCCAGCACAAGATCTCTAGTGCAAAAGATCCGGTGCAGTGCAAGATCCCCAGCACAAGATCTCTAGTGCAAAAGATCCGGTGCAGTGCAAGATCCCCAGCGCAAGATCTCTAGTGCAAAAGATCCGATGCAGTGCAAGATCTTCAGCGCAAGATCTCTAGTGCAAAAGATCCGATGCAGTGCAAGATCTCCAGCGTAAGATCTCCAGTGCAAGAGCTTATGGGGGGGTAGAGGGGGAGAAACGAGACGGGTGGGTGCAAAAAGCAGGTCGGCGAGTTTTTCTCCCCTCCCCCCCCGCGCACGCCCCCAGCCTTCCCGCTTCCTCCCGGGCTTTGTGCAGCGTTGTGGGTCGGTGTGTATGTGTGTGTTGCCAGCTTCCCTTCTCCCCCCCCCCACCAACCCGTTTAGCACAAGCGAGCCGTGCAACCTCTCTGCAATCCTAGCCTGGGAAGCGCCGGTTTACAACCGTGGCGGGGTTGGGATTTTGCAACGGGGAGGGGGGAGATTGTGGATCCCGCGCCCAAAAGCGACCGGTGAAGGGACATTTTGCAAGAAGGCTTTTTTTAAAATAATAATAATAATAAATCACTCGCCTCCCCCCTCCTCTTTAAGCCCCGACAAATACACCCCTTTGTGCAAACCACCCGCCCAAATCTCTTTGTTTTTTGTAAGGGGCTCCGACTCCCATCCCGGGCAGGCTCGAGGTGAAAACGGCGGATCCAGGGAGGAGTGGGCAATGCTGGAGTGGGGGTGGCGACCGTGCTGGGCTGGCCAAGATTCCGGAGAGTCACGTGAGAAAGAGAGAGCGAACGGGGCGTGCAACCTGAGCCTGAGACGGAGGTCTCCAACCTTGGCAACTTTTAAGCCTGGCGGACTTGAACTCCCGCAATTCCCCAGCCAGCAAAGTTCTACTCCGGTTACTTTTGAACGCCCCCGTGTAGGGAAATGGAAAGGCTATTGCAAAGAGGGGCTAATAGATTTTTAATTTCATTTATGTATTGGTATCCCACCTGTATTGGTTTTACAAATCAAGGCGGTGAGAAGGTATCCTACACACAGCCCTCCTATTTTCCCCACAACAGCAACCCTGTAAGGTGAGTTGGGTTTGAGAGACAGTGATTGGTCCAAAGCAGGGGTCTCCAACCTTAGCAACTTTAAGACTTGTGGACTTCAACTCCCAGAATTCCTCAGCGGCTAAGGGATTCTGGGAGTTAGTCCACAAGTATTAAAATTACCTCTGCTCCAAAGTCACCCAGCTGCCTTTCATGCCTAAAGTGGGACTAGAACTCTCAGTCTCCTGGTGATTGGCCCAAAGTCACCCAGGAGGCTTTCCACACTAAGGCAGAACTAGAACTCACAGTCTCCACTTTCTAGCCTGGTGCCTTAATCACTAGACCAGAGTGGCTCTGTTTAATATGTCTCCATACATTCCCCTGCTTATATAATATCTATTCATCACCATTTCATTCCGTATTTTGAGTTTATGCAAGAAGAAATGTACACGCGCATACACACACACACACAGTTCAGTGTAGCTTCTTAGTTCGCGATAAACCCTTTTATTTCCCTATGTTGTGTTGTGTAGATGTAAGATTTAATCAAATCTGAGTTGCAAGCACACAAAACTGAAGTCTGGGATTGAGATTTATCCTTTAGACCTGCTTTTGGGCATCTCACAGAGTATAAATTTTTAAAATTGGGTGAAGCCTGGTTAAAAAACCTACATGGATCCATCCGATTTAATTTTTATTCAGAAGAAATTAAATATAATCAGTATGATTATTTCCTCAATATTTAGCCCTACAATAAGAGTTCGTATTTCTATTTGCAATAAGGTTGCAATTTTGGGAGTAGATTTAACAGTAAATTTAAAGTGGTGCAGTGGCCTAGGGGGTGGAGGTCACGCCTCATAATCAGGAGGCTGTTAGTTCTAGGTAGGCTGTGAGTTCTATTCTGGGTGCAATGTGATTGTATCTGCTGTAAAAAAAACCAAAAACCACTGTATTGGCGACAGGAAGGGCATCCAGCCAGTAAACACTTGGTTCCGTTCAGTTGCCCAGACTCCATCCCGCAAGGGATTATGGGGTCATTAAAAGATGAGGATTTAACAGTAAATTCATTAAATGACCATTTGACATTACAACCGCACTGAAAAAGTGACTTACGGCTGGTCCTTGAACTTATGACCATTGCATCATTCCCACAGTCAAATGATCAAAACTTGGGCACTTGCCAACTGGCACGTATCTACAACTGTTGTAGGATCGCATGATTGCCATTTGTGATCTTCACAAGCTTGATTTTTCCTAACAACTATGTGATTTGCAAAATGGTTGTTAAATCAGGCACAACTTGCTTGTTAACCACATAGTTTAGCCATGGGTGTTCCAGTCCAATTGTGGTCAGATATTGAGACCTACCTGTAAGGAGCAGTAGACCTCCAAATTTTTTGGACATCACCTACCGTTCTCCCTATCCAGTAGCTGTGTGAGCTGGCCCTCAACATCTGCTCCCCAACATGTTGGTCTCCAACATCTGGGGAGCTCCATGACTTGGAGAGCATTCCATCTTTCTAGCAAGAAATAATCCAGATGCCTTCAGAAAATATGGTGTTAGGAAGCCTCTTCATTCATGCACAATCTCTGTTGAGATGGAGGCCCCCAGGGTGCTATGGTAACTGAAGTAATAATTAACTTTAGGAGCAGCTCAGCTCTTGAACTTTCAAAGTATTCAAGGCTTAGCTCCCAGCCCCTTTGATTCTGTGCCTTCCTTACAGATGTTTGCTGATGTGAGTCCCCCCCATACAGACAATTAGACCCCCCACCCAAGATGAGTTTTGTTTGCCATCTCCATTTAACTAAAGAGATTATTTTCCTCCTTTCTGCTGCTGTGGGGCAATAATAATAATAACAACAATAGCAATTATTATAATAATATTCACTGGAAACTGCCAAAAGTATGGATTTGAGTATAGTAACAACTACTGGGAACATCAGGTTGAGAAGGTTCTGGAGAATGAAAAAGTCAGGATCTTGTGGGACTTCAGAATTCAGACTGACAGGCACTTACTTGACTTACAATACACCTGACATAGCAATAGTTGAAAAGAAAAAGGGTTGGTTTATTGACATTGCAATATCTGGTGATGCACAAATTGAAAACAAGCAGCAAAGTAACAGGACTTACGAATTGAAGTTGGGCAACTTTGGAAAAAGAAATTGTGTGTTATCCCAATTGTAATTGGAGCCCTTGGAAAAATACTGAAAGGACTACCTCGTTATTTGGAAATTCTGAATTTATCAGACTTGAATACCTTGATTCTACAAAAAACCACCCTACTTGGAACAGTTTATATACTCCAATGCTACCTTAACAACTCCTAGGTCCTTGGTTAGGACTCGAGCTGTTGAGGTACCAACCAGCCCCAAAGGCTTTGAATCTCACCAAAGATTAACAACAACAGCAACAACAACAAAAACAATAATTATAATATCAATAATATCACAATTGTGTAGAAGAAAAAAGTGTGGGTCGTCGACATTGCCATACTTGGTGACAGCAGAATCGACAAGAAACAACTTGAAAAAATCACCAGATATCAGGACTTGAGAATCGAACTGCAGAGACTCTGGCATAAACCAGTGCAGGTGGTTCCAGTGGTACTTGACACACTGGGTGCTGTGCCTAAAGACCTAGGTAAGCACTTAAAAACAATCGGTGCTGACAAAATCACCAGTGGTCAGCTGCAGAAGGCCACCTTACTGGGATCTGCTCTCATAATCCACCAATACATCACACAGTCCTAAACGCTTGGGAAGTGTTCAACTAGTGATTTGTGATACTAAACCCAGCATAATTCTCTCGTTTGCTGTGTACGCTGTCAATTTTTGTGTAAAATAATAATAGCACTCCTATACACCGGGCTTACGTTTTTAATATAAAGAAAGTGGTCATTAACTCTCCAGGGAAAATCCAGACGCAAAAGGTTCGTGGTTTTTTTTCCCCCCTCTTAATAGGCATCTGAGCGCTAAAGCCAGAGAAAGAGAATCAACATCACTGTGCCATAATGACGTCCCGGTGATTCTTCCCTACCGTTTAATAGAAAAATAAATGCCACAGGCAACCCCGGGCATCTGTTATCAAGGCAGCAGGTTGCTGACCCTATGCCAGCTTGAGCTTTTAAGATCCACCTCCAATCAAGTTAGATGAAGTGACTGCTGAAGGGTTGGGTGCGTGGTGCACATCCAGGGATTAGTCAGCTTTGACAGGAAGCGAGCAAAAGTGAATTCATGGAAGGGGTTTCTACCCGCCAGGGCCGATTCATGCCACCAGAAGCTCTGCCAACTTTCAGAGGAATCCCCTGGCAGGATGATGTCTTAAGAACACTGTCCCATCTGGCATGCCTTCCCCACTGCTCTCCGCTGCTGTGCCATTTTTCTATTTTTGCATGAAGGCTTTTTTGGGGGGTTGGCTTTGGTCCCACCTCAGCCTCACACATGCTTTCCTTTGGCAGTAGGATGATGTCAGAGGTGGTATTCAGCAAGTTTTGATCAGTTCTGGACAGTGATGGGATTCAAAAAAATTTACTACCAGTTCTGTGGGCATAGCTTGGTGGGCATGGCAGGGGAAGGATACTGCAAAATCCCCATTCCCTCCCCACCCCACTAACCTGCTTTCCAGCTCTGTTCTCCTGTGCAGGGCAACCAAAGAAAACCAGCCAATCAGCTGGGACTCGGGAGGCAGGGAATAGATGGGGTTGGTGGGGCCAGTTAGAGGTGGGATTGGCCGGTTCTCTGAACTACTCAAAAGTTCCACTACCTGTTCTGCCGAATACCACCTTTGGTTCCGGAGAACCAGTAGCGGAACTTACCAGTTCTCCAGAACTGCTGAATACCACCTCTGGTTCTGGAGAACTAGTAGTGGAAATTTTGAGTAGTTTGGAGAACTGGCAAAAACACAGTATACATACAACAAAATTCACATAACAAGGCAGAGACCAGACTCAACATGCACACACATAGGACAATCCCCAAACACCTCCCCACCCACCAAAATTCCCCGCCTCCTAAAATCACACAAGCATCCACACAACAGACCAAGTAATACTGTCCAACAGCTCACTGATGGTGGTCCTTAAGTTCGTTGTTAAGTGCAACTATAGCTCTGGGATAAAAACTATTCAGAAAATGTGTGGTCCGAGTTTTAATTGTTCTGGACCTTCTGCCAGAAGGCAACAGTTCACAAAGATTGTGAGCAGGATGGGAAGAGTCTCTGAGAATGTTGTACAACTTCCTCAAACAGCGAGATGCAAAGATGTCATCCAGGGCTGGTAGCTGGAGCCCAATAATAAATAATAACTAATAAAGGTGTTTAATAAAGTTTTAACAACCTTAAGAAAAAGCAGGGTTCTAATCCTGCACTTCTGATTGGCCGATAATAGCAATATTGGATTGATCCTTTCTGGGAAATCTGATTGGCTGTTAACGGGCCAACTCTCCTTGGTTCAAGGGTTTAACACTTCCATGTTTCTCATTGGCTAATAGGTCAGCAGCCTACCCTATAAAAGGGCTGCTGCTGCCCTAGGGTTTTTGCTCTGTTCAGTATGATTAATAAAGAGGTGAAGTTCACTGTTCACTGCCTCATCTCCATTCCTTGCACCCATGCCCAGAACGTAACACTGGCGACGAAGGTGGGATGCGGAGACATCAGAGCTGACTGAACATTACAGAGCACCAAACAGCACGTGGCTGAAGGCGCATCGACAATGGAAACCATGTCCGGCAGTGCCATTCCACCCGCTCCATTTGACCCGGCACAAGAAGACTGGGACTCGTACATAGACTGGTTCCAGATGTTTCTGGAGACCAACAACTTGAAAGACGCAACTACGGGGAAAAAGCGAGCAGTGTTCCTGACCCATTGCGGGCCTGCCGTCTTTAAGATGGCCAAGGCACTAGCAAAACCGGCTGAGGTGAAATTCATGGA
Source organism: Hydrophis major (assembly GCA_033807585.1). Lineage (NCBI taxonomy): Eukaryota > Metazoa > Chordata > Lepidosauria > Squamata > Elapidae > Hydrophis > Hydrophis major. The sequence goes on along the minus strand of CM066333.1, from coordinate 11,261,833 downwards.
CTGGGATGTCCTCGCGCCCCTTCTATGGGCCCACTATGCCCCCGCTGTACCAACGCTTGTCCGAAGACATGAGTTTTACCAGAGGGACCAACAGAAAGGAGAGAACGTCGCAGATTTCATCACAGACCTCCGGAACCTGGGAGGCCTCTGTGGGTTCGCAGACTTCGAAGAAGCTCTGAGAGACCGAATAGTTCTGGGATTAGATGACCAGACAGCACAGAGCAAGATCATGGCCAAAGGAGACATCGATCTTGCCGATGTCATCAAAGACGCTACTGCAGCAGAAGCAACCAGGAGGTCGGCTGCCCGAATGCGCCACACCAACGCACCACTCCGTCAACTTGCCAGCGATACCTCACCTCGCCTAGAGAGGCACACAACAGCGACCCACCACGAGGACCTCGAATCGCCATCAGAAAGTGAGGAGGAGGAGGTCAACCAGCTCCGGTCTGAACGTGACCAACGCAACCAGCAGAATTGAAGACTACCGCACCAATGGGCGGGTTGTGGGGCAAACCACCCGCGATCAGACTGCAAATTCCTTGATGCGCTCTGCCATTCCTCTGGGAAAAGAGGCCACATCGGGAAGGTCTGTAGAAGCAAGCAAGGATCCAGCCCAATTCAGAGAGGAAACAACTACCGCCAGACCACAGGGAATCGTCCTGTGAGTCGGGAACACTTGAACCACCAATGGAACAACCACTCCTACAGAAATAAAACACTGGCCATTTAAACGAGACAGGAAGAGGCACACCAAACCATTACAATCGGTCACGCTTCATCATTAGATGCAAAGAAGATCCGAGTGAAGGTCGCCATCGAAAACCAACCTTGCATGATGGAAGTCGACTCAGGATTGTCTCTCTCGATGGTTTCCTGGAAGACCCTTAAACAATTAATCCCTGCCGTCCAGCGTCAAGATCTCAGAGCCCAAAGAATCATACTCAAAGATTATCAGGGGAACCGAATTCCGGTCGTTGGATCCAGCCAAGTCCAAGTATCATTCAAAAATCGTACTGCGTCATTACCACTGACCGTCATTGACCGCGACCGGCCTAGTTTGTTAGGCCTTTAATGGTTCGCCCCACTCGGGATCGAGATAGCCGGCATTCACCAAACCAGAAGCGACGACTGGGAGGAGGCCCTCGTCCAGGAATTCCAGGATGTCTTTGCAGACAAATTAGGCGAGTACAAGGGGACCCCGATATCATTTAACCTTAACCCTGAAGTAGCACCCATCCGCCTTAAGCCTCGTCGGGTACCTTTTGCCCTAAAACCAAAGATTGACGAGCAGCTTGATAAATTAATAGCCCAGGGTGTTTTAGAACTGACCACGCCCATTGGGAAACCTCAATCGTAACACCCATCAAACCGGATGGATCATGAAGGATTTGTGGGGACTACCGGGCCACCCTTAATCACGCCTTTCAACAGAATGCTTACCCGGTGCCGGTGTTGCAACACCTTCTCCATTCCCTGGGGGGCGGAAAAGTCTTTGCTAAATTGGATTTAGCACAGGCGTACCAACAATTCCCTGTAGATAAAAAAACCGTGGAAGCACAGACGATTGTTACGCACCGAAACGCCTTTAAATGCAACCGACTCCAATTCGGAGTGAGCGTAGCCCCAGGGAATTTCAAAATCTGATGGAGAGATTCTTGCAAGGGATCAAGGGGGTTGTGCCATACTTTGATGACGTTTTAATTGCGGCCCTGAATAGAGAAGTACCACAAAAAGCGTCTTAAAATGGTTCTCCAGAAATTTAAAGACTCTGGCCTAAAGGTTAAAAAAAATAAATGTCAACTGTGCACAGATAAAGTAGAGTTCCTGGGGTACCTAATCGATAAGCAAGGCATTCACCCCACTAATAGCAAACTAAAAGCGATCAAAAATGCCCCAAGACCCAGGCATAGGACTGACCTCCAAGCTTTCCTGGGGTTCATTAACTTTTACAACATCTTTTTGCCCCAGAAAGCGACTGTAGCTGAGCCCCTACACAGACTTCTTGACAAAAAAGCAACCTGGGTCTGGGGACACCGAGAGGAACACGCATTCCGACAAGTGAAAAACTTACTCCGATGCTGTTTTAATGCAGTATAACGAGACTCTGCCTTTAACAATTACATGTGATGCGTCACCGTTTGGAGTAGGAGCCATTTTGAGTCATGTGTTACCAAATGGAAGTGAGGCCCCTATTGCCTATTTTTCAAGGACCTTATCGAGGACTGAACGTAACTATTGCCAAATTGACAAAGAGGCTCTTGCTGTTGTATCTGCTATGAAACGGTTTCATGAATATGTATATGGACGAGTTTTTACTATTATTACCGATCACAAACCTTTGCTAGGGATTATGGCGGGAGACAAGCCAACCCCCTATATATTGTCACCTAGAATGACTCGCTGGTCAGAGTTCTTAGCTATGTATAACTATAAATTACAACACCGCCCGGGGAAAGCCATTCCCCACGCTGACGCGTTGAGCCGTGCCCCACTTCCGGAAACCGTCGACGACCCAGCTCCGACCCTTACGACACTCCAGATTGAAACACTACATTCACCACCACTAACAGCCAGAGACATTGCTATCGAAATGAAACGAGACCCTATCCTGGCGCGAGTTCTCAGCTGGGTTGAACGAGGATGGCCAGTAGAACAAACCCCTGACAACTTCACCCCTTTCAGAAACCGGCAAACAGAACTTTTCTCCCAAAAAGGCTGCATCCTGTGGGGAGACAGAGTCGTCGTCTCAGTGCGGTTACAATGAGCAGTATTGAAAACATTGCATGATGGTCACCCCGGCATTGTGCATATGAAAGCGCTCGCACGAAGCTACACGTGGTGGCCGGGCATTGACAAGCAGATCGAAGCCTGGGTAAAGACTTGTCTAAAGTGCCAAGAAGTCAGCAGTGCCCCACCTAGAGCAACTCCAACGGAGTGGGAAACCCCCTGGGGGCCGTGGTCCCGCATCCACGTTGACTTTGCGGGACCTACTAAGGGACATACGTTCCTCCTAACAGTGGATGCCTATTCCAACTGGCTCGAGATCCACAAGATGAAGACTACTACAACCGATTCCGTCATCTGCAAATTGAATAGGCTATTCGCAACGCATGGGCTGCCAGACGTTCTGGTCTCCGACAACGGACCCCAGTTCACCGCCCTGGCATTTGAACAATACTTAGCGGACCGGGGTATCCGCCATGCGCTAACCTCGCCGGCGCACCCTGCGGCCAATGGCAGGGCCCAGCACATGGTCTAATTTGTTAAAAAAAAAACTCTCCACAAAATGGACTATGGGGACATTGACGACAAATTAAACAGAATACTCCTACTCCAACACATCACCCCGCACAGTGTCACCAACAAGATTCCAGCTGAACTGTTGATGGGACGCAAGCTCCGTTCCCACCTCGACCGGCTCCACCCGTCCTACGCACCAGAGAAACCCTGTGGATCTAGTGGAAAATGCCGCAAGTTCATGGTAGGTGACTTAGTTTTCGCTAAAAACCTTTCCAGTGAACCATTATGGGTCGAAGCAACCGTCACTCAAACCTCCGGGCCCAGATCGTACCGTTTGCAAACATGGGATGGAAAAATATGGAAATGCCATATAGATCAGCTTCACTCTAGGCTACAACCCAGTTCCCACGACTCCTGTGACTCTCAAACTGAGGGGGAGGGGATGTCAAAGAAACCGAATTTGAGATGGTGGAAAGCAGAATCGAAGGAAGTCAGCAGCTGGGCGCAATACATGAAGAAGAATCAGGGAGAGGGATGGCCTCGCCACAGAGGAATACCTCAACGGAGGCGAGCCTGCAAAGATCGGAGAACAACAACAACAGAATTAGTGGCACTGAGTCGTCCAGTGAGGATGCGGAACTGCCTGTACCAGATATATCAAAAAACATCCCGCCGAAACCGGACTACAGACAGGAACCAGTGGGACAGCGCAAATCTAATAGACAGTTAAAACAACCTGCATATCTACGGGATTACATCACCGCACCCCTCAAATGGAACCTAGGGGGAAGGGGTGTTATGAACTAATAAAGGTGTTCAATAAAGTTTTAACAACCTAAAGAAAAAGCAGGGTTCTAATCCTGCACTTCTGATTGGCCGATAATAGCGATATCGGATTGGTCCTTTCTGGGAAATCTGATTGGCTGTTAACAGGCCAACTCTCCTTGGTTCAAGGGTTTAACACTTCCATGTTTCTCATTGGCTAATAGGTCAGCAGCCTACCCTATAAAAGGGCTGCTGCTGCCCTAGGGTTTTTGCTCTGTTCAGTATGATTAATAAAGAGTTGAAGTTCACTGTTCACTGCCTCGTCTCCATTCCTTGCACCCATGCGCAGAACGTAACAACCTGTCTACAGCACAGTCCTTTCAGCAGTCCTAAGAAAGTTGCACACCCATTTGCACTCTGATTCAGATAACCCTGAGGATACAAAAAAAAATAAACTCCAAGTGGCTTCAATAGCTCCCAGAGACCTATCGACTGATCTTCAAAACCGAAGAAACTTCTTGGATGAGAAGCGAAACGTCTTCAAGGAAGAAGAAAACCAAGGAAGTCCAGTTGCCTGTTGAAAAAGCACCTTTGGGACATCCACGACCTGGATGATTGAGAACCTCGATAGACGTGACAATTAAGAACATTTATGGCTCCGGGTTGGCAGGAAGGAACTCAACAACATTCCCAATAATACTTGCCAGAGGTGAATGCATTTTGTCCAATTTATCTAGAGAGTTCTCTCTTTTGGAAAGATGCTAATTGGGAAGCGATCTACACAATTAGTGTAGCGTGAATCCAAATGGCAATTTACATGATGAGTTGAGGTGCTTTGAACCAACCATTACTCATTATCAACCAGCGGGGGAGGTTTTCATTGCAGGAAGATAAGAGACACTGTGAATAAAGAACTGTCCCCAGTTTTTTTATATGCAAAAAAAAATTTAAAATAATTAGTCCTTGGCTTGCAAAGAAGGTATAAGACCAATTACGAGGAAAGCTTGGTTCAAGATAGATTTCCTTTCTTATGGGAGTAAATCAAAAGCTTGTTGAAACGCTTGAGTTATTAAAAGAAGTTTAGTAAAAGGTGACATGTTTCCTTATGGTTGGGATGTTGCCACATGTGGGCAGCCTCGCTTTCTCTGATTCTGAATAAAGCTTGCCAAAGAGAACTCAAATCGTTGGTGAGACCGATCAAGGGTTTCCTAAAAGTGCAGAGGAAAAGGGACGTGGTGGCTCAGTGGCTAAGATGCTGAGCTTATCAATCAGAAAGGTCGGCAGTTCAGTGGTTCGAATCCCTAGCATCACGTAACGGAGTGAGCTCGCGTCACTTGTCCCAGCTTCTGCCAACTTAGCAGTTCAAAAGCATGTAAAAAAAAAAAATGCAAGTAGAAAAATAGGGACCACCTTTGGTGGGAAGGTAATAACGTTCTGTGCACCTTCGGCATTCAGTCATGCCGGCCACATGACCATGGAGACGTCTTCGGACAGTGCTGGCTCTTTGGCTTTGTAGTGGAGATGAGCACCACCCCCTAGAGCTGGAAATGACTAGCACGTATGTGCGAGGGGAACCTTTACCTTTACCTAAAAGTGCAGAGAGAGGTGCAGAGAGAGGTTTAATGAAGAGCTCCAAACACATTTGGTATGTCAAGCCAAGTTCCTTCAATTTGATCTCCCTTGTATAATTGTTGTTCAGTCACTAAGTCATGTCCAACTCTTTGCAATCACATGGATTGTAGCATGCCAGCCCCCCTGGTCTTCCACTGTCTCCCAGAATTTGCCCAAATTCATGTTTGTTGTGTTGATGACACTAGCTAACCATCTCACCCTCTGTCATCCCCTTCTCCTTTTGCCTTCCATCTTTCCCAACATTAGGGTCTTCTCCAAGGAGTCCTCTCTTCTCATTAGGTGGCCAAAGTATTTGAGCTTCAGCTTCAATATCCGTCTTTCCAAATAATAATCAGGGTTGACTTCCTTTAGGATTGACTCATTGGATCTCCTTGCAGTCCAAGGGACTCTCATGAATCAGAATAGAGCTGGAAGGGACCTTGGAGGTCTTCTAGTCCAGCCCCCTGCTCTAGCATAAGATTCTATACTATTTCAGACAAATGGCAGCCCAGTCTCTTCTTAAAAACCTCTTCTTAAAAACCCACAACTTCTGAAGGCAAAGCTGTTTCACTAGTTAATTGTTCCCACCATCAAGAAGTTTCTCCTGAATTCCAGGTTGCTTCTCTCCTTGATTAGTTTCCATCCATTTTTTTTGTCCTGCCCTGCTTTGGAAAACAAATAAACTCCCTCCTCTTTGTGGGAGCCTCTCAAACAGTGGAATGCTGCTATCATGTCACCCCCGATTATTCTTTTCTTTAGACCAGCCAAACCCAAATCCTGCAACTGTTGTTCACATGTTTTAATCTCCAGGCCTTTAATCATCGTAGTTTTTTTTGTAAACCGTGGTTGCCAAAACTGGATGCAATATTCCAGGTGTGGTCTTCCTAAGGCTTTATAAAGCAGTATAGATACTTCACATGATTTTGATTCTGTGCCTCTGTTTATATAACCAATGATTAGCTTTTTTGGCTGCTGCCACACACTGCTGACTCAGGACTGCAAGCTCCCTTTCACAGTTACTGTTTTTGAGCCAGGTTTTGCTTAATACTTGTACCTTTGGTTTTTCCTGCCCAGGCGTAAAACTTTGCTTTTCTCCAGGTTAAATTTCATTTTGTTGGATGGGTCCCATTGTTCAAGTCTTCTCCAGCACCACAATCTGAAGGTGTCAATTCTTCGACACTCAGCCTTCTTAGGGTCCAATTCTCACAGCCACGCATTACTACTGGGAAAACTATAGTTTTGACTATACGGATCTTTATTGGCAAAGAGATATCTCTCCTTTTTAATATGCTGTCTAAGTGTGATGACCCAGGGTGTGGCACAAAGGCAACACAGTCACATAAGGAAGAAAAATCCCTTTAATACCTCCAACTTTGCCCCCAATGTCCAGTTACTTTCGGCTGGAGAAAAAAACTATCCCAAGAACAATCTTTCAACGAAGGAAATTCAGTCCGAAAATGAAGTACATATAAACTGTAAATAAAAATCCTCACAAACCACACTGTAGTAATTAACTGGACAGGGCAGGATGAGGAATTGCAGACTTCAAAGGCCAACAAAACACACACAGTTGGGAAGACGCCAGGAACCCAGATAAGCCTCGACCATAAAAAAATAACTCACAATTTGCTGCCCACAAGTTGCTGTGCGCAAACTCCCTTTTTAAACACTGTGTTCCCAGCTGCAGCTAATGAAGGAAATCAGGGCCCTTTCCTCTCCCGTAAGCCATGCAACCCCACGTTGCTCTCTTCTTCGTTCCTCCCTGCATGCCCGAGGATGAAGAGGGGGTGAACCTGGGTCTTCCTCCGAATTCCGTCTCCCTTGTTCAACCTCTTCTTTGCTCTACCTCTCCCCTGCTCTGCCCAGTCGGACTTTCCCCTCCCCCAGTTTCTTCCACATTCCCACTCCCTGCCAGCTGTTCAGCCTCCCTCTTGGAATCAGATTCCGACAGGGGCATAACACTAGGTTTGCCATAGCTTTCCTCCCAAGGAGCAAACGGCTTTTAATTTCTGGATGCAGTTACCATACTGTGTTAGATTCTGAATGCCCACTTCGCAGCTGCCTCATTTATATGGTGTGTCTTGTTTTTTGCATTTTGTTGCATATATTGTGATGCCAAATGTGTGTAGGTGTATCATACTGCAAACAGCCTGGAGAGCATCAGCTTTAGGGTGGCTTAACATTGTTAATCAGTAAAATACACAAATCAGCAGTTTGAACCTGGGGAAATCCACAGGCTTAAATTAAGAATAAGTGAATGTACATTTGTGGCTATCCTGCAGGGAGAAGCACAAAGCAGAGGTCAGATTTGGTACACAAATTGAGTTTCACATAAAATTAAAAAAAAAAAAAAACCTACGTTCCTAGTTCCTACGAGGACAAAAAAATTGTGTTTGGAGATATGCAATCAGGTTTAGCAATACTGTGCAGGATTAGACAGGAGTGGAGGATTTCATTATGGGCTTCCGTGTTCTTCATTATCTTCCCTCCCCTGAAACTTGCCCAATTAGGAATAGATTATTGTTGAAATAATCTATTCATTATGCAAAATCTTTTTTAAGATGATGCACAATAGGCAAAAGCGATATCTACTTGCATCCCCTTTGCAAAACTTCTAGGTTGGAGATTGCTGGGGCATTTCAATTCGGCAAACTTGTCTGAGAATAGCAACCCTTGTAATCCAAATCTTCTTTTTAGAAGCACCAGGTCAGAGTGCTTGGAGCTGTTAGATGAATAGGCTGCTTTCTGTTTAAAAAGAAAAAGAAAACGATTACAGAAAAATGCCTGGGAACCCAGAACGGGTGCAATTGCCGACAGCCTGCCCTGACTTTGCACAGGAAAGCGGCATTCTCATAAAATGGGCAGAATTGCCACGGCTGGAGGAATGGAACAAAAAGCCCTTGTCTGAGGGAAATGGCGAAGAATGGCTGACACATGTCTCTCTGGAACTAACATGTCACTTAAGACCGGCCTAAGAAGACACTCAATGGCAGAGGTGCTCGGATTTTAACAGCAACAGATGGCCAACACCCAAAGGCGGGCCTGGTTCCTTTAGAAAGGGCCAAAACCTCTTCTTTTGTGTGAGTGTTTTCCTTGGCACAGCACGCGGCAATTCCAGATAAGCTCCGCGTCTGTCATTGCCAAGAGCAGACATTGTACGTGTGCTCTTTGGCTTCCAGAGAAGACAGACATCAGTGGCAGAGAGTCTTTGGAATGGCTCTTCAAATAGGATGTTTGATCTGGCAGCATCAAATCAGCATTCCTGGCTTGTTCAGCTTCTGTGGAGCTGCAGATTGTGTTAGCGGGGAGATAAGAAGCCCTTTGATCCCCAGGAAAAGAAGGCGGAGGGAAAGAAGGAAGATTTGGATTTCGTTTGACCCAAACAAGTGAATCCACTTAGTTGCTCAACATCCTAACTCGTACTAGTGGAGAAGTGCAGAAATATTAGTTCTGTATTTCCTGACCTGGTCTAGACCTGGGTTGTCAAATTCGATTTCATTGAGGGCCACTTCAGAGTTGTGGTTGACCTCAGGGGGGGCAGGGGGCATGGCCAACTCAACGTCACTTGAGTCTTGGGCACCTTTGGTAGCCTGAGTGTTCTACCAGAGAAAATGGGCTCCTGAGCTCCGTTTTCAGCCACAATGGCTTCCTGCAACCCTCTGCCAGTGAAAACGGAGCTTGGGAGGGTTGCTTGTTCAATCTCTTCTTGAAAGCCTCCAGGGATGAAGCTCCCACAACTTCTGAAGGCAACTTCTGTTCCACTGGTTGACTGTTCTGTCAGAAAATTCCTCCTTATTTCCAGGTTGAATCTCTCCTTGTTCAGTTTCCATCCATTATTCCTTAGTCTGGCCTCCAAGTGCCTTGGGAAATAGCTTGACTCCTTCCTCTCTGTGGCAGACCCTCAAATATTGGAAGACTGCTATCATGTCTCCCCTGGTCCTTCTCTTCACTAGACTAGCCATGCCCAGTTCCTGTAACTGTTCTTTGTATGTTTTAGTCTCCAGTCCCCAAATCATCCTGGTTGCTCTTCTCTGCACTCTTTCTAGAATCTCAACATCTTTTTTACAGTGTGGTGAACAAAACTGGATGAAGCACTCTAGGTGTGGTCTTACTAAGGCTTTATAGAGTGGTATTAGTACCTCACTTGTTCTCAGTTGTATCTCAATGCAATGTAGGATTGCACTGACTTTTTGAACACATTCTCCATTGGACATCAGTTGATTCAAACATCGTTCCCCTATGATGCAACATTGAAGGTTACAAGCAATCATACAGACATGAGAGTTTTAATACTGTATAGATTTACTGTACAGTAAATTAATTTAAATACCGGAGGCATTTCCTCTCTTGTTTTAGTACAGAAGTATAGATTTATTGTATCTGGAAATTAATTTAAATGGTGGAATCATTTCCTCTCTCTTGTAAAAAGAGGTTGAGCATCCTCAGTGCTGAGCACATACAGATCTCTGCTGCCACAAAAATCACCAGTTTTTGAGCCAAAACACAAATAACTGCTTTCACACACACAACATTTGTAGATAGAAAATCCATAATTGGTGCTAATAATAAATCATGGCTTATCAAATCCCTGGGAAAATATAGACACATCCACCAGATTCTGATAACCCACAAATGCAATTTACATATGGATGCTAGCCTGAAACCCTTTTCTGTAATGGGGAGGTGAACTACCTAGTAAGTCAGGTCATCAGAATGAGTTTGTCATCTTGCATGGGTTCTGATGAAATTTACAATATTTTTTCATCAAACGCAACCCAGGAGAAGGGAACAGTTATGGAACAAGGGTCGACTCGGAAGTAAAGGAAAATTTGGACCGTGAATGGCCTCTCCTATAGGGAATAAAGAGCAAGTAAGGTGGCAAAAATGAGACAAAATTCACTTAACAAATGTCTGCTTAGCAACAAACGTTTTGGGCTCCATTGTTTATTTATTTTGATTTATTTTGATTTGTCAATTGCTTACAAAATAATAGGTATAAGAATAAACATGAGTAAGAATACAGAAAATAGGTATGATTAAAAGGGGACAATAGGACAGGGACGGTAGACATGATGGTGCACTTATGCACCCCCCTTAATTGTGGTCGTAGGTCAAGTACTGTATATAAATTGACTGCCAACCCTTTTTCTTAACTAGCACTGATGATGTTACCTAGTTTGTGTAATGAAAGAAAACAAGCAAGCTCAGAGAATGCCGAGTGCCATTCATCGTTATGTTTGTTACACCCATGCACACACTGTCTTTGCTTCATGGGACTGTAACCTGTGTAAAAATCATCATTTCAAAGTGCGAGATTATGTAGAGTGAAAAGCGGAGACCGGGAAGACAGGGCACATAGGAGGCTGGAGGTGTTAGCTTTCCAGAAGCACTCAAGAATTATCTTGCACTTACATTATCAATGCTGGGTTTTTTTCTATGAATAGATCAATCAAGCTGTCAGCATCCCCTACTCCCACTTCTTCTTGTACACATATTCTTTAAAATCCTTTGGGTTCTTCATAGAAACTGAAAGAAATATCTGTAACAACGTAGTCAGAGTGCTCCTCCTACTGGAAAGTTTTATAATTTTTCTCTGTGTAAAGAAAAAGAAGAAGAAACACAGGTAATTCTCGACTTATGACCATAATTGAGTCTGAAAGTCATGGTGGTCGTTTATAGGATCACCACATGACCATTACCAAGGTTATGACCTTTTATGAAGTGGGCATTAAGCCAACCCTGTTTTCACCAATGGGCTTTTTTGGGTGGCAAAGACCAGAAGGAAATGCTAAAAATCAGCAAAAAACCCCACCCCAAATCAATTGACAATTGCCCAAAATGCCCTCGCAATACCACTGGTGTGTGTGTGTGTACAATTGTTGTAACTTTATAAATTGATTGCAAGTATCTCTGGGGAGGTCCACATAACCTTGAATGGTCATTAAGTGACCAATCATAAGTCAAGAACTACAGTGATAACCTTGGTACTCATTCTTAATTGGTTCCTGGAGGCAGGATGAGTACCAAAAGGGATGAGTACCAAACAATTTTTTTCTATAAGGAATAATGTAGTGAGCCAAAAGACAGCCAATACCGACAGATTTTAGCTTATGTGTTGAGTACCAAACAAACGTTAATTACCAGGACAAAATTTTCACGTCAAAATGCATTGAGTACCAAATCCGATGAGTATCAAAGTACTAAGGTACCACTCTACCTGTAAATACATTGTAGCTTATTGTGCTTGTGTGATGGTGATAATGCCTTGAACACTTGACTTAATTGGTGGCATACCACAAAATCCTGCCAGATATTTCAATTTATCAAAAAGTAAAACCATCAAGATTATTTATACAATCTGTTTGTCAGCTTAGTGGAGGTGGAAAAACCTGACACAATTCCTATACATAGAAAGAATAGCAAAAAAATAGCCAGCCCCAACTAAGCATGATGTGAAAAATTCTTCTTCTCATATTCTTACCAATTTAGGTTTTCCTGCAGGATTAATAGCAACATAAAACCTCTCTCTCTCTCTCTCTCTCTCCTTCCTTCCCCTCCTTCTCTCTCTGTTTCTCTCTGTGTTTCTCTCTCTCTCTTTCTCTCTCTGTCGCTCTGTGTGTGTGTGTGTGTGTCTGTCTGTCTGTCTGTCTGTCTTTCTCTATGTGTGCCTCTCTCTGTGTCTCTGTCTCTCTGTATGAGTCTCTCTCTGTGTCTCTGTGTCTTTCCCTCTCTGTGTCTTTCTCTCTGTGTGTTTTTCTTCTCTCTCTTTCTCTATGTCTCTGTCTGTCTGTCTGTCTCTCTCTCTCTCTCTCCCTCCCTCCACCCAGTTGGTGCACGCAAGCTCCACAGAGAAAGAGAGGTGGGGGAGGAAAGATTTTCCTGCGATTGTGGCTGGCGATAGAAAGAATTAAATCTCTATGCTGCAGTTTCAAATGCAATTCCTCTCTAAAAAAATTTTTTTAAACAATCACAAAAGCCTACTGTAATTGCAGGCAAAAAAAAAAAAAATCCTATGTAATTTGTCCATAGGACAAAAAACATTTGAGAAAGATTTCCACTACTTCAGAAATTAAAAACAACCAGAACATGAGCTCCATATGATAATATGGTGCATAAGCGCACCAGCGTGCCTACCGTCCCTGTCTTACAGTTCCCATTTATTCATACTCATTTATTATGTATATACTTATACCTGTTTATACTTACATGTTTATATGTTATGTTCATACTTATACTTATTTTGTCAGGCATGCTTGACAAACAAACAAACAAATAAATAAAATAAAATAATTTCCTGAAATTGCTGAGTGTATTAAGGTCCTACAACAGTGTGCAGCCTTGGAATATTGCACTCTTGTGTAGGTAATGCAACTGTCACCCAAATTTCCTGTTCTTGCTTATTCCACCAAGTGTTAATATACTCTCCGAATTTGGCCTGATTAATGAAGGGGAGGGGGAGTTTCCACTCTTTTGCCCCAAAATCGAAAACCCCAAGATGAGAACCATGACAGTTTAATCAAAGCTCAACCTCACATTAAAAAAAATCAGAGCTGCCATCATATCATTCTAACCACCATTCTGTTACAATCATTATCCTCCAGACACCCACAATTAAAAGGTTTTGAGTTCAAAGGAACACAACTGGTTGTCCAAGTCACCTTGGTAGAAAATATGGCCTACTAATACAAGAATCCTTTTCAAAACAGTGACTACAGTATGATTGACTTTTGTTTCAATTTGCGCCCTCACAAGGAAGATCGTAATGATGGATCTCCAAAATACAATTTCAAAAAAGCCAACTATGATCTCATAGATGCCGACCTATCATCACTTGATTGGCACATTCTGTTCTCTAACTGTAATACTACAGAAGACCATTATAATGCATTCTTACTTGAACTTGAAAGAGTCATTAAACTATATGTACTATTAGTAACCCCTAAAAACAAAAACTTACGATAATAATAAGAAAACTCCAATCCCCCCCCAAAAAAATCACTGTAGCATAAAAACAAAACTAGCTATGTGGCAAACTTTAAAAACTGATACAACAGATTATGCCGACAGATAAAGGCAGAATATACAAATTATTACTACAAACAGGAGGAAAACCTCCTACGTACAAAATCTACCCGCCCCTTCTACAATTTTGTAAACACCAAACTTAAAGACTCAAGAACCGTCCCACCTCTAAAGGGACCAAATGGAAAAGACTGCAGCGATGAAGTCTAAGTGCTATTGCTAAGTAAATTTTGCCCTATTTTGCAAACCTTCTTGCCACACTTGTTAAGTGAATCACTGCAATTGTTAAGTTAGTCACACGGTTGTTAAGTGAATCTGGCTTCTCCCTTGATTTTGCTTCTCAGAAGGTCGCAAAAGGGGATCACGTGACCCCTGGAACACTGCAACCATCATAAATATGAGTCAGTTGCCAAGTGTCTTGAGTTTTAATCACATAATCCTGGGGATGCTGCAATGATCATAAGTGTGAAAAATGGTCATAAATCACCCTTTCAGTGCTGTTGTAACTTTGAACAGTTGCTAAATGAACTCATGTTGTAAATCAAGGACTATTTGTAGTTCATCACATCAACTATACTTCCATACCACCACCCCAACTTACACCACCTAATTCAGCGATGGCTAACATTTATGGGCTCCTATGCCAAAAATTGTGTGCACGCTTGCACTCTCCCACTCGCATGCCAGCACCCAGAAGGCAATGCGCGCCCCCCTATGTACCCTACACATGCGCACACTATCCCCACCCACCCACCATCTGCCTCCCCCTTACCTGCACTGCGCCTCACAGCTGATTTTCAGCCAGTTGGAGGCCTTTTTCGGCCTCCCAGAGGCTTGAGGAAAGCTTCTGCAGGCTTTTCAGGCTGAAAACTAGGTCCGTTTTGTCACTTCTGATATTTCCAGAAAAACAGGAAGTGACAAAACGGACCTACTTTTCATCATGAAAAGCCTGCAGGAGCCTGCAGGAGCCTTCCTCAAATCTCTGGGAGTCCGAAAAAGGCCCAAACTGGACAAAAATCAGCTGTGAGGTGTGCGCATGTGCAGTGAGGTAACTTTGCCTGCAGCTTGCGTGCCGGCACAAATGGCTCTGTGTGCCACCTGTGGCATGCATGCCATAGGTTTACCATCACTAAGTATTCCCCAAAAATGTGTGGTAAGGGAAAAAATGGTGGGCTAGAATCTTGAAGAATGACCATGGCTATTAGAGAAGATACATATCTCCACCTTGTATTAGGGATCTCAAACTTCCTTCACACTCTTTGGGAAGTTGAAGCCAGGTCTGGAAAGTTGAATCTCTCTCTCTTAATCTAGAGCAATAAATCACAGGCAACAAATAATGCAATATCAACATGCAGAACCTTTTGTTTTAAAATGTCACTCAGCTAAGCACCAACTTTCAGGGAGGTAGAACGTCTAATTCTGCAGAAGACCTTCTTCAGCATTTTAGGAAATGCTGGTCAAAGCCAGCCATTCCCCTTTCGTCTTTAGGACGACCATTCTCCTGCATAAGTATCAACCATTAATTAATCTGTTTCCCTTAGTCAGTATTTTTAACTTAATTATGTTGGCACAGAAATCTTGGGAGAAAAGCTGTTGAGATCTGCAAACTCTATGTTAATCCATCAAGTTGGGTGCAAACCGAAAATTAAACAACTAAAAAAGTTCTGGCTAGCCACAATCCCACCCCCAAGCCCTCAATATGTATGAATCTGAGGAGTTTTAAGTCTTTGAAAGTTCTTGTTTTGTTCAGGTATTTTTTTCCTAAAGAGGGACAAAGCCACCTCATGATTTTCCTGGCTTCTGCACTACAGTGTAAATGCAATCACGTCTCTTATAAATCATGATTTAGAGCTCAGCGTGTTATGTGAATGGAGCTGTGAGCAATAAACCTGCCTGCGATAGATGTCCATTTTAATTGTATTAAACTATTAGCAGGAGATAGCATTCCAGTTTCTCTAATCTTAAGAAGAAAATTAAATTAAGGCCAATTATTGGGTATACCCAGCCTATGGCTTCTATTTGGAGCTGGAATACCAATGTCCAAGGAATATTAATGCTCAGTTACATTTACCTTATACTGCAAAATAATTTGGGCAACTGTACCTTTTAATGTTTGGAGGAGCATGAAAATTATCCCAAGTGGAAGGTGCACGATCACCCTTAATCCTTGAAGGCTACAGTACACAATCTTCCTTAAACCTCTCTTTCTTTTTCACTCTTTTTCTTTTCTCTTTTTTTCTTCTGTGAGCTGCTAACAATTCACTCTGTGAGATGCATCAGCCTAGGAGCCCAGTGTTTCTCCATCTTAGAAACTTATTTTAAGACACGTGAACTTCAACTCCCAGAATTCCCCAGCCAGCAACAAGAGAATTCTGGGAGTTGAAGTCCATACATCTTCAAGTTGTAAAGGTTGAGAAACCCTGGGCTGCTACATTGATGTATCTTGGTACCTATGGAGAGTGCAGATATGCAGCTTGGAAGGAGCCCCCATGATGTCACGATGCTCAATCTAAAACTCTGTTAAACAAACTCTAGCATCCTTCATTGTTGCTTTTCCTTATCTAGCATCTTAATTTCCAGTGTTAACTGCAGCTCGATGCTATTGGATCAGTGGTGGGATTCAAACTTTTTTACTACCAGTCCTGTGGGTGTGGCTTGGTGGGCGTGGCAGGAAAGGATACTGTAAAATCTTCAGTCAGAGGTGATATTTGCTGGTTCTCCAAACTACTCAAAATTTCCACTACCGGTTCTCCAGAACTGGTCAGAACCTGCTGAATGACACCTCTGTATTGGATGCAAAGTTGCCTTTTGAAAAACTTTCTGTACACCAAGGGCAAAGATGCCTTTAACTCCAGGTGATGTTTGGTCAAACAGTTCTGCTTGACTTTGCTTTGGATTTGTTGAGGGGAGGCGGGTGTCCTAACATCCAGCATGGAACAGCCATCATGATGAGGTCAAATGTGCTCATGCTTGAAGTTCTTGGGGCAAAAGAACATGGGGCAAAAGTTGGCTCTGGTGCTAACTCGTCTCAGCTAGCCAATAGTCCTAGGAGCAAAGGGTCCATAGCAAATCAAACGACCAGTATTTCTCAACCTTGGATGACTTCTGGAAGGACCAGTTTGGGAATGGTATATCCGTCTTGGCCTTACTTGATATCTCAGTGGCTTTCAATATCGTTCATCAGTGTCTGTTCAACCATGATAACTGTCAGAGTTCTGAGTAACACACCCATTGAAAGCAGAACCCCGAGGTAGGTGTATTCCACAAAAAGCATGTTTATTGGATACATCATATTGGCACAGCTGGTGAAAACCAACTCTAAAAGTTCCCATGGTAGTTAAAAGAGCAAAAATTCCCCCCTCCCAGATGTCACCAGTCACATTGTCCGATGAATATAGCTGGCAGGCTGCTTGGTCACTCCTCTCCTCCTTCAACAGCCACCTGTTGGGATGACCTTGGTTCCTGCAAGAAAACGTTTTGTTTTGACTGCTAGCCTGTCTATCTACTTCCCCTCTCCCTCCCCCCCTCAGGCTTTGTGGCAACTATGAGACAGCACAAGATGGCTTCAGCCAGGTTCCCTTCAGAGTTGACAGTAACTTTAAGATAGATGGACTTCAACTCCCAAAGCAGGGCTGGCTGGGGAATTCTGGAACTCCACCCATCTTAAAGTTAGCAAGGTTGAGATACACTCTCAGTAGGCTACCTGTTTTCCATGGAAAAGGATCTTTGTTTAATCCCAAGGATCTCCTGAAAAAAGGAATAGGTAAGGAGCAGTAAGATTGTCTTTCAAGTACAGGTAGTCCTCGGCTTACAACAGTTTGTTTAGTGACTGCTCAAAGTTACAACAGCACTGAAAAAGTGCGTCAAAGTTCCGATTGACGAACCCAAGCAAAGCAGGCATGGCAGAGACAATCCAATCTCCTTATGCAAAACTTTATTGAGAAAGTCATTTCGGCACGTATGAAGGCAAAACCAGATCTAGCTATTCCCATGCAAAGCCATATAGTTAAAGTATAGGTTCTCCCTCCAATTATTAGGTCAAGTCACATTGTCCAATTGTATTTCTTAATATTGTTGTGAGAAAGTATTTTTTTTTGGTTCTGGCAAACACCTGTTGAAATATCCTTGGTTCCCATGGCTGTTGTCTCGTCACCGGAATTGTGCATTCTGTTTTTTCTCTCCCTCTGCCCTTGGGTTGTAGGCAAGCTGAGAATCGAAAATGGCTGAAACAGCAAAAGCAACATTTGATGCCTGATAAAGTGACTGTTCAAAGTTACAACAGCCCTGTGCTGAAATGAGCAGATTGACATTTGAAATTAGAGAACAAGAGGATAAACAGTTTTATAAAATTTGGGACCTTTTCCACCAATGGTTAGATGATAAAATACAATAATAGAATATCTAGAATTTTAAAAAACAATGAATATATAAAGATATTTTTCTTTTTTGATATTATATTTATAAAATGTTTTTAGGATAGATTTGGTAGGATTATATGAATTGTTATAAAATAAGCTAAGTAAATTATAGTTATCTCGCAGAGTATGAATGAATAAAATTATAGTCAAATGATTGTTTAATAGTGATACTAGGGTATTGAATCTTTGATTGATAATATGAGTTATCATGCAATGTAACTAATTGAGACTACGAAATGGATGCACAAAAAATTGGTAAACCAACCGACACACTGCTTGTATATTTATGAAAGATGTTTTTTATGTTTTGTTTGTTTGTGTTTGTCTTTAAAAACTAATAAAATTATTTTCAAAAAAAAAAAAAAGTTACAACACCCTGAAAAAAAATGACATGACCATTTTTCACACTTACAACTGTTGCAGCATCCCCATGGTCATGGGATCAAAATTCAGATGCTTGGCAACTGACTCATGCAATCCCCTTTTGGGGACCCCTGACAAACAAGGTCAACGGGGAAGCCAGATTCACTTAACAACCATGTTACTAACTTGAGAACTGCAATGATTCACTTAACCACTGTGGCAAGAAAGTTTGTAAAATGGGGCAAAATTTCACTTAATTGTGGCACTTAGCAACGTACATTTTAGGTTCAATTGTGGTCATAAGTCGAGGACTACCTGTACATTCTTCAGTATTATTGAGTACAAGTTCTGGTCAGCTTTCTCAATCTGGGTGCCATCAGGATTTGTGGACCTCCAACTCCAGAACTGATGAACCCCTAGTGAGAATGCCAAGATCTGAAGACAATTGAAGTAAGTTTGAGATTTCCAGATTCAAAAAGCCTGAATTTATCTGAGGAAAATAGATAACAGATAATCAGAGTTGGAAGGGACCTTGTAGGTCATCTAGTCCAAGCCCCCCACCAAAGCGGGAAACCCTACACCCTTTCTGACAAATGGCAGTCCAATCTCTTCTTAAAAGTCTCAAGTGATGGCATTCCCACAACTTCCGAAGGCAATTCTGTTCCATTGGTTGATTGTTCTTGTTAGGAATCTGTCCATCAATTAGCTGGGTTGGCAATATAGACACCAAAAATGTATGTGTGTATCTTTAAGATAAGTTCACTGTATTGATCTGTACTATGTTCCGATTGGTTGATTGTGTTGCGAGTTGCCATAAGAGGGAGTTAGAGATCATGGCTTGCTCTCTCTGGCATTCTGTTTCTCTGACATTCTGTTGCTATCTAAGGTTATATGCTGTGCTTATACTTTGATATCTTTGTTTACTGTAAATGACAAAGGCAACCGATAAGAAGATTTTGTAATTGGATATTATTTGGACTGCTAAAACGTATATGACCTGGACTGTTTATCGGACTGTGCTATTTCTTAAAGTAAACTTGTGGCTGAATAATTATTCATAACTACTCTCATAAACGTTTCCATGTGCATATCCTTGTTACTCAAGGGTTATTCTGCATATATCATAACAGTTCTCACTGTCAGAAAGTCAGAAAGTGTCCGTTAATAGGACTGGCACATTCTGGAAAATAAACAGACAACTTGTTGATTGGTTTTCTAAATCAATAGAAATATTTTGATATATTTTATTATTTTTTCCAAATCTAAGTTGTAGAGACAATCTTCTATTTATCAATTAAAAGTTAAAATGGAAAAGCTACAGACCGATCTTCCTATTGCTATTTCCCACATTCAAGGAGCCAAAATATTTCCAAGTCACTTGCTGTGTTAGAATCCAGTGAATATTTTAAAGAAAATTATTTCCTAAGCTGGAGGTAGAACCCATAAACTATGAAGAGCATCTAAACATACATTGTTTTTTGCTGCATTAAAAAAATACAGCAAGGATTTTCTGTTCCCGATGCAAAATTTCTCTTATGACAGAGAGCTCCGAAGAAGAGCATACAGCTTTTGTTTCAAAGATGCTGCCTGACCTTCTCCACTGTAATCTGATTTAATCCTTTAAAGGAAAAGTATTAATAGCTGCGAAGTCCCCACTGTGGCACAGTTCAGCCATGCATAAATTTAGAGAAGGTAAAGCGGTTTGATAAAAGGGTGCACCTCTTAGCTGGATGGGGGAGGGGAAAAAAAGAATATATTCAGGACTGCAAGTTGAAGCAGAGGTCAGCTAAAGGCCTACACAACCCATTGAGCTTGGCAAGATGGTTTTATTTTTAATTAAAATAAAATTTAGTTATGTCAGGAAGATATTTCACAAGGAGGCATGTGCTGCGGTGAAGAGTCGTGGAAGGGGACCTAATGTAAGTGTTTGGAGAATGAATGCACACACACAAAAAATGGGGATTGAGAGCTGGAATTGCGGTCCTAAGTGGTACCAGATGTAAAATGGCTTACCACGTGACTAAGCTTGATTTTACAACCTGTTTTGTGGTCCACTTTTTGGTTAGCAATCACACTTATATAGCGCTTCACAGTGCATTACAACCCCTTCTGAGTGGTTTACAGTCAGCCTATTTCCCCCAACAATCTGGGTCCACGTTTTACCAACTTCAGAAGAATGCAAGGCTGAGTCAACCTTGAGCCAATCAGGATCGAACTGCTGGCAGTCAGTAGAATTAGAGTAGAGTAGAGTAGAGTAGAGTAGAGTAGAGTAGAGTAGAGTAGAATAGAATAGAATTCTTTATTGGCCAAGTGTGATTGGACAGACAAGGGATTTGTCTTGGTGCAGATGCTCTCAGTGTATATAAAAGAAAAGATACATTCGTCAAGAGTCAAGAATCATCAGGTACAACACTTAATGATAGTCATAGGGTATAATCAGCAATCAAATCGTACTAGGAAACAGTCAATATAAATCATAAGGATACAAGTGACAAAGTTACAGTCATACAGTCACAAGTGGGAGGGGATGGGTGATCAGGAGTGATGAGAAGATTAATAATAATAGTAGTGCAGACTTTGTAAATAGTTGGACAGCGTTGAGGGAATTATTTGTTTAGCAGAGTAATGGCATTCGGGGAAAAATTGCAATACTGCATTCTAACCACTGCGCCACCACAGCTCCTAAGTAACTCTACAGTTAACACCAATAGCAATAGTACTTAGACTTATATACCTTTTCCCAGTGCTTTACAGCCCTCTCTAAGTGTTTTACAGAATCAGCATATCGCCCCCAACAGTCTGGATCCTCATTTTATTGACCTCAGACAGATAGAAGGCTGAGTCAACCTTGAGCTGCTCAGAATTGAACTCCTGGAGTGAGCTAACCCTGCAGTACTGCACTCTAACCACTGTGCTACCACAGTGGTTAAGTGAATATGGCAGTCATAAAGCAAACACTGTGGACACTAAATGAATCCGTAGTCTGCAATGGGTTTTATTTGCCAAAAACTGGAAATAAACACCAGTTTTCAGCATAAATAAATAAATAAATAAACAAACAAACAAACAAACAAACAAACAAACAAACAAACAAACAAATAAATAAGTAAGTAAGTAAGTAAGTAAGTAAATTGTGAATCAGTCCCATAACTGTGGGATGCTGCAAATGGCTGTAATTGTAGGACTGAGCATTCAAATTGTGATCATGTCACTGTGTGTGTGTGTATAAGTGGCTATCAGAACTTTAAATCCAGGTTGCAAATAGCCTTGGGGAGATCCATCATAACTTCAAATGGTTGCTTAAGTAGCCGGTCATAAGCAGGAGTGGGCTGCTACCGGTTCACACTGGTTCAGATGAACCGGTTGCTAATTTTATGGTCAGTTCAGCAAAGAGAAACTGACAAATCCCACCCCTGTCTGGCCCCACCCAGGAATCCCCACGTGGTCTGTTTTGGATTGCAGGTAAATGCAGGGCCCATGCAGAGGCTCATGGAGAGCAAAAAACGGGCCTCCTGGAAGTTCTGGAAGGCTGGAAATGGACTCTTTTCGGTTTCCAGAGAGACTCCAGAGCCTGGTGAAGGCAAAAATGCCCTCCTTGCCCCCACCGTGGTGCAGGAGGCTGACTAGGTCACATCCACCACGGCCACACCCATCCAGCAATTGGGCAGAGAACTGGTTGTTAATTTTTTGGATCATAAGTCAAAGATTGCCGCCATCAGAGAATCAAAGCCACAGCAATATCAGTCCTATTTTCTCTCAGCCTTAGGAAGCAGACAATGGCAAAGCACTTCTGAAAACTTTGCCAAGAAAACTGCAGGGAGTTGTCCAGGCAATATCTGAGAATCGGACACTGTTGAACAGGGGGAGAAAAAAGAGGAAAACTTATGTTTTATCTTTGTTTAGTCCCTTTATTTAAGATGTCTAATTTGTTCCAAGTGTTGCTCAGAAGCAATAATACAGTTATTGCCAATTTAAAGTGACAGCTTGGCCCACCTCTTTTTTAAAAAACAAACAAACCCTGAATAATTTATACATATTTTAATTGTTCTGTCCTCATTAACATACTTGAAATCCCCGCGCTTTGATTGGCCAAAGCGCGGGGCTTTCCGATTGGTCAGGCGAGCCGCGCCGATTGGCTCATTAAGAATCTCCCGCGATTGGTTCGTTCAGAGCGCGGGAGATTCGAAGCGCTGCCATTGGCCACGGCTGCCGCAGCGAAAGTAATAAAAGCCGCGGGCTTTTTTCCTTTCGGCGGTTCAGTTCCAGTTTCTCAAATAAAGAGCTTTGCACTAAGTCATCGACTTCTGGCGTCATTTCGCGGACACGACACTGGCGACGAGGATGGGATCCAGACCCTGAACCGAACCCCGTGTCCGACGGAAGCCAGACAAAGC
Organism: Hydrophis major; assembly: GCA_033807585.1. Lineage (NCBI taxonomy): Eukaryota > Metazoa > Chordata > Lepidosauria > Squamata > Elapidae > Hydrophis > Hydrophis major. Next base: position 11,239,017 of record CM066333.1, on the reverse strand, counting down.
ACCGAGATGGCGAAAATCGCACCGCCCGCCCCCTTCAACCCCGCCACCGAAGACTGGGAATCGTTCTCCGACTGATTCCGCATGTACCTCGAGTGCACCGGCATGAAGGACGCCTCGGGCCCGCTAAAACGCGCCGTCTTCCTCACCCACTGCGGGACTGAAGTCTTCCAGATGGCCAAAGCGTTGGCCAAGCCCGCCGATGCAACCGCCATGGACTGGGATGTCCTTGAACCCATCCTTCGGCGACACTACGCTCCAGAGGTCCCCATCCTGATTCGGCGCAACGAGTTCTACCGGCGGGACCAGAGATCGGGTGAGAAATTAAGCGACTTCGTCGCCGAGCTGCGGCGCCTAGGGGGGCTCTGCGAATTTGATAACCTAAACAACGCCTTGAGAGACCGAATAGTGCTCGGTCTGTGGGACCCCGCCCTCCAGAGCCGGCTGATGGCTAAGGGCGACATCAGCTTAGCAGATGCCCTCACCGCAGCCGCAGCCGCAGAAGCAACCCGAACTTCTGCCGATAGCATGCGCAGACCTGACATGAGGGACCGCGGCGGAAACAACAACCCGGCAAGGTCGACCGAACAAAAAACCGAGACGACAACACACCAGGGCGATTTCCACTCGGCATCCAGCACGTCCGAAGACGAGGAGGACATCCATCGACTTCAGACTGGGCGCGACCAACGGAACCGGAGAGGTTGTAAGTCAAGGACCAACTGTGCCGGTTGCGGCGGCGACCACCCCAGGTCGGAATGCCGGTTTTTCGATTCCATCTGCCGGCATTGCGACAAAAAGGGGCACATCGCCCGGGTTTGCCGCCTGAAGAAAAACCGCAGTCCGGCTCGATGGGACCAGAGCGACCGGAGGAGGGAGAGCACACCACCCCGGACCAGAGATCGCCACTCGGACAGCCGATGGGACTGGATCGGACGATCCTCGCGAGGCGGCGACAACCGGCGGAGAGAGGAGACCCACCAGACGGTCACCATCGGCCACGCCATCACCAACGACGCCCGGAAAATCCACGTCGAGGTACGCATCGAGGGCCAGCCGTGCAAAATGGAGGTAGACTCCGGGTCCTACCTCTCCATGATTGCATGGCACGAGATAAAGCGGTTGGTGCCTACCCTCCAAAGGAGGAACGTAGACAACCAGAGACTCATTGTAAAGGACTACCAGTGAAACCGTATCCCGGTAGTCGGCACCAAAAGTTTTGACATAACGTATAAGGGGCGCACCGAACGACTCCCCCTAACGATCGTCGACCGCGACCGCCCAAGCCTACTGGGACTGCAATGGTTCGCCCCGCTCAACATCGCCCTCACGGGAGTCAACCACGTCACCAACGACGGCTGGGAACAGCGACTAGCCCAGGAGTTCCAAGAGGTCTTCGACGGAAACCTGGGCAAGTACCGAGGGCCCCTTATCTCGTTCGACCTAGACCCTAATGTCCCCCCCAAACGCCTGAAACCTAGGCGGGTGCCATTCGCACTGAAACCCAAAATAGACAAGCAAATTGATAAGCTCGTCAAACAGGGGGTACTGCAGCCCATAGACCACGCCCGGTGGGAGACCCCCATAGTCACCCCGATCAAGCCAGACAGGTCGGTGAGAATCTGTGGGGACTATAAGGCCACCCTAAATGGCGCGCTGCAACAAAGTGCCTACCCCGTCCCAATAGTGCAACACCTACTGCACTCACTGGGAGGGGGCAAGGTTTTCGCCAAGCTCGATCTCGCCCAGACATACCAACAGTTGCCGGTCGACGAGCAAACAGCAGAAGCACAGGCCATCGTCACCCACTGGGGAGCATTCAAATGCAACCGACTCCAATTCGGAGTCAGCGTGGCACCGGGCATATTTCAGAGCCTGATGGAGAGGTTGTTGCAAGGCATCAAGGGGGTGGTACCTTATTTCGACGACGTCCTAGTGTCGGCACCCAACCAAGCCGAACTAGAAAGTCGACTAAGAGAGGTCCTAACTAAATTTAAAGAGACGGGACTAAAAGTAAAGAGAAAAATGCCAACTGTGCACGGAACGAGTGGAATTCTTGGGCTACCTCCTAGACCGGCGCGGCATTCACCCCTCAAGCAAAAAAGTCAAGGCCATCAAAGAGGCCCCCACCCCTAAATCAAAGACTGAACTACAAGCATTCTTGGGGTTACTGAACTTTTACAATGTTTTCCTACCCCAAAAGGCGACGGCGGCGGAGCCTTTGCATAGGCTCCTGGACAAGGCGGCGACCTGGACTTGGGGGAAACGGGAGCAAGCCGCCTTCCAAAAAACAAAGGACCTCCTCACTTCCGACGCCGTCCTCATACAATTCAACGAGACCCTGCCTCTGGCCGTCACTTGCGACGCATCACCCTTCGGCGTCGGCGCTGTCCTCAGCCATACCCTTCCCGACAGAAAAGAAGACCCATCGCGTTCTTTTCAAGGACCCTCACCAAACCGGAGCGGAACTATAGCCAACTGGACAAAGAGGCTCTGGCTATAGTTGCCGCCATAAAACGATTCCACGAATACCTCTACGGCCGGCCCTTCACCATTATAACGGACCACAAGCCGTTGCTGGGAATCCTTGCAGGGAACCGGGCCACCCCGAACATTCTGTCTCCCCGAATGACAAGGTGGTCCGAGTTCCTGGCGGCCTACAACTACGAACTCATACACAGACCGGGTAAGACGATCTCCCATGCAGACGCATTAAGCCGCTCGCCGCTACCGGAACCCGACTCTGACCCAGCACCCACGACGACCACCCTCAGCATCGAGACCCTACCCAACTTGCCCATAACCGCATCAGACATTGCCCGGGAAACTAATAAAGACAGGCGTCTGGCGCGGGTGTTGCATTGGGTAGAGAAAGGGTGGCCGGAAAGGGACAACGACGAGTCCATCAAGACGTTTCGAAACCGCCAAACGGAACTCTCGTTGTTAAAAGGGTGCATCCTATGGGGAGACAGGGTGGTCATTCCGGACAAGCTACAGGGGAAGGTTTTGGAAATGCTGCACGAGGGGCACCCTGGCATCGTAAGGACTAAAGCCCTGGCCAGAAGTTACGCTTGGTGGCCAGGGATGGACAAACAGATAGAGGCCTGGGTAGTTAGGTGCCAACGATGCCAGGAGACAAGGCCCAGCCCACCCACAGCACCCGTCCTAGAGTGGGAAACCCCAAGGGGACCTTGGTCCAGAATCCATATAGACTTCGCCGGGCCCACAAATGGACACACCTTCCTCATAACAGTTGACGCTTACTCCAACTGGCTGGAGGTAAGCAACATGAAGACAACAACCACGGAGGCCGTGACCAAAGAACTCTGCAAACTCTTTGCAACACACGGCCTCCCAGACGTCGTCGTCTCCGACAACGGGCCCCAGTTTACCTCACTGGAGTTCGAGAAATTCCTGGCAGAAAGGGGCATCCGCGACGCACTAACAGCACCGGCGCATCCGGCGGCGAACGGTAGGGCGGAACGGATGGTCCAATTCACCAAAAAGACCATCCGGAAAATAGACCACGGGGAGATCCAAGCAAAAATCAACAGACTTCTCTTTACACAACACATAACCCCGAATACCACTACCAACAAAAGCCCAGCCGAACTACTAATGGGTAGAAAGCTAAGGTCCCCACTCGACAGGTTACACCCTACGTATAACCCGGAGCGGCCCCCAGACTCAAGCACAAAAAACCGAACGTTCGCACCCGGGGACCCCGTATATGTGAAAAACCTGACGGGAGACCCCCTATGGATCCCAGCCGTCATCACCCAAGCAACAGGCCCACACTCGTACCGGCTACAAACAGCAGACGGACGAGCGTGGAAACGCCACATCGACCAACTTAGGTCGAGGACCGCAAGCGAACCCAACTCCCGTAACGCAAGCCAAGGGGGGAGGGAATACCCAGGAGACCGAATACAAGGAAAAATAAACCAGCAGTACTCACCGAAACGCAGCCATCACGACCCCTCGCCAGAAAAGAACAGCCAAGCCAGCTCGACCGACCTGGAAAGACCGAGCGGGAGCGGCGAAACCCGTAGCTCAACCAACCCGGAAGGCCCAGGAGGGAGCTACGGAGAAAGAACCGGCCCGATCGACCAGCCGGTTCTCACAGCAGCAAGAGCAACCAAAATCCCGACCGAACCGGCCGGGATCCCGCCTACAACTGAGTTGCGCAGGTCAAGTAGAACCAGACGGAGCCCCGCCTACCTACGTGACTACGCAACGTAAGGACTGAACCAAGAGGGGAGGGGTGTTCTGTCCTCATTAACATACTTGAAATCCCCGCGCTTTGATTGGCCAAAGCGCGAGGCTTTCCGATTGGTCAGGCGAGCCGCGCCGATTGGCTCGTTAAGAATCTCCCGCGATTGGTTCGTTCAGAGCGCGGGAGATTCGAAGCGCTGCCATTGGCCACGGCCGCCGCAGCGAAAGGAATAAAAGCTGCGGGCTTTTTTCCTTTCGGCGGTTCGGTTCGTTTCTCAAATAAAGAGCTTTGCACTAAGTCACCGACTTCTGGCGTCATTTCGTGGACACGACATTAATAGAAGATTATTCTTCAGTTTTACCCCATTTACCAGTAAATTTTGGTTGTTGGGACTTTGCATTTTGTGGAATGAACTCTGATGTTTGCCAAGGAGCAAACACCTAGTTTTTATCTAATTCTTTGCTCATGTTCTAGCAAAGAGCCCTGGAACTCACTTCAGCTGTTGTCTAAGGTGAGCAGAAACACATCCATGCATACCAGTAGTGGTAATCTACTGGTTCAGCCTGGTTCTGCTGAGCCAGTACTGGCGATGAGCAGCAAAGACCGAACCAGTTCTCTACACCGCTGTGCTGTTGGGCCCACCTGGGCTCCCATAGTCACGTTTATCCTCCGCTTTTGAAGCACAGCTGCTTTGCATGGCTACAGGGCAGCTGCTGAAGCTCCGGGAGAGTGTAGGTTTGTAGGCGGTGAGTTGAAACACCTCTGCACCTGTGCAAACTGGTTAAAAGGGCCCAGCAAAGATTATTCTACCTGAGACTTCTCAGAAAACAACAACTGAATGAAAAACTGCTGGTGACCTTCTACTGCTGCACCAGAGAGAGTATCTTAACTTACTGCACCTGTGGATGGTTTGTCAATTGCACAGTGGGAGATAGGAAAGTGCTCCAGAGGGTTAACTCATTGCCCAGAGGATCACGGGCTGCCCTCTCCCCTCTTTGGAAGAGCTTTATAGCTCCTGCTGCCTTAAGAAAGTTCAAAACATCCTCAAAGATCCATCTCATCCTGGGAATCCTTTTTTTGAACTATTACCATCTGGCAAACGGTACAGGATAATAAAAACAAGGACAAATAGGCTGAAAAACAGCTTCTATCCCAGGGCAGTAGCTCTTTTGAATTCTGTTGTATAGTGCAGTGTTGGTGTAGTGTCAGGGATGTTCGGTTCAATGTTTGAAGGGTGAAGGATGTGTGTTTGTGTTTATTTTCATGGTCATGATGTGCACTGAAGATGGTGTTTGATTTCGTTGTATGAGGTGCAATGACAATAAAAGTAAACTAAACAGATGCCTCTGCGCCTGCACAAAGTGTGCATTTGGTACACGTACACAAAGTATGCACATGTGCCAAGCACCCCCACCAAGCCACGCCCATCGAACCGGTGGTAATCTCACCACTGATGCATACCCATAGTACTAAGCCTTATTTTTACTATATATATGTCGACAGCAGCAAGAGTATTGTGTGTACAAAAAATGGAAGGACACTTTGATTCCTATCATGGATGAAAGGTTGCAGAAGTGGATGCCGTTGGCTGAAATGGCAAAATTGACTATTTTGATTAAAGAAAAGAACTTAAGCACTTTTGTTTCCACATGGCAGACCGCTTCTGAACTTTGTACTTGGAAAAGAATGAAACTCTGACTTTGGGTTTTTACCGATTAGATTGACAGATCTTCATAGAAATGGCTTGTTTATATTATTATGAAAAAAAAAAAAACAAGTTGTGATTTGATATTAATGCCCCATTTTACTGCAAAAGAGAGAGTCAGAGGTCAATGTCTCTTTTTCTTTTTTTCCTATCCTTCCTCACTTCTCTTCCTGCTCTTCCTCCCCACCATTCTATTTACTCTTGTATTTTGCACCTTATTTATCTTATAATTAAAATGTTAACCTGGAAAAACTAGCCTTCTTTGATAACTTCTAATAATAATGCCCATCACTGCCACACAGGTTTCAGAGCTGTAACAGAGAGTGACTGGGTTTTGTGAAAGAGAAGTGCCCTACAGTGGCCAAATATTTTTCCCCCATACCAAAATAAAACTGCAGGTTATTTTTGGGCACAGCAATTTTTCTAACCTTGGTTAAAAGGGGCCTTCGGATACTCTACACCAGGTGGGGGAGCTGTCTGAATAGTAACAGGCATATTACAGGGTTCCCTGTTCAAGCTACATTCTGGTGAGACAAACAGCATTACCAACTATCAACTTTTCCTAAATTGCAAACCTTACAATGTACATGGTTCTCTTTGTCTGCTGCTTACACATGCATGCACACACACGTGTAAGCATACATCTATATATATATATAAAAGCAAAATACCACTCACACATCATCACAAAATCTCCAGAACCGTAAAGCCTACAAACTTGAAATTCGCCATATATATATTCCTCTTGGCTTCTAGATGCTCACTAAAAAAGGATTTTTTGAAATGACCATCAGAGCATTAGTATTTCTCATATTATTATTAACACGGTCTGATGCTAAGGACTTCTACTCCCCCTCCCCACCTGAAAAGAAATCTGTTCCAAATGCAAAACACAAGCAGAGAAGTTTCAGTTTTAGTTTCACAGCAGCAACCAGCTTTAATACAGATCAGTTGAGCTAAGCCATGCCCAGGCTCCTTGCTGTCTCCTTCTTGCTCATACAGCAAATATTGCTTCAGTTTCCAAACAGCCCTCAACTCTCTCACACACTGACAGGACACTAGCCAGATGAATATCAATGGATGCTGGTAGGCAGAGGCACAATTCCTCCCCCCTTTATTTTCCTTCCCCAAAACTAAGCCTAATCACATAGTTTCGTAGCAAAGCACAGGTATCGAGCTAGTACATGTATATATGACAGAGTTTAATGATTGGCAGGCTGTGAACATCTAGTTTATTCCACGTTTATCTTTGCTACCAACTTCTACTGAACAAGAGCTGAAACAGCATTGAGATGTAAAATGCCATGCACTTTATGGATTCAAATTAATGCATTCCCACACACTGGGAAATTAATGGAATTTGCAAATCCCCTATTAACAAAATTTTGCAAAATACTGCATTTGTCCTCTTCACTTTAAAGGGATAATTTTCAAACTGTATCCTGTTGGTGGTTATTGGAATAGAGACAAACGAAATCCTTCCTGGAGTTCAAAAGAAATTTGAGAGAGATTTATCTGGGAAGACAGCTGGACAATATCTGGCAAGCACTGAAGTGAAGGGAGATTTCTGTTGGCTTCGAAGCAGGACTTATATTTCAAGATTTTGCATCCATGACATTTCACCCCTGTAGGAATTTTACAAAACTCTCCTAATTATTCAGCCAATTTGGAGGGAGAACACAAACAGAAAAGATCATGTCTGTGGAACATGTGAAAATGGGTAATATTTTTGCAAAAAGCGTTTTGATGAATTGCACAGTCATCAAAGTAAGGATTATAACCTATGCTCAATAGATAAAATATTGGGATAAATGTCAAGCAGCTTACATTTTCCCCCCTTTTGAAAACTAAATTGCTAGTTGCTCAATGTTATAAGTGTTTGGAGCACAGGGAAACTTAGCCAGTAGCTGTATTAGAAAACATATCAGGTAAAAGTTTATAGGTTGAAAAAACAGGAAGATCAATTGTTATCTTGTCTCATACGTGATAACTTTTCTCTATCGATTTACAGGATTTGTAGGAATTATGGGAGTAGAAAGTATTGATGCGCTGTTCATGATTATTTGTTTTGGTTTTAACATGTTTCTGATGTGTTTAATTATGTCTTGGTCTTCCCCCCACCCTTTTAAGTAGCAAAACAAGTGTCCCCCATTCCAGATGGGATGGTCACCAATGACCCCAGGATGCAGCAATGACTGTAAATACAAGTCAGTTACCAAGCACCCAAATTTTGGCCCATGTGACAAGTACAAAGACCAATTGTTAGTCATTTTTTTGCAGGACTGTTGATAACTTTGAACCGTCATTAAACAAATGGTTATAAGTTGAGAACTACCTGAACAAGCTTTGAAAGCATCTAACACAGGGGTCTCCAACTTTGGCACCTTTTAAGACTTGTGGACTTCAACTCCCAGAATTCCTCAGCGGCTGAGGAATTCTGGGAATTGAAGTCCACAAGTCTTAAAGTTGCCAAAGTTGGAGACCCCAAACCTAGTGACATTTTTTTTTTCAACTCAGGGGATCAAAAAGGCCAAGGTTTTTTGACTGTGGAAATTGGTACAGGTAGTCCTCAAAATATGACCAATCAAGTTATAACAGACCTGCCAAAAAGCTAGGTATGACTGGGAGGCTGTTAAGGGCTGTAGGTCTCAACCTCCTTCCCATCCAGCCATCTAGGGCAGTAATGGTGAACCTTTTTGTTGTGGTGCGGTGAAAGTGCATGCACGCCGGCACCCACAATGCAATGTGCCTCGCCCCCCCTGTGCATGTGTGCACATCCCTCCCCACCCTCTTACCTGCACTGTGTACTCAGCTGGTTTTTGGCCCATTTGAGGCTCGAGGGAAGCCTCTGCAGCCTTTGGAGGCCGAAAAATGGACCTTCCGGAAATACCGGAAGTGCCAAAATGGGCCCGTTTTTCAGCCTCCAAAGACTGCAGAGGCTTCCCTCGAGCCCCTGGGAGGGCGAAAACAACCTCCCCCGAGCTCCAGAGGCCCTCCGGAGGCTGAAACCAAGGACTTCCGGTATTTCCGGAAGGCCCATTTTTTTGGCCTCCCGAGGCTGCAGAAGCTTCCCTCGAGCCTCCAGGAGGGCGAAAAAGGCCTCAAATGGGCCAAAAATCAGCTGGGAAGCACTTGCATGCACAGTGCAGGTAAGTTTGGCTAAGGCTCACGTGCTTACACAAATGTCTCTGCGTGCCATAGGTTTGCCATCACAGATCTAGGGGATTTGCAAGACTCGGCATGTTCCTCGGCCCATGGCAACCTCATGCTATTCTAAAAGCAGGTATATTCTCTCAATTTTTTTTTAAGGCGGCTTCCCAAACAAAAGGAGGCCCTGATAGGCTCATAAGGGTGGAGGTTGCCTCACTTAACAGCTGTCACAACATGCAATGGTAATGCGCAGGCTCCATTAGGGCCATTTCTTGAAGACTATCTGTATTGATCTGTCTCTGCAGTATGTTTACTGAGGGGTTCTTGGTGCTCTCCGAACTTGGTTGCTTTCTCGCAGACGTTTCATTACCCAACTAGGTAACATCATCAGTGCTAAGACCCCTCATTTCAACACTGAGCTACAAACAGTCTCTTTTATTGGTATATTTACTCGACCTCAATTTAAGGAATGATGAAGGATGCTTCTGCTACAATAGGTGGGCAAAAGGTGAGATCTTTGTTAGTGTCTGTCTATCATGAATCTCCAAAACCACACGCTCAGAGTGCAACTTGCAGCCACGGACAACATAACATGCCACATTAAGCTGCCAATTCAGGTTCTTAATTTTTTTTCCCCTTAAAAGAATCTTAAGATATAATCAATCGGTCTGTGGATGGAAAAAAAACACAACTATAACAGAAAGGGACACGAAGGCTTCCATAATCAATAAAAACTGTACACAAAGCTTTTCATTTTTAATAAAATGTTGTGTAATTACATCTTTTTTTTACAAACGGAGAAAGATTTGCACTGAAGCATTGGTGTCAGAGCAGGCAGGCTCTCCACATGTGCTGAGCCTGTAATATCAGTGATTCCTAGACATTTCTAGGACCCAAATTTTGGGGACTGTTGATCTAACAGCATTAAGGAGCTTCAAGGTTTGTGGACAATTCAATTGTCTCCCGAGATTGTTGCAAACTTCCCCTTCAGAACCAGAACTTGTGGGGAAATTCTGGATGAAGCTACAAGAACTGCCCTTTATAATTTTTTTTTTTTAACAAGGAAAATGGCATTTCTGCAACCTTCTAATCATCTGGTTCTTGCTTTTCTTCTTTGCTGATCCTTTCAGCTTCTTCCAACTTCTATCCCAGAGCTTCTTTGGGAAGAAATTGTTCAACTTTCACATCTAAGGCTTCACTGGTTGAACTTTGAATGCTCATACTTGTTACAAAAGGACCTTAAATAAAAAGAGAGAGAGAGAGAGAGAAAGAAAGAGAGCGGAAGAAGAGGGAGCAAGAATTCAGCTTATTTTATGATCTAACATGGACAATATTGTACAGAATCATTAAAAGTACTGCTTGAAATGGCAACTCTAAGCAAGAATAAACAGCTACGAGTTTCTCATATGTCAGGGAAAGAGATTTAAGCAAATACAGGTAGTCCTCGAGTTATGACGGGTTCCTTAGCAACCAATGGATCTCTCCAGGCTACTTACAACCCAGGTTTGAAGTTCCGACAGCCAGCCTCTCCCACCAATCAAATAATTGCATTTTTGATGCTGGGCCTTCATTTCGATTGTCCTGCAACCACGTGACCATGATTTATAACTTTAAAAAAAAAACCCACAGAAACTGGGATTAACTTCCAGATTTTGGCAAGAAATACCCATCGGCTAAAATGTATTTGCTTAACAACCGTTGTCAGGGTTCTGGCGATTGCCCTAATTAAATCATGATCCTCGAGTCAAGCTTCAAAAGAATCCATAAGATTTATCAGGAGGAACATGTCGGCATTATCCCAGTTGAAGCCAACTCTGACACATGTAATTCATGGACACCTGTGGCCCTGTTTCCCCCCTCTCCCCTGGGTGTGTCATACATCAGATTCTCCAACAAAGCACGTTCAGGGGCTGTGTGTCATCAATCACACCAGAGGTGGCACTCAGCAGGTTCTGAACAGTTCTGGAGAACCAGTAGTGGAAATTTGGAGTGGCATGGAGAACCGGCAAATGCCACCTCTGACTGGCCCCGCCAACCCCATCTCTTCTCTGTCGCAGCTGATTGGCTGGGTCTTCTTTGGTTGCCCTGCACAGGAGAACGGAGCTGGAAAGCAGGTTAGTGGGGTGGGGAGGGAATGGGGATTTTGCAGTATCCTTCCCCTGCTATGCCCACCAAGACACACCCACAGAACCGGTAGGTAAAAAAAATTGAATCCCACCACTGAATCCCACTCTCCCATGAAGGATTTTCCTGGGCAGAAGATCTAGTAGCCTAGCTGCAATCTTTGTAAGATAAGCGTGGAATGTACTTCTGATTTTTCTCTTTCCCCTGCTCCCCCAAACTTATGGCAACTGGGGAACAGGCATGTTTTACGAGTGGACAACCATTTTGTTCACTTAACAACCTGCAGTGATTCATTTAACTTCCACAAAAAAAGGTTGTCAAAATCAGGCACGGACATGTGATGACTTAACGACTGGCCACACTTTTGACTGCCATCCTGGACTCGATTATGGTCATAAGTCGAGGACGACCTGTATTCAGTGGTTCTATTTAAAACCAGTATGATTTATAAGACTGTGTTTAATCGTGGACCAAACTTGGCACATTATGTAAAATATATTACTGCTTTCAATGACAGGAAAACATGCTAAGTTTCTCAAGTCCTTGGCAACCTTGTTCAGATCCAGAAAGGCCCTGGGAGTCAAAAAGGTTAACAAGGGAAGGAGGCAGGGCATATACTATTGATTTATTAACCAAAATTTCAAATTAATTTAAACATCGCTGTATTAGCTGGACCGACCATGAGTTTTCATGCATTGTCTGATACACTTAGAGGCAGAGGTGGGGCTGCTGGGGGTTCGCAGGGTTTCGGAAGAGCCCCTAGCTAAGATTCTGTGCAGTTCGGAGAACCCCCAAATCCCACTCCTGTCTGGGCCCCGCCCGGACTTCCCCTCCCCGGAGTCCCCAGGTGGCCCATTTTGAGTGCAGGTAAGCGCACGGAGGCTCAGGGAGGGTGAAAAACGGGCCTCCCGGAAGTTCAGGAAGGCCGGAAATGGGCCCGTTTCTGATTTCCAGAGAGCCTCCGGAGCCTGGGGAGCCCATTTTTGCCCACCTGGAGGCTCAAGGAAAACCTCCGGAACCCGGGGAAGGCAAAACCCCCACCACCACCAAGGTGCAGGAGGCCGACTAGGCCACGCCCACAATGGCCACGCCCACCCAGCAACTGGGCAGAGAACTCTCTGCTAAAATTTTTGAAGCCCACCCCTGCTTATGGATAGCCCTTGAGTTATGACAATTGAGCCCCAAACGGATGTCGCCAGGTGAAAAATAAAGTGAGTTTCTCCTCTTTTGCGGCTTTTCTTGCCATGGTGGGTAAATGAATTGTTGCATTTATTAAGTTCGGGTGTTAAAGTGACTCCTGATTCCCCACTGACTCTGCTTGCTTGTCATAGGGATGCTGCCAGTCGTAAGTGTGAAAAAGAGAAGTCACCCTTTTTCAGAGCCGTGGTAAATTTGAACAGTCACTAAAGGAACTGTTATAAGTTGAGGACTACCTGTATTGACCTCAAAAACAAAAAGGAGGAAGAATAATTTCCAGGGCTTGAACCCCTTTTCAAAACAGCAGCAGAAAAAAAAAAAACATCCACTACTACAGATTTACAACTGTTTAGTGACCGTTCGAAGTTACAATGGCACTTACAGTGACTTACAGCTGTTCTACACCCAACTATTGCAGTATCCTCATGTTCACATGATCAAAATTCAGACACTTGGCAACTGACTCCTATTTATGATGGTTGCAGCGTCCCGGGGTGTGTGTGTGTGTGTCATATAATCCCCTTTTGAGACCTTCAGACAAGCAGAACTCAATGGGGAAGCCAGATTCACTTAACAACCATATTACCAATTTAGCAACTGCGGTGATTCACTTAACAAACGGTGACAAGAAAGGTCACAAAATGGTCAGAATTCCTTTAACAAATTGTCTTGGTTATCAACAGAAATCTGGGACTGAATTGTGATCGTTAAGTCAAGGACAACCTGTATTTTGTTTCCTCCAAACTCTGCAGAAAAAAAACAACTCGACAAGCCATTCTAATCCCCGTGTGTCATTGCAGGGAGAAAACAGCTTAACTGATACCCTCAAAAGAGCTGGAACAGACAAAGTCAAGTCCTTGAAAACGGTCACATATTGTTCTGACGCCAAAACAAAACGATGCGTTGTGCCCTGACCTTAAAACAAAATTCTCAGAACCCCAAACATTTTGCTTGGAACATCTGATACGGTTCTTCAAGGCTGTTCAAAACATTTCCAAGATAGGAACTTCCTGCGCAAATGTTTCCCATTCTGGCAGGGAGAAATTATTTTTCTAACTGAGTAATTCTGTGGGAAACAAAAACGGGACTTTTCAGGGTAATAATTTTGCCACTTTAAAGCAGAAGGTTATTCTTAAAAAGTCCTCCCAAAACAACTTCTTTAAAGAATGAAAAAGTTTTTGAGACATTTCCCTTGGAAGGGAGGAAGGAATATTGCTGTGAAGTGAAATTATTAGCAATAGCATTATTAAGCAATTTCTGCTTGACATTTTCCCTGTTACTGTTCTTTATTGCTTTGTGTGACAATGCATGTTATTTTTTAAAATAGTTTTCTCCTTGAACCTAGCGAAATGCTTTCCCCCAACTTATATTCATTTGGGTAATACCATTTGCTATCAGCATCAATTAAGATTTTTTTTTAAAATAGAGTGGCTCACCATGTTTTGAAGGTTTGTGTTTGCAAATGTCTTTAATAATACTGTCCAGATTAGCAAGTATCTGATCATTAGGCATGTCCAGCTGAAAAAGTGAATGCAAAAATAAAGGAAAAGAAAACATTAAATGATGTTAGGTTTATAAAAATTATGGGGACCGGGCTAAATACTTAATCAATGCATTGAGCTTTTATTTAATAAAAAGAGAAACATTTTCTCATCAATTAAAGACTATAAGTGCTGTTAATATCATTAGTGTCTTTAGCCCAGTAATACCCTGTTGTGAAAAAAACAAAGGCGTTTTCTAATTTTTATTCAAAGTCAATCACTGTAAGTTATGTATAGCGCAATATTTCTCAACTTTGGCAAATTTAAGGTGCGAGGGCTTCAATTCCCAGAATTCTCCAGCCAAAGGGAAGTTGGACAACTGTCTTGGTTAGCTATCAAAATTTTGGGCTCAACTGCAGTTGTAAGTTGAGGACTACCAGTATAGATTTACTTAATGGCCAGTTTATAAACCATTTCACTCACATAGAGCGAGAAATGGCAACCTGGTCAGATTTCAGCAGCAAATAATAACAACAGCAAAATATATATTGCGATTTGCAAAGTTGAAGTTGAGCGACTATGGAGGAAGAAATCAATGGCTGTACCAATAGCAACAGCAGCACTTGGGGCAATACCCAAAGGGCTGCCAAGATACATGGAAATTTTGAACTTATTAGATCTGAATATCCGGACTGCAAAAAAAATCACTCTGCTCAGAGCTGCGCTTACCGGATACCGGTTCACATCGGTTCAGGCAAACAGGATGTTAATTTTAAATCTGGTTCTCCAAATCGGTAGTTGCAATGACTCGCTGGCCCTGCCCACTCCCCTCCCTTCCCAGGAGTCTCCACGTGGCCTGTTTTGGATCCCAGGTAAGTGTAGGGCCCACGCAGAAGCTCGGGGGGAGGGGGGGGAACAGGCCAAGAACAGGAAGTTCTGACAGGCCAGAAATGGGCCCGTTTCTGGCCTCCAGAACCCAGGGAGGCTATTTTTGCCTTCCTGGAGGCTTGAGGAAAGTCTTTGGAACCAAGGGAGGGCAAAAAATGGGCCTCCCAGAAGTTCCGGAAAGAGTCCAGTTTCTGGCCTCCAGAGGGCCTCCGGAGCATGGGGAGGCTGTTTTTCGCCCTCTTGGAGGCTCGAGGAAAGCCTCTGGGTTCCAGGGAGGGCAAAACACCCTCTCCCGCCATGGTGCAGGAGGCTGAATAGGCCATGCCCACCATGGCCATGCTCACCCAGCAACTGGGTCCAGAAGGAGTTGCTAAAAATTTTGAAGCCCACCCCTGGAACTGCTTATATTCAGATGTTACCTTAACAGCTCTTAGGTCTTTGGTTGGGACTTGAGCTGTTAAGTTTTTACCAGTCCCAGACTGCGAATCAACTTGAAGATTAAATCTTTAATAATAACAACTACTACTCCAGCTAAAATGGATGAAATCTCGCTAATTTTGTCTTTCTTGCCTGGAATTTGAGTCAAACTCTATGAGAGAACAGTACTATAACTTTGTGGCAAAATTTTTAGCTATTTCTGAATGTTTTAACTTAAAGTTGGACTTCCAGAGGTGCCATCTGATTCAAGCCTGTGCTTTAGAGTATTTTAAAATTATCTTTCAGGATACAACATTTGCAGCATGGTGAAGATTATTTAAACATGGGAAAACCAACCGATGAGGAAATATTACGCGCAGCTCTTTAGCAATAAGGATTATGGTACGTGCCTCTACCTTTGGCGTAAATTTCAGAAGGAAAACTCTATTAGCAAGCATATAATGACTTGCTAAATATTCCCTAATAGGTTGCACTAACAAATATGTTTTGCTGAAGGACCCATTTCAAAAAAAGCAAAAGTGGAAATGGAAATGGAAAGAAACAAAGCAGTGTGTTGGTGCTTATTCTTGTTCAAACGATTTTTAATACATGATTAAACTCCCCTCCAAGCTGAACTCACAGCCAAATTATTGGCCAAAGGGCCTCGTGAAAACGTACCATTGCAAACGGGGTTTGGATAAGGTTGTCGTTGGTCACTGCATATTCATGGCAGATTTTGAAGAAATTAAGTGTCTCGGGGATGTTGTAAGTAATGGTACCTGTTTCAAAACAAAATGAAAACAAAACAAAAAAAAACCCCCCAAAGTAGAATTAAATTCATCTTACATATCTGACATTCAATGTAGGAGCAAACCAGCTATTCTGCCATTTTTCTTTCCAACTGGAAAGAATTACAGAAGACAATGGGCCAAGCACAATCTAAAAGACTGTGAAGAATTCCATGTACGCAACAAAGCTTATAACAGAGTAACAGAGTTGGAAGGGACCTAGGTGGTCTTCTAGTCCAACCCCCTACGCAAGCAGGCGTGGGTGTCCAGTCTCTTCTTAAAAGCCTCCAATGATGGGAGCACCCACAACTTCTGAAAGGTAAGCCCTTCCACGGGTTAACTGCTCTTACTGTTAGGAAATTTATCTTTTACGTCTAGGTTGCTTCTCTAGTTTCCATCCACTGCTTGCTGTCTTGCCTTCCGGTGCTTTGGAAAATAGATTGATCCCCTCTTCTTTGTGGCAGGCCCTCAGATATTGGAAGACTGCTCTCGTGTCACCCCAGCCCTTCTTTTCACTAGATTAAAGGTAAAGGTTCCCCTCGCACAAGAATGCTACTCATTTCTGGTTCTAGGGGACAATGATTATCTCTGTTACAAAGCCAAAGAGCCGGTGCTGGCAGAAGACGTCTCTGTGGTCATGTGGCCGGCATGACTAAATGCCAAAGGTGCATGGAACACTGTTACCTTCCCACCAAAGGGCTCCCTATTTTTCTACTTGCATTTTTTTACGTGCTTTCGAACGGTTAGGTTGGCAGAAGCTGAGACAAGTAACAGGAGCTCACTCCATTACGTGGTGCTAGGGGACTCGAACCGCCGAACTGCCAACCTTTCCTATTGACAAGCTCAGCGTCTTAGCCACTGCATGCCTTCATCTTTACTCGATTAGACATACCATATAAGTTTAATATGTTCCTAATATCAATAACAAAAAACAAGGAAATGTCAAGTCATTGTTTACTGATTGATAGTTGGTTATGTATGAACTGTTGAAGTCATTTCTGTAAGGAAGGTAAAATGAAGAAAATGTCTTTTACAGTTCAATCCTACGTAACCCTGTTTCATCTAATGCAGAGGTCCCCAGTCCCAGGCCAGTACTTTATGGAACTTTGTTTTTATATATGATAACAGCCTCGGGACTTTTTATATGCCTAACATTGAAAAGATTTGATATTACGGATATGGAAGAGTGGATGGTGAAGTTGATGAGAGTTGCTGAGATGGTGAAACTGACAGTTTTAATGAGGGGAAAATACATTAATTTTAAAACCGATTAGAAGCCCCCTCTGGATTGTATGGGTGAAATGGGGGAAAAAATGAAATTATGATATATGGATTTGATGATTAGAAAAAGTGGTAAATAATAGAAAATATAAAAGTTATGTTCCAAACTTAGAAAAAGATGCAAATTTACACTTATATCTATTGTAAAATAGTCAGGAGTCATTTCTTTTTATTTCTTTTTTTTCTTTAGGATTTGCTTTCTTTCAGTCTCTAATATTTTCCCCTCCTTTCTCAGTTATTAGTTGTTAGTTTTTCTCTCTTTATTTTGAACTTTTAATACAGTTATTTTTTTTTTAACCAAAAAAGAAAAAGAAAAGAAACATCCTTTTCTCACCGTTTTTCATGGAAGGGTACTTTTGTTTCAGAAAATTCCTCAAAGGATTAATTTTTGTTGTTATTTCAGGTACTGCGATATAAAAATCTGCTCCGATTTCCTCATTTAAAATCTGAAAGCCCGTAAAAATAAAATAAAAGGGAGATTGGACATGATTTACCATTTTGGCAGTTATCATATATATGCAACACAAGCAGCTATAAAAATACATATAACTTTTTTCATATTCCCTTTGCGACAAATCTAGCATCTGCAGACATAAAATTAAGAGTATTTTAATTTTCCCTTAAATAGAGCACAATCTCTTTGCAACCCTTTAAATTTGAAAGAACAGAATTATCTGAGCTGAAATTAAAAATAATGAGAGTTCAGCTCATTACCAGATAGAAATTTCTCCTTCGCGTTTGTGGAGTGCACGCCACGATTTACCACCGCCTGACAACCATCCTCAAAAAGCACGCTATGTTCAGGCGTGATTTTCAGAAGCTGTGTGATAATGGGGTACGCTCTCATGTGGCCTCCAGAAGTTGTGTGAGAGGGCTGGGCTCTTGTGCAGCCTCTGGAGTCCCCCAAAATTATGTCAAGGAATTGTGTAGCAACTGTCTGATGAATTAGGAGACACTAATGCAGATAGCTAGCTAGCTAGATGCTCTCAAAAGTGTACACATACATAACATACATATAGATATGCTATATACAGAAAAAACAATGGCTACCAACCTGCATTTCAAGGACCTGTATACTGCACGAGTCAAAAAGAGGGCTGTAAAAATATTTACAGATCCCTCACATCCCGGACAAACTGTTTCAA
Source organism: Hydrophis major (assembly GCA_033807585.1). Classification (NCBI taxonomy): domain Eukaryota; kingdom Metazoa; phylum Chordata; class Lepidosauria; order Squamata; family Elapidae; genus Hydrophis; species Hydrophis major. Next base: position 11,220,628 of record CM066333.1, on the reverse strand, counting down.
CTCCTACCCTGAAAACGATGCTATAGAGCATTACACACTAAAACAACTAGACACAAGAACAGTTTCCCCCCCAAATGCCATCCCTCTGCTAAACAAATAATTCCCTCAACACTGTCCAACTATTTACAAAGTGTACACTACTATTACTGTTAATCTTCTCACCACTCCTTATCACCCATCCCCTCCCACTTGTGACTTTATGACTGTAACTTTGTCGCTTGTATCCTCATGATTTGTATTGACTGTTTCCTAGTATGATTTGATTGCTTATTGTACCCTATGACTATCATTAAGTGTCATGCCTTATGATTCTTGACGAATGTATCTTTTCTTTTATGTATACTGAGAGTATTTGCACTGACAAATTCCTTGTGTGTCCAAACACACTTGGCCAATAAAGAATTATGTTCTATTCTATTCTAAACGTACCTATGTATATAGCTACACACTATATATGTATGTGTGTGTGTGTGTGTGTACATCTTCATCTGCAATTGAACTGAAAGAGCATTATTTTTAATTTCAACTCAGATAATTCTGTTCTTTCAAATTTAAAGGGTTGCAAAGAGATTATGGTGTGTGTGTGTGTGTGAATACTTGAATGGTCATTAAATAAAAGGTTTAAGTCTAGAACTACCTGTACACAGGAGATTTCACACACACACCCTTCAAAGTGAGTCATTTTCCAACCTTAACCAAGAAATGTTAAGTATTCCTTCCGAGTTTAAAAAAGAAAGGAGGACGTACATTAGCAACAGAGTTCTAAAGAGAAAGCAAATGTTTATTTAATAATAAAAATAAAACTCTCCACAGAATTTTCCTGCAGCAGCTTCAAACAATTCACCCGGTGGTTTGATTCAAAGTTGGGAGAGAGTGCTGCAAAGCCTGACAAGTAGAACTGTCTGTTCTGGGTAGGACCTTCAAAAATCTAGAGAATTATGTTTTGGACACAGAAGTTAAATCCTTAAGTCTCTCAGCAGCTGTCGGCGTTTCTTTTTTATTTTCCCAGAAGAAAAACTTATTATTTATGGCTACAGGGCTTCCTTGTAAAATGTATGTAGAATATCAGGGGAATTCCTAAGAAGCCAAAGGAAAAAAAATCCAAGTAAGATTTCTAAAAGTCAAAACAATGGATTTTCGGTGATTTATATGAGTCTTAGACTCCTATCTGTAACTAGATGAAACAAAGCTGCAAATAGAGGAAATCTTGTTGATTGCTAAAACAGCCTAGTGACCATCAGCTGCAGAATTCAACTTTCATTTCAACAGCATTAATGTTTTTCCAGATGCAAAGAACTGACACATCTGCAGTTTTCTGAACAGAGCCCACCCAGGCTCTTGCATATAGTAGAAGGGTTGAGACAGTCCTAGGCTCTGACCCCCAGAAAAACTTACAAAGAACTAACTGAGCTGATTTCAACAAAGATTAAAAGTTTGTACGTAGTTTAAAATACCGGCTTAATTAGCTCGATTCCTCCTACTATGGCAGCTCCATTTTCTGTTGCTAGGTTTGCTTCTTTTGGATCCTAAAAGGAAAATAAAAACCATTTAGCTAGAAGACACCGGGAATACCGATAGTCCTCGACTTACAATCACAACGGAGCCCCAAATTTCTGTTGCTAAGTGAGACAGTTTTAAGTGAGTTTTGCCCCACGCTGTGGTCCCTTTCACTGCAGTTGTTAAGTTAGCAACAGGGTCTTTAAGTGACTCTGGATTTCCCCATTGACTTTGCTTGTCGGAAGGTCGCAAAAAAATCCCGTGACCCCGGGGACACTGCAATCGCCGTAAGTAAGAGTCAGTTGCCAAGCATGTGATTCTGGGGATGCTGCAATGGTCGCAAGTCACTTTTTTCCAGTACCGCTGCAACTTTGAACATCAATAAAGGAACTGTTGTAAATCAAGGAATGCCAGTATTATTTCTTTGCATATTAGAACCCACAAACCCAATGGGAAAAATAAGTTGGGAAGATTGCAAGTTGCTCTCCTAACTTTCTCAGCCTTTATACCTTTGCACTGTACCAACCCTTGCCTTCCTGCATTTGCACCCTGCCACACCATCCATCCCCCCTTCACACTCGTTACCTGGGAATCTCTCCACTTCACGCTTAATACCTCACGTGTCTTGTGGGCACAATAACAACCGGAGCTGCCAAAATTGCAGCTAAGCATTGCGGCCCCATGACATTGTGCCTTACAACTTTGTTGTTCTGACCAGCTCCCCAAACACGACACTGAACCCTATGAACTCAAAGATTCCTTTATTAGGAGCGCCAGCAGCCCAGGCAAAAAGTTTCTCTCTCATTGCAGGCTAACATGTCCATCCAGCTGGAAGATGAATAGTTGTCTGTCACATCTATTCATCTCCGCCCCCTGCCTTTTATCCCCAGAGCTAGGGTGGGGCTTTGTTGCAGTGGTGGCTCTTCCTTCCCAAGGACCGGCTCATAGATTTCCACTGCTCTCCTCTCCTCAGGCTAACATGTCCATCCAGCTGGAAGATGAATAGTTGTCTGTCACATCTATTCATCTCCGCCCCCTGCCTTTTATCCCCAGAGCTAGGGTGGGGCTTTGTTGCAGTGGTGGCTCTTCCTTCCCAAGGACCGGCTCATAGATTTCCACTGCTCTCCTCTCCTCAGGCTAACATGTCCATCCAGCTGGAAGATGAATAGTTGTCTGTCACATCTATTCATCTCCGCCCCCTGCCTTTTATCCCCAGAGCTAGGGTGGGGCTTTGCTAGCAGTGGTGGCTCTTCCTTCCCAAGGACCGGCTCATAGATTTCCACTGCTCTCCTCTCCTCTGCCTTTTGTGCAGTGTCAGGCACTGGACCCAGCCGTTCCTCCTCTTCCTCATCAGCCACCTCCAGACCTGATGGACGGCCCAGGCTCCATCTCACTCTCTCTTTCTCTGCCAGCTCGATTGCCTCTTCCCCCTCAGAGCTCCCAGATTCCCTTGATGCTGACCCTACCTCCCACGCCTCTTCCTCTGATTCAGCTGCTGGTGGGGCCGGCGGCTGACAGGCCACAACAAAGGGTGTCAAATTCACATTGTCACGGTGTCATGTGACGTATCGCAACTTTTCTCCCCTTCGCTAAAACAGGTGTGGGCGTGGCCAACGTGTGACAACATCCAGGCCGCATGTTTGACACCCCTGCCTTACAACCACAGCAAACCCAGTTCCATTTGCTGTCATAACCCGAGGACTACCTGTACTCTTAATCCCATCCTCCCTAAAGATTTCATTTGCTCTAAGGATTTCTATTGCCCATGATTAAGGATACTTTAAGGCAGACTGGGCATTTTACGGTCCAAGGGGCACATCCTGTCCATGGGTGGTCCCAGCCCAGCCCATGACACTGGGGTTAAGGGATGGGGGCAGGACATCGCCAGCATCGGGATGGGGCATTGGTAACAGGTGAGGCAATAATACGGTGTTGGTGGAGGGAGTGGGGTTGTGTCGGCAGTGGGTTGGTCGGTGGGCAGTGTTGGCAACGGGGGTGTTAGTAGTATCGGGTGGAGTGGCAGCATCAGGAGCAGGGCAGCAGCAGCCCTCCATAACAGTCCCCGTTTTTCATGTAGCCCCTTGGGAAAATTAATTGTCCACCCCTCTATTAAGGGATACCCAAGATCCCTTTTCTATTTTCACTGAAGTGCTGTTCTTGCTGTTCACACATTAAAATCAAATAAATTTGAGTCTCTACACATAAAATAAATTTCTGACACCTTAAGCTAGGGGTATCAAAACTTGATTTAATTGAGGACTGCATCAGGGTTGTATTTGACCTCGGGGAGGGGGGGGAGGGGAGGCGTGGCCGGGGTGGGTGTGGCCAGCTCGACATCACTCGTGTCACGGGGGGCTTATGGTGGCCTGAGCACTTGAGGCCTTCCCGAGCTGGCGGGGAGTTGCAGCAGGCTATCGCAGTTGAAAACGGAGCTCGGGAGGACTGTGTGCGGCCTTCCAAAACTCCGTTTTCACTGGCAGAGGCACTATGGGCCAGTCTTTCGCTGTTTCCAGGGCAGCCCCACGAGCCAGATCTAAGCACCCCATGGCCCGGACCTTGAGTTTGACACCCCTGCCTTAAGCAAACCTCATCCACTATTCCTCATATCGTGTGGGAACAGTGTGACGTTGTACTCCACTGTAACATGCAAGTGACTGAAGTATCTTTGGCTCAATGCTCAACAGCTCACCTGTGTGAATACTAAAATCTTGGGGACGGCATCTGTGAAACGGTAAGGCAACAAAAGAGTACTAATAAATGGCCCCACAGGTTTCTGGAAGTGCAAAAGAGGGGGAAAATCCACATTATCTGATTCAACAAAACAAATACATATTTGATACATGAGACATTTATACATAGATAGCGATAGCTAGATATATAGATTATAGATGTAGATATATATCTACATATACATTTTTCAAACTGTTTCAAGAATGATTCTTAAGTTTACAGAACTCCATTCAAAGGATTAATTATAAATAAATTTTAGAAGCAGTGCCTGAAGGCATTTTTCACTGACATATTTGCTCTGCTTTCACCAAAGCTGGACCCTTTGATGTCTTTTAGATGAGTGAATTCCAACTCCCAGAATTCCCAGCAATGGCTTGACTGGAGAATTCTGGGAATTGAAGTCCATGCATCTGGAATTTGGCATGGTTAAGAAGCACACTTTTAAACTGTTCTATTGCTATGAATTCACCTTGGTTTTATGATGTGCACTATGAAGGGGATACATATTTTTTATATTTAAAAAGTTTTAATAACAGCATAATGTTATCTTGCTCTCAGGGAATGTTATGGCATAGAAAGGCAAGTTAAATAAATATATAAAGAAAAAAAACACATAAAAAAACAGGCTTTGCTTTTTTCCCCCATTTGCAATATAATAACCTCTCTGGTTTTAGTACAATTAACACCCATAAGGAGATGTTAAAAGTTATTTTTTAAAAAATTAAAAATGTATAAAACACGTTACAAAACCCAAATAACTAATAAACTGAAACCCTAAACACACGAAAACAAAATTTATTTCATCACTTCATACTTTGCAATTTAACTCAGAAAGTACTCAAGGGAACCATCGAAAATTCAAATTGCAAAGCTGTTAAGCGAGGACTACTTGTAATCATGGTTAAAAACACAGGACAATTCAAAAGAGTAAGAGAATACAATGGAGTTTAGAAAAGTTTGTCAAGCAGTAGCACTTTTAATTCCATCCTTGATATCTTGATTATTTACTTTTAGGGCTGTATGGCGCATTGTTAGAGTGCAGTACTGCAGGCTGCTTCTACTGACTACCAGCTGACTGCAATTTGGCAGTTCAAATCTCAAGGTTGACTCAGCCTTCCATCCTTCTGAGGTGGATAAAATGTGGACCCAAATTGTTGGGGGCAATATGCTGACTCTGTAAACCGCCTTGAGAGGGCTGAAAGCACTGGGAAGCGGTATATAAGTCTAAGTGCTATTGCTATTCAACGCTGTTGAAGATTTTAACCAGTATATAAAAATAGATCAACTGTTCAAAGTATCCCTCACATAACACAAACTAGTTTTTCTCCAGTCTAATTTTCTTCAACCTTGCTTATAACTGACAAAATATCTTCTGTTAATTCTTGTACTGAGAAGTGCTCTCATTTTTGGTTTAGTTTTTAAAAAAATCTTCCTTCTTAATATCATCTCAAAAATAATTCCAGCTACTCATGTTGTAGTAATGTATTAATCAGTATTCAACTGGTGGGGATCATATATGTATTGGTCTTTTTTTAATGCACTTTTTTTCTTTTTTAATGTCTTGATTGTTTTATATTTTGGGAGGGGTGTTCTTCTTTTTTGTCTCTTTTTGGATTTTTTTTTTTTGAGTTTGGTATTTTAACTTTGTCTTGAATAATATATATATATTATATATTATAATTCCAGTTACCAACTAATGCTGTAAAAAAGGGAATGTGAAGTACAAGCCAATACCTTCTTTTCCGATGTCATATCCAAGGTGATACGTGCGTGCAATTCCTGGGTGGGGGATGTAAAATCCAGTGGTTGAAATTTCTTTAAAAGCTCTAAAGCAGCTTCTGTGTCATAAACTGTTTGTTGATAACACCAGGTCAAATAAACATCATCCTTTGGTTCAAGTGGTAAAGGCAATTTATAACGGTCCTCTTTTTCCTTAGGCTCTGAAATGTTTTTTTTTTCCTGAGAGGCTTTTCTATATTTCCTAGGACTAGGTGATGATCTTTTAAGAAAATAAAAACAGATTGTTTTATGCAGCTCTGCTGAATAAATACAATAATCTTTTTTTGAAATGGCATAGATACCAGGGGTATTAAACTCATAGCCCACGGGCCGGATGCGTCACGTACTGGCCACACTCATCCATATTTTAGTGAAGGGGGGGAAGTCATGATATGTCACATGACGCCACCAGTTTGACACCCCTGGCATAGACCATCTTAGAGATGAGAGTTGCTTTAACCCACACTAAAACTAAGAAGAAAACACAACATATACCAGTGATGGCTAACCTTTCTGTCCTCACATGCCAAAAGTGTGTGCATGCAGACCAGCACCCATAAGGCAATGCATGCCACATGTCTCTGCGCATGTGTGTGACCTCCCCATGTGTGGCATTTCTGCGCATGTGCACACATCTCCTGCACGCAACCCATCCCCTGCACATGCGTGGCAGCCACCTGACAATCAGCTGGCGGGCGGGCAGTGCATGCACCTGCGCAGTGTGCCTGCTCTGGGGCGATGGCTTACGTGCCAGCAGAAATGGCTCTGCATGCCATTTCAGGCACGCATGCCATAGGTTCGCCATCACAGACATATACTATACGAAAAACCTGCTTGATTTGAGAAAACTATTTGCTATACGAAAAGAAACACTGGTGACTAGTTATCATTATTTTCAATCATGAGACATGCAGGAAAAAGAGAACCATAGACAAGAAATTAAATATAAATTAAAAGCGTTTTCACATTTGTGGATTCAGTCCAAAAACTAGAAAACATTGAACAAGTCTCCAGAGGAGCTGCTTTCCTTTCTGTGTTAATGTTCAGCTCTGCTTTATGACAAACGTCTGGAACTAGAAATTTAAATTAAATTAAACAATTTAATTATTTTCTAATAGATATAGATTATGCCAATAATAAAAGTAGAAAATATTTTAAATTATTAAATTTTAAACTTTGATTATCTACCTTGAACGGTTGTCAGAATGAAAAAAATCTGATTCCCTTAATATTTTTAACTATAACTAATATGGCATGGAGCCAGCTTTTGAACACAATTAAAAACATATTTACTATGTTTTCAAAGTACAAAGCATTATATTTATAAATGCTTCCATGGGAAGCAAATGCATTTCACAATTGCCTGGATAGTGTAGAAGAAAAAGTAGGTCATAATCACTGAATTTTACAAAATGTTAGATAGTATATTTTATAGTGGATAGTGTATTTTATATAAGAATAGATTGCATATCTGAACTCAGATACTACTGAGTTTGAAGTTTGGCCCCACTGAATATTTCTGTTTATACTCCCATGTACAGGTAGTCCTCAACAATCACAATTGGAATTGGAACATCTGTTGCTAAGCGAGGCATTAAGTGCGTTGCACCAAATTTTATGATCTTTTAGCTACAATCATTAAGCAAACCTCTTGATTGTTAAAACAATTGTTAAATGAATCTGATTCCCCCCCAATGACTTTGTTTATCAGGAATTAGTGGGAAAGTCAGAAATGGCAATCATGTGATCCTAGGACCATCTGTATGTATCTATGTATATGCATATGTGTATGTATAAATGTTTCTGTTAACTATTCAAATAAATCCCCCCTATTTACTTACTTTGCAGCATACTTTCTACTGGGAACAAGTAAGTTGGTAAAACAAGGAACCACTGCAGGATATTGAACAATTCTAGAGGAAATATGGCTAGGACTCTGAGCAAAAACTGTAAAAAGACAAAAACAGTAACAATCCAAAAATGAATTATATGGCTAGTCATGTCACGTAATTGGCATAAATTTGTATGGCTTTTCTAGACCTTTGCAACAGGAAAAGATCTATCGACAACACAGCTCTGATATTTGCAAGTAGCGTAACATGGTTTGGCAGAACTAATTAGACTTTCCAGTTCTCAAATTTAAAAATATATTTTGAATAATTGCGGGGTGGTTTTTAAAAATAAAATAAAAATTACAACTGTTTACCTTCATTTCATCTGCAGCAAAATGAGACAGCTTTCAATTTAGAATTGCTCTCAGAATTGGCTGTATTTTATATATCAGAATAATTGAAAATGTCAGTTTCTTCAGAAGTACTCGTAGATGTTTTCTTTAGAATTATTCACTCATAGCCAAACTTTATAATTTTTGATGACTGGTGGGGGAAGGTGGAAGGCCAGTCTGCTCTAGGTATATCTGGAATTCTTTAAAAAAAAAAAAAAACTGGATTTGGGGAAATTTGCTGTACTTTTAGATTTCACACCAATTTCATCAACTTCCTTCCTTCAAAATAATTTATCAGCTTCCATGCTTTTTACTAATAATAGCCAAAAGATACCCCTAAAAAGACTCTGTGAACAGATGGCACACCTGATTTACAATAAATTAATTGAAAAAAACCATTAAGTAGCTTCTCATTCAATGGAAGAAAAATCTTTTATATTAAAAATACCGATAGAGGGTAAAGTAATCAACAAAATGTGCAGAGATGAACAGGTTAACACTGATAATCAAAGAAAAAGAAGAAACCCGTTATTATATGGTATGGGATTTATTTTATCAATGGTTGGAAAATAAAACAAATTAAAACGGACTAGAACTAGATGAATATATAGAGCAATAAGTTAAGATTTTACAAAAAAAAAATATTAAATAACAGCTATAAGAAAATGTGATTATTGTTACATCGCCAAGAAAATTATTAATTATAATTAAGCACATGATATATGTACCCAGTCGACACATGGTTGAAATGAAATGGAATTATTGTAAAACATAAAATAAAAAAATTAACATAAAAAATAAAATCTTTTGTTTGGGTTAAATATAAATTATTTAAACTGTATGTCAATTATTATATTAGAACAGTTAATAATTACTTGTAAGCTGCTCAGTCACCTTGCAGGGAAATAAAATTTAATAAATAATAAATAAAAATTATACATTATATTGTATATTGTTATATTACAATATATAAATTATATAATCATATAAATTATGATGGTTCAATCATCTGTTAATTAGATCCATGGCTTTGCTAGTTGGTGAAAGCTTCCAAGGAGATAACATGTGTTTGTAGAATATTTATTATGTAAACCTAACCATATTACCCCTATTAGATATTACCATCAATATTTTTCATGAAAAATCGTATTTCCAGCAAATTAAAAGTATGAAAAGAATATGATTTTTGCAAGTATCTTTAATATTTGGCAAGTGATTAAGAAACGCTACTCTACAGCAATAGCCCCTTTCTAAACCCACCGTCCTGCTGGGGGCCGGGGGACATATCTATATAATACATAATTATTATTAATAAAAAATCCCAAGATGAGACATTTTGGAGAGAAATTAAGCTGGGAAGGGGGAAAAGGGCTTCTACAGATTTGATTCACGCCGGATCGAGACTCTCACCTCTCTGGAAACAACACCGTGCTACGGGCAGCGCCATCTTGGCCAGGAAAAAAACGCGCAGAAGCGCTTTACCAAAAGTGGCCCGGCCGGCCATGCGGAGTCGGCAAGAAAAGTTCCGCCTCGGGAAAGAAAAAGTGGAACAACGAAGTGGACAGCGAATTGTTGCATTAACAGGGTTGCGCAAGCCATAGTCTTGCCAGTTTCAATTCCCTCTGGTCTATAAACCATGATTTATGAATCAACAGCAATTTATTGAATGAACCATGGTTAAATTGTGGTTGAGCCTGATTTGTAAACCCATCAGTGGGTATTGTTTTATAATCGATGCATTTGTTAATATGCTTTTCCACCTATAAATTATTATAAAGAACATTAATGAAAATGTTATTGTCCAGGAATTATGTTTCATATTGTTTTCAACATTATTAATGTTTACTGAAAACATTATTTTCAACATTATTATTAACAGTATCCTTATTTATCAGTGGTAATTGGCACTGGGAATTCTGTCATTAAGTGATGTAGTCATAAGTAAGTGTCATTTGACTGTTGATGTACAATAGTAGTTCTGGCAGCTCTAATTGCTATCATTAAGCAAATCCCGCTATTTTTAAAATATTTTTTTTAAATCATGCCTTTTTATAAATAACTCAAGGTAGCAAACATACTCAACACAACTTCCACCTCCTATTTTCTCCACAACAGCCACTCTATGAAGGTGAATTAGGCTGAGGGTGGAGTTGGCCCAAAGTCACCCAGCTGCCTTTCATGGCTAACGTTGAAAGAAATATCCATCTGGTTCAGTTCCAAGCGGGGAGAAAGACACTGGAAACATGGAGGCTGATTGGAAAGATGGTTTATTGATGGACAGGACCACACGGCTTTGAGGGTCTGGGCAGCTGACCACATGGAGTGGAGAGTGAGGGTTATTTAAACCCTCTCTTGGGTGTTGCCCTTGAGCTTCCTGTTCCTGTGCAAGAACTGTATTGGGTGTAGTCAGACTCCCACGGGGCTATGTGGGGTCATGTTTGTCTGAATCAAGTTTTGTTGAAGCCTGGAGGGTGATGCAATGTCTCCAGGTGATTGTGTCATGTGGCGAGCTCTGCTGCTAGATAATCTTATTATGTCCTGGAGGGTCATGTCTTAATCCCATCACCCTGGAGCTGACAGTCTTTCATCTTGTTGATAGGCTGGCCCAGTCCTTCTTAATGGGTACCAGTTATCTGCTGGGGGCAGGGAGCTAGGGCTGAATTTCTGTCTCCCTTAAGATTTCCATTTCTCTTTTAGGGGAAATATAATAGTCTGCCTTTTAAAAATATTTCTCAAAATATTTCGTTCTTCCAGGAGGGGTGACTTCCCTCACTAAGAATTCAGTCTCTTGGGTTTTAACTTGGTGCCTTAATTACTAGATGAAACCGAATCCTGCCACTCGCGACATCTTGCTGGTTTCCCCATTAACTCTGCTTGTCAGAATTTTGATTTGCAAAATCAAAAGGATTTGCGGGGACGTCTAGAAATCCTTGGACCACACTTTAAAAAACACCTTTCTAAAATAAGAGAGTCCTTCCCAGGGGTGGGTTTCAACCAGTGTTACTACCGGTTCGGGGATTATGTTTTGTGCGTGCATGCGTGCTTTGCCCACCCGCATGCCTGATGCACTACACCTAAAGCTGTGGCACCTGGACAGCTGATAAGTGCTGCCCGCAGATGCGTAGTGTTTGAAAAATGCCTTTTTTCCTGCTTTTTCAATCTCAGCTGTGCTGCGCAAAGCAGCTGAGGTTGAAAATGTTGTGAACGAATAAATGTGTTAATAAAGTTATCAAGAGCTTGAAGTCAAGTGCAGGGTTCTGGCCCTGCACTTCTGATTGGCCGTTAATGGAGACATCAGATTGGTCTGTTCAGGTGAATCTGATTGGCCATTAACGAGTCGCTCCCACTGGTTAACGGAGCTAGAGCTCCCAAGGTTTCATTGGTTGAATAGTTAATAAGTTGCCTATATAAGGAGGCCCGTTACAGCCATTGAGCTGAGCTGTCACACCATGTTAATAAAGAGTTTTGAAGTTCACTATTTTACCGGCTCGTCTCCATTCTTCGCGCCCATGCTCAATACCTAACACTGGCGACAAGGATGGGATGTGGAGACGTCAGAGCTGACTAAACAAAGAAGATCGATAACTGAGCACGTGACCGAACGCACAACGGTGGAACCATGTCCGGTGGCGTCATACCACCCGCTCCATTCAACCCAGCGCAAGAAGACTGGGACTCTTACATGGATCGTTTCTGTTAAGTACTTGGACATGGGTCGGAGTAAATGGAGACAGCCTCTGAATGTGAACTTTCAGCTCTTTATTGCATAGTGACTTCTCAAAACAACAACAGTGAACTCTGCCTTATATAGGCAACCCTTGTAAAAATTGTCCAATAGCGAGCTAGGAACGCTAGCTCTTTTAACCAATAATAATCCTCTGTTAAGGGCCAATCGGATTCCTAAGAACTAACCAATCCGATCTGGCTGCCTAACAGCCAATCAGAAGTGCAGGGCCAGAACCCTGCACTTTACCTCAAGCTCATACTTTATTAACTATGGTACATACACAACACCCCTTCCCCCTGGCTTCTTAATTACGATGTAGTTATATAGTCCTTTAAACAGGACGGTTGTCTTTTAAGTCTTTTGGATTTTCGTTGGACTGGTTGATTGCAATCCTGTTGAGGTAGATTGTTGTTTGGCAGTGGCTCTGCTTCTTGCTCAGGTGCAATTTCTTGCGGTGCAAACAATTGTCCTTCCTGCTCCATTTCCTGAGTCTCACTTGATTCGTCGCTCCCTTCAAGCAGGTTCCCTGGAACGTCATCTTCTTCTGTACCTCCCCCCTCCTCGGTTTGGTCATGGGGGAGTTGTTGACTGGCCATTGTGAGTCGTGACCGTAATTGGTCGATATGCCGTTTCCACAGTCTATTGTCATAGCATTTCACTAGGTAGGATTTGGGGCCGGTCACTCGTACTACCGTTGCCTCTATCCATAATGGATCGCCTGATAAGTTACGTGCGTAAACGTGGTCTCCTACCTGGAAGGTGCGATAGCGACCACTGGATCCTATTGGCTTTTCCGGTTCGTAAGCAGGGTGCAACCGGTCGAGGTGGGAACGGAGTCTTCGTCCCATCAGTAGTTCTGCGGGAGTTCTGCCGGTGACGCTATGTGGAGTTATGTGTTGCAAAAAGAGAATTTGGTTGACCTTGTCATCGATATTGTCATAGTCCATTTTTTGCAAAGTCTTTTTAACAAATTGGACCATGCGTTCCGCTCGGCCATTGGTCGCAGGGTGCGCAGGCGAGGTGAGCGCATGGCGGATGCCGCAATCAGCGAGGTATTGCTCGAACATGAGTGCCGTAAACTGTGGCCCGTTATCGGACACCAGGACGTCAGGCAATCTGTGGGTTGCAAAGAGTCTATTTAGGATCTTGATCACTGCCTCGGAAGTTGTAGCCATCATACGATGAATTTCTAACCAATTGGAATATGTGTCGACTGTCAGTAGGAAGGTATATCCTTTGGTTGGCCCCGCGAAATCCAGGTGGATTCTGGACCAGGGTCCACGTGGCGTCTCCCATTCAAGGCATGGCTTTTGGTGGGGCGTTGCTGGCTTGTTGGCAATTGGTACACACTTTGACCCACTGCTCGATTTGCCGGTCCATGCCCGGCCACCATGCATAGCTTCGTGCAAGCGCTTTCATCCGCACGATGCCGGGGTGGCCCTCGTGCAGGATTTGTAGCAGCGTCTTCCGGAGTCGTTCTGGGACAACAACTCTATCGCCCCAGATAATACAGCCTTGTTCAGTCTGTCGCGATTTGAATGGCGCGAAGTCATCTGGTACTTGGTCCAATGGCCATCCGCGTTCTACCCAGCCTAGGACTTGAGCTAGGGTGTGGTCTCGTTTGGTTTCTCTCGCGATGTCTCGGGCGGTCATAGGCGGCAAGTTGAGTGTATCGATCTGCAACGTGGTTGCCGTTGGTGCCGGATCGTCGAGAGTCTCTGGGAGCGGTGCTCGAATTAATGCGTCGGCGTGGGGAATGGCTTTCCCTGGACGATATTGCAGGCGATAATTATAAGCAGCTAGGAATTCTGACCATCGGGTCATTCTAGGGGATAATATGTAGGGGGTTGGCTTGTCCCCGGCTATTATCCCTAGCAATGGTTTGTGGTCAGTTATAATGGTAAATGTCCTTCCATACACATATTCATGAAACTTCTTTACAGCTGAAACGATTGCGAGAGCTTCTTTATCAACATGTCCATAGTTCCACTCTGCTTGTGAAAGAGTCTTCGAAAAGTAAGCAACAGGGGCTTCGTTCCCATTAGGCAGTACATGACTCAAAATGGCACCCACCCCGAAGGGCGATGCATCGCAGGTTATAACTAATGGTAAAGTCTCGTTATACTGCATAAGTACAGAGTCAGATGTGAGCAGTTTTTTAACATTCTGGAACGCTTGTTCTTCCCGGTAACCCCATACCCATAATGCTTTTTTATCTAATAACCGGTGTAACGGTTCAGCAACAGTCGCCTTGTGCGGTAAAAATACATTATAGAAATTAATGAGGCCTAAGAACGCCTGGAAATCGGCCTTGTTTCGTGGCCTGGGAGCGTTTTTTATAGCCTTTAATTTACTTTCGGTAGGATGAATGCCCTGGCTATCAATCCGATACCCTAGAAACTCAACACTGTCAGTATATAAGTGACATTTATTTTTTTTCACCTTAAGTCCTGCCTCTTGGAATTTTTTAAGAACACATTTCAAACGATCCTGCAAGATTTTTTGGTAGCGGCTGCAATTAATACATCATCGAAATACGGAACCACGCCCTTGATTCCCTGTAACAACCTTTCCATGAGGCTTTGGAATATCCCTGGGGCTACACTAACCCCAAATTGCAATCAGGTACATTTAAAGGCACCTCTGTGCGTTACAATTGTTTGGGCTTGGGCCGTCTTTTCATCCACTGGTAGTTGTTGATAAGCTTGAGCTAAATCTAATTTAGCGAAAACCTTTCTGCCCCCCAAGGAATGAAGGAGGTGCTGCACCACCGGAACTGGATACGCATTCTGCTGTAGGGCGTGGTTTAAAGTGGCCCGGTAGTCCCCACAAATTCGGATTGACCCGTCTGGCTTAATGGGTGTTACAATAGGGGTTTCCCATGGAGAGTGATCGATGGGCTTCAACACCCCTTGAGCAATTAGCTTGTCGAGTTGTTCGTCGATCTTTGCTTTAAGCAAATGGAACTCGATGGGGCCTCAAGCGAATAGGGGCTACTTTTTGATCTAGACTAAATGAGATTGGGGTCCCCTTATACTCACCTAAACGGTCCGCGAAGACGTCGCTGAACTCAGAAATAAGGTCTTCCTCCCGCTCACAACCACCGACTCGGTTCACGTCGGCCACTTCAATGCCGAGTGGCGCGAACCATTGGAGGCCTAATAGACTAGGCCTATCTCTATCGATGATCGTTAGAGGTAAGTACGCTGTATGCTTTTTGAAGGAGACTCGGACTCAGCAGGACCCGACAACGGGGATTCGATTTCCTTGGTAGTCCTTGAGGATGAGGCGTTGAAATTGGAGGTCTTGGCGTTGGATTGTGGGGATAAGTTGCTTGAGTGTCTTCCAAGACACCATCGAGAGGGACGATCCCGAGTCGACCACCATGTGGCAAGGCTGGTTCTCGATGGCTACCGTGACTCGAATTTTCTTAGTGTCCAAAACTGAGGCGTGACCTATAGTGATAGTATGGTGAGCCTCTTCTTTTTGCAAAGCTCGATTTCTGTAGGAGTGGTTTACTGGCTCTCGCCTTACAGGACGGTTTCCTATCGATTGGCAATAGTTGGCCCCTCTTGAGGCCTGGCTGGGTCCTGGTAAGCTGCGGCAGACCCAGCTGATGTGGCCTCGTTTCCCGCACTCATGGCAGAGTGCGTCGCGGAATTTGCATTCGGCCCTGGCATGGTTTGCTCCACAGCCAGCGCAAGGGCATAAGGGCTTAGGGCGAGGGTCCCGGTCGGGCCGCAGTCGATGGACCCTTTCTTCATTGCTGTCTGACGACGAAGAGAGGTCCTCGTGGTGCGTTGTTGCGAGCTGCCCTTCTGAGTTGGGTAAGATTTCGCCGGTCGGTGGTGTTGCTGGAGTGCGGCTTCGCCGTAATTGTGCAGCCGACTTTTTGGTCACCTCCGCAGCCGTGGCTTCGGCGATGGCGTCAGCAAGGCTGATGTCGCCTTTCGCCATCAGCTTGCTTTGCACGCCTAGCACATCTAATCCCAGAATTACTCGATCTCTTAGTGCTTCTTCTAAATCAGTGAACCCGCAGAGGCCCCCTAAATTTCGGAGGTCCACCACGAAATCGGCCACGCTCTCTCCCTTTCGTTGGTTTCTCTGATAAAACTCGTGGCGTCTCATGAGTGTAGGCACGGTTGGCGCATAATGGTCTCTCAGGATGGGTTCGAGGTCGTCCCAGCTCATGGCTTTCACTTCTCGAGGTTTGGCGAGTGCTTTAGCCATCTTAAATACAGCTGGGCCGCAATGCGTCAGAAACAGTGCCCACTTCTTTACTGGTTTGGCGTCCTTCAAGTTATTCGTCTCAAGAAACATTTGGAAGCGATCCATGTAGGATTCCCAATCCTCTTGGTTTGGATCGAACGGAGCGGGTGGTACGATGCCGCCGGACATGGTTCCGTTGTTGGCGTCGTCTTATCACGTGCTCAGTATTGCTTCCTGGCTTCTTAGGTTCAGACGTCTCCACATCCCACCCTCGTCGCCAGTGTTAAGTACTTGGACATGGGTCGGAGTAAATGGAGACAGCCTCTGAATGTGAACTTTCAGCTCTTTATTGCATAGTGACTTCTCAAAACAACAACAGTGAACTCTGCCTTATATAGGCAACCCTTGTAAGAATTGTCCAATAGCGAGCTATGAACGCTAGATCTTTTAACCAATAATAATCCTCTGTTAAGGGCCAATCGGATTCCTAAGAACTAACCAATCCGATCTGCCCGCCTAACAGCCAATCAGAAGTGCAGGGCCAGAACCCTGCACTTTACCTCAAGCTCATACTTTATTAACTATGGTACATACACAACAGTTTCCAAATGTTCTTGGAAACCAACAATTTGAAGGATGCCACTTCTGGAAAGAAACGCATTGCGGGCCGACCTTATTCAAGATGGCCAAGGCACTCGCAAAACTGGCAGAAGTAAAGTCTATGGACTGGGACGTCCTCGAACCGCTACTGAGAGCCCACTACGCGCCAGTCGTTCCAATGCTCGTCAGAAGGCATGAATTTTATCAAAGAAGTCAACAGAAGGGCGAAAATGTTGCCGATTTCATAGCGGATTTCCAGAATTTGGGAGGCTTATGTGGGTTTGCTGATCTCAAAGAAGCCTTAAGAGACAGAATAGTTCTGGGATTGGATGCACCGCACATCCAAAGCAAGTTGATGGCGAAAGGCGACATCAGCCTTGCCGATGCTATCACTGAGGCTACTGCAGCAGAAGCAACCAGGAAGTCGGCTGCCCGAATGCGCCGCAACCGCGCCCCGGTTCACCAACCGACCTGCGAAATTTCACCTCAGTCAGAAGGGCAGCTCCTGACAGCCCACCACGTGGACCTCTCTTCGTCATCAGACAGCAACAAAGAAGAGGTCCATCGACTAAGGTCCGAACGGGACCAACGCCAGAAATCCCAATATAAATGCGCTGGTTGTGGGGCAAGCCACCCCCAATCAGAATGCAAATTCCTCGATGCGCTCTGCATGTGTGCGGGAAACGAGGCCATATCGGACGGGTCTGTAGAAGCCAAATAGGACCCAGCCAGTCCTCGAGGGGGGCTAACTATCGCCAACCGACAAGAAGCCGTTCTGTAAGGCGAGAACCAGTGAACCACCAATGGAACAACCACTCCTACAGAAACAAAACCATAAACCGCCCCACGAAGCGAGAAGAGGCTCACCAAACTATAACGATCGGTCATGTCTCCTCTTTGGATGCCAAGAAGATCCGAGTGAAAGTGGCTATCGAAAACCAGCCCTGCCTGATGGAAGTCGACTCAGGATCGTCTCGATGGTTTCATGGAAGACCCTTAAGCAACTCATCCCTACCATCCAGCGACAAGATCTCCGATTCCAAAGACTCATACTCAAAGATTATCAAGGGAATCAGATTCCAGTCGTAGGATCCAGTCGAGTCCGGGTATCGTTCAAGAACTGTACAGCATTCCTATCCCTGACTGTGATTGACAAGGACCGGCCTAGTCTGCTAGGCCTCCAGTGGTTCGCTCCGCTCGAAATTGAGGTGGCAGGCATTCACCGAATCAGTAGCAATAACTGGGAAGAGGACCTCGTCCAAGAATTCAAGGATGTCTTTGCAGAAAAACTAGGTGAGTACAAGGGGACCCCGATATCATTTAACCTCGATCCCAAAATAGCTCCCATCCGCCTTAAGTCTCGTCGAGTGCCATTTGCCCTTAAACCAAAGATCGACGAGCAGCTTGATAAATTGACAGCCCAGGGTGTGTTAGAGCCAACCGATCACTCTCCCTGGGAGACCCCAATTGTTACACCAATTAAGCTGGATGGTTTGATAAGAATTTGTGGGGACTACCGAGCCACCTTGAACAAACGCCCTTCAACAAAACGCATATCCGGTATCGGTGGTGCAGCACCTCCTCCATTCGCTGGGGGGCGGAAAAGTCTTCACTAAACTAGACTTAGCCCAGGCATACCAACAACTGCCGGTAGACAAAAAAACGGCAGAGGCACAGACAATTGTTACGCACCGAGGTGCCTTTAAATGTACCTGGCTCCAATTCGGAGTGAGCGTAGCCCCGGGAATCTTTCAAAGTTTGATGGAAAGACTATTACAAGGAGTCAAAGGCGTTGTTCCATACTTTGATGATGTGTTAATTGCTGCACCGACCCCGAAAATATTACAAGAGCACCTGAGATTGGTTCTCCAGAGATTCAAAGACGCAGGGCTTAAGGTTAAGAAAAACAAGTGTAAACTATGCACTGATCGTGTCGAATTCTTAGGATATTTGATTGACAGTAATGGTATTCACCCTACCGATTGCAAATTGAGGGCAATCAAGAACGCCCCAAGACCCCGAAATAAGGCCGATCTCCAGGTGTTTCTAGGCCTTATCAATTTTTATAACGTTTTCCTGCTGCACAAAGCAACCGTAGCTGAACCCCTACACCGTTTACTGGACAAGAAAGCAATCTGGGTATGGGGACATAGAGAAGAGCAGGCGTTTCGAAATGTAAAAAATTTATTGACTTCTGACGCTGTACTAACGCAGTACAATGAGACTTTGCCATTAACGATCACGTGTGATGCGCCTTTTGGAGTAGGCGCCATTTTGAGCCACGTTTTGCCAAACGGTAGCAAAGCCCCTGTTGCTTATTTTTCCAAGACGCTTTCAAAAGCACTTGGCCAATAAAGAATTCCATTCTATTCTAAAATGGCTTTAAACCTTTTTTGCATTATTTGTTCAATCTTGGCTCATATTTATAGTGTTAACTATTTTTGTACACAACTTCTGCAGCCTACAATGATATTGTAGGTGACAAATGAAACCTGTGGCAATAAGTTGCATCAGATCTGAAATCTCCTGCAAGATTATATGTCAGAGAAGGGAAGTAGGTTTTCTAATGAATTGAGAAACTGTTGGGTCATCACATTTTTCTATCCATACCAGAAAAAAAAAAGGTGTTTTGTGCCATACATAGAAATGACATAGTAGTCATTGCAATAAAAAAATCCTAACATTGCATTTATTGTATTACTTGTCAAACAATTGTCATGAATTCCAATTGTGTAATTTTATTTTTTTGTCCTAGAGTTCCATATTTTGCTATACATGTAGTCCTCACTTAACAGCGGTAATCAGGACCAGAATTCCTTTAGCTCATCGGAGTCGCATAGCTGCACTGCACAGATATTTGACAAAACCAGAAGATAGATAGGATAGAAAGATAGATAGATGGATAGATGGATAGAGGGATAGAGGAATAGATAGAGGGATAGGTAGAACAAAGAAAGGAAAAGAAGAAAGAAAGAAGAAAGAGAAAAAAAGAAAGAAAGAAAGAAAGAAAGAAAGAAAGAAAGAAAGAAAGAAAGAAAAAGAAAGAAAGAAAAAGAAAGAAAGAAAGAAAGAAAGAAAGAAAGAAAGAAAGAAAGAAAGAAAGAAAGAAAGAAAGAAAGAGAAAGAAAGAAAAAGAATTATTGGCTAAGTGTGATTGGACACAAGGAATTTGTCTTTGGTGCATAAGCTCTCAGCATACATAAAAATACATTCATCAAGAATCATAAGATACAACACTTAGTGATAGTCATAGGATACTAAATGAGCAATCAAAATCATATTAGGAAACAAACAATATAATCGTAAAGATATAAGCAACAAGGTTATAGTCATAATAGAAGAAGATCGGTAATAGAAAGGATGAGAAAAATAATAGTAATATAGTCTTTGTAAATAGTTTGACAATATTGTGGAATTAGATTTATTTCTTCATTCCAGGATACTTGACAAGGCTGCTTTCAGACTGGATGACTCCTAACTCTTAATAAATGTGGGTTTTCTGCTACAAACTTCAACAGAATCACAATCAACTGTCTGCCTTGTCAGGGATCATGGGCCCATTAGCTAGATTCCAATCTATTAGGTTGTATCTGATAACATAATATCCTGCTGTATCATGCCTTTTCCCAGCCCATCTGAGGAAAAAAGCAAACACATGACTCTTGTGGGAGTAAAAGATCAAGATTTACATCTGCAATCACCACTTTAAGATTGTCTTTTATTACCTGGGCAATGTGTTCCTTGTTGACAAAAGACAGATTGAAAAAATCCCATTAAGCCACTCCGGTAAAATGATAGGTTTCTTCTACTTATGCTATCTCTGCAGATCTCACATTGGTGACCTCTCTATCCAAACCAACATTCTAGTTACAATTAAGGGGTCTGGGAACTGAATCAGTTAATGATCTGCAATAATAGTTTCGTAGCTTTCTTAGGCAGACTCTGTGGTTTATCAAACCTCATATTACTGTTGTTCAGATGTTATGGCTCTTCCCTCCTTCCATATTCCACAAAGTAATTAATGAATTAATTGTGTATACTGCACAATTGGTGGAATGGTAACATTTAATCCAAGCATAAATATCTGTTTCAGTAAATAATATCTGTAGCTCAGGACTGCGTTGTGGTATCCTTGGTGTCTCTGAGCTTGGTTATTTGCTTGCAGATGTCACATTACCCAACTAGGTAACAACATCAGTGTGAGGGATTCTGGGATTTGCTTCCCAGAATTTATATAAAGAGGTAGTCCTTGACTTACAATCATTCATTTAGTAAGCATTTAAAGTTACAATGGCACTGAAAAATGTTACTTTTGACTGTTTTTCCTACTTTGAAGCAACCTTATCCAAATCAACATTTGGATACTTGAAGAAAATGCTGGATAAGGACAAAAAAAATGGATAGAAAAAATAATTAAACAACAAATTGAACTTAGATCGGAGACTTTTCTATTAGGTATAATAATAGGAAAATATGATAAGAAAACAAAATATTTAATGCTACATCTATTAACAGCGGCAAGAATAACTTACACACAAAATTGGCAAAAGATAGTATGCCACTAGAAGAAAGTGGGCAATTAAGGCCTATATTATCTTAATTATAACCGTTCAGACTTCACAGTTACAATTATTTAGGACAGTTGCAATGATATCAGAATGCAATTGTCAAACTATACTTGGTTTTGAATAAATTATCTTGGAATAGGTTTTTCCAGTTTTCAGGTGTATTTTGATAGTATTTTATTATCATTTGTTACAATCTATGATTATTATTCATAGAAAGCTGTCAGTTTAGCAAGAACCACAACAGAACAGCAGAATTGGAATGGATCATAGGTCTTCTACCGTGTTTCTCCAACAATACAGCCTCCCCCAATAGGAATTCCCAGCATGTTTTATAGGCATAAAATCAAATTAAGCCCCTCCCCCCAAATTAAGGCCTATATTAAACATGTGAAATGGGGGGAGAATGGGGGGGCCTTGCCGTTAGGAAGTACTTTTGTTGCATACCCGGATATGGTGCGGCCTGCATTGACTTTGGTGTTGGTGGAGCACTTTGTATCAGGAGACCTTCCGCCACCATTGCTTTCCCTTCTCCCCATGCTGCCATGGTGTTTAGAGCAATGCCGCGGCATTTGGTGCAGCCACGCGCGGCCAGCCAGGGCTCCTCCCTGCAACTGGAGCCCAGCGGAGACACTCAGCTTCAGGCACTCCTGTCGCCGCCTTCCCTTCGCCTTCGAAGGCAAAGCCAATTCTTTTAAAAACGACGCCCTACTACCCGTACGACAAAGCCTCCCCTGCCTGAGAGGACAGCCCAATCCCACGTGGGGAGGCAAATCTCCCAGGGTCGCAGCGCAGGATCAGCCCACCCTGGGAGAAGTGCCCAGCTGCCATCTCTGCCTGGCGCTGGGCAGAGCGCAAAGAGCTTTGACTGGGGTACCCAGCGCAGCTGACAGGCGGGCCCTCCTGGCTGGCGGTGGAGCTCTCGCCAAGGCAGCAAGCGCCTCCCTGCCGGGCCCTCCGCTCATCCTGCCAGGACTGCGCCAGAGCTGTGCAGGCTGGGCCGAGCCAGGAAAGCGAGCTGCTGGTGTGCACCTGCCTGCCAAGCGAAAGAACCAGGCCAACCCGAGCTTAGCTTCCTTCCCAAGTCCCTCCAGCCCGAACCCAAAGGGGCCACCAGGAGAGGCTGCTAAGGCAGTGATAGCGCCCACCCGCCCACGGACAGGGAGGTGAGGTGACGGCAACGCTGCTTCTCTGGCTGGCAGGTCCGGCAGAGACAGCCCGAAGCCGCCCATCCTTTCCACCCCTCGCCCGGCCCGTCTCCATCCCTATGTATCTCCAAATGCGCCGGCAGCTCCAAACGCTGCAGTGGCACGGGCATCAGGCAGAGGAGCTCACTCGGCGGGGCTCAGCTCAGAGGATGCGGCGCAGGCCATCCCCTTGCCTCCCTGTCCACGCATGGGTGGACACTATCACTGCCTCGGGCAGCCTCTCCCGGTGGCCCCTTCAGGTTCGGGCTGGAGGGACTTGGGAAGGAAGCCAAGCTCGGGTCAACCCTGCGTTCACATTAAACTACCACCTCTTACAATTCCTAGAAAACACAGGACCAGAAGGCAGGACAAGAAGCAATGGGTAGAAACTAATCAAGGAGAGAAGCAATTTAGAACTAAGGAAAAATTCCCTGACAATTAGAACAATTAACCAGTGGAACGACTTGCTTCCAGAAGTTGTGAATTAGTTTTTAAAAAGATGTTGGATAACCATTTGTCTGAAGTGGTGTAGGGTTTCCTGCCCTAGGCAGGGGGTTGGACTAGAAGACCTCCAAGGTCCCTCCCAACTCTGTTCTGTTCTGTATTCCTATTTTATTCCTCTATGTTCAGGCACAGGCCTACCCCGTACATAGAGCGCGAGTCGAAGAAAGCGCGGGGAGGAGGGGTGTGCACGAGGGACCCGCCACGCGCCCTACGGAACGGGCCGGGGCCGAGAATCGCGCACGCGCGCTCCCTCGCGAAAGAGAGCGCGTGCGCGCGTCCCCCCGCTGCCCCTCCTCCCTCCCAGTTTTGCCCGCGCGCCTTCGTCTTTCCTCCTCGTGAGGTGGGGGGGGGGAGGAGGAGGAGGAGGAAAGCGCGCGAGGGGGTCCTGCGGGATGAGGTGCGTGGAGGGATGGAAATGCGCGTGCCATGGCGCGAAATGGGCCTGCGCGAGGCGCGGGAAGAGGAGGAGGGCGGCGGTGAGGCGGGAAGGAGAGGCGCCGCCGCAGGAGGAGGAGACGGCGGAGTCTGGATCCCTCCTCCTCCTTCTTCACACCGCGGCGTCGAGGCAGGCCAGGCTCCTCCTCCGGCAGAATCCCCGCGCTGCCACCGTCGCTGCTGCTGCTGCTGCTACTGCTACTGCTACTGAGGCCTGAGGAGAAGGAGGAGGAGGGAAAGACGGCCCGGGAGGGTGTCCGCCTGCCCGCTTCGCCAATAACCCCCCCCTCCCCCGCCGCCGCGTCAGGCCCGTGGCTTCTTCGAGCCCGCCCTGCGCTCGCCCCGGCCCGGCCGCTGCCTCCTGCATGTCTTTCTCGCCCTCAGCCCCGCCGCCTGAGCAGCCGCCTCAGCCCCGTCGACAGACGCCCCGGGGGCTGGATGCAGGTGAGCGCCAGGCGGGCGACAGGCCTGGTCGACGGCGAGGGGAAAGGAAGGAGGCCGGGCCGCCTGGCCGGCCTCGCTCAGGGAACCCAGGCGTGAGAAGGGAGGTCAGCGCGTGTTTAGTCATGCCGGCGCCTGTGGGAACGCGCCGGCCGAACACGCGGGGGGGTTGCGTGTCAGCCGAGGTCTTGGGTGCGCAGGCCTCTGTGTGTGTGTGTACACTTCGTGTGTTTGCATGCGTCTTTACAACTTTTCCTGCCCTTTCGTGATTGCGTTGGAGGGTGGGTTTTTTTTTTTTGTTTGTTTGTTTGTTTGTTCCGCAACTTTCCCCTTTTCGGGGCTTTCACGACGCCTGGAAGAGGCTTCTTTCGCTCGGGGGAAAAAAAGGAGAGACTTCTGGCTTTATTTATTTATTTATTGCTATTAGTCACCCTTAAAAGTTACTCGGGCTGCACAAGTGGCCCAGAAGAAGTTTGCTTTGAAAAGCTCACCCAATTTCACTTTTGCTCCATAATGTGTTATTTCTTCCCCTCCAGTTGCCATTGCGAGCCTAGCCTCTTTCCCCCCCCCCAACGGGATAGAAAAACCAGACATAACTTATTTCGAAGAGATCAGGGGTCTCCAACCTTGGCAACTTTAAGCCTGGCGGACTTCAACTCCCAGAATTCCTGAGTGACTGGAGGAGGAATTCTGGGAGTTGAAATCCTCAAGTCTTATAGCTGTCAAGTTTGAAGACCCCTGTTCTAGACATTTACTTCACATTGCTTGATATTTGTCACACCTGATATGTTTTCAACCAAAGCTGTATAGATAGAAGGAAACAATGCTCACCTCTTAAGACTTTGTGTAAGTGTGACATGTAATATATATCCATTACAATGTGGTGTTCCAGGTTTTTATTTATGTATGCTTTATATCCTGCCTTGCAAAAGGCTTCTTTAAAAGATAAGCAGTTAATGTTTAGAGTGTATGTATTCAATGGGAAGAAAAACAACAATAACTGTGGATAGTGTGGAATATCCTGTTCACTCCAGAGGAAGAATTCTCTGTGGGCATCATGTATTTTCCTTGGAATGCCTCTGAACTGTAACAAGTTGTGTAAAGGGTGACTATGTGCATACATTTATCAAAATGTTAATCCAGATGTACAAATCCTGGGTGATGGGGCAGCTGTTATGTGTATATGTAAACCATTGCTTCTCTGTCCTGGGTAAACCAGTTCTACATATTCAGAGTTGGCTTTGCCTGTCCTTATCTTTGATTGACTAGGTGTATGTAATGTGTGTATGTGTTATCTCCTTGCCTTTATAAGAGCAGCATTTCAACTAGTCATTTTTTAAATGTTGTGGACAGTTGCATTCTTGTGGTGAGATGGTGGCAAATAAATTTAGTAATAAATTTATAAATAATAAATAATCACTTGTGAATAAGTTAGCATGCAAATACAGCTCCTTGACTTACAACCATTTGTTTAGGGGCCATTCAAAGTTACAGTGGCACTGAAAAAAGGGACTTATGACTGTTTTCACACTTAACGACTGCTGCGGCAGCCCCATGGTCATGTGAACAAAATTCACACACTTGACAACTGATGTGTTTATGACAGTTGCAGAGACCCAGGTTACATGATCACCTTTTGCAACCTTCTGTCAAGCAAAGTCAATGGGAAAATCATATTCACTTAACAACCATGTTAATAACAACTGCAATGATTCACTTAAGAACTGTGGTAAGAAAGGTCATAAAATGGGGCAAAACCCACTTAATAACTGTCTTGCTTCACAATAAAAATTGTGGGCTCAGTTGTGGTTGTAAGTCAAGGACTACCTGTATTTAAGCAGATGGAGGATAGACTATTAAATAATGTAATTTCTTGATGGGTTTGCCAAAATCAGGGGCTTTTGCCTTCTTAATTGTCTATTGCTAACTCATTTTTAATGGCAGCAAGTAAAATGAATTTTAACCTTTTTCATTTGCTTGCACTAAATGGTTTTCTTTCTATTGTTCATTATTGTATTGTCAACTGTCCAATTGGAATTTCAAAACAGTTTAAGGTATGTTCTGTGATATTTTCAGAATCTGCCTATTGGGAAATTACAGCAGTGTTCTTTAGGCTTTCTGGATGAATGGCAATACATTTTAAGTTTAATACCATATTTATTTATTTAATAACAACTCAAGACAAAGAACATATATAATATTTCTTTCTCCTATTTTCTTTACAACCACCCTATGAGCTGAGATGGGCTGAAAGAAAGTGACTGGCCCAAAATCATCCAGACGGCTCTCAATCTATACTGATCCTTCTTTTTCTCAGTCTATGATCTGGGACATTCAGCTCAGCAAAGCATTTTATAGTTAAAATGTCCAAATTAGCTAAAATTATCTTGCCAAGCATATTCCATGCTGCTGTATTATTTTTCAGGTATTGGTCCTGTTTGAGTGTCCTTTAAATGAAAAGGACATTCCATACTTGTTTGTTTCAGATAAAAATTGCACAGCAGACTGATGCCATGGAAGCAACATGTTTATTATTCCTAAATATTGTTTTAAATTCTTAGGGGGAAATCAGTTTATTCCTATTTTTTAACAAGGAAATATATATTCATATATTTCATAATTCTGCATTAATTGTAAATTTACCCAATAATGACACATTTTTCAAAAAGAATTCTTTTGAAATGCTTTTAATTTTACTAAGCATTGCATTTGCCTAATATATTTTACACACATGTGTCCTCAATTTACGACAGTGGAGCCCAAATTTATGTTGTTAAGTGAAACAGTTAAGTAAATTTTGACCTATTTTATGACTATGCCATAGTTGTTAAGTGAATCACTGCAGTTAAAATAGTGGCATGGTTGTTAAGTCAATCTGGCTTCCCCATTGACTTTGCTTGTCAGAGGTTGCAAAAGGTGATCACATGACCCTGGGACGCCACAACCATTGTAAATATGAGCCAATTGCCAAGCATCCAAATTTTGATCACATGACCAGTCGTAATTGTGAAAACCAATCATAAATCACTTTTTTAGTGCTGTTGTTAACTGAATGGTCACTGAACAAATGAATGTAAGTGGAACACTATCTGTCTAAAAGGGACTGTTACATCTATACTCACTTGAGATGTTTGTGTAGATGCCCTGAATTCTCCCTTTTATCTGATTTTTCCATACAATTAATTATATGAAATAGCACTGAGTTAGCTTGATCTTTCAAAGAGAATGATCAGTATATACATTCTGAGCTCCAAGTTGGTTTTGACATATTACTCTTGAATGCTGTTCAACTGCAGTTCTGTTTTTAAATTTTCCATAACCCCAGTAAAATTTCCTGCGTAAACAAGAACTTATAATATAGCAGACACAACTAAATGTACATGTGGCTCATAAAATATATCTGTTTTCTTTAAATAGTTTTCAAGGACTAATCATTTTAACCTGCATTGTGTCTAGTTTTTGACAAATTCAAGTGAAACTGAATTTCAACACTTTTGTTCCAGTTTACCTCCATCTACCCAGCCAAACACAGTAACATGAACCTTACATGGTGGGCTTGTGTCAATTATATTTACTTTATAAAAGATTGCTATTTGGAGTGGATTTAGGAAAGGTTTTATTAAAAGCAACATTATTGGGAGAAAAGTAAATGGTCCTTCAATAGAAACCTATCTGTCAAATAAATGAAGAGCAATTTGTTTTTCTGAAGTTATTAACTACTGATTTTTAAAAGCCCTCTTTGGGGGAATCTTCACTTGTGAAATTATCAATAAAGTATTAATCTGATCTTTTTTAAAAAAAAAATTAGAGTAATAATTGCTGAAAGACTTTTAACTATATGTCTAAAATACAGATGGTCCTTGACTTACAACAGTTGGTTTAGTGACCATTTGAAGTAACAAGGGCAATGAAAAAAGTGATTTATGACTGTTTTTCATACTTAACAACTGCTGCAATCACATGATCAAAATTCAGACACTTGGCAACACTCATATTTTTGACAGTTGCAATGTCCCAGGATCATGTGACTTTTGCCACCTTCTGACAAGCAAAGTCAATGGATTCACTTAATAACCGTGTTACTAACATAATAACTACAGTGATTCTCTTAACAACTGGCAAGAAAGGTCATAATATGGAGCAAAACTCACTTAACACACTTGGCAACAAAATTTTTGGTATCAGTTATGGTTATAAGCCAGGAGTACCTAAACACAACAATATACTTCAATATTTCTATATGGGTTGTTTAAGTGTGAGATACTGTTTTGGTTGATTAGTTTTATTACAGTAAAACACTAAAATAACTTATGACAGTAATGGTGGGATCTTGGCATACACTATATAAGTTTTTCTGTTCTCAGTTGAATCCTTTGACATACTAAGAATATTCACATACAACAGATGTGTTTGAGTAATTGGTGTTTTTCATAGAACAAGGGTTACAGACATTCAGGCTGCACATGAACTGCATTTCTTATGTTAATTTTTCCCTCATTTTATTTGATTTGGAAATAAACAAGCATTTACTAAATAACCATGACTTCTTTGTGCAAGTTAAGTTTCAAAATTACATCTAATGTTCAGTTTACTCTAAAGTAACTCTCAGTTTTCTCTAGTTTTTTTTAGCATCATTATTCAAGGTTGCTTTAATCAGTACAGTACATGCATCAACAGAATAATCATAGATTTCAACTTCTTTTGTTTTGTACTCTTTGTGAGTTTTTCTTCTCTTAGGGAAAAATGTGTTTAACTTTATGTTTTAAAGATAATGACCCAATGTCTCACAGAACGTCATAACTAACACTGTGGTGCAGATAGTCTTTTTTGTATTCAGAAAAGTCAGAGATATGGAATCCTGTGTCCTTGCAATATATATGATAAGTAAACCTGTTTGAGGGACAACTAGAGCTTTTTTTACATATATTTCCATGACAAGAAAAGCTTCATTTTAGGTCTTATTTATAATTTTTAATGGCTTTTGAAGATGAATTCTAGGACTAATCTGAAAACCTGTTCTTTTATATTTGCCTAGCTGACTTGCTGTCTTAATCTTGTA
The DNA here is from genome assembly GCA_033807585.1 of Hydrophis major. Classification (NCBI taxonomy): domain Eukaryota; kingdom Metazoa; phylum Chordata; class Lepidosauria; order Squamata; family Elapidae; genus Hydrophis; species Hydrophis major. Next base: position 11,191,671 of record CM066333.1, on the reverse strand, counting down.
GCATTAGTACATTATTATCTCTCTATAAAAATTAAATAATGAGTTTGAATGGTAACCTTGGTTACTGGAGCAAGAAAAGTGGACACTGTGGTCAGCTTCTCCACAAAAATGGCACAGAATAGAGTGTGGTGTAAAATCTATGAAATTATTAATCTGTTACTTGATTCATTTTCTAACAGATCCTTCCAAAATAAATCTGTTACAAAAAATATGCTTCTGAGTCACTAGTATTTTGTTGCATCGGTATTGCATAATGCTCAGTTTTTACATGCAACCTAAAGACTTTTTTGTTAAAATTATGTATTTTAAAGCAGTTCTGCAATATTCATTACAAGTAGTCCTCAACTTATGACAGTTTGTTTAGTGACCATTTGAAATTACAACGGCACTGAAAAAAGTGACCTATGACCATTTTTCACATTTATGACTGTTGCGGCATCCCTATGGTCTGGTGATCAAAATTTGGATGCTTGGTAACTGATTAATATTTATGATGGTTACAATGTCCAGTAGTCATGTGATCACCTTTTGTGACCTGACAAGCAAAGTCAATGAGGAAGCCAGATTCACTTAACAATTGTGTTACTAACTTAACTGTAGTTACTTAACTGTGTCAAGAAAGGTTGTAAAATTAGGAAAAATTCACTTAACTGTCTCATTTAGCAACAGAAATTTTGGGCTCAATTGTGGTCATAAGTCGAGGACCACCTTTATAATGTTTAGAGTGATTCTTTTTGTTTCTTTAACTGCTTCATTCAATCTATAGATTACAGTATAAGTTCCCAATACCAGCCAATAAATTATTTGAAGCATTTGGGTGGTAAATATTCCACAATACCCAATTTGATGAAAAGGAGCTTGATCTTGCATAGGTTCCTTAGATAATTTGGTTTGAACTGACTTTGCCATGTTTACCTCCCTTAAAATGCTTCTCTAAATTATTCCAAAAGAGATCCAAGAAGTTTGGTTAGTTTGCTTAATGTCTGTTTTGGATAAATTGGTAGCAGTCATCATAAAAATAAGCACATAGACTTGCTGGCTAGTCTTGATGACGGGCAGTCAGGATGGATTCTGCAATCTTGCTTCACCAATCTTTTAGACTTTTTTTAAGAGCATCAGCAGGCAGGTGGAAGAAGTTGATTATCAGTTTTGGATGTTTGGGTTTTCAAAAAAGCCTTTGACAAAATTCCTCATCGTACTTGGTATGAGGTCTGCAGTGTTCAATTTTTGTCACACTTAAAAGACATACATTTGATCTGGAAAATTCAATTACTTGATTCATCTGGTTTCTTTTTTCCAGAAATGTAAAAACTCATCCAGGGTGGGTTTTTTTTTGGCAAACATGAGACAATAATCAATAATCTGGGTGAACATGGCTTCCATCTTCCTGTTCTCTCATGAATACCATTTTTACCCAGTGATTTTCTTATGACGGGCCCATTAATGCTTTGATTGAGGTAAAAGTGGCCTCTAAAGCTCTGAATGTTGTTCTGAGATTCTTTGTGACTTACTGAATAATTTTATGCTGCACTCATGTTTCAAAGTTGTCCCAAATCTTCTCCATTTCAAGGCTGCGTCTCTAAATGTAAATCATTGAAGACTCAGAATTTTACAAATGATTTTATAATATTTTTGTAGACTCAAAAGCATGAATTACTTTCTAACAGAGGCTTTCGAAACAGTACCTTTAGAACTCTATTTCCCAACCTTGGCAAATTTTCTTGGTGTATGAACTTCAATTCTCAGTACCCTCATCGATGCCACTGCTGTGGAATTCTGGGCTTTGAAATTCCTCTACCTAGAAATGGCTGAAGTAGGGAAATAGTGCTCTATAATCTTAAGAAATTTACAAGAGGAGAGTAAAAGTTTGTGAAATTTATGGAGTTGGATGGTTGGGCTAGCTATATGAATACTTCATTAAAATAAGTTCTTTAATAAAGTTGATTGAACTAAGTGGACGGTAAATTTTTCACATTGGTATATCTCAGTTTGTTTTTATTTATGCAACAGGTACCAAACACATAGATTATCTAGCTTAATTCAAGAGACCATAGTACAGCATTGTCAACAGATTTAGCCTGTGTTGAATTGATGGAAACGCTAGCTCCTGAGGCAACCTGTTTCGTTTTTTAAAAATAGCTTTTATTGTTAGGAGATTCTTTTTCATGTCAACCCAGCATCATTTGAAATCTGTGTTTCTTATCCTGTCTTCTGGAACAGTCCTGAGGAGTTTTGTCCCACCTTCTACCTCACAGCTTTTCAGATATTTGAAGACAACTATCATGTCTTCTGCAGGTTAAATATATTTTAACACATCCATTAGCATTCACATTTTTTTTCTTTTGATCCCTTATTATCTTGACTGTTTTCCTTTGAACAGTCCACTTTGTTAATGTCACTGTAAAATATAATATCACCTGAAGCTTTATTTACTCACTTCCTTTATGTATTTATTGGGCCTACTAGTAACATTGATAACAACATTCAATGACAAAGATTTTAAAAAAATCCAAAAGGACACAAATACTTCACAGAATTATATGAATTGCTATTTGTTTAATAACTAGAAAGCAAGGCACAGGAATAAATGGGTAGTTTTCTCAGAGAAGGAACAAAGAACTGGAATTCTTTCCAGAAGTAATTTCAATATTGAAAACAAGGACTTCCAACTTGTTCATGAAGCATCTTGATTTGGAGTAAGCAGTGAGTTTGGGATGAAAATAAAAAATGGTAAAGAACTCTATAAAAGTTTCTTTCAGCTGGATAAATATTAACCAAATAGCAAACGTAATTCAGTTTAAATGTATGTCATGCACTTTGGGATAAAAAAAAAAACCCATTAATTTCACACACAATATTACACTGGCACTGGAGAAAGATTCAACCTATTTTCAGCCATGAAAACTCATTGGGTGACTTTGGGCCAATCATTCTCTTATCAGTACTGTATCTCACAAGATTGCTATTGTGAGGAAAAATAGGAAGAGGGATGCTGTGTCTTCTATGCAATCTTGAATATTTAGGCCAGTTAACCCTGGAGAATGTCAAATCAATAGTAAAAAGAGAACCAGGGACATTGATACGATGCCTTCTTCACCCTAGTTGCACAAAACTTTAATAGATATGTTGTATTATTGTCCTACTTTTTCATTCCCAGTAACACATTATTGTATCAAAACTTTCTCTTTTTTTACTGCAAAGACTGGTCAAAGGCAATAATAAAGATTTAATGTAAAAATGATTTGATTTGATCGTTAGGAAAAGGACCAAAAACTACCAACAGTTATGCCTTTGTACAAATTGATTGCCATGTCTTCATCTGGAATATTGTTTATCTAGTTGTGGTAGAAACATTTGAAAAACATTTGTGCTGAAAAAGTACCAAAAACTTCAACTTCAGTAACCATGGGGCTTAAACACTTTCCATTTGAGTAAAGGCTAAAATATTTTAAAGGGTCTAGGTTGAAAAAAAAGAGGGAAGATATGGTCAAAATGTATAAAATCATGCATGGTATAGAGAAGGTGGACAGACAGCTGTTTTTCTTATTAGGAAAACATTAGGATCAGAAGTAAGGAAACTGAATGGAAGAAGTTTTTAAAACCAACAGTGTAAAGCAGGAGACTCCAACCTTGGCAACTTTAAGACTTGTAGACTTCAATTCCCAGAATTCCCCAACCAGCCGTGCTCCTCAATTCTGAGAGTTGCTACGGTTGGACACCCCTGATGTAAAGCATCTCATCGCAGAGATGTAGAATTCATTATCCCAAGATGTGGTAATGGCAACTACTATAGAGGGTTTACATTATGGAGAACATGTCCATCGAGGAATACTACTAGTCTTCAGAATTCAGTGTTTTTCTTGGGTTGTGCAGACAGCTACCAAATACCACAAGCAGGGAACTAGTTAGCAGTAAAGAATGCACATCCTTCAACTGACTGCATGCCGTAAGTACACTTAGTCCTCAACTTATGAACACAAAATTTATGTTGCTAATTGAGAAAAAAACTCATGAAATGAGTTTTGTCCCATTTTAGGACTTTTCTTCACATTTAAGTGAATCACTGCAGTTGTTAAATTACTAACATGGTTGTTAAATGAATCTGGTTTCCCCATTGACTTCGCTTGTCAGAAGGCCGCAAAAGGGGATCACGTGATTCTAGGACACTGCAACTGTCATAAATACGAGTCCGTTGACAAGCATTCAAATGTAAATTACATCATGGGAATACAATGGTCATAACTGAAAAATGGTCATAAGTCACTTTTTTCAATGCCGTTGTAACTTCGAATGGTCACTCAGGAAACTTGTAAGTTGAGGAATATCTGTATCTGATTTTCAACCATAAAACACAAATGCTACACTAGGATGGTTTTTTGCCAGATCTAGAAGAGCTATTCTTACGTTCTTAGCAGGAAATATCTTTAATGGAACAGTTTTGCTATAAATAGACATAATGCCACTTCCCACTTCAGATATAGCATAGTTGCATTGCAACATCAGAATTATTATAAAGGATGCACCTGCTTCTACAATACTAAAAGTATAAGAGTGGAAGCTAATTAGAAATGCTTATAAGATATAGGAAATGTTTAATGTGTAAGGTTTTTATTTCGGTATACTGTAATCAATTGCATGACTTTTTTTTTAAAGGCCACAGATAGGCACAAATGTTATTTGGAGTTAACAAATGACAATTTTGTGATAAATGAATTTATATAATTTTCAACCTCTCTGAATAAAATTAATAATTTATTTAAGTTAGGTAAAAGAGTGGGGTAATTATTTTCATCGATGTAGCAAAGAACATAAAGGCAGAAGCTTGTAACTTTGTAGAATAAAAACTTTATCTGGGAAACAGTAAAATCTTACTTAAAATTGTATTTCTGATAGGCAGAATAAATTATTCTGTTGTATAATATTTGAAATCTGGGTTTTATTTTTGTAGTCTGTCACTCCTCATTGATTCTAGATCAGTATTTGTGTTTTACTGAGGCACATTCCATTGAGAGCTCATGTGAGTTAGATTGTTTTGAGATTAATTGCTTTAAGCTAGATTTAATATGCAATAAAAGAATGAATAAAAAGCCCAAAGGTGCTTTTTCAAAAGGCAACTGGACTTTGATTTTCCTTGAATACATTTTGCTTCTTATCCAAGAAGCTTCTTCAGTCCTGAAATTCCTTGGATGAAATGTAAAATGTCTTCAAGGAAAAACAAAGTCCTTTTGCCTTTTGAAAAAGCACCTTTTGGAAAACCATGGCCTGGATGATTGAGAATCTCCATAGATAATCAATACAAATTCTCCACCAACTTTTTTCCTTAAGTAATACAGGTAGTCCTTGACTTATGACTGGTTGCTTAATTACCATTTGAAGTTACAATGGACTCTCCAAAAGGTACTAATGACCCAGTTGTGATGGTCACACCCATGATTGCATCTTGAGTGCTTTGCATTTACAGCCATTTGTAACATCTACTTCAAGAGTAGAGCTGTAGAAAATCATTGCGTGCTATAAACTATTCCATTGATCTATCATGGCAAAATGCAATAGTACAGGTAGTCCTCAACTTACAACAGTTCATTTAATGATTGTTCAAAGTTACCACAGCACTGAAAAATATGATACGGCCGTTTTTCACAGTTATAACTTTTGCAGCATCCCCGTGATCAAAATTCAAGTGCTTGGGCAACTGGTTCATACTTGTGATCCTTGAAGTATCCCTGAGTTGTGTGACCCCCTTTTGCCATCTTCTGACAAGCAAAGTCAATGGGGAAGCCAGATTCACTTAACCAGGTTACTAACTTACCAACTGCAGTGATTCATTTAACTGTGGCAAGAAAGGTCATAAAATGGGGGCAAAACAAATTTCTCAGTTAGCAACAGAAATGTTGGGCTCAATTGTGGTAAGTCGTGGGCTACCTGTATATCCCTTTCTTCTTGACTTCCTCTATGGTGACTGAGAAGGATGGTTGGATTTATTATAAAGTATCACTAGAAAATGGATCCAACAATTCCACCTTATTTAGACTTAAGAACGTCCAAGCTGCCCAAAGTTTGAGATGGAGGCAATTTCACAGAAGTATGCTAGCTCCTCCTCCCATCCATTCTACAAATTGCAAGTTTTGATAGGTCCACTACAATGCAGATTAGTAGGAATCGAAGCACTTTGGGCTAAAGGGAGGAGTTTATTTGATAGGACAAGAAGCAGCTTTTTAAGTCCTGCCTTTTCAACTTTTGATTTTACTTTTTCCAGTAGAAGCAACCCTTTCCTGTTGGATCCATCTTCGAGTGAAAAGTACTTTTCAGCTGGGTTGGTATGGCACGGAGGTTAGTTTGGCCAATCATCCTTTGCTGTGTAGGAGCTTCAAGATAGTGACAAGATAGCAGAGCAATATGAATATTTGAAATCCTTTTGTGGTTTTTGTATTCTGTCATCTGTATAAAATACTTGCAGAAGATTAGAATTTTATAAGCAGGAATACAGGATTAATTTTAGGAGCCAGAATTGATTATGTGACTAGTATGAGCTTTTTAAACTTAGAGACACATTTCATAATGCTTGAATCCTTTAAAAAGATCCTTTGTTTATTAAATTTGTTTGGTTCAAGGCATTTTTCTTTGTCATGTACACTTTTTAATAAGTTTTCAGCTCATCAGATGAATTTCTTAATATGTATTTTTAAGTTAGAAATTATTCTATAATGCAATAGAAATATTTTATCCTAACTAAAATTGGGTGTCAAAAGGAGTTGTGAATTATAAATTCGTGTCTGATAATTGCTGTTATGTATAATTCTAAAGCTGGGTTTCTGTGGTATAGCAGAATTTGGGAAGGAGAATATTTTCTCAGAAATAGCATTATTCACAGGTCACAAAATACCTTCCAATAGCCTGATTAGGAATGGCAATAGTTGTTAATGGCAATATTTTAAGAAATTTGGGGTTTTTATTAAAGAAATGCATTAAGAAATGCATTACAATGAGAGCTTTCTGTCTTGTGACTGCAGGTATGAAATATAAGTTTCTTTCCTTGTTCAGAAATAGCTTTTAAAAGCTTACTTGAATATAGCATTGCTTTTTTCAACATAGCTGAGATGTTTGGCAGTGTGAAATTTTGGGATGTTGGAGAAAGAGTTTTTGCAAAGCAAGTCAGAACCTGTTTATATGAAGGCTCCTTGGATTGCGTCCAAGTTCTATGTGGATCTGTGACAGTGTAGAATGAATTATTATTACACACTTGTGTGAAAGTATCATATGATCCTGCCTTAAGTTCCTTTGCCATCGGCTTTAAAGTGTAATAAAATTAAATTTCTTGATTTGTTTTTTGTTCTATAATCTTTTTAAAGAGGAAGGAAAATTGAAATTGTGTATTTTGCAGATTTTCACCATGGCAAATAACTGAATGAAGACTTATTTGTGTGGACATCATTTTGTTTCTCGGAATAAGCTGCTCGGGTTTCAAAGTGCCCTGTTCATTCCAAGAAATTTGAGTAAATGAAAAACAAATGAAAGAGCCGCTCAGTTTTGTTGCTGTATAGATTCAGTAGCTTACACTTAGGTTAAGTAAAAAGAGATTATAAAATCATAAATTGAAGGTATCTGATGACTAGGTTGTTGAACAATTGTACATAAGACTTATTATAGGCATCAATTCATGTAGCAACCCAAACCTATCCTTATTTAATAAAGTCAACGTGAGAAACTCTCTATTCTATATTTTAAAATAGTTATCTAGTCCCTGCTTTTAAAGAACAGTTTGTAGCTGAGGAGCTTGTTTTGACCCAGGAAAAGCCTTGGTCACTTGGTGACCTGATACTGAATTAATGGAAGTATTTAATGTCTTTGGAACAGAAGACATCCCACATGTGGGCACAAAACCTTGATTTATAAAGCAGCCAACTGCCAGCTAATTACCCCTATTGCTTTGCTGCTTTCAGTCTGATATGTGGATTAACAGTTCATTGTGTGATCTTTTTGTAATCCCGTCCAGATATCATGTTGTAAAAATCAGCTCATTGAAGCTGTTTACCTTGAGCAAAGTTGAAGCAGTCCTTTCAAAGTATCATATGTATTTGCCATTTCTGCAATATATATATATCTATATCTATATGTAACTATGCAGTTACTACACTGCATTTCTTATAGGTTGATTCAGCCTTCCATCCTTCTGAGGTGGGTAAAATGAGGGCCCAAATTTTGGGGGCCAATATGCTGACTCTGTGAACCACTTAAAGAGGTATGTAAAGCGGTATATAAGTCTATTGCTTTGATCAAATTGGCCAGGCAGATGATAAGGGAAATGAGTGTTCCCATATGTAGCCAAGACCTATGATATGTAGAATTTTATAGGTAATAATCAGTGCCTTGATTCTACATGGCAACCAATGCAGCTTGCGAAGCAGAAATTAGTTTAGTTTGTTGTCATTGCACCTTGTACAACAAAATTAAATACCATCTTCAATGTACATTATGACTATGAAAATAAACACAAACACACATCCTTCACATTCCATACATTGATGTTACATAGGCAAAGGGAGGGCATGTCCATGACTGTCTGGACTGCTTCATTCTGGATCAGGTGAAGTTTCTGGATTTTCTTCAAGGCAGCCCCATGTAGATAATAAAGAATGTGGAGTATAACCCTGATTCTGTCATAATCAAGCTTCTGGGAACATTGTTTTCTCTACGGAAGTGCCAAAAACTTTAAGGAAAATACCAGTTGATACATAAATGCTATAAGTTGACTAGTCCTAAACTTTTATGCATTATAAATGTGATGCTTTTCATAGTCTGTCATATTAATGCGCATTATAGTATAAGCATGAATAACTACAGTTCGTGCCATAGATTTAAAACAGTGCTATCCAGAATTTCAAAGCTGTTCTTTTTCAGTGAACGCAAGCAGATGCTGTTATTGTACAGATAGAAAAGAATATCCATAGTTCATGGTTGAACTGTGGGGTCCTTGGTGCTCTCAGCAGAACATCTGCAAGATAACCAAGCTCAGAGCACCAAGGACCCCACACATGCTGATAATACGGTTGGCTGGAGATTGCATAAAACATAAACAGGATTGTGGCTGAAGTTCACATCTCTATCTTACTAACCTAAGAGTTGTGTTAGAGGCATCTCAAAGCCAATACAATACACATCATATTTCTTTAATCATTAAAGCTAGCTCTAAAATCAGGTTGGTCTCCAACCTGTGGCAAAACTAAGATTAGCTTCTAATATATTTTGGTCTTACAGTTTTCAAGTTGCTCAACAGGCTACAAGGGCTTGTTTGTCCCTCCCGCCCCCAGATAACTATTTCTATATTATTATATTTGCTATAAATTGTTCAAGATGGACTTTCCATGAACATTGATGGGAATGGTATCGAAGAGAGAAAGTGTTTTAGCTACTGCAATATATTTATAGCTATGCATGATGTAGGAATAGACTGGCTATCCAGCCTGTTTCCCACATATTTAATTAATGTTTTAATTACAAGGTTTTGTACCACCCTCATTTTCTAATGTAAAATGAAGGAAGCAGATCCTACTTATATTACAAATTCAATCCTTTAGGTAAATATCAAATGTGTGGCACAGCCTTAGGACATCTTCATTTATACATACAGTTTGAAATCTACAAATAGAAGCTACCGTACCACCATTTTATTTGGGAGAGATACCATTATGCCATAACAATTTTAAAAGTTTACATCAAGAGTAGAAAATAAAAAATTGATATGTGGTCTAGCATAAACTTATTAAAAAGGTATTACAATACATAGTCAAAACTTGTTTGAAAAATGCAAGAGGCAACCTTAGGAAGAAATTCTTTTAAGTCCTTAAGAACAGAATTCATTAATTAACTTTTTGGCAGCTTTTTCCCATAGCTGAGCCTACCTTGTGGGAAAACTTCTTCCCAGCAAGCTCTAGTTTTCTAATAAGCATTGGAGCTACTCTCTAAAAGAATCTGTCCCTGGAAATATTCTGTTTTGAGTTTTTGGTTTTAAACCAGGATATTAAATTCAACTTGGAAATAAGCTGATTGTCTGTTTGCCTGTCTGTCTGTCTCGACCTACCTACCTATCATATCTATTTCTATAGCCACCCATCTCAGTCAATGACTCCGGCCTATACAAAGCTAATATAATATGTATTTACTGTTCGGCTTATATCTTTGTAATTTCTGATCTCCGTGTCACTTTAGACATCAATCCCTTTCACCCCAGTTGTTAGGGTGAGGAAAGTTGTAGTCTAATAGCAACTGGGGATCTAAGGCTGGAATAGTTCCAATGTTGCGTGCTGTAGCAGTTTGAAATTCCCAAGTGGTCTTTAAAGGCAAGATGTCTTTGTGCATTGTAACAACTGGTTGAAAGCAAGATGAAGAAGTATATTGAATTATCAGGTCGAGCTCTTAAGATAGTAAAACTCCAGATCCAAATGCTTGTGCATCTCAATTTAATAGAAATCTGATTTCACAGACAACAATTCTCCAGGCTGTATGAGGTGGAAAACCTTCTTAGACCTATCCAAAATCATTTATCTTGAAAATCTTGGATTGACTCTTAATTTTTTTTTTCATAGAGAGTATATGCATTTCACATTGAGATGGTGTCTGTTTTCTGTAAGCCATCAAAAATCTAATTACAATGGTACAGGTAGTCCTTGACTTACGACTGTCATTCAGAATTCAATTATGTATGCAAGTTATGCTGTTCATTAAGCAGGTCAACATATGATGACATGCCCATGGAGGAGGTGTGGCCATCAGAACTTCAAAGCTGGGCCATGACTGTCTTTTTGGAGGTCTGTCATAACTTCAAATGGTTGATAAGAAACTGATTGTAAATCCAGGACTACTTGTATATGATATAATAAGTACAGATAGTCTTCTACTTATAACAGTTCATTTAATGACTGTTTGAAGTTAGCGACTGGTTCATATTTATGACGGTTGCAGTGTCATGTGATCACCTTTTGTGACCTTCTGACAAGCAAACCCAATGGGGAAGCCATTGAACTGTCAACAAAGTCAACTCTCAAGCCACTCACTTAACAAATGTCTTGCTTAGCAACAGTAATTTTGGGCTCAGTTGTGGGCCGTAAGTCAAGGATTACCCTGTAGTAAGAAACCAGCAAATGAGAGTGGAGAACTCTGTTCCCAGACTTCTTATATTTGACTCAGAGCTGCAGTTCTGAATTTCACAGGCTGCTGGGCTGCTCTTGTTGGCTTCACTGTTAGGTTTGGAATGAGATGGCTTCAAAACTGATGGTGCCTGTTCTGGACCACAATATAACTCCAGAAAAGTCCAAATCCTTTGTGAAATTAGTAGTTCTTAGATATTGGCAATTAGAGCACAGTATGAAGTTCTGTTCAAGGTTCATGTTTTTTTCTCCCAAAGCACAGGTAGTCCCTTGAGTTACAACAGTTGGTTTAGTGATCGTTCAAAGTTACTACGGCATTGAAAAAAGTGACTTATGACTGTTTTTTACATTTAAGACCGTTACAGCATCCCCATGATTGTGTCATCAAAATTAAGACGCTTGAGGGCTGACTCATATTTATGATGGTTGCAGGATCATTTGATCTCCTTTTGCAACCTTCTGACAAGCATAGTCCATGGGGAAGTCAGATTCACTTAGCAGTTGTGTTACTAACTTAACAACTCTGGTGATTCACTTAACAACTGAAGAAAGGTCGTAAAATGGGACAAGAAAGGTCGTAAAATGAGACAAAACTCACTACACAACTGTCTTGTTTAGGAACAGAAATTTTAGGCTCAATTGTAGTCTTTAAGTCGAGGACTACCTGTAAAATGTTACCAGCTCGTGGATTAAGGTGCACAGCGCGATATTTATGCCAAGTGTTAAGGATGGATAACAAAATAATTATGCTAGATTCGGCTACAGAAATGGTTTTATGTGTTCATTTTAAAAACTTTTTCTAAAGTTCACATTTAGGTGTTGTTCCTCTGAAGTTGTATGGAAAAGAGGATTTGACTGTAGTGATTATGGTTAGACCCAGAATGGTGGCTATTTTAAGAAAACAATCCACCCACTCCCTTTGTCCTTGGTACAATTTGCTTCATACCGGAATGCAATTCTTTTGGCAGCTTGTGTTTTCAAGGATGCCCTTGTAAATCTATAGCCTGGAGTGTAGTTTTGTCTTCACTGTGTACAAATGCCAGTTGCTAAGGTACATATTTTGTGTTCATGTATTTTTGTGTATCAGCCAAATAGGCCCACTGCGCATAAAATTCTTTGAAAACTTTGTATTTGAATGTAGTAAGCATATATTGTTGACTAGGGCAAAGAGCATTTAACCATTAGAAATATTTAAAAACAAAAGACGTAGCAGCAGCATATCCTAATTCCGAATCTCACGATGTACAGCTGTTTGGAGCAGAAGAACTTACATCAATTCAACCCAGCTGTTGAGTTACAGAAATTATAGTTAAGTTCTATTTCACTTGCTTAAGGAGATCTGTGTCCATAGTCTGGTTGCACGTGCCTGTCTATATAGGTAGTCCTCGACTTATAGTGACCATTTGAAGTTAAAACAGCACTAAAAAAAATGACAAATTTTCCATTGCAGCATCCCCATGGTTACGTTATCAAAATTCAGACACTTGGCATTTGACTCATATTTATGACGTGCAGTGTCCCAGGTTCATGCAATCACCTTTTGCAAACTTCTGACAAGCAAAGTCAATGGGGAAATCAGATTCACTTAACGTAGTTACTAACATCAATTGCAGTGATTCAATTAACAACTGTGGCAAGAAAGGTTGTAAAATGGGACAAAATTCACTTAAATGTCACAGCGACAGAAATTTTGGACTCTATTGTGGTCATAAGTCGATTATCTGGATCTGATCCATGATTAGGGCTGAGTGTTGGGGATGTTGAATACACATTTGTTTGGCCAAGACTTCTAGAAGCTGACAATCTGCAGACAGCTCGGTTTGCATTTCCTTGCCACAGACAAGTGTAAAATCAAGCAAATGATTCCTGATTTTGAATTTATTTATTACTTATTCCTAGTTTCTTTTCCAACTTAAATGTAGAAAAAATAGAAGTTTCTTCTAAAAGTTCACGTCATTGTTCTAAACATAAATACCAGCTTTTGCCATTGTTGTGCTAAGGATCAGTGTAATTAATTATGTGCTATATTTCATAATTGAAACCCTTAATTTACCCTAAGTATTAATTTAGACCACTTCTGTGTGGCAAAATAAAAATGAAAAGTCTCCAAGGAAAAAGTAGTTAGTATTTCTAGAAAATTAGTGTTTCTATTTTGAGAAAAAAAAACTTAATGACTAATTAAATTGCCACAGAATGGCATTTCTACAGAGATGGCAGGTTTTAAAGAAAGTAAATTACCCATAAAAGTTACTTGCAATAAGTTTATCATTTTTGCTTTATGTTACTCATCTTTTTGGCATGAGATAATACTACAGAGCTTTTAAATTTGTTTGTGGGAGCATGATTAGATATAGATTACAATAATACATACTTAGAGGAAGGTATTGAACAAACCTTTTATTGCTTGTTCTATTTTTACTTCAGAAGTATTTAGTTAGGTACAATAGTATTTCCATGTGAAGCAAATCTAGTGGCTAGGTAACGCATAAAATTATAACCATGTATTCCATGGTCACAAGCCACGGTCACCCCCATCTTCAAAAAGGGAGACCCCAGCCTAGTTGAAAATTACAGACCAATCTCCTTATGCTGCGTCACCTGTAAAGTCATGGAATCAATTATTAACCAATCCATTATCCTCCACTTAAAGACAAACAACCTACTCTCCAATAAACAATTTGGTTTCAGGAAAAAAACTATCCTGTAATCTGCAACTCTTACACTGCAAAAACATATGGACTACACAACTCAATCAGGGCAAAGCAATAGACGCAATCTACATAGACTTCTGTAAAGCCTTTGATTCAGTGATACACGACAAACTACTCCTAAAACTAACATCTTACGGTATCTCTGGACAACTTCATAACTGGATAGAAGCATTCCTATCAAACAGACAACAAATGGTCAAAATTGGAAGTGTCCTATCAAATTCTGTACCTGTCAACAATGGTGTCCCCCAAGTCAGTGTTCTAGGACCAACTCTTTTCATACTCTACATAAATGACCTCTGATCATATTAAGAGCAACTGCATTCTCTTCTCTGATGATATAAAGCTATTCAACACCACAGACAATACTACTACCCTTCAAAAAGACCTGGACTATGTATCAGAATGGTCAAACAAATGGCAACTTCAAATGTCAACAAATAAATGCTCTGTCTTACATATTGGCAAAAAAATAATAATCAGAAAATAAAATACAAGCTGAATAGTCAAGACCTTGCTGATGATCCAAACTTTGTAAAGGACCTTGGAATACTCATCGCTAATGATCTAAGTGCTAGAGCCCACTGTAACTACATAGCCAAAAAGGCATTAAGAGTTGTTAACCTAATCCTATGTAGCTTTTTCTCTGGTAAATGACTACTAACTAGAGCACACAAAACATTTGGTAGACCAATACTTGAATACAGCTCATCAGTCTGGAACCCACATTACATATCTGATATTAGCACAGTTGAGAAGTCCAGAAATATTTCACAAGAAGAGTTCTACACTCCTCTACTCATTGTAGAATACCTTATGCCACTAGACTTGAAATTCTAGACCTAGAAAACCTTGAATTATGCCATCTTCGGTCTGATCTAAGTATGGTATATAAAATCATACATTGCAATGTCCTACTTGTCAACGAATACTTCAGCTTCAAACATAACAACACAAGAGCACACAATAGATACAAACTCAAGGTTAACTGCACCAAACTTGATTGCAGGAAATACGACTTCAGCAACAGAGGGGTCAATGTCTGGAATACTCTACCTGACTCTGTGGTTTCTTCCCCAACCCCCCCAAAATTTAACCTTAGACTGTCTACTATTGACCTCACCCCTTTCCTAAGAGGTCTGTAGGGAGCATGCATAAGCGCACCAACGTGCCTACCGTCCCTGTCCGATTGTTTCTTTTATTTTTCTTGTATGTACCCATTTCATGTATTCATAACTATATACTTATACCTATTATCTTGTAAGCGATTGACAAATCAAAATAAAAAAATAAAAAATAAAATCTTTATTAAAGTTGTCTCTATCATATTTCTGTGCACAAGCTTCAAAGTGACATACTGTTTTTAAAATGCAGTAACAGTAATATCCCACAGAAGAGCACACAGTGATATAATAATATAAAGGGAACTATTTTAAAATAAAAAAGCAGAAGCTAACAGGCCATCCATTGAGACTTAGATTGCAATGGTCTCTCTTCCAAAATACTGTTTTGAACTGGTCGCCCTTTTGTTGATAAGCCCACCATCACCCTAAATTTTTTTCTTTGCCATTGGAATATTTCTAGATAATCTTTAGAACTGCCCACTCCAGAATGAATCTTGCCCTGAACCATAAGATGGAGGCAGCAAATGAATTTGGTAAATAAAATCTGTCTGAAAATGAACATAGAAATTACAGCTTGTTGAGAGTCTCGCTACCAAAGAAGGCTTATCCGTTGACACCCAGAACAGGGCTTTCTCAGAGGTGGCCCTGTCTTTCATGGACCACATTTCTGTAGCTAAATGAGGCAGATATTAAGTGAATTTTGTCACGTTTTACAATCTTTACAATCTTAACAGTTGTTAAGTGAATCGCTGCAGTAGTTAAATTAGTAACACAGTTATTAAATGAATCTGGCTTCCCCATTGAAAGTGGCAAAAGGTGATCACATGGCTTTATAGCACTGCAACTGTCATAAATATGATTCGGTTGACTCATCGTCTGAATTTTGATCACTTGACCTCTTGCTGTAATGGTTGTAAATGTAAAAAAAAGGTCATAAGTCAGTTTTTTCAGTGTCGCTCCCACTTTGAATGGTGAATGAACTGTTGTAACTTCAGGGCCACCTGTAGTAATAAATATAACGTTTTAAGACTAGAGAGTGGCTCCCATAATGGCTAGTTTAATTTTCACTGCAGAATTTTGCAGCAAACAAGCCTTTCACGACATAGTGTACACCAGTTATTTTGCATGCTTATGAGTCATTTAATGATGAGAAATGTGTTGTTATAACTTGCAAGCTGTAGTAATTAGCTGCTGTTTCTTTCAGACTAACAGGGATGCCAAAGGAAAAATATGATCCTCCAGATCCTCGCAGAATATATACCATCATGTCAGCAGAAGAGATAGCCAATGGGAAGAAGTCCCACTGGGCAGAGTTGGAAATCTCGGGTAAGGAATCCCATAAATGACCAGATTGAAGGAAAGTAGAACAACGAACTGCTTATGATCTGGATTCTTTGCTCCTGTTAAACCTCTTTGAGGGATCATCTGTGTCTTTAGCAGATCCTTTTTATACAGATAGTCCTTGTCTTATGCCCATAATTGAATTAGGAATTACAGTAAAAAGAGCGATGCGGTGGCCTCGCAGTGGAGCTCTCGCCTCATGATCAGAAGGTTGCAAGTTCAATCCTAGGTAGAGGCAGATATTTCTTTGTGCACAATGAAAATGTATCTGGTGAACAAAACTCAGCATTGGCGATATGAAGGGCACTCGGCCATTAAAACACTGCTGGTTCCATTTAGTTCCCCAGGCTCTACCCTGCAACGAATTATGGGGTCGTTAAATGAATATGATGATGAATTACGGTCAAAAATCAAGCAAGTCATCCTATGATTGATCAGATATTATGACCTTTTTTTTACGGTGGTCATTAAGTGAATTGCCACGTTCGGTGAGAAAATCTTCAGTCATTAAGCAAATGCTGTGGTTGTTAAAATAACCCTTTGTTCACAATACACATTTTTTGTTGGAAACTGGAAGTAAACATAGTCATGTGACTGTGGGATACTGCAGATGGCTTTAAATGTCGGCTGGTAGTTGAGCACCCAAAATGCAATCACATATATTGGGGATATGTGGCCACCAGAACTTCAAATCCAGGTTGTCAGTACCTTTTCTTCGGCCCATTAGAATTTCAAAGCAACTAGTTGTAAGTCAAAGACTACCTGTATTGGCAAGCTGGGTTTCCTTTATCCCCTATTTGCGAGTTTCATTTTTCCTATTCAGATGCCTAACTTTAAATGTATCCCTGTTAAATACTTATTTTAATCCAAATGCACAAAGAAGAATTTTTTTAAAAAATGTGTTTTTTGTAGAAGAGGCAATTGTTAATATTTAATTCTTTGATCTTGACATCTGTCTTCGCCTGGAAGAAATTCAAATTTTGCCTCTTCAGTTAACTGATAGAAAATTCTGATTCAAGAATAATTATTAATTGTCTGTCTATCTATCTATCTATCTATCTATCTATCTATCTATCTATCTATCTATCTTACTGGTTCTGTCCTTTGTGACTTCTATATATGTACCTGTGTGAAAGTGTATCAAAGTAGCTAAACAAAAACTTAAGAATTATTCTTGAATCAGAATTTTTTATCGGTTAACTGAAGAGTATGTATGTGTGTAGTAAGATATTTTCACACTGAATGGGATAAATTCTGTTGGCTTGAAACCATTGTTTGGTACATGGTTGGTACATTTTGTTGCAAGATCAAGTATATTTGTTGAGCTTGTGGAAGAAAACTCTTAACTCTATCTACCTGTTTCTGATTTTAGGTAGAGTGCGTAATTTAAGTCCATCACTTTGGTCACTAACACACTTGACTGCTCTCCACCTCAATGACAACTATTTGACTCGCATTCCACCTGATATTGCCAAGCTTCATAATCTGGTTTATCTGGATCTCTCATCCAACAAACTCCGAAGTTTACCAGCAGAACTAGGAAACATGGTTTCTCTCAGGTGAATTATCTTCCCAAATAACCTTGTTGTGTAACAGGCAGACACATGAGGCAGACACGGAGCTAAAGGCTAACATTGCTTTATTTGAAGCATAACGGGTTGCCACGGCTGCCGCAGCTGGGCTGGCAGCCAGCTGGCAGCCATAGCTGATGCCATTTGACAGCTCCCTTTTATAGCCGGCTGTCAAACGGCATCAACCAATGGGAGCAGTCGGTGCTCCCGCCAGGAATGCGGGCCAGATTGAAGACAGTTAGGCAGGGACACAACAAACCTCAAATTTAAAAGCGTTTTTGCTGATGTTGTTTTGGCTACTGTAATGAAACAAACAAAATGTTAAAAAGGCATGATATTTATGTAGTTACTTACCAAGCACATCTAAATTAAAGTATCCAAAATACCTTTACAATCCCCAAGGCATGTCACAAATTTTGAGCACCCCTAATGTTTAGAAATTGAAAGTTGAAAAATTTGACACACCTTACGTACCATATTCATGTAATAATTTTTGTACTTTTGTTTTACATAATTTTGGGTGGGGTAGTAATATTTTTAAATTTGTGCTCTTTGGCATAAGATGGTCGAGCATTGGGGAACGAGGATGACTCAAGCTATGGATAAATGTCACTACGTATGGTAGAAAACTCAATATTGGACTCTTATTTTGGATAATAGTTTCTCTTTTAATGTGCCATTCTGGCATTTTTATGTACTTTGGAATGAGTCTAATATCTGCAAAACTACTTGCTCAAAATCTTTAAGAATTTCTAAGCATCCAAGTCAGGATGTTTATGATCTTAAAAAATAAGCTCAGTTACTGTTCTAGGGCCAGAGGTTTTTGGTTTTTTAAAAATCTTCTAAGAACTGGACATGAATTCTTCTAATGTTTTGTCCTATTTTATCTGATCCTTTTATTTCAATCTGAAATAAAGGTTAGTCAGAAGCCCATAGCCTTGGCTACGTTTGTGGACTTCCTTCAGTTTTTGAGTGACTCATTGTGATAGCAAATCGTAAACAGAAGTTGTCATTTTGTTTGTACACATAACAATCCAGCACTTCTTTATCCTCAGTAATGGCTGATTTGAAGGCAGGCTTAACATAGACGCTCTGATACTTTCTTCATGGTTTCTATCTCACCAGTTAGAAAAGTATCACAATGACTGCAGATGTGTAAAACCTCTTTTAAAACTGCCTTTATTAAATAATTTACTCTGGTTTTAGGGAATTGCTTTTAAACAACAATTTGTTACGAGTTTTGCCTTATGAACTTGGACGGCTCTTCCAGCTACAAAACCTAGGTCTGAAAGGTAAGGGGACAGTAAGAAATATATTTTTGTGTGCTTAAGTGGGCGCTCTATCACTGGAGATTTTAAAGAAGACACTAAGAGAGAGAGACTAAGAAGAGACTTGAGCAGGGGGCTGGACTAGAAGACCTCCAAGGTCCCTTCCAATTCTATTCTATTACTATTCTATTCCCATTCTCCTTCTATTCCTGTTCTGTTCTTGTTCCTATTCCTTATCCTATCCCCATCCTTATTCCATTCTATTCTCACACTGATTCTCCTTTTGTCTGACCGTACCCTTCTATTAACCTCTTGGAGACAATATGGGTTGCCCTTGACTTAGAACTGCAATTGAGCCCAAAATTCCCATTGCTAATGAGTTTTGCCTCATTTTACGACCTGTCTTGCCCCAGTTGTTAAGTGGATCCCTGCATTGTTAAATCAGTAACACAGTTGTTAAATGAATCTGGCTTTGCTTGTCAGAAGATGACAAAAGGTGATCCCTGTCATACATACATACCAGTGCCATTGTAACTTTGAATGGTTGCTGAACAGATGCTTGTAATAAGTCAAGGACTACGTGTGTGTGTGTGTGTGCATACACACACATACACACACACTATATATATATTTTAACTTGATTCTTTATATCTAACCTTTCTGTATTTCTAACATCATCTCCCATCCTGCCTGGTCAAACCTAGGGAATTATGGCAGTGAAATCAATTAATAAACTTCATATCAGTCTTGAGGTATTTTTCTAGTTGTTTGGAGCCTTTTATTTCAATATGATTGACTTCTGCTGTTCTGTCTATAGAATTTTTGCACCAACCGCTACAAATCTGTATTATTGTCCGAACCTCAACATGTGTCCATATAGTTTCCAGGAATCAAGGTTAACTCAAGAAACACTTAGATTAATCTCAATTAGAGAGATGAATCTCAGTTAGAGAGAGTCAGCAGAGCTGTCAGGGAAGGTTAAAGTCATTTTCCTGTCCGAAGCAAGATCAGCCAAGTAGATTTTCCTTAAAAGAGCAAATTCTGTTGGCAAATGGAATGCCTCTTTGAAGCCCACAAGCATTCTATGCTTTTGTTTCCCAGTTACATGTTTTATTGTGCTAATAAAGCTTTTGATCTGTTTTATCAGCCCTAAAAAAAGAATCTAAGCCAAGAGGAATGTCTTCAAGACAGAATTTCCTTGGAACAATACTTTGAAAACTCCAGTTGCAGATAAAGATAGGAAAACATTGAAACCTGTGGTTTCCATCAATCTAGTAAAGATGACTTCTCCCCAAATTGTTTCAGTTCCAGCCCCATGAATTTAAAAAAACAGTTCCAAATACTTCATCGAAACATTAAGAAAATAAATTTCATGAAGGACAAAAAGCAGAAAGACTCTGATTTGGAAGACAGAACCAGATAAATACAGTTTGAGATAAACCTCTTCATTTGTGGAGCAATGGCAAAATCTTTTCCTACTGTCCTTCTGATTGTGTACCAAAATGAATTTCACAATAACTCCTGCTTTCCTCTTAGTAGTACTTTATAATGCCTTGTTAAGACCACGCTTGTATCCAGTTTTGGTCACCACGATGTAAAAAAAGATGTTGAGACTCTAGAAAAGAGTACAGAGAAGAGCAACAAAGATGATTAGGGGTCTGAAGCCTAAAACATACGAAGAACGGTTGCAGGAACTGGGTATGTCTAGTTTGATGAAAAAATGGACTAGGGGTGACGTGATAGCAGTGTTCCAGTATCTCAGGGGCTGCCCCAAAGAAGAGGGAGTCAAGCTATTCTCCAAAGCACCCGAAGGCAGGATAAGAAGCAACGGATGGAAACTGAGCAAGGAGAGAAGCAACCTAGAACTCAGGAGAAGTTTCCTGACAGCTGGAACAATCAACCAGTGGAACGTCTTGCCTTCAGAAGTTGTGAATGCTCCAACGCTGGAAGTTTTTAAGAAGCAATTGGACAACCATTTGTCTGAAATGGTATAGGGTTTCCTGCCTAAGCAGGGGGTTGGACTGGATGACCTCTAAGTTCCCTTCTGTTATTCTCTTGGTTCCCTTGTGTCTTTATGATTTCCCTGGGAATGAAAATGTTATCATGTCTCCTGGTTTGTTCTAGGAATGAAAACTAGTTCACTAAGTTATCCTACCTTCCAAGATAAAGGATTAAGGATAATTAAGGGTAGTTACAGTAAATGTTAATTTATTCAAACTTAACAATATTTTGGAAGCTATTTCTTTTTAAAAATCTTTTTTTGATTTCAGGCAATCCTTTATCACAAGATATTCTCAGCCTCTACCAGGACCCAGATGGGACACGTAAATTGTTGAACTACATGCTTGACAATCTAGCAGGTAACTTTTTTTTTTTAAATGATGATACCAGCAATCTGTCCTACTTACAATATATAAGCTTTGTTAGGGGAATAACTTTATATTCAGAGTCCTCCTAGAAGGATGTGTGTGCTCTCTGAACATACTATATTTTATACTGAATGCTCTTGCTAAGAACAACTGGCTTCTTGGTGCCACATCGGTACCATGTTTATATCATGCATGATTATGACATTAAATTCCAGTTGTTCAAGGGATTTGACTGTGACCCTCATTAACATTCAGACTTTTATCATTATTTCAGTTCATCCAGAGCAGCTGCCTCCAAGGCCATGGATTACATTAAAAGAGCGAGACCAAATTCTGCCCTCAGGTATTATTACTTTAGCCATCTTTGATTGGCAAGGTATATTCTCTTTGCTCCAACTAACTCAAGGCATTGGTGTGCTTACAGAAGAGACCTTATACTTCTTTTTTTAAAAAAAATATCTTAGGTTGCTGAAGGTACCTTGAACATCTAAAATAAGGATCAAGGAGTGAAAATAAGAACATTCTTAGACCATGCTCCATTTAAGCACTATGTTAAAAGCTAAATACAGAAATATGTAAGGATTAGGTGTGTGTATATGGCATAAAATAAGGATAAAAAAGAGGTCTTACAAACTGTTGAAGATGAGAATGTTTTTCATTGTTTTCTATTTTTGTCTTTCTATTTTCTTCTCCCTTTCTTCTTTTTCTCTCTTTCATTTATGTCTGTGTTGTTGGTTTGTTTTAATTGTAAACTCAATAAAATGTATTTTAAAAAAAAGCTAAATACAGAAATAGTATTTAAAAGATGATAGTGCTAGTCAGGAAGAGCTTAAGCTTAATGTGGGACTCCAGGAAACCCAAATGATGCATCTTGAGTTTATGCTGCAACAGCATAGCTGAAGGGGAAGGAAAAAAAGCTTCATCAATAACAAATTGAGGTAGTTCTTGGAGAATGCTCATTTATTCAGCAACTGCTTGAAGTTATAAGGGTGCTGAACAATTGGTATTTATGCCTCAAAGTTACGGCCGTTGCAGCATCTCCACAGTCAAAATTGTGGGTGCTTGGTAGCCTATCCACATTTATGATTGTAATGTGTACTTCACTTCTCTCCACCTGCCTTTTCTCCACTATTTCTGCCCTTCTGGTCACCCTACAATCGGATGGCCTGTGCTTTACCACCCCAGCTGACCCTTGCCACGTTCCTGCCACTGCTAATGAGACATGCCCAACGTGGCTGTGGACCTGAATGCAGGACACCTGAGCATAGAATGGCCAAAGAGCAGAGATGAAGATCAGATAGGCAGGTGTGAAGCAGAAGCAAGCACAGGCAAGGCAGGAAAAGCATGAGGCTCTTGCCTAACGGTTGCAGCCAGGACTACCTAAACTGACTGAGCTTCAAGTTCTCTGGTTGGTTTTGCACTGAGCCCTAATGTGAGCTGCTTGGTTTTAGAATGGCCTAAAGACAATTACAGCTTATTTAAGAAACCAAAGTTAACCCAGGTGGCACAATGTGCAGCTAGGCTGCTAAGGAGTGCATAATTGCTATGGATTAAGAAATTAGAGATTATCTGTTGGCCCCAGCCTATAATGCGTTGAGCAATTAACCTTTGGTTCCTAGTGCAGCATTTAATTAATACTCTAGAAAGCACTGCAATACAAAAACAAAAATCTATTTGCATTTTATTATTTATTTCCCCTTTATTATTTTTATAAATAACTCAGGGAAGCTAACATACCTAACACTCCTTTCTCTCATGTTCCCCACAACAACAACCCTGTGAGGTGACAGAGAGTATGACTGAACCAAAAGTCATCCAGCCAGTTTTCATGCCTAAGGCGGGACTGGAACTCACCATACTGCAGTTTCTAGCCCAGTGCCTTAACCGCCACACCGAACTAACATGTAAAATTTTAAAGAACGTGGTACTCTTGCTTTCTTTGAAAACTGGCAGCTCTCGAGTCACTGTGTCGATATCCATAGCGCTGAATAAGGTATTCTGTCAAAAAAATTCCTTGACACATCTCATTGTTCAGCGCTGTTCTCATCATTGGCTTTCTTTTCTCCAGCTTCGTTTACTGTCATGTGCTACAATGTATTGTGTGATAAATACGCTACCCGACAGCTTTACGGCTACTGTCCTTCCTGGGCTTTAAACTGGGAATATAGAAAAAAGGGAATCATGGAAGAAATTGTGAACTGGGATGCAGATATCATTAGTCTTCAGGTAATTATAACTAAATTAGGTCTGCTCTAATATAGTATCTGACTCACAAACACCTGAAGAGCTGTTTACGAATATAAATTTTTTTTAAAAAATTTCTTTCTTGGAAGAAAGGGACAACATTCCTGTTTGGCAGAATTACTTCATGCCTTTCCTCCAGGAGTTAAAGATAGTGTACATTTCCACCCACTCCTTCAGTCTGTTCTCCACCATACTTTTGTGAGGGTAGATTGGACTGAGAGAGGAGGAGAGCATCTTTACCCAGGGGACAGCTGTGATTAAAGCGGGATTTGAACCTGGGTATCCTTGGCCATTTGTCTGAAATGGTATGAGGTTTCCTGCTTGAGCAGGGGGTTGGACTAGAAGACCTCCAAAGTCACTTCCAACTCTGTTATTCTGTTCTGTGCTATTCAGTTGTTCTCCATCACCTTAAATATTACAGTACACTGATTTTTTGGTGGGTCTAGACCAGGGGTGTCCTACTCAAGGCCTGGGGGCTGAATCTGGTGCGCAGGGTGCTTAAATCTGGCCCACAGGGCTGCCCTGGAAACAGCAAAGGACCAGCCCGCAGTGCCTCTGCCAGCGAAAAGGGAGCTCGGGAGGGCCGTGGATAGCACTCCCAAGCTCCTTTTTCTCTGGCAGAGGGTTCTGTTGCAACCGAAAACGGAGCTCGGGAGCATGTTTTCCCTGACAGAGTGCTCGGACCACCACAGGCACCCCGACATGCGCTGGTCACGCCCCCCGAGGTTAAACACAACCTTGATGCAGCCCTCAATTAAATTGAGTTTGACACCCCTGGTCTAGACTTCTTTCCTTGGATATTTTTCAAACTTTAAGATGTGTGGACTTCAGCTCATGCTGGCTGAAAATCCTGGGAGGTGATGTCTACCCATCTTGCCTAAAGGAATCCCTGCAGATTTTACCCTGCTAGTCCAGAGTTCCCCAATCTTTCCACCTTTGTGGATCGGTGTGGGTGGGGAGAGGGGATGGTGTGAGTAGCAAGCACATGTGCACAGCTCTGTTTGAGCTTGTGCAAATGGAGCACGCGTGCATGTGCTTGCCCACTTCTTGTGCAAGAGGGGATGCGTGCACACACTCACCTGCCACTTCCACAGCCTGGTTCCAATTGTCTTGAGGTCCGGTAGAGGGGATCCCTGCGCTGGTCGTTGCCTACTGTAGGGGGCAGTGCTGATCTTCATTTCAAGGGCCATTGAGCCAGGGTTGTCCAAAGATGTTTCCATGGTCATGTGGCCAGCATGACCTCACGGAGTGCTGTTACCTAAGTCGGGACCAGAACTCACAGTCTCCTGGTGTCTTAATCACTTGTAAGCATCTTTGGAGCATCATGGTGGCCATTTGTTGGGTTCCTTCTTCTATACAGAGTTTTGGAAATATCTTTGAAGGATCAGTCAAATAGGTTTCAATGAATATCTCAGGCATCAGTCAAATAGGTTTCAATGAATATCTCAGGCTAACGCACAGGAAGTAAGAGAGGTAGATTCACATTTGTAACATTCTGTTACAGGCAATCCTCAACTACAGAGGGAACCAAATTTAAGTGAGTCACCACATGACCGGACTTGATTTTATGGCCATTTTTAACATGGCTGTTAAGTGAAACATGCATTCATTAAGTGAATCTGCCTTCAAAGGTTCTTTGCTTTGTTGCTGTAAGTAACATGAGATGCCCTTTCTGTAGTCCCAAAGGTGTTTTTTTTTTCAAGAGACAACTGGACTTCCTTGTTTTCCCTTGAAGACATTTCACTTCTCATCCAAGAAGCTTCTTCATCTCTAACTGTCATGGTTGTCCCAACCCATGGTGGGGACAACCGTGACCTGGAGGACTTGAGAATCTCCACAGACATTCCTTTCTGTAGATTCTCTACCTTGCAGCGTAGGGGATTTGAGAAGCAAGGAGAAGCCAAAGTCGCTGCTTTTTTTGCACAGCTCTCTCTTGCCAGTAACCCTGCCTTCTTCACTTCCAGGAAGTAGAAACTGAGCAATACTTCACCCTCTTTCTGCCAGCATTAAAAGAGCGTGGATATGATGGATTTTTTTCTCCAAAGTCACGTGCCAAAATCATGTCTGAGCAGGAGCGAAAACATGTGGATGGTTGTGCAATATTCTTCAAAACAGAAAAGTAAGAGATTCATTCCTCTGGATTGCGGCTTGAGTGTGCAAAACAGCCCTGTTCGTTCCCCAATCAGTATCTGTTCTGGCCATACATGGAGCAGTTCTGAAATCACCACATCCATATAAAAAATGCTGAAGGGGCGCTTAGAATTCTTGGTAGTCGCTTTTATTTTTTCCCCATTTCTTACAAATAACAGCCCCTTTTCCAGATCTTTATCAAAATGTAAAATAAAGAAACACAAAGAAAAATGAAAACAATGGAAAAATAGAAGAGGATTTGGTATGTTGTTAGGTTTGTTGTTATAGGAATATATTATTATATAAAAGTAAAAAGTTGAGGTGGTATGTTATTAAACAATTATTCTTATTCTACTGCGCCAAAAGGAGTGGGAAGTCAGTGCTTTTCTCTATCTTTTCCCCTTTAGAAACAAGAATCAGTATAGATTGGTGATTTATGCAGGATGTTGGTTTGGGTTCCAGGTTCACACTGGTGCAGAAGCACACGGTTGAGTTCAACCAAGTGGCGATGGCCAACTCAGAAGGGTCCGAAGCTATGCTGAACCGAGTTATGACAAAGGACAACATCGGAGTTGCGGTGGTATTAGAGGTGCACAAGGAACTGTTCGGGGCAGGTTGGTGTTTGGTGTTTTCATCCCCCAAATGAGGACAGTTTGCAGGCTGGATTTTATTTGTTATATTTACAGCTTAGCTTTTCTCTGAAGCGTTTGAGTTTGGCTTCATGTGGGCTTCCATCCCCAGCACCACCACCACCATTCCTGCCACCATCGTAACAGCAGCCCTGGTGGACTGGGAGAGGGTGACTGGCCTAAAGTCCTTCTCGGCTTCTGTGTCTTGAGGCTAGTCTAGAATCAGGAAATTACATGACCAGCTGTGTAATTTGGAGACGGGCGGGGCTCTGCCTGTGAGTCAGTCTTGATTCACGAGGTCTGCTTGGACAAGTGCCTGCAACTTCCATAGGAAGATTGTAGAAGTGCTTTGTGATGGCTCTCTCCTTCTAGGAGAGAGGTGGGGGGAGAGGGAGGGAGGGAGAGAGAGGGGTGGAGTGGGGGGGACTGGTCCATTCACCCAGATAGCTTCACATCGAAGGCAGAACTGGACATCGTGGTCTCTTGGTTTCTAACCTAGTGCCTTAAGTAACTGCACCCAAACTGGCTCTCTTTATGTAGCAAACAGCCCTACTTAGCTTAAGTGAAGCTGACAAAGCATGAGATGGGAGGGGGATGCTTGGGGGGGGGGGAAGGAACCATGCCACCTTCGCAAGCTGCTCCAAGGTCACCCAACTGGAAGAAGGAGGGAGCCGCACACCAACCTGGGCTCAGATTGACCATTATGGAAACATCTTGCAGGAACTTGGTTGGTGGGCAGCGAGAGGCAGACAGATGGGAAAGTAGAACTTAGTGATTTTGGAGGCAAATTCTCAGTTCTGGCTTTGCTTTATTGCTTTATACTTGGCCTTTAATAAAATTATACCTTTCTTGACAAATGGAGCCAAAGATCCTATTTACTTAGAAGTTTGAGCTGTGACAGGTTGGACATTGACTTTATCCAGAGCTTTGCTAAGACAGCTTCCAGGGGAGAAGATCTGCTCATCACAGTCAGGAAGCAGGAGAAATCAATATCCATGTCTTTTCAGAATTCTAAATTGGGCTTGGAAGAAGAGGGTTCTGTATTAACCTTCCTGATAATCTAGGCGGGTCCATGATTATTGTTAATTGGAAATACAGGGCAGACCCTGCAAGGGCATATTAGAGCAGCAGTTGGCTGTCCCACAGTCACCATTTCCTCCTCCTGGTGAATCCACTGCTAAAACAGCACCTGAGAAGCCAAGGAACTCATGAAACAGGCCAAATGGACGGCCCCTCTCTACTTCTGGCCAGGAGGATATATCTCTTTGGGGGACCTGATGAATTTGGGTGTGGGTCATATGCCACCAAGTGGAGAAGGCAGGTCCAATATGATGTCCCTGCGCATCATATCATGCCTGTATCCACTTTGTGTTCATGGAGGTAGGTGTGTTGTGTCAAAATAGGCAGTAGGGGAGAAATACATTGTGTTACAAACGCAACCCTACTTGTAAGTGCCTCATCTAGCTCTGAAGGTAACACTCATTGCAAATCTTGAACCCATAAAGGTTACAGTGCACAAAAGACGCACAAATGCAATTCCATATCTCGGGATGAATTGATTTAATTTTGACAGCTGTGCTTTGATCTTAGGTATGAAACCACTTCATGCGATGGACAGCCAGCTGCTTATAATAGCAAATGCTCATATGCATTGGGACCCTGAATATTCGGACGTAAAGCTTGTCCAGACGATGATGTTTGTCTCCGAACTTAAAAATATCCTTGAGAAAGCCTCTGGTCGGCCTGGAAGCCCAACGGCAGACACAAATTCCATTCCTCTGGTGCTGTGTGCAGATCTCAACTCACTGCCTGATTCAGGTAATTTGGAAGCAGTTGCCTTGACTTTGGAGTTGATCCGCATATTTTTCAAGAATAATTTTAATCTTTGTGCAAAACTTAAAAATATTCTTAGAAGAACCATTTTCAGCATTTAAGACACTATGTTTAATTATGATTGTTACTTAAGTGAGAGGGAATTAAAAGATCATATATTTTATGCCTACTTTGATTTTTCCCCCCCAGAAGCTGCCTTTTAGGTAACAAAGAGCAAAATAGATCAAGCAATAATAGCATCTATTTTTCTTTATCTCAAAGTTTTTAAAAATGTGCCTCTACGTGATTAAAGTTGATTAAATTTGAAAATGGGGTTTCATTAGTGAATGCAATTGTTTTGAGTAAAAGAAATGGATCTAAGCATTGATTTTGAGATTAAAATTAATATCTAGAGAATATCTGATAAATTAATAAGGTTGTTGCAATATTTTGATTAAGAACATGCTTAGAATATGTATATAAGAGTGTCCGAATTTTCTTGGAGAGAGGAGCATGCTAGAAAATGCATTTCTGCCAAAATAAATGCAGAATGATTGCATGATTATTAGCCACTCCGGCTTTTGCCAAGTAGCAAAATGAGGTTTCAATTAGATAAATAAAAGAGTAATTGGAAAAAGGCAGCCTCAATTGAACCAGGTCAGCTGTGGAGAAAATGTTGAAATGTTCTGAGTATTGAGATGCACACCCAAATTTCTTTGGAAGTTTACTTTCTCCTGTGCAGTGAACACAGGATTGCAACTTCCCAATTAAATTCTGCTCTGTGTTCTTGAAACAGTATGGCTTTCCTTCTCAAAGTTATGCTTTGTCTGACATATTTCTCAGATTATATAGATTAGTATTTTAATATTAACAGAAATTTTTGGAGTAGGCTGACCTGAGTGAATATGCATAAGTCCTTGGTCAAACTAATAATTTCTCATTTGGTGTACCAGTTATTTTTATCCATAAACAAGAATGTGGTAGGACATTAAGCAACTTTCTAATTCTAGTGCAATAAATCCAGTTAGTGGGTCTTAAGTAACAATTGTGGCTCTAACTACTGAATAATAAATTTTTGTAAATGTTTATAATTGTCTAAGGAAAAATAAATTGTTCTTGTGCTGTTGCGCAATAAACGTTGAAGAGTTAATGGTGCAATTCAGTCTCTCAACTGTTGGTTATTCAAACCAGGTGTTGTGGAATACTTAAGCAATGGAATAGTGGCCGACAACCACAAAGACTTCAAGGAGCTGCGTTACAATGAGTGTCTCATGAACTTCAGTGGCAATGGAAAAAATGGGGCTTCTGAAGGAAGAATCACCCATGGTTTCCAATTCAAGAGCGCCTATGAAAACAACTTGATGCCTTACACTAATTACACTTTTGATTTCAAGGTAAGTGTGGTCTGGTAAAAAAGAAAGAGTCCCCAAAGAACTGTGAAACCTGCACCATACCATCCAAGGTGGTTTGTGAATTCCCAGGTGGGAAAAGGATGACTGCCCATAAATTTGTATAGGTGTTCCACATTTGCCACCATATTTAAAAAGAGATGTAAATTCTGGATCAGAACTTTCAGTCAGATGTTTTGAAAGGTCAGTTCATTGTTGCAAGTTCTCTTTTCACGTTAAGCCCATAATGAGTAGAGCTGGGCTCCTAAATCTCCAGTGACTGAATGCTGCAGGACTCTGATTGGCTTACAGTCTGATCCAGGGATCTCCAAACATGATAACTTGTAAGACTTGTGGACTTCAACTCCCAGAATTCCCTAACAGATAACAGATAATCAGAGTTGGAAGGGACCTTGTAGGTCATCTAGTCCAACCCCCTGCCCAAACGGGAAACCCTACACCATTCCTGACAAATGGCAGTCCAATCTCTTCTTGAAAGTCTCAAGTGATGGCGATCCCACAACTCCCAAGGGCAAGCGTTCCATTGGTTTATTGTTTTCACTGTCAGAAAGTTTCTCCTTGTTTCCAGGTTAAATCTCTCCTTATTCAGTTTCCATCCATCATTCCTTGTCTGGCCTTCAGATGCTTTAGAAAATAGATTCCTCTCTGTGGCAGCCCCTCAAATATTGGAAGACTGCTATCCTGTCTCCTCTGGTCCTCTTCACTAGACTAGCCGTGCCCAGTTCCTGTAACTGTTCTTCATATGTTTTAGTCTCCAGTCCCTTAATCATCCTGGTTGGCCAAGGAATTTTGGCAGTTGAAGTCCACAAGTCTTAAAAGTTGCCGTGTTTGGAGATCCCTGGTCTAATTTAACTAAAGGAGACAACCACATGCTTCCTTGTTAAACAAACAGTTGCTTAACAACCCATTCAAAGATACAACAGATCCTCCCAGATCTGCTTACAACCCAGTTCCAGAATTCCAATGGCTGCATAAACACACCATAGTCATGTGATCACATTTTGGGTGCTTGGCAACCGGCTTGTATTTACAGCCATTTGCAGCATCCCACAAACCTTTGGTGTTTTCTGCCAGTTTCCAGCATTCAATTCCAGATTCTTACAAAAATGCCCTTTGAAGGAAACAGGCTCACTCAACTGTTGCAAAAAAAGAGGTCATAAAATTGGGTTCATTCACATACACTTAACTTCCATGACTTAACAACCATAATTCTGAGCTCAGTTACAATCAAAGTTGAAGACTTAACTGTACAGATGCCAATGCGACCTTCATGTTTCATGCAGTTACCATTTTTACTGCTTGTAACAATAAACCGTCATTTTATTACCTCTGGGTATTGAACCAAGCCAGTGGAGAGTTTATATCCCTCCCTGATAAGTTGATCGAAGTATAAGCAAGATTGTCAATCTGAAACCACCCATTTCACCTGCCTTAATATTTAAGGGCTAAAAAGGAACTTCTTTCTTTAGAGGGGGACATAATGTAATGTATTGGCAGGTTTGTGTTTTCTGTCTGTATTTATACTTTCTCCCCCTCTCCCCTCTCTCTCTCCCTCTCTAGGGTGTAATTGACTATATTTTTTATTCCAACACTCACATGAATGTGCTTGGTGTCCTGGGGCCTTTGGATCCTCACTGGCTGGTTGAGAACAACATCACGGGGTGCCCGCACCCTCACATCCCTTCCGACCACTTCTCCCTGTTGACTCAGCTTGAGCTCCACCCTCTGTTCCTGCCTCCCGTCAACGGCATCCATTTGCCAAACAGGAGGTAGTGCTGCTCTTTCTGGAGGGCAGGCACTCCACCCCGTTCATTTGTTTATGAACTTGTACAGTTGTAAATCAAAGTCTGTAGGAGTGAAGTATGGCCAACCTTTTCATAGCTGTTGCTTCATGCTCCTTTCTGTTTTTCGTGTGTGTTGACAGTACAATTTTGCACATTTCTTTTCGGTGC
The DNA here is from genome assembly GCA_033807585.1 of Hydrophis major. Lineage (NCBI taxonomy): Eukaryota > Metazoa > Chordata > Lepidosauria > Squamata > Elapidae > Hydrophis > Hydrophis major. The sequence goes on along the minus strand of CM066333.1, from coordinate 11,159,967 downwards.
ATATTGGTACCACTTGGCACTAGGGCTGGAACCAAAGTTGTTGTTTGTTCCCTTTTTCAATGGGGTTGGGGTTTTTTTTTCTTTTTTTCTTTTGGTTTTGTTCTGAAGGTACAGACACAAAGTATATACCGAGAAAAGGCAGTGGGCTTTACATGTTTTAACGGTCAAATCAGAAAGGAGGGATTTGCTTACATGTATACATCCATAGCTAAAAGTTTTGTATTCTCCCCCCTCCCCAATTTTTTATCAGTCATAGCCAGATGAGTCCTTCCCCCTGCTCCCAAATCACTCGTTTTTTTTAAAAAAAAAATTCCTCTAGATTAGAAATATGTATTGGCCCTATAGGGCAGTGTTTCTCAACCTTGGGAATTTAAAGATGTGTAGACTTTAACTTCCAGAATTGATGTCCACACACCTTAAAATTTCCACGATTAAGAAACATCGCTGTAAGGAATTTGTAGATCATTGGAAATAGCACTTAACTGTTTTTAATGTTGATTCTGAGTTCAAATTTGTTCACTTCCCATTGAGCTGGCAAAGTTGCAACATGCTAAGTCTTCCTGCCATTAAAAAAAAAAAGTGGCTCTATGCAGGAGAGATCTTTTCCGTGAATACCTGATTGCGTCTGGCACTAAGTCACCAGGGTGTTCTGCCTTGCTGCAACACCTCCATTTCTGAACTATAAAAGCTTGCATGTTCCGGTCTAAAATTCACAGAATCACCTCCGTTGCACTAAGAGGCAAGGATGAGTCTGAACCTCTGGCTTGAAGCCATGTTCTCTACCCGAAAAGTAAGATAGCATCTGTCTTTTACTTGAAGAAAACCCCAAATTGCAAAATTCAGAGAAATACAAGTAGCGAGGCAGATGACTGAGAAGGAACCCACTATAATTGAGGACATCCAATTAATTGTTGAATCCTGCATTTAAAATCAGCGATGAGAATTCCTCTGCTAAATGTCCACCGTACACAAAGAGATTCCAACCCAAATGCAATCCTTTAAAAAAAAAATATTTTGTAAATTATAAAGCCCTTTTAAGGTTAAGAAATGTTAGTAGAAGTGAAGTGGGAGGTAGATGTTTAGTTTTAGCCTCTTTCAGGTGGAGCAAGCAATTTTTTCCCTCGGTGCAATTTTTTGTGTCAATACGAAAGTGAGAATAATGTTCACCTAACTATTCCCTCAGCATTTCCCCCAACCCCCTTTTTTTCTGAACCCTAGTCGCCAAATAGCCATGTCATGTTTTTAATTCTATTTTTGTTGTTGTTTCTTTTCTTCTTCTTCTTCTATCAATTTGGGTTTGTCTGTTTGTTTTTAAAAGGGAACCTGCTTGTTTGTTCCCAGCTGTTATTTTTCTTTCTTCAAGAAACCTTAAGCATCCTCGCGTGCATGTTTGCTTCTGGTGGCCATTTTAAAAATTTTTCTTTTAATGCCATCTCTTTCAGTGAGAGGTGAGGATTTTATCCACTCAGGACAACTGCTATTGTGATGGGCTTGAGCAAAATATTAGGGTTTGGCTGTTTCAGTACAAAGAAGGGGGTATTAAGCAAGAAAGATGGGTGGGTGCGATGCCCCTTGGAAAAGTGGTGCATCTTCCACCTTGCCTATTTTGATCCCTTGCACCTCGCCGTATCAGCAGAAGAAAAAACATTTAGCAGTAAGTCCTAAGTGCAAGAATGGGGAAACGATGCCCCTTTTATGACTTACGGGCTTCAACTCCCAGAATTCCTGAGCCACCATGCCTCGGGAATTCTGGGAGTTGAAGTCCACAACCCACTCCTGCCTTAGTGGATAGAATTACAGTTAATTTTTTAACAGCAGCAACAATGGCAAATTTGTTTTTATGTTTTGGGGTATTTCTGCTTGCTGCTACACAAGATTCCTTAAGCTTATATTTTAAACTTTTCATGCACTTTACTATTTCTAATCTGAAAAAAAGTGATATTTTTAATAAATGAGATTTCCATTATGTGAATGAAAATTTTTAAAGAAGCTATATTTGTCTCATGAGTATGCTAAAAAAAAGAAAAAAAAAGAAAAAAGGAAAATAAAAAGAGTCAAGTAGTTAATTTTAAATCCTAAGGAACCATCGCTTCTGCAGACAGTAGCCTTTAAGGCGTCTCCTTCCCTGCTCTCCTTTCTGTTTGGCTAACTGTGTCTGAAACAACAAAAGGGGAAATCAAATTGGGCTCCAAACTGTTTTCTCATGCTTGTAAGCGGGATGGAAATGGAGCTGAACAAACTACTGAAGAACGCAATCCACTTTCAAAAGGAATTTGTCTCCATCAATTGCAACTTGCTGCATTATGTAGTAGAAGGAAAGAAATATTTATCAGAGCAATATTCCTTTCATAGGTCCAGTCGTCCTATGGCTTAAAACAACTTAACTTTCTTGGTGGCTGTTCTTGCAAGTCGGTGCAGTTAACAAACGTCAAGCCGCATCCCCTGTGGTTTGTTTGACGTGGTATGTGATCCAGGAATCCTGTTGGTTTTGAGTTTCTTTTTGTGGCTGGTTCCAAGGGAAACAAGCTAGAGTTTTGGGATTCACACAATGCATTAAACAAATCCCCAGAGGTGCAGCTCGGTTCATTTTCAGCTCAGCCATGTTGAAGCTAAACAACACTCGTGTAAGAAAACTCAAAATGATAGCTGCACATCAGAGCTCTCCTTATAATCTGGAGCAGGGCTTTGATAGATCCATCTGGCCTTTCAATGTGTTTTTTACAGATCACTGCCCCCTCACTGTTGGCTCCCTTTGGTGGAGGGTGGGGGAGGCATCTCATACACTGCGCACACAAGCTAACAGTTTGCAAGAGCAGCTCTGTTTTAACCTCGTTTCTCCCCACCCCGAAAAGGCTAAAATTGAATTATGAAGCATGAGAAGGTTTCTTTCCTTTTAAAGGTCACATTCCCCACTCTCAACATTAGTGCAGATATTTTCTCTTACATACCTCAAAAAAGGGTTCAATGGCCGTGTGTGTGTGTATATATATATGTGTGTGTGTGTGTGTGTGTGTATAGTATTCAGCTTTGTTTGAGTATTTTCCCACGTCATTATAGTTGTGCTTTTAAAGTTGTAGCAACGTTTCGGCAGAATCTCATCTGCCATCATCAGGCTTCTGTTTTGATGATGGCAGATGAGATTCTGCCAAAACGTTGCTACAACTTTAAAAGCACAACTATAATGACTTGGGAAAATACCCGAACAAAGCTGAATACCATACATGTAAGTACCCGCGAAAACATAAGAAAACAAACATACTTACATACATACATATATATATATATATATGGATGGCAAGTCAATTACGATACAGTACTGGGAAGTCAACTAGCATGACAAAACTTAATTTTGTGGACATTAACCCTTTCGGTTTTGTTTTTGCAAGGGCACTTTTGAGAATTGGTCTTTGCCCCAGCCCTGGATGCAGCGAGTATAAAAGTATTCCTCAACTTCTGTTCGCTTCCCTAGGGCTGGAACAAGAGAATTCCCACTCCAGTTTGTGCTCCCGAGTCATCTACTGTATCATTTTAAGGCATATTTTTGTTTTAACTTTTCTTTTGTGCTCTGGAGGTATGCACTAACAATTTTCCCTCCTTCTCATACATGCATGTTAACTAGCAGAGTGAGCAATAGTTCCCACCATACTTCACTCCCAACTATTTTTGGAAATGTTTGTATAAAATGGAGTTTAAAAAAAAAAAATCGCCTGTGATTGTATATGAACTGCAAAGGAGCCAGTTTATTAAATAATCCAAAAGCACGCCATGTTTTGTAGTGTTGCTGGAAGGGTAGGAAGCAAGGGGCAAAATTAAAATCTGGGAACATTTTGTGTACCTCTTAAATTATTTTTGGGGTTTGGTTTAAGTTTAGGTAATCGATGTGGTCTGGAACAGCCCTGCAGTTTTCTTTGTGCCTTTTTAGAAATTGCACAAGGCTTTGGTTTACGTATTTATAAAGCAATCATTGCGTTCATCTCAGTCCAGGAAAACACAAGGAAGATAGTCTGGTTCCCGAGCAGAACCAAATTCAATTTTGTAGACAACTGATGGGAAGCATATCATAAGATGGGGTGCCAAATAATTGCTATTTAACATAGGCAAAACAGTCTTCGATGTTGTTTTGCTTCTTGTACGTGAATAAAAAGGATCACCGAACTGAAGCGGCTGATGTTGCATCTGAGCCCATACTTTTCTTTCTAAAATAAGGATTGCAAGAGTATCGGATTACCTTTATGACTGTGGGGCAACCATAAACGGTACTATCTGGATGTTGAAATGTATTGTTGGATTTACAACGTGGTGCTTCTAGAGAGCCTCAATTGCTAGGGTGATTGGATAGAAGCTCATTTAAACATACAATGTTACTGAATTTTATCTATTTGTAACCCTCTGGTCATTCAGGAGCTCTGGTTTAATACAATTGGGTCAAAGAATGGTTCTGCATGTACATGTTACGGAAATGACAGGTGATAGTTGATGTATATTTCTCACAGGTGCCATTGCCTCTGAAAACCAGACTGAGGCTCCCCAGGTGTTGCACTAGACATTCCTTTCATGAACATCAAGCCACACGTGACCTAAGATTCTTTGTAAGCAAAACAAAATCTGTATCTACTAAGTGTTGATATGATATATCTTTAGTAGAAAACTAGATAAGTCAAAATTAATATGGGGAAAAGTCAGCTCTGACACAAATGGGATTTATGGCATCACAGAGCAGCTCCTAATGCCCTCTTTTGCATTGTTTGCTTCAGTGGTATTGGAGGTACTAGCTGAGGATTATGGGTTTTAAAAGGCTACTCAAAACAGGCACCTGGGCATTTGAAGTGAAAATGAAATCCATGAAAACTTTGCCATTGGTAACGATGGAGCATTTCTAGTTGGAAAGCTTGGTGGGTTTTTTTCTGTCTTTGCTCTTATTTCTTAATAAAGAACAGAATTCATCTCGGTAATAGACATATTGCCTGGAAATAAGCCATTTATTCTCTCCCCTATGTTTATTAGAATAAATTCTTTGCAGCGCATTGTTACCCCAAACTGTCTAGCCACCTCTTTAACTTTTCAGAAAGTGACTTAATAGATTGGGTCCAGATTTAGCTAGAAAGGACCCATTAAACTCTCTGCATCTTGAGACTCATTGGTTTCACTGGATATGCTCTTTAAGTATGGCCAAATCTGGATCCAAACCATTGCTTCAATGGTACAATCAAGAAGATAATTGCTATTATTGGGGAGTGGGAGGAGTCACTTTGCTTTCCATTTAGAGTGGTTTGTGTTGGACAATGTGAGCTCTCGCAGAGTTCCCAAGGCCATATATGTCTCCCATCTCTCTCTATTTAAACTTTCCCTTCATTATAGCAGAGGAAAAAAGTTTATTTGAACCAACTAAATGTCTAGTTTAAACTCCTGCCCAGTTCAGAAGTACAAAAAAACCTGGAGGTCTGCTGTGCCTATTCAGTCCTCCCTGCCCTGCAAGATACTGAAAATTGTCACCTATAGAAGCAACTAGGTTGTTTTTTTTAAAAAAAGGCATTGTCTTAATTCTTCCTCCAAGATCTGCCTTCTGCTGAAAAAAATAGGGAATTTCAGTTTTTTACTTTCATTTTTTTTGTCCTTTGCTGAATAAGAAACAAGAGAATGTCCTTCAGTCCATTACAAGTATTAGGTCCCTGTGGACCAAATTCAACCCACCTGTACTCTTTTTGTGTGGACAAAAAGTTAAGATCTATTTTTAATATACTTTTCTCATTATTTCCAAGTACAAGCGCCAAGAAATTGAGGTGCTTAACAGAAGCATTTTACTGCCATTTTCCTGACAAGTCAAAGTTAAAATCGCCTCCAAGAAGTCAAGTTTAATGGAGTTTTAAATCTGAGGGCATCTCTGCTGGGTTCCTACTACTGCTATGTTGGTAAAGAAGAAGAAAAAAAGATTCAGTTGATAGGCACAATCTTCAGCAGGATGATGAATATATACTTCAATTTTATGAATACAAACATTTTATAATTATGTTCTAATAAAAGTGTAATTATATCAATGTACAAATAATTTACAGCAATTCCTTGAATGTGGAAGACAAAAGAATTGGAAGAGATTACAAAATCTTGAGATTTGCAAAAAAAAAAAATTGCAGAAATGTAAGCGTACAAATTTTTACTGAGAGCATCAGATGCAACATCCTGAGCACGAGGAAAGAATTTACATTTCCTAAATTTCAAAAATCACGGCTGCATAAAATCAAAATATGTGTCCCAGAATTGCAAGTTTGAACCTGGGTTGATCACTGGGACCAGAAGTTTACTCTTCTGATCTTTTGGACTCGTGCTGGATCTCATCCTCGGGGAACAATTTCTACTGGAATATGTGATTTGGGCTAACCTGTTAGTCTTACTTATGTGATACCTTCCTGTTGGTTGATTGATGTGTTGATTATAGCCAGGGAAATGATTGAAGCTTGGGAAACGGGCCCCTTGTCAATCAAGATGAGTCCTGATTTACCACCAGCCTATCAAATACTTAGGAGCTGAGGGCTTGGCAGCCCAAGGAAACAGCAGCCAATCGCTAACCATCAACACACCAATCGACCCATAGAAAGGGCACCACATAAATACGATTCACAGAATAGCCCAAATTGCATATTCTAGTAGAAGTTTCCTGAGGATGAGCTCCAACATGAATAGGTCAGACAAGAATCAATGGATGGAAACTAATCAAGGAGGGAAGCAACCTGGAATTAAGGAGAGACTTCCTCACAGTGAGGACAATCAACCAGTGGAACAGCTTTGCCTTCAGAAGTTGTGGGTGCTTCATCCCTGGAGGTTTTGAAGAAGAGATTGGACAGCCACTTGTCTGAAATGGTGTAGGTTCTCCTGCTTGAGAAGCGGGGGTTGGACTAGAAGACCTTCAAGGTTCCTTCCAGGTCTATTCTGATTGATTGATTGAGTCCAAAAGCTGGGAAGAGTAAACTGGTCCCAGTGACTAACCCAGATTCAATCCTGCAATGCTGCTTTATCCCATATTTTTAAAAGTCATGATTAAGGATGATTCCAGAAGATTGCAAACAATGTCTGCACATTTTTTTATTTTTTATTTAATTTATTTTGTCAAGCGATTATAAGATAACAGGTTTAAGTATAAACATAGTTATGTATACATGAAATGGGTACATATAAGAAAAATAAAGAGAAACAATAGGACAGGGATGGTAGGCATGTTGGTGTGCTTATGCACGCCCACTACAGACCTCTTAGGAAAGGGGTGAGGTCAATAGTAGACAGTCTTAAGGTTAAAGTTTTTGGGGTTTGGGGAAGAAATCACAGAGTCAGAGGATTCCAGACATTGACCACTCAGTTGCTGAAGTCGTGTTTCCTGCAATCAAGTTTGGTGTGGTTTACCTTGAGTTTATATCTATTGTGTGTTCTTGTATTGTTGTGGTTGAAGCTGAAGTATTCATTGACAGGTAGGTATTACTGCAGATGGATTCTAGATCCATGCCTGGGTGGCCACATGCTTACTCTTTGCTTGCCTCTAAAATCTTGTTTGTAATACAAAAAATTATAGGTGGTGCAATCCGGCATTTTGGGGCAAAGTTTCCTGTGAACTACATTGTCCCCCACCTGTGAGTCATGGAGCAACATAGCCAACGAAGTTGTTGTGATGGCATTTTGGGTGGCTAGTGCCGTTTTCCAACACGAGGCTTTGCAAGACGGGAGCTTAAGGGCAGAAATGGGGTTTTAAGTGTGCAAAACTCATTTTAATCCCTTTAAAGTTTAAAGTTGCCAAGGTTGGAGACCCCTGTCCTAGGGTTCCAAAGTGTAAAATATGGTTTAGAAGTAGTGAGTGGATGTAAGCCTCCAACCTTGGCAACTTTAAGAGTTGTGAACTTCAACTTCCAGAATTCCTCATCCAGCTGGAAGTTGAAGTCCACAAGTCTTAAAGTTGCCAAGGTTGGAGACCCCTGCTCTGTGATACTGATAAGAGTTCTGGGCAAAGCTGGCTGAGGAATTATGGAAGTTGGAAGTCCACAAGTCTTAAGGTTGCCAAAGTTGGAGAGCCCTGCTCTAGATAAAATACTGATGGAGTTCTGGGTGGCATGGACAAAATTATCCCTGTTTGCTAATTGGCTGAAAAAGGATGTTTTCAAGCAATAAAAGAAGAAAAGATGAAGAACTGTGTAATCTCAGAATGTCTCTGGCTACATAAGTTATGCCTTTTGAACAAAGTTCATGCCTTTTAATAAAACCTGTCAGCTGAAAAAGGTGGTTTTTGTTTGTTTTTAATGGACACAGTGGCTCCCCTTTTGTAAGTTAGGTAAACCTCTCACCAGGCTCCATTATAGAGATCTGTTTGAAACTCCAAATTTATCCATGTGTCAAAAAAGGCTGGTGGCTCTTTTTGCAAAAGGAGTGAATACATGTTCATCACATTGCCGACACAACATTAGGCATTGTAATAGTTTGTGGCAAATATCCAAAACATACATGTTGTTAATACGTGCCACAAATAGAGCAAGGCATAGTGGTTGAAAGTTAAGTTATAAAGAGTAGGCCTGGCTTGGTTACCTATAACCCACAACCTGAAAAGTTAATTTCATTCATATGAAATTAACCTTTATTTTTATCAACTGCCACGCTTCTGAATGGTTTGTGAATTTCTCTTTCTTTTCAGCCAAACAGCTCAGACATTCTTGTAGAATATAAAATAGAAAAAAAAACATTTGAGGGAATCTAGGATATGAGCAGGATTAGGACTATGCGAAGTTCTGGGGGGAAGAGAGATCATATGCTGAGAACATAATTATTAAAAACTAACAAGAAGCAAAACTGCTGTGAAGTCGTAGCTCTGGGTGGTAACTGCGGAGTAGTTGCATAGTATAATTATTCAATAGTAGTTTTGCTAGAATTGTTAAGTTTCCTTTAAGCAAATACACAATATTTTGAATTTTATTCCAAAACAGCCATTATTTCCTTGTGTCTGCCTTCTGCCACTAGCTTTTTCCAAGGAATGCAGAAATTTCCACTTGAACGTATACAATTAAATCTATCCATATGGAAACATAATCTGATATTTGCAGGATGGGTTGTTTTGTCAAGACATCTGAAGGATGTGTTCACCCCTCAAAAAATCCATTTGAAAGTACCTGCAATCAAAGCAAATTTGTTGTTATTACATAACCTAAAGTTTTTAATGATTTTAAATGTTAAAAACAGTCATAAGGGTCTTGTAATGTGAAGATTGCAACACTTAGAAGTCTTAGACTCCGTATCTAGCTCTTTATATCAGTTGAATTCTATGTTATTTTCGGTACGGTTCCCCAAGTGCCAAGAAATAATAACTTTATTGTTGAAAACATTCAAACCCCTTCATTTTATATTGCTAATGCCAGGGCTGGGCTTCAAAAAAATTAACAACTGGTTCTTTGCCTGGTTTCTCAGTGGGTGTTGATATGGTGGGTGTGGCTCAGTCAGCCTCCTGCACCATGGCAGGGGACCCGTTTTCGCCCTCCCCAGTCTCCGGAGACTTTCCTCAAGCCTCCAGAAGGGTGAAAATGGCCTCCATGGGCTCTGGAGTCTCTCTGGAGGCCTGAAATGGGCCCGTTTCCAGCCTTCTGGAACTTCTGGGAGGCCTGTTTTTCACCCTCCCTTAAACTCCGCACATGCCCTGCGATCCAAAATAGGCCACATGGAGACTCCTGGGAGGGGAGGGGCAGAGTGGGTGGGGCCAGCCAGGGGTGGGATTTGCTGGTTTGGTGATCTGGCCATAAAATTAACAACCAGGGTACCTGAACCGGTGCAAACCGGTAGCTGCCCATCCCTGGCTAATCCTTACAGCAACCAACATGATCGGCAAATAATGTGATTGATCTATCTTGTAGAGGGCTAGACAAGAGAATAAGGAAGATTTTTTGGATCCAAGATATTGTTCTGTGGATTGAGCAGTTTCACAAAATAAGACAGTTGTACAGGATAATGTATGGGTACTCCTCACTTAGTGACTGGTTGCTCTGTGACCAGCTGAAGTTAAAACAGACTTCCCCAGAGTTACCCTACAACCTTGTTATGATGGCCACACACCCTCCCCTCCCCATAATCACATGATCCCATTTTGAGTGCTTGGAAATTAGCTCGCCTTTATGGCTATTTGCAGCATCCTGTGGTCTGATTTTTGGCAGATTCTGTCATTTACTTCCTTCAAAAGGGTATAACTGTGGGCCAGTTGCAATCATGTGGCTAACAGGGAGGAGAGGAGCTGACTGTCAGAACTTCAAATCCAGGTCATAAGTGCCCCTGAGGAGTTTTCTAAAAATTAATGAATCCTAAGTCAAGGACTACCTGTGAAGTGCTTGAAGATTACATGAAATCCACTGATCTTTGTTCCCTTGCTTAATGTTTGCCTCAGAATCCCCTTATCTTGTACTGTATCTGTCTAGTTCTCACCATGATGCCAGCAATATATCCTATTTCCCCAAAATACGACCTACCCTGAAAGTAAATCCTAGCTTGATTTTTACACATGTGCCCAATATAAGCCCTACCCCCCCCCCAAATTCCTAATTAAGATCCTGTCCACTCCAGAGTGCACAGGTAAAAATTCAGCTAGGGTGAGGGTAGGGGGTGGAGCTGCCCTACTTACTTCTGGAGAGTTGTAGCCATGCCTTGCACACCCCGACACTTGCCTTGCTGGCCCATTTTTTCTGCAACTGGCAAAGCTGGCAAGGCTTTCCTGAAGGCCTCTGTAGCTGATAACAAAGTTCCGGATCTATCCAGAGCTCTGTTATCCGCTGCAAAGGCCTTCAGGAAAGCCTTACTGGCCACAGAAGAAGAATTTCCTGAAGGCTTCTGACAGCAAAAAGGAGGGCGGGGTGATGCACGCAAATGAGATTAGTCAGTGGATGACTCCCCCTGAAGATAAGACCTGGTGCCTTTTTTGGTGGGAACAAATATAAGACTGGGTCTTATTTTGGGGGAAACACAGTACATAATGCAAAAGGTTTTGGACTACAGATACTTCTCACATACACTGAAACTGATCAAGTTGAGAGGGGGTGATCGGCCCAAGTTCCCCCAAGTGGCCTCCCTATCTAAGGAAGATGGGTCTCCCTGCTCCTAGATCAGCTCCATCACTACACAAGGCTGACTCTTGGAAATCTGATGGTTAAGGCACCAGGCTAAAAAAGCAGGAGATTGTGAGTTCAAGACCTGTCTTAGCCATGAAATCCAGGTTGGGTGACTTTGGGCCAATCACCAGGAGACTATGAGTTCTAATCCTGCCTTAGCCTTGAAAGCCAGCTAGTCACTCTCTTTCATCCCAACCCACCTGACAGGGCTGTGGGAAAAATAGGAAGGAGAAGGTGTATTGTGTAGGTTTGCTGCTTTATTTTTAAAAATAAAGGCGGAGTACAAATAAAAATAAATATGAAAGATTGTACCTCTTGGCCAACTTTTCAAGCAATGAAGTCACCCGAGGACTGTCAGGGTCGACACAATATTTCCTTTCATTTATCAGAGTAACTCTGAAAGAGAAAGGAGGCTGTTAGTCTGCCTGATCAGCGGCCCCTCAATCTTTTGGGGACCAGTTCTGTGGAGAGAGGTTTTGCCACAGGTCGGAGGGGTTGTGGTTTTGTGTGCTGCCTGCCTCCTGCAGATGAGACTTTGCTTGTTTGCATGGCCTGGTTTCTAGCATGCTATGGACCAGTTGGGGACCCCTGTTCCAGATGACAATCTTCCTTTAAGGCCAGGGGTGTCAAACTCAAGGCCCGGGGGTGCTTAGATCTGGCTCATGGGGCCACTCTGGAAACAGCAAAGGTAACAACTCTAAAAAGTGCAAAGTTCCATGCAGAAAATCCAACCAAGCCTGGGGTGGATGTCACAACCCTAAGTCCTATACCTGCAATAAATTTGTTTTCTTTTTGTGTTGTACAAGTCACCTTCAAGAAGTGAGGGGAGCCGAATGTCAACTCATAAAATATTTCTATGGTCTTTTTAGAGTTGCCAACAGAAAAAGAGGGGGGAAGGGGGTTTGAAAGAGCAGTACAGCAGCTTGGAAATCAAAAGTGCATTCCATAAATAGTTTTTCAAAGATAGTAACTAGGTGACTGAAGTTTCTGCCACGTAAAATTCTACCTGGAGAGCATGATGGATGATTCTTGGCTATGGATGTGTCTCATTGGAGAATATGAATTACAATACACCCAGAAGGTGGGGGGAAACTAGGGCCAAGGATGACAATGAATTATGTGTCTCAGAGTTGGTTAAATCCAGGCAATGCCAGATATGCTAACTCCCAATCAATCCCTTTGAAGTTTTGGAAGTTTGGCTCAAGAGTCATGATTTAATTGGGGCAACTGCCGGAATCCTGACAGAAGAACTGGCCCGCGGTGCCTCTGCCAGTGAAAATGGAGCTCGGGGTTTCAGGAGGCTGTTGCAAACGAAAATGGAGCTCGGTAGCCCTTTTTCTCTGGCAGAGTGCTCGGGCCACCACAGCTGCCCTGTGATACGAGTGACATTGAGCTGGCCACACCCACTCTGGTCCCCTGAGGTCAAACACAATCCTGATGCAGCCCTCGATGAAATCGAGTTTGACACCCCTGCTCTGCGGCTGTTCTAATCCAGATTGAAGCTGGTTGGTCTCACTTACATAATCTCAGTTCTTCGGCAATGTATTCCTCTGGGGATGACTTCAATGCGTTTTACTTGTTTGGGTCTAAAAAACTTTGCAACGTCCCTTGAACACTTGCATCTTCCCAAGTAGGCGACCTGCCCTTCCATTGCCAGACCTGTTTGCAAACCAATACACATGTTTAATAATTACTGCAATATATTCTTAGCATATTCTCGATGTTTTTCCTCCGAAGTGCTCTCCATATCACACAGTATAACTGTGGCCTCTTTGGGTGATTGCCATAATAAGCATAAGAATAGCTGTAAGTTATTGTTTTCATTGCAGTTTAATGGATAAACCACAATTAACTGGGCTCACACAATAAGACAAAGTCGCGATGTGTTTGTTTTTCTTTCATTGCTTAGCATCATGGATGAGCTTCAAGCTTGGGTCCTGGAACCCGTGATTTATGACTGAAGTATGTAATAAGCCATTCAGGGTTCTTTACAAGCCATTCATGTTACAAACAATGGGTTAGCATGATATACAGGATCTTAGCCGTTGTGACTGCATAAAGCTAAGATCTGTGTTAACGCCTCCTCTCCAGATGAGGGTCCAATGGTTGCATTTGCACAACAGGCAAAGTTTAGTTTGTGTGAGACTAGGTTTTCTATTGGCTTACAAAATTGAGCAAATGCACCCTTTTTGGACCTTGAATTGCATACATCCAAAAAAAACCAAAACCCAAGTATTATTATTTATTTAATATAACAATATTAATAAATTATTTATATAATTATATTATATAATTATACTATATATTATTTAGTAATATAACAATGATGGAATTAACTGAAGCACTTAAGAAGCCAAATAATGGGAAAGCACCAGGTCCAGATGGACTTCCGACAAAATTTTATAAAACATTACAAGAATCATGGAGCGTTCCACTGCTAGAAGTCATGAATGAAGCTATGCTAAAGAAGATGATACCTAAAACATGGTTAGAAGCTTATATTACACTTATTCCAAAAGAAGAGGCTGATCCACTACAAATTAAGAATTATAGACCTATTTCTTTACTAAATGCAGACTATAAAATCTTTGCTTCAATTTTGGCAGAAAGACTTAAAAAAATACTTAAATAACTTTATTCATCTAGATCAAAATGGATTTCTGCCAAAGAGACAAAAAGATCAAGTGAGGTACTAATACCACTCTATAAAGCCTTAGTAAGACCACACCTAGAGTACTGCATCCAGTTTTCATCATCACATTATAAAAAAATGTTGAGACTCTAGAAAAAGTGCAGAGAAGAGCAATCAGGTTGATTAGGGGACTGAAGGCTAAAACATATAAACATACTGGAACTGGGCATGTCTAGTCTGTTGAAAAGAAGGACTAAGGATGACAACAGTGTTCCACAAAGAAGAGGGAGTCAAGCTATTCTCCAAAGCATCTGAACGCAGCACAAGAAGCAATGGATGGAGACTAATCAAGGAGAGAAGCAACCTCGAACTCAGGAGAAATTTCCTGACAGATACAACAATTAACCACTTGCTTTCAGAAGTTGTGAATGCTCCAACACTGGAGGCTTTTAAGAAGAGATTGGACAACCACTTGTCTGGAATATCTTCTGCTGGAGCAGAGAGTTGGACTAAAAGACCTCTAAGGTCCCTCTCAACTTTGTTATTCTGTATCAGGAAATGGGTTCTGTAATTAAGCTGAAATTTTTAAAAAAGAGACTTACCATAAATCGGATTGATGTGGCTGGCTATTATGGCAAGGGTTAGTATCAAAACCAGGCCCTTCATCATTGCTGGGATTCATAAGATTCCCAGTAAGGATGGTTTGAAGAAGTGTTTTCGCCTTATAAACCTTTCCTTCCTAAACGGAACTTGCAGATATGGCCTTAAAAGACTGGTTGAAAGAAAAAAAAAAATCCCCTTGTGCATATATGTGTCTTTGTCTGTCTGTATAAACTTCCACACACATTTATTTTTCCTGTTCTCTGAAGCAGAAGTAATTAAACCATTTTACTGGTTGACTAGGGGAGGGGGAATTTAAAAGGAGGAAGTTTTAGATAAAGGCCCAGAAACCTTCCTTCGTTGTATCTGAGCATTTGAGAAGGACCTTCTCAATCAGATTGACTCTGCTTCTAGGAAGGCAAAATATCCTTCAAGTAGTGTGTCAACTCATAAAATATTTCTATGGTCTTTTTAGAGTTTGCCAATAGAAAGGTAGGGGGGGAAAGGGGTTTGAAAGAGCAGTGCGGTAGCTTGGAAATAGAAAGTGCATTCCATAAATAGTTTTTCAAAAATAGTAACTTGGTGACTGAAGTTTCTGCCAGCAAAATTCTAACTGGAGAGCATGATTGATGGCTCTTAGTTATGGATGTGTCCCATTGGAGAATATGAATTATGATACATCCAGGCAATGGGGGAAAACCAGAGTCAAGGGTGACAATGAATTATGTGTCTCAGAGTCAGCTACATCCAGGCAGTGCCGGATATGTTAACTCCCAATAAATCCTTTGGAAGTTTTAGAAGTTTGGCTTGAGAGTCAAGATTTAATTGGGGCAACTGCCGGAATCCTGACATAGTGGCTTGGTGGACACCTTCTGGGTTGTGATCTTGGCATTAGTATAAAAGTGATGAATCAGTGTCATTTATGTTGGTGTTTCTTTTTTCTTCACTCCCCCATCTAGTCTACAATCCTGGAGGTGGCCATCCAAGGACACATAGTCTTATCTTCAGAGTGGAGAAGAATTGACCTCTCCATTTCTCAATAACATCCATGGTGATCCATCGTCAACCGCTTAAGACATGTATGGGGAATTTCTGGTCACACCAGGTGAGTGATGGATGGAAACTGAACAAGGAGAGATTCAACCTGGAAATAAGGAGAAACTTTCTGACAGTGAGAACAATCAACCCATGGAACAGAAGTTGCCCTCAGAAGTTGTGGGAGCGCCATCCCTTGAGACCTTCAAGAAGAGATTGGACTGCCATTTGTCAGAAATGGTGTAGAGCAGGGGTGTCCAACCTTGGCCACTTTAAGACTTGTGGACTTCAACTCCCAGAATTCCTCAGCCAGCAAAGCTGGCTGAGGAATTCTGGGAGTTGAAGTCCACAAGTCTTAAAGTGGCCAAGGTTGGACACCCCTGGTGTAGAGTCTCCTGCTTTGGCGAGGGGTTGGACTAGATGACCTCCAAGGTCCCTTCCAACTCTGATTATCTGTTATTTACCTGACCAAGCTCTTTTTTCAAAGTTCTAAAGGATCCGATATTACCGCTTTCATGTCACATCTGGGCATTGGCTACACGCTGTCCACAGCACTAGCTGACGTTACATAAGGCTCATGACTGGAGGAAACCGGTTAGCTTGTCTCTGCAGCCAGAAGTTTTGCTTGTGAAACTCATTTGCAGAGATAAGGTGTTGGCAGTTTCACAACCTCTGAGCCCCCTGTATATAAGGCACGCCTCCATTTTTAGGTAAATATTTTTAAGAAAAAGTATCGTCTTCCGTGTGGAAAAAAAATACAGTATTTTCTGCATTCACATTTCACAGGGGGCCATAAACTAATCCAACAGTCTGAGGTTGTGTGTACCAATCTTCTTAAACAGATAGAATAATAGAGTTGGAAGGGACCTTGGAGGTCTTCTAGGCCAATCCCCTGCAGGAAACCCTATACCATTGCAGACAAATAGTTGTCCAATCTCTTCTTAAAAACCTCCAGTGATGGAGCAGTCACAACTTCTGGAGGCAAGCAGTTCCACTGGTGAATTGTTCTAACTCTCAGGAAATTTCTTCTTAGTCTTAAATCGCTTCTCTCCTTGATTAGTGTAGGAAGTTAGCACCCACCCCTCTCCTAGAAGAATGAAATATTCTAGGAAATATTAAAAAGGCAGAATATTGTTATTTCCCTGGATGAAGAAAAGGAGAAAGATGTTTTAAAGACGAAGCAGCTTCCTGCAGCTCCCTGCCCTCCCTTCAGCCCCAAGGTGATGGGATTAAGACATGGCCCTCAGGAAATGATAGCATTACCCATCTCACCACATGGCACCTGGGAAGATTGCATCAGCCAGCACTCAAGTGAAGCCATGTGGTCCAGAGAAAGTCTACAAAGTTAGCTAAGACCCCCGCCCCCTGGGAATCTGACAGCCAATAGGATACATTTCTTACACAGGAACAGGAAACACTAAGGTGAGGCCCAACAGAGGGTGTGAAACCCAGGCACTCTCAGCATCTCTTCCCCTTTTTCTTCACTTAGGAGCTCCAAGCCACATATGTGGTCCTATCCACCATTAAACCATCTTCCCAAACAGCCTCCATGTTTCCAGTGTCTTTTTCCCCACTTGGAACTGAACCCAGAAGGATATTGCTTTCAACATCAGTTTCCACCCATTGCTTCTTGTCCTGCCTGTTAAGTCCTGAACATGGGCGCAAGGAACGGAGACGAGACATCGAACTGTAACTTCAACTCTTTATTGTAACTTCAGAACAGAGCAATTACTTGGGCAGCAGCAGCTCTTTTATAGAGCTGGCTGCTGTCAAAACAACCAATGATTTGAGTTTACCGCTCTAACAAGTGTCCAATCAGAGAGACCCGCTAACAGCCAATCGGACTGGCCAAAAATGACCAATCACGACTCGCTATTTGCGGGCCAATGAGAAGTGCAGGATTACGAGCCTGCTGTAAAAGTAAAGCTATTAGGGTTGTTACTGATGCGTTGGCTTAGTCCATAACACTGCCCTCAGGTGCTTTGGAGAATAGCTTGACTCCCTCTTCTTTGTGGCAGCCCCTGAGATATTGGAAGACTGCTATCCTGTCTCCTCTGGTCCTTCTCTCCGCTAGACTAGCCAAGCCCAGTTCCTGTAACCGTTCTTCATATGTTTTAGTCTCCAGTCCCCTCATCATCCTGGTTGCTCTTCTCTGCAATCTTTTTAGAGTCTCCACATCTTTTTTACATCGTGGTGACCACAAAAAAAAAAAAAAAACCCTCACAAGGTGAAATCTAATAAGGCTTTGCTTCTGTTTCCCAAAATTAAAAGTGGATGAAGTCTGAGACGAGAGAAACAAAAACAAAACTGTGTTGACTTTCTATTCCAGGAGAAAGCAAGGAGGAACTTCAAATGATTACAGTTCCCATCTTAAGAGTCTGCAGCCAGTCTCGTGCCTCAAGCATGTGACCAAGGCAGAGTAGGCATTGCAATGCCTGGTCAGTGGGGAAAGGTGTGAGGTTCCAGGAAATAGTAATTTGACTCCACTTCTGCAAGAAGGGAAGCAAGGAGAAACAGGATTTTGCTTGTCACTCCCATAAAATTACACAGAGAAGGAAAAAGTGTTGTTGGGAACTGGGATTTTCTCCCTCCTATTGGAAAGGAGAAGCCGAGGAGAATAATTAATTCATTTTAATTCATTTTTTTTTTGAAAAGAATTTTATTGATTTTCTACAAACAAACAAGACAAACAAAACATTAAAACATCAACTCTCTTATACATCCAGTGTGTCGGTTGGTTCATCAGTTTTGTGCATTCATTTTGTAGTCTCAATTACAGTTATGTTATATAACAACTCATATTGTCAATCCAAACTTATATATCCTAATATCGCTATTAAAAAATCATTTGACTATACTTTTAATCATTCATGCTTTTTGAGATAACAATACTTTAATTAGTTTATTCTATAACAAATCATATAATCATACCCAATCTATCCTAAAAACACTTTATAAATATAATGTCAAATAACAAAGGTGAAAGAAAAAATAAAGATATTCCTTGCTGTCTAACATTCTAAATATTCTATTATCATATTTTGTCATCTAGCCATTGATAAAAAAGACCCAAATTTCATAAAGTTGTTTATCCTCTTGCTCTCTAATTTCAAATGTCAATCTACTCATTTCAGCACATTCCAATATTTTCTTAATAATTTCTTCTTCTGATGGTATTTTCTCACTCTTCCAATTTTTAGCAAATACAATCCTAGCCGCTGTTAAGACATTTACAATCAGATATTTCAAGTCTTTACTGTATGTATCTGGTAAGATTCCCAATAAAAAGAACTCCGGTTTCAAATCTATACATTTCTTTGTCATTTTTTCCAACCACATGCGAATTTTAGTCCAATATTTTCTAGCGTCCTCACAGGTCCACCACATATGGTAGTATGAGCCAGGTATCTGATGACATTTCCAGCATTTTTCAGATTTGTTCTTAAACATTCTTGCTATTCTTGTCGGGGGAAAGTGCCACCTGTAAAACATCTTATACAAATTTTCTTTATATGCTGTTGACATTGTCATTTTATAATTTTGAGACCACAATTTTTGCCACTTCTTTAAATCAATCCCATATCCAAAATTCTTCCCCCAAACAATCAAAGTTTCTTTAACTTGTTCTTCCTCTAATTTAATTCCCAGTAAATAACCATATAATTTTTTAATCACCTTCTCATCAGTACCCATCAAGATCTTATTTAGATCAGTCTGTTTATCATATAATCCCTCCGTTTTAGAATCTTCATCATACCTTGAATGTATTTGCGCATATGAAAACTAATTTATCTTTATACCTTGTTCCTCTAAATTTTGAATCGATTTAAGTTCACCCTTTTCATCCAATAGTTCCCCATATCTAACTGTTTGTTCCTTCTTATAAATTATAGGATAGGAAAATGCTTCAATAGTCGATAACCAAACTGGAATTTTCAAATAACATTGTATTTTTATCTTCTCCCAGTTTAACCACAAAGACTCCCGTATATAATGTCTTCTAAAATAACCCTGTGTTTTAGTTCCCTTATACCATAAAAAAGCATGCCAGCCCAACAGCAAATCATGCCCTTCTAATGTCAACAATCTAGTCTTTCTTAATGTTATCCATTCCTTGACCCACATCAGACTTGCAGCTTGATAGTACAATTCCCAATTGGGCAGGCCAAAACCTCCTCTAATTCTAGCACCTTGCAAAAGCTTTAGCTTTATTCTCGCTTTCTTACCTTGCCATATAAACTTCAACATAATTTTATTTAAATCTTCAAAATAGTTTTTTCCAAGCCTAATTGGTATTGTTTGAAACAGAAATAGAATTCTGGGTAAAATATTCATCTTAATTGTTGAAATTCTCCCTATTAATGACAATTGCAAGTTTTCCCATTTCTTCAAGTCTGTAGCTATCTGTTGTTTAAGTTTAATATAATTATTCTCTTTTAATGTGCTACATCTTGCTGTTAAATATATCCCCAGATACTTAACCTTATTCGTAACTTGGATTTTCAACAGGTCTGCCAGTTCTTCTCTTTGTCTCAGTAACATGTTCTTTGTCAAAATCTTTGTTTTATCTTTATTTATTTTCAAACCAGCCACCTCACCATATGTCTCTATCTTTTCCATTAACTTTGGAGCTGTTTCTAGTGGGTCTTCCAAAATAAAAGCTAAGTCATCAGCAAAAGCTTGTAGTTTGAATTCTTCTTTTTTAATTTTCATTCCTTTTATGCTTTTATTATTCCTAATATTTCTATTCAACACTTCCAAAGTCAACACAAATAGCAAAGGAGATAGGGGATGTTAAGTTTGAGCATGGGCGAGAAAGAATAGAGACAAGTTTCTGAACGGTGAACTTCAGCTCTTTATTTACATCGTGACTTGCTCATTTAACATCAGTAAAACCCACCTTATATAGGCAAACCTTGTAACGTTTAACCAATAACAAGCTAGGAACGCTAGCTTTTATAACCAATAAGAACTCTCTGTTAAGGGCCAATCGGATTCCCCGGAACGGGCCAATCCGGTCCGGCCGCTTAACAGCCAATCAGAAGTGCAGGGCCAGAACCCTGCACTTACTCCAAGCTCGCACTTTATTAATTATATTGCATACACAACACCCCTTCCCCCTGGTTCTTTCGTTCAGGTCGCAGTTACATAGTCCCTTAAATAAGACGGTTGTCTTTTTAGTCTCTTTGATTTTCATTGTATTGGTTGGTTGCAATCCCGCTGAGGTAGATCGTTGTCTGGCAGTGGGGCTGTCTCTGGTTCAGAGTTCACTTCTATGTCGTTGCCCACATTTTCCGCGATTCCCTGAGGTGCAAACGTTTCTCCCTCTGGCTCCGCTTCCTGAGTTTCTCTTAAATCATTGTTTCCTTCGAACGGGTTTCCTAGGGCTTCATCTTCTTCCGTACCTCCCCCCCCCAGTTTGGTCATAGGGGAGTTGCGAACTGGCCGCTGCAAGCCGCGACCGTAATTGGTCGATATGCCGTTTCCAAAGTTTATCGTCAAGGCATTGCACGAGGTAGGATCTAGGGCCGGTTACACGTACTACTGTCGCTTCCACCCACAACGGGTCACCCGATAGGTTTTTTGCATAAACCAGGTCTCCTTCCTGGAAGGTGCGGCAGTGGCCACTGGATCCTAGTGGTTTCTCTGGTTCATACGCAGGGTACAACCGATCAAGGTGGGAGCGGAGCTTTCGTCCCATTAGCAGTTCAGCGGGAATTTTGTTGGTGACACTATGTGGGGTGATGTGTTGCAAGAAGAGGATTTGGTTGACCATGTCGTCAATGTTGTCGTAGTTTACCTTTTGCAAGGTTTTCTTCACAAATTGAACCATGCGTTCTGCTCGGCCATTGGTCACAGGGTGCGCAGGTGAGGTGAGCGCATGGCGGATGCCGCAGTCAGCGAGGTACTGCTCGAACACTAGTGCAGTAAATTGTGGGCCGTTATCGGATACCAGGACGTCTGGTAATCTGTGGGTTGCAAAGAGAATCTTGATGACTGCCTCGGAGGTCGTAGTCGTCATGCGATGAATTTCGAGCCAATTGGAGTAGGCATCGATGGTAAGCAGGAAGGTGTGGCCCTTGGTTGGCCCCGCGAAGTCCAGGTGAATTTGGGACCAGGGTCCACGTGGTGTCTCCCATTCAGTAGGCATGGCTTTTGGTGGGGCATTGCTGACTTCTTGGCATTTTGGACAAGCTTTAACCCACTGTTCGATTTGCTTGTCAATGCCCGGCCACCATGCATAGCTTCATGCAAGGGCTTTCATTTGCATGATGCCGGGGTGGCCATTGTGCAAAGTTCTCAGCAGCGCTTTTCGGAGCCGTTCTGGAATAACGACTCTATCACCCCAGATGACACAGCCTTTCTGGGAGAAGAGTTTGGTCTGTCGAGTTTTGAATGGTGTGAAGTCATCTGATAACTGGTCCAATGGCCATCCGCGTTCTACCCAGCTTAGGACTCGTGCTAGGGTGTGGTCGCGTTTGGTTTCTCTCGCGATATCTCGGGCGGTCAGTGGCGGCGAGTTGAGCGCTTCGATTTGCAGCGTGGTTACCGTTGGTGCCAGATCGTCGAGAGTCTCTGGAAGCGGTGCTCGGCTCAATGCGTCAGCATGGGAAATGGCTTTCCCCGGGCGGTATTGCAGCCGATAGTTATAAGCAGCTAAGAATTCTGACCATCGGGTCATCCTAGGGGATAATATGTAGGGAGTTGGCTTATCTCCGACTATTATCCCCAATAAAGGCTTGTGGTCAGTCACAATAGTAAAAACCCTACCATACACGTATTCGTGAAATCTTTTCACAGCTGAGACAATTGCGAGGGCTTCTTTATCAATTTGTCCATAGTTCCGCTCCGTTTTTGACAGAGTCTTTGAAAAATATGCAACAGGGGCTTCGTTCCCATTAGGCAGTACGTGGCTCAAAATGGCGCCCACCCCAAAAGGCAATTCATCACAGGTTATAACTAATGGCAAAGTCTCGTTATACTGCATGAGTACAGAGTCAGAAGTGAGCAGTTTTTTAACATTTCGGAACGCCTGTTCTTCACGGTAACCTCATAACCAAATTGCTTTTTTATCTAACAATCGGTGTAACGGTTCAGCGACAGTTGCTTTGTGCGGTAAAAATACATTATAGAAATTGATGAGGCCCAGGAATGCCTGGAGATCGGCCTTGTTTCTTGGCCTGGGAGCGTTTTTGATCGCTTTTAATTTACTTTCGGTCGGGTGAATGCCCTGACTATCAATCAGGTACCCTAAAAACTCAACACTGTTAGTATACAATTTACATTTGTTTTTTTTAACCTTAAGACCGGCCTCTTGGAATTTTTTTAGGACTAATTTTAACTGGTCCTGTAAGATTTTTTTTGTAGGGGCTGCAATTAATACATCGTCAAAATAAGGGACCATGCCCTTAATCCCTTGCAATAACCTTTCCACAAAGCTCTGAAAAATCCCCGGGGCTACACTAACTCCGAATTGCAGCCGGGTACATTTAAAGGCACCTCGGTGCGTCACAATAGTTTGGGCCTGTGCCATTTTTTCATCTTCTGGTAATTGCTGATATGCCTGAGCTAAATCCAATTTAGCGAAAACTTTCCCGCCCCCCAGGGAATGGAGGAGGTGCTGCACCACCGGAACTGGATATGCGTTCTGCTGCAGGGCGTGGTTCAAAGTGGCTCGGTAGTCCCCACAAATTCGGATTGACCGGTCTGGCTTAATGGGTGTTACAATAGGGGTTTCCCACGGGGAATGATCGATGGGCTCTAACACCCCCTGAGCTATCAGTTTGTCGAGTTGTTCATTGATTTTCGATTTTAAGGCAAACGGAACTCGACGGGGCTTTAGGCGAATGGGAGCTATTTTTGGATCTAAACTGAATGAGATCGGGGTCCCCTTGTACTCACCTAAGCTGTCCGCAAAGACATCCCTGAACTCAGAGATAAAGTCTTCCTCCCAGTCACAGCCACCAGCTCGGTTTACGCCGGCCACTTCAATGCCGAGTGGCGTGAACCATTGGAGGCCCAGTAGGCTAGGCCTATCTCTATCGATGACCATTAAAGGTAAGTATGCTGTGTGCTTCTTGAAAGAGACTTGGACTTGACAGGACCCGACGACGGGGATTCGATTCCCCTGGTAGTCCTTGAGGATGAGGCATTGGAAACGAAGATCTTGGCATTGAATTGTGGGGATGAGTTGCTTGAGTGTCTTCCATGACATCATCGAGAGGGACGATCCCAAGTCGACCTCCATGTGGCAAGGCTGGTTCTCGATGGCTACCGTGACTCGGATTTTCTTAGTGTCCAAGGCTGAGGCGTGACCGATAGTGATAGTATGGTGAGCCTCTTCTCTCTGCAAAGCTCGATTTCTGTAGGAGTGGTTTACTGGCTCTCGCCTTACAGGACGGTTTCCTGTCGATTGGCGATAGCCCCTTTTGAGGCCTGGCTGGGTCCTGGAAAGCTGCGGCAGACCCGTCCGATGTGGCCTCGTTTCCCGCACTCATGGCAGAGTGCGTTGTGGAATCTGCATTCGGATCTGGCATGGTTGGCTCCACAGCCAGCGCAAGGGCGTAAGGGCTTCGGCCGAGGGTCCCGGTCAGACTGCAGTCGATGGACCCCTTCTTCATCGCTGTCTGATGACAAAGAGAGGTCCTCGTGGTGCATTGTCATGAGCTGCCCTTCTGAACTAGGTGAGATTTCGCTGGCCGGTGGTGGTACCGGAGTGCGGTTTTGACGTAGTTGTGCAGCCGACTTCTTGGTTGCTTCTGCTGCGGTAGTATCGGCAATGGCGTCGGCAAGGCTGATGTTGCCTTTTGCCATCAGCTTGCTTTGGACGCCTGGTGCATCTAATCCCAGAACTATGTGATCTCTTAGTGCTTCTTCTAGATTGGTGAATCCGCAGAGGCCTCCCAAATTTTGAAGGTTTGCTATGAAGTTGGCTATGCTCTCTCCCTTTCGCTGGCTTCTTTGATAAAACTCGTGGCGTCTCACGAGCATAGGCACGGTCGGGACAGAGTGGTCTCGCAGGATAGGTTCGAGGTCGTCCCAATCCATGGCCTTCACTTCTCGGGGTTTGGCTAGTGCCTTAGCCATCTTAAATATGGTTGGACCGCAATGCGTCAGGAACACCGCCCGTTTCTTCCCAGCTGTGGCGTCCTTTAAGTTGTTCGTCTCTAGGAACATTTGGAAACGATCCATGTAAGACTCCCAGTCTTCTTGTGATGGATCGAACGGAGCGGGTGGTACGACGACGCCGGACATGGTTCCGTTGTTGGCGTTGTCTGTCACATGCTCAGTGTTCTTCGAAGTTTCGTTGGTTCAGATGTCTCCACATCCCACCCTCGTCGCCAGTGTTAAGTATGAGCATGGGCGAGAAAGAATGGAGACAAGCTTCTGAACGGTGAACTTCAGCTCTTTATTTACATCGTGACTTGCTCATTTAACATCAGTAAAACCCGCCTTATATAGGCAAACCTTGTAACGTTTAACCAATAACAAGCTAGGAACGCTAACTTTTATAACCAATAAGAACTCTCTGTTAAGGGCCAATCAGATTCCCCAGAACGGGCCAATCCGGTCCGGCCACTTAACAGCCAATCAGAAGTGCAGGGCCAGAACCCTGCACTTACTCCAAGCTCACACTTTATTAATTATATTGCATACACAACAGGGGACATCCTTGTCTTGTGCCTTTTCTTATATTAATAAAGTCTGTAAGTTCTCCCTCCATCATTACCTTTGCTGTCTGTTTATTGTATATGGCTTCTATTGCTTGAATAAATTTTCTGGCAAAACCCATCTGTTCCAATAGTAATAACATAAATCTCCAGTTCACGTTATCAAATGCCTTCTGAGCATCTAGGAATATCAAAGCCATTTGCTTTTCAGGATGAGCCTCATAGTATTCCAAAGTATCCAAGATTACTCTCATGTTGTCTCTGATTTGTCTCTTTGGCAGAAATCCATTTTGATCTGGGTGGATAAAATTATTTTAATATTTTTCAAGTCTTTCTGCTAAAATTGAAGGAAAAATTGTATAGTCTGCATTCAATAAAGAAATAGGTCTATAGTTCTTAGTTTGCAGTGGGTCAGCCTCTTCTTTTGGAATAAGTGTGATATAAGCCTCTGACCATGTTTTGGGTATCATCTTCTTTGACATAACTTCATTCATAACTTCTAACAATGGGATGCTCAATGATTTTTGAAATGTTTCATAAAATTCTGCTGGGAGCCCATCTGGACCTGGTGTTTTCCCATTATTTTGTTTCTTAAGTGCTTCATTTAATTCCATCATTGTTATATTGCTTTCTAGCATTTCTTCAGTATCTTTAGGCATCTTCAGTAAGTTAGCATTCTGTAGATACTGTTTGACTTTTTCCTCATCAATATTCTCTTGTTTATATAATTGTCCATAGAAATCTCGAATAATTTTCTTTTTTTCCTTATTGCCATAACAAACTTGGCCTTGATCATCTATTAGCTTCAGTATTTTTCTTGATTCCTTCTCCTTTCTCAATTTATATGCTAGCCATCTACCTGGTTTATTTGCATCTTCAAAGTAATTCTGTTTAGAATTTCTAATTTTCTGTGCCAATTCTTCTTTCTCTATTAATTCCATTTTATATTTAATTACATCCAGCTTCAATTTAATATCTTTTTTCTGTGGCATTTTCTGTAATTCTTTTTCAAGTCTTTTATACTCATCTTCCAAGACCTTAGAAGCTTGCCTTTTTCTAATATTCCTTTTTCTTGTATAATCAATTATCAAACCTCTAGCATATGCCTTCATTGTATCCCAAACATTCTGCGCTGAAGTATCTTCTTTTTTATTTTCTCTAAAGAAAAAAGCCAGTTCCTTCTCCATCCATTGTATAAAATCTTTTTCCTTTAAAATAGTATTGTTTAATGTCCATCTCGATCTTATTTTTTGTCCTTTCCATTTAATTGTCATTGGGCTGTGATCTGCCCAAGGACTTGTTTCAATATTTGTTTCTTGAATATTAGATATTAATTCTGTTGAGATCCAAATCATATCTAATCTGGACCATGATAAATGTCTATTTGAATAAAAAGTATATTGTTTAGCTTTAACATTTCTTTCTCTCTAAGTATCTTTTAAAGTTAATTCGTCTGTCATTTTAAAAATGATTAAGGGAGAGTCTTTCTATTTTGCTTTGTTGTTGTTGCTATATAGTCCAGTTTATTGTCCACAATTCCATTAAAGTCTCCCATCATAATTATATTAACATAGTCCAGTCCAATTATTTTCATGTGTAGTTTTTTATAAAACTCTTCTTGTTTACCATTCGGAGCATAAATTGCAATCAAGAGTATTTTTATATTATTGTCCATTATTTCCACCATTAATACTCTTTCGTCTTCATCCGTGTAAATCAATTTTGCTGGGATAGCCTCTTTAATGTATAGAACCACTCCTCTTTTCTTACCTTGAGTCAAGTAAATATTTTCCCTAATTTTGGCTGTATTAACAATTGTTCGTGTTGTTTTTTAATATGAACTTCTTGTAGACAAATTATATCAAATTTTAATTTCTCTAATTTATAAAAGGTTTTCCTTCTTTTAACAGCTGAATTGAGTCCATTTATATTCATTGTAATCAATTTTTTCTGTTCCATGGTTATGCTTTATATTTAGGTCTAATGGCTCTCGTGGATCTTACTTCACACTGTTCTTTACTATCCACCTGTCCACCTACTGCACCTTTCTCTTTTTCAGTCTCCAATTATTCCTCTTGAAACTCAATTAATGAGACCTCTTTCTCTGCCTCCTCTTCTCTCCTTCCAAAAAATTCTGCATGGAAAAGTTCTGCTTTCTCAATTGAATCAATTCTATGTCTCTGCTCTTGCCACGTAAACATTAATCCTTCTGGAATCAGCCATCTATAATTCACTTCGTTTTCCAATAGCGTTTTGGTCAGAAATCGTTATTCTCTTCTCATCTCTCTCACTCTTCTGGGTATTTGTTTTAAAACCACAATCTCTTTGCCTTTGTATTTCAGTGTCTTCTCTCTTACCACTTGTAGCATTTGTGTTTTAATGGATTTTTTGGTAAATCTAATATGGACTTCCCTTGGTAATTTATTTCTCATCGCATATTTTGTATAAACTCGATATACCTCATCTACTCCATCCATCATCTTTTCCTCTGTAATTTCCAAAGCATCCACCAAAATTTCTATCATTATTGCAGCCAAATTTTGTCCTTTTTCTTCTTCTATATTTTGAAATCTGAGATAAAATTCTGATCTTTCCATCTCCCACCTCAACATCCCACTTTTATCTTGTTCAACCACTGTTAATCTATTGTCAATATTTCCAATCTTCTCCTCTCTTTGTTTACCTTCTTCCTCAATTTTTTGGAATCTCTCCTCATATTTCACCATCATTTGTTTAATATTTTCCACTTTTTCATCAGTCTTCTCTATTCTTTGTTCAATAGTGTCTGTTTTTATCTTGAGATCTTGAATTCCTTGCATAATCATCTGTAAAGTCACTTTTTCTTGTTCTTTATCTTGCTTCAACATTGTCTGAATTAAACGTTGTCCTCCAGCTGGTGGGGAGGCAGAGGTAGAAGTAGAAACGCCAGATGATATTGGTTTCCTGCTCATTTTAATGCTTTAATCCAACTGGTAGAATAGCCAATTATAATCCAAAATGGAAAAATCCAATAGTAAAAAACCCAAAACCAAAGAAGAAAAAGGAGAAGAAAAAGAAGAAAAATCTTCAGGTTCTTCTAGACCCTAATCCAATTACGAAGTAGTCCACCATAAAAAATGAAAAATAGAAAGAAACCCCCCCCCAAATAATAAGAAGAAAAAGAATAAAAATAAAGAAAAAAAGAAGAAATTCCTTCAGGTTCTTCACACCTTAATCCAATTGGGAAGTCTCAATAATCAAAAAGAAAAAACAGAGTGGTCCAAAAACATGAATAGAAAAAGCAAAAGGATCCCAGTAAAGATAAGGAGAAAAAAAGAAAAATAAAGAAAAGGCTCTGAGGCTTTCCCTTTGAAATAAAAAGCAAAAAGAAGAATATTACTAGAATTAAAATTTACAAAGAGGCTGGTGAGTAGGAGTATCACAAGTAAAAAAAAAAAAATAAGAAAGCACACTGCACTTGATTTAGTTGTCCAAGGCTCTTATTATAACTCTCTCCTCCACTAACTTTAAAGCCAAGCCTCAAGTGTTAAAATATTGATAAGAGTCCAGGAGAACACCTGTAATAATATTTTGCTGTGCTCTCCCTCTATCTTATCACATTGAAATGTCCTTGAGAAGGAGTCTTCTTACAATTCTCTCCAATTCAAATAAAATATTTTCAAGCCTCTACTTGGCAGTGTTACAAAGTTTCTTAATACTCTTTTCCCCCCCAACCAGAAAAAAAAAATTATAAAAAGAAAAAATAGCCAAAGGGAGCCTCTATCCTAAAAGAAAATTAAAAAATCAAAAGGAGCATAAAAATATATGTAAGAGAAAATTCAGTCCGGTTACCTACAAAGTCACACTAAAGTCCCAAGAAAAAAAAGTAAGAAAAAGAAATAAAAATCCAAGCCTCAATTTGACATCACTTTAAAAAACGCCGCTCATACAGTTTTTGTCAAAAAAAAAAAAATCTCACAGGTTTCTTCTCTATTCAGGGTGCCCTTTCATATCTCAGCGAATTTACAACAAAAAAGAAGTTTCTCACCTAGCCGACATACTTTCACTTCCAGCCACTTTCTTTCCGGAGCTGTCCCAACTTCAGCAGCTATGGAGGCTGCCTCTCCACCGCCAGCAAAAGGGCTTCTCCCAGATCAAACCAGGGGTTTTGCTATATCCCTGGGATCCTGGGACTATGCCCTTCACGATCACCGTCTCTACAGGACGGTTTAGGTCCGTTGGGACCGACCAGGGGCGAAAATATTGGCTGCGATCTCAGAGCCCCGAGATCGCAGCTCTATCGCCGAAACGAAGCTCCGCCATCTTCCCTTTTTAAATTCATTTTTATTATATATATTCGGCAAAGAACATTCTTGATACTTGTTCCTCCTCTTATTATCTCCATAACAACAACCCTGTGAGGTGACTTGGGCTGAGAGAGAGGGACTGGTCATCCAGTCACCCAGCTGGCTTTCATACCTAAGGCAGGACTAGAACTCTGTCTCCTGGTGATTCACCCAAAGTCACCCGACTGTCTTTCATGGCTAAGATGGGACTAGAAATCACACTATCTCCTGATGATTGACCCAAAGTCACCCAGCTGGCTTTCATGGCCAAGGCAGGATTTGAACTCACAGTCTCCTGGTGATTGACCCAAAGTCACCCAACTGTCTTTCATGGCCAAGGCAGGACTTGAACTCACAGTCTCCTAGTTTCTAATGTGGTGTCTTGACCACTAGACCTGGCTTGAATTAAAATGGGTTAAGATGCTGGTATTGGTACCAGCTGGTATTGTTCCTCTGTGGAACTGGAGAATTGAGCACAGAACATTTTTTTCCTGTCTTTCCGCCTTTAAAGTCCTCCACTAGACAGTGAGTGCAGTGTCAAAAAAATGTATGCAGCAGTCCTTCGGATCTGGCTGTGCTAAGCGGTGGCTAAAGAGCATTTCCTTCCACTTTCCATTGGAGGACAATATTCCAGTCTGTTGGACAGAAGAAGAAGTCAAACACCTGCTTCCCCCAATGCATAAACACAGGGATACTCAAGACTAGAACAGTGGTGGCTAATCTTTTTCGGCTCCCCTGCTGATAATTGTGCGCATGCTCACGCTCGTGTACCAGCACCCAAAAGGCAATGCGTACTGCCCCCCCTGCACCTGTGTGCGCGATTCCCCCACTGCGCACCATGCCTCTGTGCATGCGTGCACAATCACCCCCATGCACCGTGCATCTCTGTGCATGCGTACACGCTCACCCCCATGCACCGTGCATCTCTGTGCATGCGTACACGATCACCCCCACGCACTGTGCATCTCTGTGCAGGCGTACACGATCACCCCCATGCACCGTGCATCTCTGTGCATGCATGCACGATCACCCCCATGCACCGTGCATCTCTGTGCATGCGTGCACAATTGTCCCCATGCACCGTGCATCTCTGTGCATGTGTGCACAATCGCCCCACGTACCATCCATCTGGGCATGTGCACACGATCCCCCCCATGCGCTGTGCATCTCTGTGCATGTACACATATCTCCCCCGCTCCCTGCGCTTCTGCGCACGCATGCCAGATACCTGACAATCAGCTGTCAGGTGGCAGTGCGCACGCATGTGCAGTAGGGCTCTTCCGGGCGAGCTCTTGCGTGCTGGCAGAAGTGGCTCAGCGTGCCACTTCTGGTTCTCCAACGTGAGACTAGAACAAGACTGGTTGCAGGATTTGGGTGTGGCTAGTCTCAAGAAAAGAAGGACTAGAGGGAGACAGGATAGCAGTCTTCCAATATTTGAGGGGCTGCTCCCAGGGGTGGGGATTCAAATTTTTAACAACAGGTTCTGTGGGCATGGCTTAGGTCATAGGCGTGGCTTGGTGGTCATGTGATTGGTGGGGTGTGGCCAACTCAACGTCACTCACATCGAGGCATGCATCTCCTCGCCTGGCCTCTCATGACTGTGGGGATGCTGCAACAGTCATAAGTGTGAAAAAGGGTCATAAGTCACTTTTTTCAGTGCCACTGTAACTTTGAATGGTCACTCCACAGAAGCAAAGTGCCAGCAAAGGAGGGGAAAATAAATCCAGAGAAGTTCCTGAGACAGGAAGTCTAGTCCTGCCAAGAATGTAATCAGGGTTAACGGAGAGGCAGTTTCTGTAAGCAACACCAGAATGTTTCCTTCCTGCCTTCCTTATAGGATTAGCCCAGTCATTTCTTCTAACAACCGGTTCTCTGAACTGCTTAGAATGTTAATAATCGGATCTAGCGAATAGGTGTGAACCGGTAGAATCCCATCCCTGGCTGCCACAAAGAAGAGGGGGGTCAAATTATTCTCCAAAGCACCAGTGTCAGCTCTGAGATTCATCTGCCAAGTATGAAAAGGGGGGTGGAGGAGTTGGAAAGTTCAAGGTTATTCTGTATGTCGCATTAAAAAATTCCAGCTGCAATTAATTGGTTCTTGTGATTAATGAAATGTAGAAATGAGAGGAGAGAAGGTAGATTTTGTGTAACACCCCGAAAATGACTTTCACTTTTGGAAATGCCTTAGAATTACCAGAGCTGTTCCTAATAAATCAGCTGGAGATTATATTGTCTTGGAGAGACTGATTACCATGCATAATTTCTGGATGCCTAACAACCAGAAGGCAAGATGAGAAACAATGGATGGAATCTAATCGAGGAGAGAAGCAACCTGGAATTAAGGAGAAACTTCCTCACAGTGTGGACAATTAACCAGTGGAACAGCTTGCTACCAGAAGTTGTGGAAGCTCCATCATTAGAAGTTTTTATGAAGAGATTGAACAGCCACTTGTCCGAAATGATACAGGGGGCTGGACTAGAAGACCTCCAAGGTCCCTTCCAGCTCTATTCTGATTCAGATATCAGTTGGGAGTGTGAGCACAACTCTGCAATCAAACCCCACTCTTTTTTTTTTTTTACATCCATCAGGACAAAAGGCAAAGAAAAAAAATTGTGATACAGTTGGTCCGTGACTTACAATATTCGTTTAGCAACCTTTCAGTATTCCAATGGGACTGGGGAAAAAAAGGAGTTACAACCAGTCCTCCCACCTGTCTTCCCATCCCTACTGTCTTGTGAACAAAATCCAGGTGCTTGGCAACTTGTGTGTATTGATGGCTGTTGTAAATGTTGTGTATGCATAAAGATTTAATAAAGTGTGAGCTTGGAGTAAGTGCAGGGTTCTGGCCCTGCACTTCTGATTGGTTGTTAAGCGGCCGGACCGGATTGGCCCGTTCCGGGGAATCTGATTGGCCCTTAACAGAGAGTTCCTATTGGTTATAAGAGCTGGTGCTCCTAGCTTGTTATTGGTTAAAAGTTACAGGGTTTGCCTATATAAGGCGGGTTTAACGGCTATCGGGCAGAAGTCACAATGTAAATAAAGAGCTGAAGTTCTCCGTTCAGAGGCTTGTCTCCATTCTTTCTCGCCCATGCTCCAAACGTAACAGTAAACATCCTCACATCACGTGAGCTCTCCCCCTTTGCAACCTTCCCAGTTGGCTTCCAACAAGCAGAAGTCAACGGAGAAGCTGGATTCCCTTAACGACTATGTGATTTGTAGGGGGCGAAAAGGGTCATAAAATCAGGCACGACTCATTTAACAGCCACCTCGCTTAGCAATGGAAGGGCCAGAACAATTGCTGTTGTAAGACAAGGACTACCTGTAATCAGGGGTGGGCTTCAAAAATTTTAGAGACTGGTTCTCTGCCCAGTTGCTGGGTGGGCGTGGCCTAGTTGGCTTCCTGCACCTGGGGGGGGCTTTTTTTTGCCCTCCCCAGGCTCTGGAGGATCCCCTCGGGCCTCTGGGAGGACGAAAATGGCCTCCCTGGACTCGGGAGGCTCTGTTGAAGCTGGAAACGGGCCCATTTCCGGCCTTTCTGAACTTCCAGGAGGCCATTTTTCACCCTCCCGGAGCCTCTCCACACGCCCTGCATTCACCTGCATCCAAAACAGGCCACTTGGGGACTCCTGGGAGGGAAGGGAAGGGGTGGGCGGGGCCAGCCAGGAGTGGGATTTGGGGGTTCTCCAAACTGTACAGAATCTTAGCTAGGGGCTCTCCTGAACCCCTGCAAACCCCCAGCAGCCCCACCTCTGCCTGCCATGTCTATTCGTTCATGGCACATATTTTATCCTGTGCATTATGAAGATGCCACAGCAAGGAGAGATTGGGCTGCTTCTGGGCATTACGACGAGAGAAATATCCCCTCAAAATGAAGCTCTTCTTTTTTTGACAGCATGCTGGAAAACTTCCTCTTCACCATTGTCTTCAAAAATGGTTCCTTTTGGGCTGTTCTAAAATATATATAGGAATATATAAATATATAAAGGAAAGTCCCTTCAGGTGTCCGTCTACGAGGATGCTATTTGCATCCTCCTTAAGTTTCTTTTTCATTGCAGCCCAAGAGCAGAAGTAGCAAAGAGCAAGCGGTACACAAAATAACACCCACACACCGACCCTTGAAGAAAACCCCTGACAAGTCAGCAGGCCAAGTCGACGGAAGAAGCCGCAGTATCCACCCAATACGTAACTTATGGCTTCTGTCTTGGAATTCGGACCAGCCATTTATCCTTGAACTACAGGTGGTGCTTGACTTACGACCACAGCTGAGTCCAAAATTTCTTTGGTTAAGTGAAACATTTGTTAATAGTAACAGCAACAGCACTTAGACTTACCCTGTTTTCCCGAAAATAAGATGCTTTCTTATATTTTTTGCCACCAAAAAAAGCACCAGGTCTTATTTTCGGGGGATATCATCCACTGACTAATCTCACTTGTGTGCATTATCCCTTCTCTCCAGAGGTACAGTCTTGCATATTTTTATTTATTCGTACTCCATCTTTATTTTTACAAATAAGGCGGCAAACCTATACAATACACCTTCCTCTTCCTATTTTTTCCACAACCCTATCAGGTGGGTTGGGCTGAAAGAGAATGACTGGCTGAACTCACACTATCTCCTGGTGATTGGCCCAAAGTTACCCAACTGGCTTTCATGCCTAAGGCAGAATTAAAACTCAGAATTGGCCCAAAGTGGTGATTGGCCCAAAGTCAAAGTCAACCTGAATTTCATGGCTAAGATGGGACTTAAACTCACAATCTCTTGCTTTCTAGCCTGGTGCCCTAACCACCAGATTTCCAAGGTTTCCAAGAGTCAGCCTTGTATAGTGATGGAGCTGATCTAGGAGCAGGGGGACCCATCTTCCTTAGATAGGGAGGCCACTTGGGGGAACTTGGGCCGATCACCCCCTCTCAACTTGATCAGTTTCAGTGTATGTGAGAAGTATCTGTAGTCCAAAACCTTTTGCATTATGTACTGTGTTTCCCCCAAAATAAGACCCAGTCTTATATTTGTTCCCACCAAAAAAGGCACCAGGTCTTATCTTCAGGGGGAGTCATCCACTGACTAATCTCATTTGCGTGCATCACCCCTTCCCTCCTTTTTGCTGTCAGAAGCCTTCAGGAAATTCTTCTTCTGTGGCCAGTAAGGCTTTCCTGAAGGCCTTTGCAGCGGATAACAGAGCTCTGGATAGATCCGGAACTTTGTTATCAGCTACAGAGGCCTTCAGGAAAGCCTTGCCAGCTTTGCCAGTTGCAGAAAAAATGGGCCGGCAAGGCAGGTGTCGGGGTAAGCAAGGAGTGGCTACAACTGTCCAAAGGTAAATAGCAGGGCAGCTCCACCCCCTTTATCCCCACCCTAGCTTAATTTTTATCCGTCCAATCTGGAGTGGGCGGGATCTTAATTAGGACTTATTTTGGGGGTAGGGCTTATATTGGGCACACGTGTAAAAATCAAGCTAGGACTTACTTTTGGGCTAGGTCGTATTTTCGGGGAAACAGGGTATATACTGCTTCACGGTACTTTCCAGTCCTCTCAAAGTGGTTTACAGAGTCAGCCTCTTTCTCCCAACAATCTGGCTCCTCATTTTACCCACCTCGGAAGAATGGAAGGCTGAGTCAACCTGGAGCCTGATGAGGATCGAACTGCCAAATTGCAGGCTACCAGCAGAAGTAGGCTGCAATATACTGCATTCTAACCACTGTGCCACAGTGAGTTAAGTGAGTTTTGCCCCACTTTATTACCTTCCTTGCCACCGTTGTTAAGTGAATCACTGCAGTTGTGAAGCTAGGAAGACATTTGTCAAGTGAATCTGGCTTCCCCATGGACTTTGCTTGTCAGAAGGTCGCAAAAGGGTATCATGTGACCTCGGAACATGGCAACGGTCATAAGTATGAACCAGTTGCCAAGCGTTTCAATTTTGATCGCATGTTCATGGGTCGTAACTCTATAAAATGGTCCTAAGTCACTTTTTTTCAATGCAGTTGTAACTTTGAATGGTCACCAAATGAGCTGTTGTAAGTCGAGAATTATCTGCATTGAGATTGTTTCACAATGACCGGCAAGGTGGTTTGCTAAGATTGTACTGGCCACTAGAGGGCAGCACATCCCTGTTTGTGGTGGAATATTCCTCCTTTCATTTCAACCACTTGAAACAGATACAACTTGTTCTGCCTTATGACCACACCTGAGCCCAAAACATCAGTTGCTAAGCAAAACATTTGTTAAATGAGTTTTGCCCCACTTTATGGCCTTTCTTTTCCACCATTGTGAGGCCACAAAGTGACTTAGGACCCTGCAACTGTCGTGAATATGAAGAAGTTACCATGTGGTTGAATTTTGATCATGTCACCGTGGGGAGGCTACAATCACTGCAAGAGTGAAAAACGGTCACAAATCACTTTTTTCAGTGCCATTGTTACTTCAAACGGTCACTAAACGAACAATTGTAAGTCGGGGACCACCAGTGCCAGTGTTTCCAACACAGACACTTCTTTGGTAACCTCTGCCATATTCACACATACGTAACACTTTGCAAAGGAACTGATTAAAAAAAATAAGATTGACCTGTTGACCATAAAGAGCTTCTTCTGCATTGAAGTGTTCTTTTTAAAAAGTGTAACTCCTGACACAAAAGTTTCAGGTTTCTTTCAGTTTCAGTCTGGCTGGAAACAATAGAAAGGATGGAGCAGAAGTAGCACAGCAATTTCCTTCTTTCTTTCTTTTGGAATGACATTCAAATAGTATTAGAATTAGAATAACGGAAAGTTGGAAGGGGCCTTGGAGGTCTTCTAGTCCAACCCTCTATACCATTTTTGACAAACAGTTGTGTCAGATCCGTGTATCTGCCATTTTTCAATGGAAGAAGAGGGGTGGGGGGAAGTTGGTACTGTTGTGTCCGTCGCGGCAAGGAGACCAGGACCCAGTGACTTGGTTCAGCTCTTTTATTGGTCCCAAGAACGGCTCGGGTTCCGGGGGAAAAACAGCAGCTTTTAATTTCAAGCCGCGGCGGCCGCAACCAATTGCACCACTTTGAATCTCCCGCGATTAGTTTCCACCAATCGCGGGAGATCTGCAGCGGGCCAATCAGTGCGGCTCGCTCGACCAATCGGATCACTGCACGCTTTGGCCAATCACCGCGTGGCATTTACAAGAATGTAAATGACCGTACAGAACACCCCTCCCCTCTTGGTTTGGTCCTACGTGACGTAGTCCCGTAAGTAGGCGGGGCTCCGTACTTGCCTAATGGACCTGCGCAGGTTAGTTGTTGTTTGGCACCCGGCCGGTTCGGTCGGGTTCTCTGTTGCTCTCGGCCTCATTGATGGAACCGCCTGGAAGGTGTCGCCGGGCCTCTTGTCATGGCTCCCTCCCAGTCTACCTGGGCTGGTTGAGCTGCGGTTTTCGCCACTCCCGCCTAGTCTTTCTGGGCTGGTTGAGCTAGCCTGGCTGATTCTTCCTGGTGAGGCTTCGAGCTAGCTGTCAGTTGGTAAGTGTTGCTGGTTTCTTTCTATTGGGTTTTGGTTCCCGGGGTATTCCTTCCCCTCTTGGCTTGTATTAAGGGAATTGTCTGTGTTTGGATGTGTGTCGGTTGTGTTTCCTGTGATTGTTCTCGATCTTAGTTGATCGATGTGGCCGTTTCCATGCTCATCCGTCGGTTGTTTGCAGCCGGTACGAGCGGGGCCCTGTTAGTTGGGTTATGGTTGCTGATACCCACAGTGGGTCTCTGGTTAGGTTCTTTGAGTAGACTGCGTCGCCTGGTGCAAAGGACCGGTGCTTGCTAGAGGAGTTTGGAGGTTTTTCCAGGTTGTATGTGGGGTGCAGTCTGTCGAGTGGGGACCTTATTTTCCTCCCCATTAGTAGCTCTGCTGGGCTTTTGTTCGTTGTCGTGTTCGGGCTTATAAGTTGTATGAAAAGCATTTTATTTATTTTTTCTTGGATTTCCCCGTGTTCGATTTTTTTGGATGGTTTTTTTTGTAAATTGAACCATCTGTTCCGCCCTTCCGTTCACCGCCAGATGTGCCGGAGCTGTCAGTGCGTGTCGTATGCCCCATTCCGCTAGGAATTTTTCAAATTCTAGCGAGGTAAATTGGGGCCCGTTGTCCGACATGATGACATCTGGGAGGCCATGGGTTGCGAATAGCTTGCTAAGTTCCTTGGTCACAGCCTCTGTGGTGGTGGTTTTCATGTTGCTTACCTCCAACCAGT
This sequence comes from Hydrophis major, assembly GCA_033807585.1. Lineage (NCBI taxonomy): Eukaryota > Metazoa > Chordata > Lepidosauria > Squamata > Elapidae > Hydrophis > Hydrophis major. Next base: position 11,122,389 of record CM066333.1, on the reverse strand, counting down.
TATTAGGAATGTATGTCCCTTAGTGGACCCGGCAAAATCTATGTGGATCCTGGACCATGGTCCCCTGGGGGTTTCCCATTCTAGGATCAGTGCCACGGGAGGGCCCAGTCTGGTTTCTTGGCAGCATTCACATTTTGCCACCCAGGTCTCAATTTGCTTGTCCATCCCTGGCCACCATGCGTAACTTCTGGCCAGGGCTTTTGTTCTGACTATGCCTGGGTGCCCCTCGTGTAACAACTCCAATACCTTCCCTTGTAGTTTTTCCGGAATAACAACCCTATCCCCCCAAAGTACACACCCTTTTTGTAGCAAGAGTTCTGTTTGCCGGTTCCAGAATGTCTTGAATGCTTCGTCATTGTCTTTTTCCAGCCACCCTTTTTCTACCCAATGTAATACCCACGCCAGACGTTTGTCTTTATTAGTTTCTCGGGCAATGTCTGACGCGGTTATGGGTAGATCGGGCAGAGTCTCTATGCTGAGGGTGGTCATCGTGGGTGCTGGGTCGGTGTCTAGGTTGGGTAACGGTGAGCAGCTCAAGGCGTCTGCGTGGGTGATTGTCTTACCGGGTCAGTGTGTGAGCCGAAAGCTGTAGGCGGCAAGGAATTCGGACCACCTTCTCATTCTGGGAGATAGGATGTTTGGGGTGGCCCGGTTCTCTGCCAGGATGCCCAGCAGTGGCTTGTGGTCTGTGATAATGGTGAACGTGCGGCCGTAGAGGTACTCATGGAACCTCTTCACTGCTGCGACGATAGCCAGGGCCTCCTTGTCCAGCTGGCTATAGTTCCTCTCTGGTTTGGTGAGTGTCCTCGAGAAGAAAGTGATGGGTGCTTCTCTTCTGTCCGGGAGTGTGTGACTGAGGACGGCGCCGACGCCGAAGGGTGAGGCGTCGCATGTGACGGCAAGTGGTAGGGTCTAATTGTATTGGATGAGGACGGCATCCGAGGTGAGCAGGTCCTTGGTTTTCCTGAAGGCAGCTTCCTCACATTTCCCCCAAGTCCAGGTGGCTGCCTTGTCCAAAAGCCAATGCAAAGGCTCCGCCGCAGTCGCCTTTTGGGGCAGGAAAACATTGTATAAATTAAGCAGTCCCAGAAATGCCTGCAGTTCAGTTTTATTCCTGGGCATGGGGGCCTCCTTAATGGCTCTGATTTTGTTTGTGGTTGGGTGGATGCCGTGCCGGTCTAGGAGGTATCCTAGGAACTCGACCCGCTCTGTGTAAAGCTGGCATTTCTCTCTCTTCACTTTTAGCCCGGTTTCCTTGAATTTCGTTAGTACCTCCCTTAGACGACCCTCTAGTTCTAGCTGGTTGGCTGCCGACACCAGCACGTCGTCGAAGTAGGGCACCACCCCCTTAATTCCTTGCAACAGTCTCTCCATGAGGCTCTGGAAAATTCCAGGCGCCACGCTGACTCCAAACTGGAGTCGGTTACAGCGAAACGCTCCCCGGTGGGTGACTATGGTTTGCGCCTTGGCAGTTTCTGCGTCGACTGGCAGCTGTTGGTATGCTTGCGCCAGGTGAAGCTTCGCAAAAACCTTGCCTCCCCCCCAGTGAGTGTAGAAGGTGCTGCACTACTGGGACGGGGTAGGCACTTTGTTGTAAGGCGCAATTTAGGGTGGCCTTATAGTCCCTGCAGATTCTTACCGACCCATCGGGCTTGACTGGGGTAACTATTGGGGTCTCCCACCGGGCGTAGTCGATTGGTTGTTGGACCCCTTGCTTGACGAGCTTGTCAATTTGCTCGTCTATTTTTGGCTGGAGTGCAAAAGGTACTCGCCTTGGTTTTAGGCGTATTGGGGGGATGCTGGGGTCTAGGCTGAAGGAAATAGGGGGCCCTCGGTACTTGCCTAGGGTGCCATTGAACACTTCCTGGAAGTCCCGTGCCAGTTGCTGTTCCCAATCGGTCTCTGCGATGTGGTTTATGCCCATAATCTCGATGCCGAGCGATGCAAACCATTGTAGTCCCAAAAGGCTGGGTCGGTCTCGGTCCACGATTGTCAGGGGAAGCTTTGCAGTGCGGCCCTTGAATGTTACCTTGAATTGTCCGGTTCCGACTACCGGGATGTGGTTTCCATGGTCGTCCTTGATTATTAGTCTCTGGTTCTCCAGTCCCTTCTTGTGGATGGTAGGCACCAAGCGTTTGATTTCTTGCCAGGCTTCCATGGAGAGGTAGGACCCGGAGTCCACCTCCATTTTACATGGCTCGCCTTCGATGCCTACCTCCACGTAGACTTTTCGGGCATCGGTGGTTGATGTGTGGCCGATGATGACCGTCTGGTGGGTTTCCTCCTTCCGCCGGGTTTCACCACCTCGTCGGTTCCGTCCGCCCCGGTCCCATTGGCTTTCGGCTTGGTGATCTCTGGCTCTACGGGGGGGGGGGGGGGTGCTGTCACATCTTTGGTCACTGTGGTCCTGCCGTCTGGGGCTGTAGGCCTTCCTCAATCGGCAGACTCGGGCGATGTGACCCTTTTTGTCGCAGTGGCAAAACTGCAGACTGCATCGAAGAAATGGCACTCTGATCGAGGGTGGTCGCCTCTGCACCCGGCACATGCGGTCCCCAACTTACGACTCCGCCGATCGCACCGGTCATGTCCCGTCTGGAGCCGGTGGATTTCCTCCTCATCTGTGGTATCGGAGACGGAGTGGAATTCACCATGATGGGTGGTGGTCTCGCGGTGACTTGCTTCCAGGTGGGCCTTGGTCACCCATCCTGGGTCGGCAGTCGTGGTGCACTCTCCGGTGTCTGGTCTCCGCATGCGGTTCACTGATTTCCAGGTTGCCTCGGCTGCGGTGGCTTCAGCGATGGCGTCAGCAAGGGCGATGTCGCCTTTGGCCATCAGTCGGCTCTGTAGGACTGGGTCTTGGAGTCCAAGCATGACGCGGTCCCGTAAGGCCTCATCCATGTCCGAGAACCCACACATGCCCCCTAGACTTCATAGCTCAGCCACAAAATCACTGATTCTCTCACCCGATCTCTGGTCCCGCCGGTAGAAATCGTGCCGCCTGATGAGGGTGGGCACGGCGAGGGCATAGTGGTTCCGGAGCAATGGTTCGAGGTCGGCCCAGTCCATCTCCTTGACGTCCACAGGTTTCGCTAGAGCTTTTGCCATCTTGAACACTGCGGGCCCGCAGTGTGTCAGGAAGACGGCTCTTTTCTTCGGCCCGGCGGCGTCCTTCATGTTGCTGCACTCAAGGAACATGAGGAATCTGTCTGTGTATGATTCCCAGTCCTCGGTAGTGGGATTAAAGGGCGTGGGTGGTGCGATGCTGGCCATCTCGTCGGTCTCGCTTCCTCCGGACACGTGTTGGTGGGGGATTAGCCTTGGGATCCCATCCTCGTTGCCAGTGTTGTGTCCATCATGGCAAGGAGACCAGGATCCAGTGACTTGGTTCAGCTCTTTTATTGGTCCCGAAAACGGCTCAGGTTCCGGGGGAAAAACAGCGGCTTTTTATTTCCAAGCCGCGGCAGCTGCAACCAATGGCACCACTTTGAATCTCCCACGATTAGTTTCCACCAATTGCGGGAGATCCGCAGCGGGCTAATCAGTGCGGCTCGCTCAACCAATCGGATCACTGCACGCTTTGGCCAATCACCGCGCAGCATTTACAAGAATGTAAATGACCGTACAGAACAGGTACAAGTAATCCTTTTTGATGTAGCTTTAATATCTCAAGTCTTGTATTGAATCTGTATAACTTGCACATGATATACAACTGGAGGACTGGAGTCCAGATGCCTGGAAACTTGTCACCTCTTGGAGAGATAGCAAGAGGAGAAGGGGCCATAAAAAATTCCAGTTCCAAAAAAAAACTTCCTGGGAAGCTTTTCTCAACTATGTTCCCAGAAAAGGGAGGGGGGAATTAACATGTTGCTTTTTTGCACTGGTGAAATCCACATCAGACTAAGTGGAGGAGTTCTAACTCCCTTTATCTATGCGTATGCCTAGAGGCCTATTAGTCCCTGCTTTGACTGGTACCTGGACAACTTCCTTTTCACAATAAAGAATTCCTTTTGAAGTAACCAGTTTTCAGAAGTTCATTCTTATTGTTTGAAGGGGAAAGAGTCTGGGCCTTACTTTTCTTAAAAACTTCCTGAGTTGGAGCATTCACAAGTTCTGGAGGCAAGATGTTCCACTGATTAATTGTTGTTACTATCAGGAAATTACGCCTTAGTTCTGGGCGACTTCTCTCCTTGGATCAGTTTCCACCCATCGTTTCTTGTCTTGCCCTCAGGGGCTTTGGAGAATAGCTTGACCCCCCACCATCTGTGGCAGCCCCTTGAATACTGGTATCATGTCACCTCTCAAAGAAAGAACCAGCCTGGAACTAAAGAGAAATTTCCTGACAGTGAGAAAAAGAACAAGAGATGATGGATAGATATAGAATTTTTGTTCAATATGGTGTTTATTTTATTAAGAGATAGAAAAAAGAGGTAGAAAGTAGAAATTGAAAATGGAATTCTGTAAAGGCTTCTTGTCTCAGGAAACGGGATCTAGAAAACTAAATAATGCAATATCCCTTGTTCGCCTTTAAAAAATAAACAATGGATGAATTTGTTTGCTAAAACTACTCTCATCATTCTCACTAGATCAAGAGCTGCTGAGTGACATAAATCATCATATTCTAATCTAGGGCTCCTTGACTTACAGACACAATTGGGACCAGGCTCTCTGTTGCTAAGCAAGGCGGTCGTTAAATGAGCCTGATTTTATGACATTTTCTGCCATGGTTGTTAAGGGAGACGATGAAGTTGTTAAGTGAATCATGCAGTCGTTAAGTGAATCCGGTTTCCTCCATTGACTTTGTTGGAAGTATCTGGGAAGGTTACAAAGGGGGAATCACGTGAGACAGACAGAGACAGACAGAGAGAGAGCAGTGATGTAAACTTACGATGGCTAAGTGTTTATATTTAGTTCTGAGTTTAGCAGGAACTCAGACTTTTTAATTTCAGTAAGGATGTTTCTGCAGAATTTGAAAAAGGAGAAGTTTTTGTCTTTAACACCAGACCGATTCTTCCTTGTTTTCAGTTATCAGAGAACCAAAATGGAAAGCATAGTTGGCCTTCTGTCCAGGTTCCCTCTGCTCAGCCAATTTCATACAACCAAGGAGACATTGTCTTCTGCAACGCCTTCCCTTCCAGATCAATGTCTATCATACCTTAATTTGGGGCAGAAGTCTTGGCGATTGTAACACTTGTACTACTTATACAAGTTTATGACTACGAATCCTAAAGTTTGCATATTACATTTTTTTTTTTTTTTGGTGCTAAATGAGTTAAGTGAATTGTGCCTGATTTTGCAATCATTTTTGCCCCAGTCTTTAACTGAATTGTGGTGGTGAAGTGAATCACATGTATGCAGGGATGGGACTCTCCAGGTTTAACAACTGGTTTGATGATTGCGTGATTTGCACAAGCATGAGCACTGTGTGCTCGCACACGCCTGACACATGTTGTGCGTGCGTGTGCAGCACTCGAGGAACACAGCTAAGAAGCAGCAATCCACTGTCATGCCCCTGTCGGAATCTGATTCCAAAGGGGAGGTTGAGCAGCTGACAAGGAGTGAGGAGTGTGGTTCTGGTGGCTGTGGAAGAAACCGGAGAAGGGCAAAGTCCAGCTGGGCAGAGCAGGGGAGAGGTAGAACAAGGGAGAGGGAGTTCAGAGGAAGACTCAGGCCTACCCCCTCTTCATCCAAGGGCATGTAGGGAGGAACGGAGAAGGGAGCAATGTGAGTTGCGTGGCTTACGGGGGAGGAAAGGGCCCTAATTCCCTTCATTAGCTGCAGCTGGGAACACAGTGTTTTCAAAGGGAGGTTGCACACAGCAACTCATGGGAAGCAAATTGTGAGTTATTTCCTCGAGGCTTATCTGGGCTCCTGGAGTCTTCCCAACTGTGTGTGTTTTGTTGGCCTTTGAAGTCTTCAATTCCTTATCCTGCCCTGTCAGGTTAATTACTACAGCGTGGTTTGGGTGGATTTTTATTTACAGTTTATATGTTTTTGGACTGAATTTCCTCCACTTAAAGAGTGTTCTTGGGGGAGTTTTTTTTCTCCAGCTGAGGGTAACTGGACATTGGGGGCAAAGTTGGAGGTATTAAAGGGATTTTTCTTACTTATGTGACTGTGTTACCTTTGTGCCACGCCCTGGGTCATCACATCTGCTGGGCAGTACTAATCAGATAATATAGGTAGATGATGAGATGATATAGGTAGGTAAAGCGCAGGGGCAGGTGGGCCCACAGTTCACTGCCAGCTGGTTTCCGGAGCAACGGGTTCGTCTGAACCGGTTTGAACCAGTAGAATCCCAACCCTACATGTATGTTAAACAAATCCAACTTCCCCATTGGCTTTGCTTGTTGAAAACCAGCTGGGAAGATTACAAATATGGTGTTCACTGAACAGGGGACACAGCAACAATTGTGAGTACAGGTTGGTTGCCAAGCACCTAAATTTTGATCGTTATGACCAGTATTATACCGTACAGGTAGTCCTTGACTTACCATTCAAAGTTACAACGGCACTGAAAAAAAGTAACATGACCATTTTTCGCACTTATGACCATTGTAGCATCTCCATGATTACATGATCAACATTCAGGCACTTGACAACTGATTCATACTTATGATGGTTGCAGTGTCCCAGGCAAAAGTGATCCCCTTTTGCGACCTGCTTGAGTAGGGGGTCGGACTAGAAGACCTCCAAGGTCCCTTCCAACTTTGTTATTCTGTTATTTATTCTGGCCCTTTTCAATTCTGGGGTTCTGTGAAGAACCCACTTTTTTTCCCTAGGAAAATATTAATCTGGGCATTTGCCTTATGTTTTGCATTAATTCATCCCTTCCTTTTTTCTTCTGTATTGACCGTTAGATTTTTTTTTCAAAAGCCCAATTGTCTTTGCTAAGAAGCTCACAACTAAAACTACTTGAGGTATTTGATCTTTATGCATACTGTTGCAAAATGACCTGAATGGCCGAATTCCTAAACTCTTTGAATTTTGTTCCCTGCTTAAAGAACCAAGAAGCAAAATGCATTTAAATTGTAAAATAACTCAGTGCATTTAGAAATGGTGGCCTGGAGACTCAAACATATGAAGAACAGTTGCAGGAATTGGGTATGTCTAATTTGATAAAAAAAAAAGGACTTGGGGTGACATGACAGCAGTCTACCAATATCTCTGGGGCTGCCAGAGAGAAGGAGTCAAGCTATTCTCCAAAGCACCTGAAAGCAGGACAAGAACCAATGGATGGAAACTAATCAAGGACAGAAACAACTTAGAACTAAGGAGGAATTTCCTGACAGAACAATTAACCAGTGGAACAACTTGCCTCCAGAAGTTGTGAATTCTCCAATGCTGGAAGTTTTTAAGAAGAGATTGAACAGTCATTTGTCTGGAATGTTATAGGGTTTCCTGCCTAAGCAGGGGGTTGAACAAGAAGACCTCCAAGGTCCCTTCCAACTCTGTCATTCTATTCTATTCTGCTTAACAACTATGGCCATAAAAGTCACAAAATGGAGGAAAACTCCCTTTAAGCAGTGTCTCACTTAATCATAGAAATTTGGGGGTCAGTTATGAGCACACATGGAGACAAAAATAGGACTACGCAACAGATTTAGTTCATTTTTTCTTTATTGATCTAGTCACACAGAAATACAAACTTGGTTATTCTCACACACAACTCAGATTCAGATTCAAGCTTGCATGTTCACATTGCTTCCGGATTTCCAAAAAGTCCAAACACTTTAACAATCATTTCAGGCATAATTGGACACAATCAGCATCGCACAGCAGAAAAACAAGAGGCTTCACATTTGGGAATCGGTGGATTTTGAAAGGACCTTTCAAACTTCGTTTCAAGAGGCAGGTTAATGTCCATTCCTGTAGGGAAGAGATATAGTTGTTTGCCATGAAAATTGGACATCACGAACTAGGTTGACAAATCCAGGTAGTCCTCGGCTTACGACCACAATTGACCCCAAAATTTATGTTGCTAAGTGAGGCAGTTGTTAATTTTGCCTTTCTTTTTTTAATAAAAAGGTTTTTTTATTTGTTTTGACAACAAACTGACAAATACAAACATAAACACAAAACATAAAACCATATTTCCATTGTACAGTGTCAGTTGGTACATATCTTTTGTGCACAATATCAATAGTCTTTCCCTTCTAAGTTTAAACTGAAATTCATATTATATAGATCAACTATACATACTATATTATATTATTATTAACTCTTTATTAGACTTTAATTATAAATTCATATCATTCTTTTGAGCAAACCTCAACTTTCACAAAACCTGGTTCATAATATCATTCATTTCATTGTGATCATTACATTGTCTTATCTTTACTATTATGTTATATTTATATTATAATATATTTTATTTCTCTATTTTCTTATCTAACCATTGGTGAAATAAATCCCCAATTTTGTAATATTCTTTATCTTCTTGCTCTCTAATTGCTAATGTCAATCTACTCATCCCTGCCCATTCTATCATTTTCTTAATCACTTCCTCTTCTATAGGAATTTTTTCACTTTTCCAGTTTTGAACAAATACAATTCTAGCTGTTATTAAAACACTTATAATCAAATATGTCAATTCTCTACTGTATCCTTCAGGTAAGATACCCAATAAAAATATCTCTGGTTTTTATGTGCTGTTTTGTCATTTTTTAGAGCCTTGTGTAGATTTTAGTTCAGTATCTTAATTTTGCCTTTCTTGACACAGAGCTGTCAAGAGTCAGTGTTTGTTCTTAAACATTCTTGCTATTCTTGTCGGGGGAATTGAGACCACAATTTTTGCCATTTCTCTAGATCAATCCCATATCCAAAATTCTTCCCCCAAACAATCATAGTTTCTTTAACTTGTTCTTCCTCTAATTTAATTCCCAGTAAATAACCACATAATTTTTTAATCACCTTCTCATCAGTACCCATCAAGATCTTATCTAGATCAGTCTGTTTATCATAGAATCCCTCCGTTTTAGAATCTTCATCATACCTTGAATGTATTTGCGCATACGAAAACCAATTCATCCTTATATCTTGTTCCTCTAAGTTTTGGATCGATTTAAGTTCACCCTTTTCATCCAATAGTTCCCCATATCTAACTGTTTGTTTCTTCTTATAAATTATAGGATAGGAAAATGCTTCAATAGTCGATAACCAAACTGGAATTTTCAAATAACATTGTCTTTTTATCTTCTCCCAATTTAACCACAAAGACTCCCGTACATAATGTCTTCTAAAATAACCCTGTGTTTTAGTTCCCTTATACCATAAAAAAGCATGCCAACCCAACAGCAAATCATGACTTTCTAGTGTCAACAATCTAGTCTTTCTTAATGTTATCCATTCCTTGACCCACATCAGACTTGCAGCTTGATAGTACAATTCCCAATTGGGCAGGCCAAAACCTCCTCTAATTCTAGCATCTTGCAAAAGCTTTAGCTTTATTCTCGCTTTCTTACCTTGCCATATAAACTTCAACATAATTTTATTTAAATCTTCAAAATAGTTTTTTCCAAGCCTAATTGCTGGAAATGTCATCAGATACCTGGCTCGTATTACCATATGTGGTGGACTTGTGAGGACGCTAGAAAATATTGGACTAAAATTTGCATGTGATTGGAAAAAATGACAAAGAAACACATAGACTTGAAACCAGAGATCTTCTTATTGGGAATTTTACCTGATACATGTCGTAAAGATTTGAAATACCTGATTGTAAATGTATTAACAGCGGCTAGGATTGTATTTGCTAAAAATTGGAAGAATGAGAAAATACCATTACAGGAAGAAATTATTAAGAAAATATTGGAATGTGCTGAGATGAGTAGATTGACATTTGAAATTAGAGAGCAAGAGGATAAACAATTTTATGAAATTTGGGATCTTTTTTATCAATGGCTAGATGATAAAATACGATAATAGAATATTTAGAATGCTAGACAGTAAGGGTTTTTTTAGGATTGATTTGGTATGATTATATGATTTGTTACAGAATAAACTGGTTAAAGTATTGTTATCTCATAAAGCATGAATGATTAAAAGTATAGTCAAAAATTTCTTTTTTTTAGTGATATTAGGATATATAAGTTTGGATTGACAATGTGAGTTGTTATGTAACATAATTGTAATTGAGACTACAAAATGAATGCATAAACTGATGAACCAACTGACACACTGGATGTACATATGAGAGTTGATGTTTTAATGTTTTGTTTGTCTTGTTTGTTTGTAGAAAATTAATAAAATCTTTTTCAAAAAAAAAAGAGTCAGTGTTTGTTGTTAGGTGAATCACAGTTGTTGGTGTGAAGCTAGTCATACAGGTCGTTAAGTGAACTTGGCTTCCCCATTGACTTAGTTTGTCACAAGGGCGCAAAAGAGGATCACAAAATTAAAGAATTTACTCAAATTCAGGTGATCTTTGACTCATGGCTGCAATTGAGCTCAAAATGTCTGCCGCTAAGTGGGACATTTATGAAGAGTATAGTATAGTATAACTGTTCTTGCCACAGTTGTTAACTGAATTGCTACAGTTGTTAAGTCAGTAACACGGCTATTAAGTGAATCTGGCTTTCTCATTGGCTTTGCTGGCCTGAAGGTCACAAAAGAGAATCATGTCACCCCGGGACATGGCGACCGTCATAAATATGAGTCAGTTGCCAACTGTCTGAATTTGGACCATGTGATTGTGGGGATGCTGCAACAGTCAAAAACGTGAAAAACTGTCATAAGTCACTTTTTCCAGTGGTGGTGTAAACTTCCAATGGTCATTAAATGAACTGTTGTAAGTTGAGAACTATCTATATCTGGGATATTGCAGGGCTATGGGCTAAAGTTCAGGGGTCCCCAAACTTGGCAACTTTAAGACTTGTGAGCTTCAACTCTTAGAATTCTCCAGTCAGCATAGTCCACGTCTTAAAGTTGCCAAGTTTGGAGACCTCTGGGTGACTAACTTTTTTGGGCTTCTGTGCCGAAAATTGCATGCGTGCTTGTGCGCTCATGTGCCAGCACCCAGAAGGCAATGCGTGTGCCCCCCCTACACCCCCTGCACATGTGTGCCCGATCCCCTCGGCCACCCCTTTACCTGCACATGTGCACGCCTCCCAGATGATTTTTGTCCCGTTTGAGGCCCTTTTTGGCCTTCCAGAGGAAAGCCTCTGCAGCCTTTGGAGACCGAAAAATGGACCCGTTTCGTCTGTTTCGGGACTGTTTTTTGGCCTCCAAAGGCTGCAGAGGCTTCCCTCAAGCCTCTGGGAAGCCAAAAAAGGCCTCAAACGGGCTGAAAATCAGCTGTGAGGCGCACACATGCGCAATGAGGTACGCTTGACTGGGGCCTGCATGCCCGCACAAATGGCTCTGTGTGCCACCTGCAGCACATGTGCCATAGGTTCACCATCACGGCTCTGGGCTAAACTGTGAAGCTGAACATATTTTCCAACACCAATCTTTTCCAGAAAAATAAAAGATGCTGTCTGGATGCCTCTAGCACCAGAGGTCAAGCACCAATTTAAACCATTTTGACTTGACTTACTCATTTTCCATCATGTTCAATAAAGAGTTCATCCATTTGGCTTTGGGATCAATGCAGACTTTGCGGTTGTTCTTCAGTGTGAATCTACAAAGCAAGCAAATTGGGTGAGGTGAATTTTCCCCAGGAAATAATACATCTACCTGTGGGAGGGAGTTTAAGTGGAGCTATAAAAATTAAGAAACCCATCCAGCATGTTAGCCACAAATGACAGTGTTCTATATTAACATACTCCAAAAGATGAAATCTGATTGGTCCACACGGACTGCTTCCCGATTGGTCTACAGAATGTCCATGATTGGCTTTCTAAGAATCAACCGCGATTGGCCGAGCCGATCGTGAGAGATTCAAAGCCCTGTCATTGGCCGGCGAGCTGCAAACAGTCCCTATAAGAAGGGCTGCCGTGGCTCCAAGGTCCTTTACAGAACTATACAATAAAATAAGAGCTTTAAGTACACTGGTTTCACGTCTCTCATTGGGACCGATCTACCTGATCTAACAGACAGAAATTCCTGATTTAGCTGGGGTGACCATTTAACTTAAATCAGGAGGGAGCCAAGCAAGAAAACCACAGACCAACTAAAAATATACATCTTTATAATTTTTATAATAGAAAAGAGGAAATTTGATCATGTTGGCTTTTAGCTATTATGTGCTCAAATCAGGGTCTCCAAAGGGATGGGCGTTAAAAAATAAGTCACAATGATTGCAACTGCACAATTGAAACGTCGATCCTTTTCAGATAGATTGCAACATCCTTCCAAAACTTCAATTCAACTATAATTAAAGCATCAACTTTTTGGATCTCTCCCATCCCAATCAGCTGGGATCAGCTGTGGACTGCACTCTCAGACACATTTGTGGGTAACAAGGGAATACAATTATGTTTTTGGATAGAATATGGCACAAAAGCAGCAGAATCCAGCAACACTTCCAAGGTTTACCATCCCTGAGATACATCAGCAGAGATCTTTATTAGAGAGAGAATAAAGAAATAGCCAGAAGCTTAAATCTGAAGGTGGACTATAACAGGAATAACTCAGTCGGAAGGGACCTTGGAGGTCTTGTCGTCCAACCCTCTACCAGTGGCCCCCAACCTTTTTTGTGCCACGGCCCGGTACTGGCATCACAAAATGATCCGCAGCCCGGTACCGGCATCAGCACGCATGACAAGGCAAGGCGAGCCGAGCGACCGGCCAGCCAGCCGTCCCCTGCTTCTCCCCGCCACCTTCAACTCCTCCTTTGTACCTTTTTTGTGCTTTTTTGTGCTTTCTTAATCTCCTCCACCATCGGGACAGCTCTTCGTTCGAAGCCACCCCCACCCCCCGATGAAACTAAGGCGCGAGGATTCCTTCAGGACCCAACTGGAAAAGCTCAGCCAGAAGCATTTTCTCGTCGAAACAAGATGGCGGCGCCCAGCAAACTGGCGGCCCGGTAGAAAATGATCCGCAGCCCGGTACCGGTCTGGAGCCCGGTGGTTGGGGACCCCTGCTCTACACAACAGGAAATCCTATACCCTTTCAAGCAAATGGCTGTGCAGCCTCTTCTTAAAAGCCTCCAGTGATGGAGCTCCCACAACTTCTAGAGACAAATTGTTTCACTGATGAATTGTTCTCACTGTCAGGAAATTTCTCTTTAGTTCTAGGTTGGTTTCTCTACCGTACAAACATCTCCATTACAAAATATTTAGCAAAGCAGTGAAAAACCTGGATGGATGTTGCTATGCAAGATCAAACCTGGTAAGTAAGTGCATGCCTAGGGCTTTATGGTAATTATTGTGTCCCTCCAGGTCAATCTTGACTCCTGGCAACTAGCTAAGTCCATGAACTAAGTCCATGAAGTCTTCATGGCAACATTTTGGGAAGTGGTTTTTGCCCCTTGTCCTCTTTCCCCTTCCCTGGGTTGGCTCAAGGTCATCCAGCTGGTTTTGTGTCAAAAGTGGAACCAGAATTCAGTCTTTCCTTTTCTGGCCTGGTGTTTTTAGGACTTTCAAAGAGAGTATCAGTCCTGAAGAACAGATTGTTGGAGGGCAATATGCTGATACTTTAAACTGCTTAGAGAGGGTTGTAAACAGAGGTGGCACTCAGCAGGTTCTGCCCAGTTCTGGAGAACCAGTAGTGGAAATTTTAAGTAGTTTGGAGAACCGGCCAATGCCACCTCTGACTGGAGATTTTACAATATCCTTCCCCTGCCGCGCCCACCAAGACACACCCACAGAACCGGTAGTAAAAGAAATTTGAATCCCACCACTGGTTGTAAAGCACTGTCAAGCGGTATATAAGTCTAAGTCAGGGAGAGGTGTTATTTGCTGGTTCTCCGAACTGCTCAAAATTTCCACTACCGGTTCTCCAGAACTGGGCAGAACCTGCTGAATTCACCACCTCTGGTCTGCAATCTTAACCACTCAAAGAGCCATTTGGATCCATTTCCTACAGGAAAAAAACAAAACAAAATTCCAGGAGCCACAAAATCTGGGTAGGTGTGGCCAACTCGATGTCACTCACTTCCACCAAGTCACATGACCCCATAGCCACGCCTACCCACCCACGAAATCCTTCTTTAAATGCTATTGCTATCAGCAGGGAAGCTCCCTCCGAAACAAAACCCTGACTATTCTAGGAGGAGGCAGTGGCAAACTAGTTTTGTGTTATTGCTTACAAAAAATCTCTACGGATGTACAGGTAATCCTCGACTTATGACCATAATTGAGCCCCAAATTTCTGTTGCAGAAAGTGAGACAGTTGTTACGTGAGTTTGGGCTCATTTTACAACCTTTCTCGCCACTGTCATTAAATGAATCCCTGAAGTAAAGTTAATAACACAGTTGTTTCAGACACTTTGCTTGTCAGAAGATTGCAAAAGGAGATCATGTGACACCCCCCCCCCCAGGACATTGCAACTGTCATAAATATGAGTCAGAGTCTGAATTTGAATTCCATGAGCGTGGGGAGGCTGCAATGGCTGTTAAGTGTGAAAAACGGCCATAAATCACTTTTCCCCCCAGTGCCATTGTAACTTCAAACAGTCACTAAATGAATGAAGGCAAATATATGTGTCCCAGGATAATGTTGCAAGATCTAATCTGGATGTTGTCACTAAATGAACCATGGCCAGTCTAAGCCTGTCTGGATCAATGATGTCGGTTAAAAAATTGTTTCACAAGAAATTTTACTTTAAAATTTCCTTTGACTTCCAGTGGAGCAACAGTTGACTTGTTCCTTTTCTGAGAATATTTTCTTCTTAGCTCCCAGTCTGTCTACTGTTTGAGACTTCTTGCTGGGCTCCCCTCCAAGTACTCATTGTATCTGACCCGGGTTAGCCTTTCAGAAGATCAGCCAGGGGAAACTAGGGGCTACATCTGCTATTCTTCCATGGGTTGCATGCAGTGATGGGATTCAAATGTTTTTACTACCAGTTCTGTGGGCATGGCTTGGTGGGCTTGGCTTGACTTGGTGGGTCCGGCTTGGGGGAAGTTTACTGCAAAATCCCCATTCCCTTCCCACCCCACTAACCTGCTTTCCAGCTCCATTCTCCTGTGCAGGGCAACCAAAGAAGACTCAGCCCATCATCTGGGACTCAGGAGACAGAGAATAGAAATGAGGGCAGGGCCAGTCAGAGGGGAGATTCGCTGGTTCTCTGAACTACTCAAAATTTCTTCTGCTGGTTCTCCAGAACATGTCAGAATCTGCTGAATACCACCTCTGGTGGCACGGAGCTTATTTTTGAATAAAAGCTTGCAAAATTAGCTCCTCATCATGGCAAAAATTTCATCTGGTTCAACTGCCCTTAGTTATCCCTTTTTTGCTTGGAAAGAGCCAGCGTGACTTAAAAACAGCACTGCCTGGGGGATTCTAGGAATTGATCCACATGTCTTCCAATTGCCACGGCTGAGAAACACTGATTTACCTAGAAGATAGACAAGAGCTAGCTGTATGCTAGAAGACCAGGGAGAAAATGCCCAGAATAAAAAAAAAAAAAAATCAGGATCCAAATTTTGCATAAAATCCAAATAAACTTACATAATTTCCATTTTTCTGCAGGCAACCCCACCGGGAAAGATCTCGACTTTGGCATATTTCACTGGACGAATAAAGATGCTTGTTACTTTGACACATTTGCAGCTTAAATTCAGCGGGTCAAAGATAGCTGTGTAATATAAAAAAAAGATTATAGTTAATTTTGATGCACAACGGAGTATTCAAAATACTATACAACGGTTTCATGGCATGTAACAGAGAGAAATAGTAGAGAGGCACTGAATTTTGCTTTCAAGCCACCTTCCTCACAACGTAATGTTTTCCGCATGAGTTGAACCTGTGACTCATTTGTGCTATCAGAGGAAACTGGTTTAAACACAGCCAAGAGATGCTCAGCATGTTTATTCCATTCTTGAGAGCAGTGGTCTCCAACCAGTGGGCCAGGCACCACTGGTGGTCCACGAGAAAATTCTGATGGTCCACAGAGAAATGTCACCCCCAAAGCAATTAATCCAGGCTGCCCAGGAACACGAGGCTGCCCACATGGCCCATGGGAACACAAGGCTTCCATCACTTGCATTGCGAACAACACGAGGTAGTGAGGGGAGGAGGGAAAGGGCAGAGGGGGGGAACTTGCCCCACATGCCTGGCCTGGCCACCGGGCTGCTTCTTTCTGCCTCTTTCTTCTGCTGCTTTTGACCGCACGCAAGGAAAGCAACAAAAGTCTTTCTTTCCCCCAAACTCCACCAGAAATGAGTCTTTGGGACCCTGCAAAGCATCCTGCTCCAAGAGGCTGCAGCAGCAAAGACAAGTCTCACAAAGACTCATTTCTGGCAGAGTTTTGGGGAGAGAAAGAAAGACTTCTGCTGCTTCTGTTGCTTTCCTTGCATGAAGCCAAAAGTCTCTCTCGCTCTCTCGCTCTCCCCTGAAAACAGAGCTGGAGATGGTATCCTGTGGTCCCAAATAAAGAATGATTGATTGGTAGGAAAACAGGGTGGGAAATTTTCCTGCAGACCTTTTTTGGGGATTTTCCCAGGGTCTCTGGCCCATAGGATTTAAAATTATGAGTTTGGTGGTCCCTTGAGGTCCAAAAGGTTGGCAACCCCTGTTTTAAAGCAGTGGTCCCCGTTCTTTTTGGCACCAGAGACCATTTTTACATGGACTGGTGTGTGTGTGTGCATGTGTGGTGGTTTTGGTTTCGCGTGTTTACCTGCTCCTCACCTCCAGCTATGCGGCTCAGTTCCTAACAGGTCAAGGATCGGTAATGATTTGTGGTCCAGAAGTTTGAGGATCCCCTGCTTTAGAGATTCTCCAACTAACAGAAGGGTTAACTCCAAATGTGACTGCATCTTCGGGAAGTTAGGTTCACTTTACAGCCGTGTTACTAACTTAGTAACTTAACTTGTGGCACAAAGGTCATAAAATGGGGCAAAATTCACTTAACAAATATTTCACTTAGCAACCAAAATTTTAGGCTCAGTTGTACATCAAGAACTACCTGTACTTTAAAAGTTCATTCAATGAATTTCATGCAGCTTGCAGTACCATATCTCTCTAACATGACTCAAAACCAAAACTTAGTTTTTTGCAACATTGTTAGTAAAGTGGGTGAGTAAATCACAAATCACAACAAAACACCTTTATTGCCAACTGGCGATGCATTATGAGGATCGCTTAAGAAAAAACTTAGGACAAGCTGAATTTTCTGATTTCTAGCATACAGTTCCTCCCAGAATGTTTCTAGATGAGATTAGACTGGAGTGGGATGGAATGGAACGGAAAAGAAAGGAAAAGAAAAGAAAAGAAAAGAAAAGAAAAGAAAAGAAAAGAAAAGAAAAGAAAAGAAAAGAAAAGAAAAGAAAAGAAAATAGGGAATGGAATAGAATAGAATAGAATAGAATAGAATAGAATAGAAAAGAAAAGAAAAGAAAAGAAAAGAAAAGAAAAGAAAAGAAAATAGGGAATGGAATAGAATAGAATAGAATAGAATAGAATAGAATAGAATAGAAAAGAATAGAAAAGAAAAGAAAAGAAAAGAAAAGAAAAGAAAAGAAAAGAAAAGAAAATAGGGAATGGAATAGAATAGAATAGAATAGAATAGAATAGAATAGAATAGAAAAGAATAGAAAAGAAAAGAAAAGAAAAGAAAAGAAAAGAAAAGAAAAGAAAAGAAAATAGGGAATGGAATAGAATAGAATAGAATAGAATAGAATAGAATAGAATAGAATAGAAAAGAATAGAAAAGAATAGAAAAGAAAAGAAAAGAAAAGAAAAGAAAAGAAAAGAAAAGAAAAGAAAATAGGGAATGGAATAGAATAGAATAGAATAGAATAGAATAGAATAGAATAGAAAAGAATAGAAAAGAAAAGAAAAGAAAAGAAAAGAAAAGAAAAGAAAATAGGGAATGGAATAGAATAGAATAGAATAGAAAAGAATAGAAAAGAAAAGAAAAGAAAAGAAAAGAAAAGAAAAGAAAAGAAAAGAAAATAGGGAATGGAATAAAATAGAATAGAATAGAATAGAATAGAATAGAATAGAATAGAATAGAAAAGAAAAGAAAAGAAAAGAAAAGAAAAGAAAAGAAAAGAAAATAGGGAATGGAATAGAATAGAATAGAATAGAATAGAATAGAATAGAATAGAATAGAAAAGAAAAGAAAAGAAAAGAAAAGAAAAGAAAAGAAAAGAAAAGAAAAGAAAATAGGGAATGGAATAGAATAGAATAGAATAGAATAGAATAGAAAAGAATAGAAAAGAAAAGAAAAGAAAAGAAAAGAAAAGAAAAGAAAAGAAAAGAAAAGAAAAGAAAATAGGGAATGGAATAGAATAGAATAGAATAGAAAAGAATAGAAAAGAAAAGAAAAGAAAAGAAAAGAAAAGAAAAGAAAAGAAAAGAAAATAGGGAATGGAATAGAATAGAATAGAAAATAGGGAATGGAATGGAATAGAATAGAATAGAATAGAATAGAAAAGAATAGAATAGAATAGAATAGAATAGAAAAGAATAGAATAGAATAGAATAGAATAGAATAGAATAGAATAGAATAGAATAGAAAAGAAAAGAATAGAAAAGAAAAGAAAAGAAAAGAAAAGAATAGAAAATAGGGAATGGAATGGAATGGAATAGAATAGAATAGAATAGAATAGAATAGAATAGAATAGAATAGAAAAGAAAAGAAAAGAAAAGAAAAGAAAAGAAAAGAATAGAAAATAGGGAATGGAATGGAATAGAATAGAATAGAATAGAATAGAATAGAATAGAATAGAATAGAATAGAATAGAATAGAATAGAATAGAATAGAATAGAAAAGGATAGAAAAGAAAAGAAAAGAAAAGAAAAGAAAAGAATAGAATAGAAAATAGGGAATGGAATGGAATGGAATGGAATAGTATAGAACAGAATAAAATAGAATAGAAAATAGGGAATAGAAAAGAATAGAAAAGAAAAGAAAAGAAAATAGTGAATGGAATAGAATAGAATAGAAAATAGGGAATGGAATGGAATGGAATAGAATAGAATAGAATAGAATAGAAAATAGAGAATAGAATAGGATAGGATAGAATAGAAAATAGGGAATGGAATGGAATAGAATAGAAAATAAAATAAAATAGGGAATGGAATAGAAATAGGATAGAATAGAAAAGAATAGAAAAGAAAAGAAAATAGGGAATGGAATAGAAATAGAATAGAATAGAATAGAATAGAATAGAATAGAATAGAATAGAATAGAATAGAATAGAATAACAGAGTTGGAAGGGACCTTGGAGGCCTTCCAGTCCAACCCCCTGCTGAGGCAGGAAACCTTATATCATTTTTGACAAATGCTTGTCCAATCTCTTCTTGAAAACTTCCACTGTTGGTCCACATACCTGATTCCAACAATCGTTCTTTATATATTTTAGCCTGCAGTCCCCTTATCATCTTTGTTGCTTTGTTGCTTCTAGTTTTTTTAAAACTAGAAACAAATTGTTGTTTCATGACACTTGACAATAGGATTACTGGAATGAACTTCCCTGAGATTTCTTGTTCTTTAAAAAAAAAGTCCCAGTTTCCATCCATTATTTATTATCTGGCCTTCAGGTGCTTTTGGTTAGAAAACAGGTTGATCCCTCCCTTAATTTACAAATCAGTTTAGATGTCACTCATGCCAAGCTTTCTGCATAGATTAGAATAGAATAGAACAGAATTTTTTATTGGCTAAGTGTGATTGGACACACAAGGAATTTCTCTTGGTGCAAATGCTCTCAGTGTACATAAAACAAAAGATACGTTTGTCAAGAGTCAAGAATCATCAGGTACAACACTTAATGACAGTCCTAGGGTACAATAAGCAATCAAATCATTCTAGGAAACAGTGAATAGAATAGAATAGAATTCTTTATTGGCCAAGTGTGATTGGACACACAAGGAATTTGTCATGGTGTAAATACTCTCAGTCTAAATAAAAGAAAAGAGACATTCGTCAAGAGTCAAGAATCATCAGGTACAACACTTAATGACAGTCCTAGGGTACAATAAGCAATCAAATCATTCTAGGAAACAGTGAATAGAATAGAATAGAATTCTTTATTGGCCAAGTGTGATTGGACACACAAGGAATTTGTCATGGTGTAAATACTCTCAGTCTAAATAAAACAAAAGATACGTTTGTCAAGAGTCAAGAATCATCAGGTACAACACTTAATGACAGTCCTAGGGTACAATAAGCAATCAAATCATTCTAGGAAACAGTGAATAGAATAGAATAGAATTCTTTATTGGCCAAGTGTGATTGGACACACAAGGAATTTGTCATGGTGTAAATACTCTCAGTCTAAATAAAACAAAAGATACGTTTGTCAAGAGTCAAGAATCATCAGGTACAACACTTAATGACAGTCCTAGGGTACAATAAGCAATCAAATCATACTTACCAAGAGGCATATAAAATAAATACAATACTGAACCTATTTAAAGTTCTAAAGCCACATATGCATCGATGCTGTTATCAGGATGAAGCGTTTATTTATTTTATTAAGCCCATGGCACAAAACCACATCACCACTGCAGTCTCAATGAGGAAATATGAAATTACTACGCTATTAACAAATTCAAAGGTAGACTATTTATACAGTGAGTACAATGATGGAGAGTGAAGTAAAAGAGGAGGAAGAGGAAAATCCAGGAGGGTACTACTTACTTGCACCAGTGAGGTGGCAGGCAATAAGCAAAACAGAAAGCCCAAGGAAGACACGGTTATTCATTCTGGCTGTAGAAGAAGACACACACTGCTGTCTGAAGCCTCACTCAGATGGATTTCTGGTGCCCAGCCACCTCCAATTTATTGCCTAGATCCTTCACTACACACGTCACAAGTAAAGGGCTATTTTGGGCAACATGCAAAATTGCATCACTCACCATTTCCCATACAGTTCCCTCAGAATTTGCAATGCTGAGGTTTTCAGCTTGATCCCTGAACCAATTTTTAATTCAGGAATTGAAGAATCAGCAGCACTGAAAGGATAAAGAAACCATTCTTAAATTAGAAGGGTAAATACAACGTCTGTTAAAAAAAAACCCCCAACAACAAGCAGAATTGAAACTTAATGCTACCTGATTACTGCAGGTAATCCTGAACTTACTTACATTTCTTTAGTGACTGTTTCAAAGTTTCAACAGCACTGAAAAAAAAAGGACTTTTTCACGCTTATGACCGTTGCAGCACCCTCATCAGCATGGGATGGAAATTTGGACTCATGGCCATTTTGTACAGGTTGATGGGCCATCTGCTAAAAATAAAGCCAGGTCATGGCACACACTTCAAAGTAAATCAAGAAGCCTGTCATTGTGGGGTCTGTCTGACAAGAACGAAGAATTGCTTATCCCACAGGAGATATGCATGAGTAACTCTTGTAACAATCCTGACTAATTGGAAAGCCGATAAAAGTGACACAAGTTAGCCCACTTTCAGACCTCAGCTAAAAGTTAAGCCTGCAGCAAATCAAATATGTATTAGATCAATGGTCGCCAACTGGTGGGATGGGGACCACGGGTGGTCCGCAAGAAAATTTTGGTGGTCCGCAGAGAAAGGTCACCTCCAAAGCACCCCCCAAAGAAATTAATCCAGGCTGCTTCTGCTTTTTTAGCAGAGACCCTGGGAAAGACCCCCCCCCCCCAAAAAAAAGTCTGCAGGGAAATCCTCCACCCTTTTTTGCTACCAATCGGTCATTCTTTATTTGGGATCGCAGGATACCTTCTCTCTCTCTGTCTTTCTCTCCCCTCCCTCCCAAGAACAGAGCTGAAAATCAGGCTAGGAATGTGGCTGCCTTGGAGGGTGTGAGGGTGTGTGAGGGACCTGTGTGTGTGTGAGAGAGAGAGACAGAGGGAGGGAGGGAGAGAGAGAGAGAGACGCCAGCCCTCCAAAGTTAGATTGGATCTCTCTCTCTTTCCCCCACCAATGTCAGCAAGCCACCGTCACTCAAAATTCATATTAGTGGTCCGCGGGATTTAAAATTATGAGTTTGGTGGTCCCCGAGGTCCAAAAAGTTGGTGACCCCTGTATTAGATAATTCCTCAGGCATTCATTAGCCAAGACTTGGGAATAGGGACAGTTAGAGACCAATAGAACAAAATGTAGAATTATTACTAAAATGTTTATGAGATGATATTTCTTATTATCTCACTTTGTCCCACCTTCTCCTTTAGTGAAAGTGTATAAAACTTACTCAATCCTTTGTTCTTGGCTCTTGGCATTTTGACCAGGAGTCCTTTTCCTTGGAGTACTCCGAAAACCTGCACCTTGTATCTGGCGTCTATTGTTGGCTTTGGCACCAGGCTCAGACCTGAATTGGGGACAACAGGTAGTCCTTGACTTACAACCTTCCATTTGGCGACCATTCAAAGTTACAACGGTACTGAAAAAAAGAGACTTACGACTGTTCTTCACACTTACGCAGTTGTTAAGGTTAGTAAAACAGTTGTTAAATGGGTCTGGCTTCCTTTGCTTGCCGGAAGGTCGCAAAAGAGGATCACATAACTAGGGGACATTGCAACCGTCATAAAGAGGAGTCAGTTGCCAAGTGTCTGAATTGTGTTCACGTGACCATGGGGATGCTGCAGTGATCGTATGTGTGAAAAATGGTCATAAGCCATTGTAACTTTGAACGGTCACGAAACAAACTGTTGTGCGTTGAGGATTAGCTGTACAAAGCGGCAAAAATAGAATTACCTTGGGGGACCAGTGGTGGGATTTAAAAATTTTACCACCAATTCTGTGGGGGTGGCTTGGTGGGCGTGGAAAGGGAAGGTTACTGCAAAATCCCCCTTCCCTCCCCATCCCACCAACCTGCTTTCCAGATCCGTTCTCCTGTGCAAGGCAACCAAAGGAGACTCAGCCGATCAGCTGGGACTCGGGAGGCAAAGAAGAGATGGGGGACTCATTTTATGATCTTTTTGGCCACCATTGTTGAGCAAATCCCTTTAGTTGGTCAGTGAATCGTGCAGTCATTAAGCGAATCTGTCTTCTCCCATTGACTTTGCTTGTCGGAAGCCAGCTAGGAAGGTTACAAAGGGTGAACACGGGATCCTGGGACAGTGCCACCGTCATAAGTACATGCCAATTGCCAAGCATCTTAATTTTGATCATGTGACTGTGGAGATGCTGCAATGATCATATGTGTGAAAACGGGCCCTCTTTGTTCAGTGCTGTTGTAACTTCAGTCACTAAGCAAATAGTTGTAAGTTGAAGACTCTGTGTGTGTGTGTGTGTGTGTGTGTTGTGTGTATATTATACTATATAGGAATGATTGAGTCTATCATCTGCGCCTCTATAACTGTCTGGTTTGGCTCTGCAACCCAACAAGACAGACACAGACTTCAGAGGATAATTAGGACTGCAGAAAAAAACAATTGCTACCAACCTGCCTTCCATTGAGGACCTGTATACTGCATGAGTCAAAAAGTGGGCTGTGAAAATATTAACAGACACTTCACATCCCAGACATAAACTGTTTTAATTCCTTCCCTCAAAACGACACTATAGAGCACTGCACACCAGAACAACTAGACACAAGACAGTTTTTCCCTAACGCCATCACTCTACTAAACAAATAATTCCCTCAACACTGTCCAACTATTTACAAAGTCTGCACTACTGTTGCTGTTAATCTTCTCATCACTCCTTATCACCCATCCCCTCCCACTTATGATTGTAGGACTGTAACTTTGTCGCTTATATCCTTACGATCTATATTGACTGTTTCCTAGTATGATTTGATTGCTTATTGTACCCTATGACTATCATTAAGTGTTGTACCTGATGATTCTTGACTCTTGATGAATGTATCTTTTCTTTTATGTACACTGGGAGCATTTGCACCAAGACAAATTCCTTGTGTGTCCAACCACACTTGGCCAATAAAGAATTCTATCTTCTCTATCTATCTATTGTCTATATGGTTTATCGAAGGAGCTATATCAGCCTTCCCACAGCAGACGCACCACCAAGCAAAATGATGTAGTTACTTTAATGCAGGGCTGTCAAAGCTGATTTCATTGAGGGCCACATCAGGGTTGTATTTGACCTTGGGGGGCTGGGGTGGGCGTGTCTATGGTGGGTGTGGCCAGCTTGATATCACTCCTGTCAGGAGCGCCTGGGGTGGCCCAAGCGCTCAGTCAGCGAAAACGGGCTCCCGAGCTCCATTTTCGGCTGCCATGGCCTCCTGCAACCGTCTGGCAGCAAAAATGGAGTTCGGGAAGGCAGCTCTCCCGAGCTCCGTTTCACTGGCAGTGGATTGAAGGAGGATGTAGCAGCCGAAAACGGAGGTCGGGAGCTTGTTTTCGCTGACAGAAGCACTTTGGGCCGGTCTTTCACTGATCCATCGAGGGGGGGGGCAGGCCAGATCTAAGTAAATCTGGACTCCAGGCCTTAAGTTTGACGTCCCTGCTTTCATGAGACCCTGCTGACCTGCATTCCTGTTCTGTGCACCTTCCCACCTGATCCCGAGACACATTTTCTGAATCCAATCTAAAACATTCCACCTTTTCTCTTGTTGGAAGAAATATCCGTCTGGGTTCAGTTCCAAGTGGGGAAAAAGACACTGGAAACATGGAGGCTGTTTGAAAAGAGGGTTTTAATGGTGGACAGCACCACGTGGCTTGAAGTTCCAAAGTGAAAAAGGATGATCAAATGCTTCAAGATGAAGGAAAAGAAGGAAGGGCTGAGATGCTGAGAGTCCCTTATATACCCTCTGTTGGGCCCCACCTTAGTGTTTCCTG
Source organism: Hydrophis major (assembly GCA_033807585.1). Lineage (NCBI taxonomy): Eukaryota > Metazoa > Chordata > Lepidosauria > Squamata > Elapidae > Hydrophis > Hydrophis major. The sequence continues at coordinate 11,097,630 of CM066333.1, read as the reverse complement.
TTCCTATGCAGGAAATGTATCCCATTGGCTGCCAGATTCCCAGGGGCAGGTGGTGGTAGTCTTAACTAACTTTGTAGGCTTTGTCTGGACCACTGTGGCTTCACCTGAGTATTGGCTGATTCAATCTTCCAAGGGCATGTGGTAAGATGGGTAGAGGGTTTTGTTATGTAGAATACTCTGCCCCAGGCATTAATGGCCCATTAGCAAAGGTGGGGGGTTTTGAGTTTCTGCCTCTCTGAGGTGGGTATCTGCTTCTGAGCTTCTACTCTTTTTAGGGGAAATATTCTGCCTTTTTAATATTTCCCAGGATATTTCATTTTTCTAGGAGAGGGTTGGGTGCTAACTTCCTACCCTCTGAATACACAAGAAAAGCTGGAAAGAACCTGATTAAGAAGTGGGGATGCAATAATATCAATTTTCCAGAAGCGATAAAGAAGTGGTGACGCCATAATAACATGGAAGACAGTGAAAAGGCTAAAGGCTGTGTCACAGTGGGGTCTTCCAGGAAGTGCTTTTAGGAAAGGCAGAAGGGAATGAGGATTAATTAGAACTTCTGAAAGCGGTGGTTGATTTAAGGGCTTAAGGACCCTGCGGGATATTGATAAACTTCTGGACTTCAACTTTGCTGGCTGAGGAAATCTGGGAGTTGAAGTCCACAAGTCTTAAAGTTGCCAAGGTTGGAGACCCCTGGTATAAGAAGCCCTGCCTTGGGCAGGGGGTTGGACTAGAAGACCTCCAAGATCCCTTCCAGCCCTGTGCTTCTATGAAGTCTCCTTCATTTCGAAATAACAGCATGAAGGAAAATCTCCTCACAAATTCCCACAGATTTGATTTGAATGGAGTTGAGGTGGGAAGGCCCTTGCACCAGTTGATCGGTCAACTGAGCAAGCACTTTTGCCTCAGTTTCCCCTTCTGCTGTTCTGTTTGAGCCATTCTTCTCTATCTGGCTTCGATAAGAGAGACAGCCATCAACTTCCTCTTTGGATAGAAGCTTGTGTAGGAAGGTCCCTCTTTTAGCTGCCTCTAAAGAGCATGCAATTCCTTTTCTGGTAGGGGATTTACAGGTTCTGCTAAAGGAGGGGGGAAAATCAGCAAAAATGCGTTAACAGTAAAAAAAAAAACGTAATGAGGGTACAAAAATAAAAGGCAAATTTAGTGGTATAAAATGACCGTTGAAGCAGATCATCAAGATTAGCTGATGGTTGGAAAAAATGACAAAAAAATGCATAGACTTGAAACCAGGGATACTTTTACTGGGAATTTTACCTGAAATATACAGTAAGGAATTGAAATATTTGATCGTAAATGTATTAACAGTGGGTAGGATTGTATTTGCTAAAAACTGGAAAAATGAGAAAATACCAACGCAGGAGGAAGTTATTAAGAAAATAATGGAACGTTCTGAAATGAGTAGATTGACATTTGAAATCAGAGAACAAGAAGATAAACAATTTTATAAGATTTGGGGTTTATTTTTTCAATGGTTGGACAATAAAACATGGTAGTGAAATATGTAGATTTTTAGAATATAAAGAATATGTAAAGATGTATCATCTTTATCATAATCATAATTATAGGATAGATTTGGGTAGATAATATGAATTGTCATAAAATAAATCAATTAAAATATGGATTATCTTCCAAAACATGAATGAATAATAGTATAGTCAAAAGATTAGTTAATAATGATATCAATGTATTTAGGAATATTTGATAGATAATATAAGAACATATACAAGTAATTGTAAGTGATGACTATGAAATGGATGCACAAAACAATTTGTAAACCAACCAACACACTGTATGTACATATTTGGAAGATGGCTTGATGTTTTTATGTTGTGTTTGTTTATGTATGCCTAAAAAAATAATAAAACTTTTTCAAAAAAAAAAAAAAGATTAGGAGAAAATATACCCACCATGGAAGAACAGATGGAGAAATCGACGGAGCTGGCAGAGATGGCCAAATTAACTGCTTTCCTGAAAGAAAAAAATACATCCAGTTTTGTTTCCACTTGGAAAATAATTCTAAATTTTGCACTCGAGACGGGGGGGGGGGGAAATGAAATTCTGACTTTGGGATTTGCGGATTAGAAATGTTTGTTGCTGTCAAAACTCCTAGTATTTATGCAAAAGAAATGCATAAAATCTTGAAGGCAGGACAAGAAGCAATGGGTGGAAACTAATCAAGGAGAGAAGCAACCTGGGATGAAGGAGAAATTTCTTAACAATGAAAAAAATTAACCCGTGGAACAGCTTGCCTCCAGAAGTTGTGGGTGGCTCCAATGCTGGAGGTTTTTAAGAAGATGTTGGATAACCATTTGTCTGAAATGGTGTAGAGTTTCCTGTCCCTTCCAGCTCTGTTATTCTGTTATCTGTTAAAAGTAAAAGTTGAGGCTGGAATTTTATTACCTTTATTCTGCTAAGTTGAAAGAGTCTCCAACCCCCAGGCCACAATTTGGCTGAGTCCTGTTTGAAACTGGGCTGTGGGAGAGATGGCCAAGGGTGTGCGAAGTTCCACTCGTATGAGCAAAGAGCACTTGTACTTATGCACGAAGCCCCACTCGTGCAAGGGCACTCACGCTTCCCCGCACACCTGAATCTGCATGAATGGAGCTTCACGCAGGAGCAGAAGCACCCCCTGATGGCACGTGTGGAATTTTGCACATGAGTGCAAGGCGCCTGCCGCTCGCGTGAGTGGAGCTTCACACGTGAGCACTGGCACCCACTCTCTGCTCCTGTGGAAAGCGCCTTTCATGCAAGGGGATGTACGCGCCAGCCATGCACACAAATGGGCTGTGCATATGTGTGCCTGACACTCACATGTCCCGTCCCCCATCAGTGCCGGACTGGGCCAGCAAGCTGGAAAGGTTGGGGACCGCTGGCCTGCTCCTCGGAAGGTCAATCCTAAGTCATGGCAGATGTTTCCCTCTCTGGGCACAAAGAGAAAATATCTGTTGTGAACTCTGCATAGGTGTCAGGAAGGGCATCCGGCCAGTAAACGCTCAGCTCCATGGAGTCACCCCAATTCTACCCCAAATTAAGGGATTACCACAGGGTCATAAAAAGGGAGTTTTATTCTACTGAACTGAAAAGAGTTGAAAGCCAATGCTTTTTTTTTTCTTCTTTTTATTTCACATTTCTCTTTTCCTTTTCCCCCACTTTTCCACTATTTTTATTTTCCCCTGTATTTTCTATTTGGACAATAAATAAAATTATGCATTTGAGCAAGATTTGGAGAAAATACAGTTTATTCTCTCAGATCGATTTTTTTTTTTTTTTTTAAATCAGGTAGTACCTTTGAAGTTGGTTTAAGTTTTAGTGAAGTAGACATTTATCAATATCCCGCAGGGGCCTGAAGTCCTTAAATCAATCACCACTTTCAGAAGTTCTAATTAATCCTCATTCCCTTTTGTGTTTCCAAAAAGCACTTCCTTCACAGACCCCACTGTGACACAGCCTTTAGCCTTTTCACTGTCTTCCATGTTATTATTGCATCACCACTTTACCAGTTCTGGAAAGTTGATATTATTGCATCACCATTTCTTCATCAGTTCTTTCCAGCTTTTCTTTTGTATTCAGAGAAAGAGGGAGGTGTTTTAGATTTGATTCAGAAAATCTGTCTTGGGATCAGGCGGGAAGGTGCATAGAACAGGAATGCAGGCTAGCAACTCATTAAAGTAACTACATCGTTTTGCTTAATGGTGCATCTGCTGTGGGAAGGCTGATATACTTCATTCAATAAACCACATATACAGTATAATGTATGTACACACACACACACACACAAACACATGCACACAGAGGTAGTCTTCAATCAACTTACAACATTTCACTTTATGACTGAAGTTACAACAGCACTGAAAAATGGGATTTATGGCCCTTAGATAGAGATACTATAGATACATAGATAGAGACACAGAGAGAAAGATACTCTGTGTGTGTGTGTGTGTTTGCTCCCAGAAGGCTTCCCTGGGGCCCCAGGAAGGCAAATAAAATGAGGGTGGGATGCTGCAAAAAAAAGAGAAGAAGCCACGTCCACCGAGTCACATGACAACACCCACCTAGCCATACCCACAGAACTGGTTGTTAAAAAATTCGAATCTCACCCCTGCTTATGACTGTTACAGCCTCCCCATGGTCATGTGATCAAAATTCAGGCATTCGGCAACTGGCTCCTATTTATGACGATTGCCGTGTCCCGGAGCCACTTGATCCCCTTTTGCGACCTCCTCACCAGCAAAGTCCATGGAGAAGCCACATTCACCTCACAAAATTAACAAGTGCAATGATCCACTTAAGAACAATGGCAAGAAGGGTCGTAAAACTCACTTCCCAAATGTCTCGCTGAACAACATAAATTTTGGACTCACTTGTAGTCGTAAGTCGAACTGTACTGAGAGCCTGATAATTTCATTCTAAGGAGATAATAGGAGAGTAAAATTATTGCAATAAAATTTAAAAAATTTTTAAAAAGATCATAAACAACTATCGTATATTCTGAAGAAGTTTCCAACACATTTCATGAGAAATCAAAAGAGGAAGAAGTTTTCATAATAATAAATTTTAGAATAAAGTAGAAGTCTTGCTGAGGGGGCAGTGGGGGCAGGAATATCCCACTAACTCTTGTGGCAGTGTTTACTCTCACTATTTCCTGCAATCAAGTTTGGTGCGGTTAACCTTGAGTTTGTATCTGCGGCTTCCGGTTTGAAGGGCTTCAGCGACAGACAGAAATCCGTGATTGTGCGTGGTTTCTGTCTGGCCTCGGAGCGCCCCGAGCTGGCTGGTTTTGAGGCTAAGCCACCCCGTAGAGGTGGTGAAGAGGGGGGAGACTGCCAGCAGGGTCAAGGAGAGCCGCATCTCTCCTCCTCAGCTGGGCATTACTCCCTTTCCTGAAGGCGGTAGCAGCGGTGGTCAGAAATGGCCACCACAAAGAAGAACTCGACCAGAAAAGAATGTGCAGGAGGAAGATAAGAAATGAAAGTTTTGGTTGACCGGGTTAAGTTGTAAAAGCACCAACCAAGGTACCCTGGAATTTAAACTTACAAAAAATAACATTGCTCCCAAGGAAGATTTGGAAGCAGCGAAGGAAAGTGAAAAGGGAAAGGCTTGGGTCTTCCAATATTTGAGGGGTTGCCACAAAGAAAATCATTCTCTAAAGCGATTCTCTAAAGCATTTAAAGGCAGGACAAGAAGCAATAGGTGGAGACTAATCAAGGAGAGACTCAACCTAGAACTAAAGAGAAATTTCCTGACAGCAAGAACAATTCATCAGTGGAACGACTTGTCTCCAGAAGTTGCAGGAGCTCCAACTCTGGGGGTTTTTAAGAAGAGATTGGTTAACCATTTGTCTGAAATGAGCAGGAGTTGGAGAAGAAGACCTCCACGGTCCCTTCCAACTCTGTTAAACTACCTACTGCTGGTTCCTGAAATGGTGGATAAGGAAGGAGCATCGTTCTACACAGTGTAATGCTATAGGGACTCCTGCTCGAGCAGGAGGTTGGGATAGAAGACCTCCCAGGTCCCTTTCAATTCTGCTATTCTGTAATTCTGATATCACAGAGCTGCTAAAAGGCGAGAGCAGCGAAGGCAAAAGGGGTGACTCAGGAGTAAGGCTGGGAGGTGATTGCCCCTCCCATAAGGGATAAAGGAAATGCAAAGGTAGGAAAACCTTTGCAGGAAGCAACGTCGTTCGGTCTGATCGGTTTGGACTCTGAAAGCTCCATGGTGAATTTCTTCTTCATTTGGTTTTGGAAAGACTAATTGGGGCTTTAGTCGTAGGTAGAACTTCAAGTAAGATACGGTGCATTCTTATCAGACATCTCCCGAAGAACTTTGGCTGATGTCCCTGGGACTAATTATAACCAGTTAAGACTCGTTCCGGGTCTTAAGAGTTTTGGATTTTATGTGTGTTTGTGGGTGACTCAGGAAGCCGTGATCAGAACAATAATATAATCACATTTTGTAGCCTTCTGATAAGCAAAGTCAACAGGGAGGCCAGATTCACTTAACAACCATGTAACTAACTTAACGACTGCAGTGATTCACTTAATAACTGTGGCATAAAAATGGTAAAATGGAGCACAACTTACTTAACAATTGTCTCAGCTACTCTTTGGCACAAATGCAGGGAGAAAATAAGACACTCTTCGCTTAGTATTTCATAACAAAAAAGTGTATTGTTTATTCCTTCCTCCGCAAGGAGTCTGAGATAATCGCTAAGCAACAAAATAAAGTTGGATCTAACCCGAGTTTTCTGGGACTCGATATTTATAATTATTTCCCCTCGTTACCCTTCATTACCCCTGATTACCCTTATTACCCATGATTACCTTTTTTAATGATAGTTATTCATATGAACTCAATCACATGAATCGTGGTTAATGCATAGAGTTTCACCTCACAGCATTTTACATAGACCGCGCATATTCTTATGATACAGAGTTTATTCTGAAGAAGAGGAATGCCATCCTTCAGGTCACTGTGGCTTCAATGCAAACACGTGTGTTGAGTAATCGCGACAGATTGTGTTGTTTGGCAATGGAAATTTTGGACCCAATTGTGGTTGTAGGTCAAGGATTACCTCCATACAAAGATGGAGAACAGAAAACAACTGATAAAATGTTATTGTAAATCAACCAGAGGAGGACATCTGAAAAGACTGCACCAATTCTGGAAAGAACAACATCCAGAATCAGAAATAAGGAAACAGAAGCAGATCAACATTTATTTATAATACAAAATAAAATATTCATAGAAGAGAATTGGAAGAGCTGCAAAGGAGAATAAATTGAAACCTCAGCAAAAGTAGTTGAGATTGTAAAGGGAAATCACAGGGAGCTGACAATAGCGGAAGCTGGCATAATTATTGAATTGTTTTAATTCTCAAACCGAGCACCCACTCCTTGGCCTTTTTCTCAGAAAGAACAAAGCTATCTAACTGGAAAAGAAGAGGAACTGAAACAAAGAATAACTCAGTATCGAGAGTTCAACAAAAACAACAGAATAAGGTGATCTGCACTGAAGTTTGTTCCAAAGAAACAGCTAACACAAGTATTAAAAGATATTAACGATGTAATATCAAATATCCATACCAGCTTATTGCAAGAAACAAGCCAACTCACGTACAGCATGGCTGCCATTATACCTAATTATGAAATACCTTAGATGCAAAATCATCTAACAAGAAAAAAACCCAAACAGTGCACCAAATGGAAGATCGGGCTGAAAATTATGTTCAGCATGCTAAGATCAGGAGAAAGCAAACCACAACAGATGAAATAAAATCAATTGGAGAGCAAGAAGGCCAAAGAATACCTTATCAAGAAGCATCACTTAGAAACAAAGAAGATCAAGGAACTATTGAAAATAATAAAGCAGCAAACATAGCCAAGAAGATCAACAGATAGAAAGCTTGAATTAAGCAAGAGGAAGAATCTCCAATTTCAGTCGAATCAGAACATTTCCACCAGCCCATCAATGACTGCAAATCAACACCTGACAAAGAAGAAGTAACATAACTAAGGAACAACCAAATACAACAAGGATATATCTTGGTAAAAGGAGGCGAATAAGAATAAACAAGAAGCTGAAATGAAAGTAGTAACAGCAGAAAAGATAGAGAAAGGAGCAAGGAAGATCAAGGATTGGTCAGCACCAGACGAAAATGAACCACATGGTTTTCGGTTAAAACATTTGACTGATCTACAGTCACTCACTGCCACACAGTTTGTCAACACGTTTCAAGGAGGTGAAATTGAAGAATGGCTAACCTCTGGCAAAACCAGCTGTTAATGAAAGATCCAACAAAAGGGGAAGCAGGAGGCAGCTACCACCAAATTTCAAATTGCTAACTGGTGTGGTAGCTGATGCAGTCCAACAGCATCTAGTCACAAACAAGCTCTTTCCAAAGAAGTGTCCAGACGGCACTGGAACAAAGCTGTTTTAAACTGTGATAAATGGGGGTTATCTTAGCCGTAGTAAACATCAGATGGCATTTATTAAGATGAAATGAAATGCATATGCACACCAATGTGCCTATCGTCCCTGTCCTATTGTTTCTTTTATTTTTCTTATATGTACCCATTTCATGTATTCATAACTATGTATATACTTATACCTATTATCTTGTAAGTGATTGACAAATTAAAATAAATAAAATAAAAATAAATTAATTAAACATCCTCCCACCAGAGATGCTGAAGAGTAAATTTGGAGCATCTTAGCCAAGCAGGATTCTGTCCTTACAGATAAGGGAGAATTGGTGGAACCTGTTCTGTGGTTTACAGTTTTTATCCAGGGGCTTTTCGAACATCTGATCTAGCCTTTATTAGAAATTATACCAGGCAGATCTAATTTTAATGGTGTTAAATTCTTGTTGTCTGAGAGAGAGCCAGTTTGAAAGAGAACCAGTTAGGCCTAGTGATTAAGGAATGAGACTAGAAAGTGGGAGACTGTGAGTTCTAGTCCTGCCTTAGTCATGAAAGCCAATTGGGTGACTTTGGCCTCAATCACCAGGAGACTGTGAGTTCTAGTCCTGCCTTAATCATGACAGGGGACTGGCTGACCTTGAGCTAATCATTCTCTCTCAGCTCAACCCACTCTCATAGGGTTGTCATTGTGTGGAATATAGGAGGAGGAAAGTGTGTTGGATATGTTCAGCCCCTTGAGGTATTTTTCAAATTAATAACTTTACAAATAAATAAGCCAATAATTTACAAATAAATAAGCAAGTCTCACATTGAAAAGATATACATTCACTCTCTTCTAGACTAAGGGACATCTTCAGAATAATGCCAGTGAATATTAAGCAAAACCCTCAAATACCAGGCAATCGATAGACCTAGACCTATTTTCAATGCGCCAGTGGAAAACCAACAGCTACTAAGACTGTAGACCCCTAATTTAGGTTCCAGCTGCATGTCCTGGCTTAAGAAGACAGCGCCACCTAGGGGTCTTCAGTGAAACTGGGGTTGAAGCCAGTTGGTTTAAGTTCCAAAAGTGCTTTTTTCCAAGAGGCAACTGGACTTCCTGGTTTTTCTTTGAAGATGTTTCGCTTCTCATCCAAGAAGCTTCTTCAGCTCCGATTGGATTGGTGGGGAAGGAGTCAATCAGAGCTTCTTGCATGAGAAGCGAAACGTCTTCAAAGAAAAACCAGGAAGTCCAGTTGCCCCTTGAAAAAGCCTCTTTGGGACCACCGTGACCTGGAGGACTGAGAATCTCCAGAGACTTCACAACCAGTTGTTTAGTGACTGTTCAAAGTTATAACTCCCCAGAGTTACTTACAACTCGTTTTTGAAGTTCTGGCGGATGCATCCTTCCACTTTACCCCAGGGCTCACATCATCCCACAGCGAATGTGGGACGGTTGCCAAACACCCGAAATACGATTATGATCACAATTTTTTAGCATTTTTTACTGGCTTCTGGTGTTTATCCCAAAGGTGCTTCCCTGCCCCCCCCCCCCCCCCAGGAGGCAACTGGACTTACTGGCTTTTTCTTTTGAAGACATTTCACTTCTCATCCAAGAAGCTTCTTCAGCTCTGACTAGATCCTTCCATTCCCCCACTAATCCAGTCAGAGCTGAAGAAGCTTCTTGGATGAGAAGTAAAACCTCTTCAAAGGAAAAAGTAAATCCAGTTGCCTCCTGGGGACAACCATGGCCTGGATGACTGAGAATTTCCAGTCATTCCCTACAATCCTACGCTCAAAATTCAGATGCTTGGCAACTGGCTAGTATTTAAGACGCTTGCAGTGTCATGCGCTCCATTGGGGGGATTCAACCGGTGTTACTACTGGTTCAGTGACATTTTGCGCGTGTGTAAAAAAAACCCTTTAGCTGTGCCGGCCGGACAGCTGATAAGTGCGGCACTCAGGTGCGTAGCATTTGAAAAGCCTTTTTTTCCTGCTTTTTCAACCTCGGCTGTGCCACGCAAAGCACCTGAGGTTGAAAAAGCAGGAAATAAAGGACAGCTAAGAGCCCAGGTGGGCAGGTGGGCCAAACAGCAGCAAACACGGAACCAGTTCGATGTCTGCTGCTCTTCAGGACTACTAGTTCTATAGAACCGGGCAGAACCGGTAGCATCCCATTCCTGATGTGCTCCCCTTTTGCGACCTTCTGACAAGCAGTCGATAGGGAAGCCAGATTCACTTAACAACCACGTTACTACCTTAATAACCGCAGCAATTCGCTTAATAATAAGAAGAAGAAAGATTGAAAAATGGGGCAAAACTTAAGAACTGACCCGCTTAACAAGAACAATTTTGGGCTCAATTGTGGTTGTAAGGGGTACATATATATATATGCAGTGTATATATATACATATATATATATATATACATATATATATATACACTGCTCAAAAAAATAAAGGGAACACAAAAATAAGACATCCTAGATCTGAATGAATGAAATATTCTTATTAAATACTTTGTTCATTACATAGTTGAATGTGCTGACAACAAAATCACACAAAAATTATCAACGGAAATCAAATTTAGCAACCCATGGAGGTCTGGTTTTGGAGTTAAAACTCAAAATTAAAGTGGAAAAAAACACTACAGGCTGATCCAGCTTTGATGTAATGTCCTTAAAACAAGTCAGAATGAGTCTCAGTAGTGTGTGTGGCCTCCACATGCCTGTATGACCTCCCTACAATGCCTGGGCATGCTCCTGATGAGGTGGCGGATGGTCTCCTGAGGGATCTCTTCTCACACCTGGACTAAAGCATCCCCCAACTCCTGGACAGTCTGTGGTGCAACATGGCATTGGTGAATGGAGTGAGATATGATGTCCTAGATGTGCTCAATTGGATTCAGTTCTGGGGAATGGGCGGGCCAGTCCATAGCATCAATGCCTTCATCTTGTGAGAACTGCTGACACACTCCAGCCACATGAGGTCTAGCATTGTCTTGCATTAGGAGGAACCCAGGGCCAACCGCACCAGCATATGGTCTCACAAGGGGTCTGAGGATCTCATCTCAGTACCTAATGGCAGTCAGGCTACCTCTGGCGAGCACATGGAGGGATGTGCAGCCCCCTAAAGAAATGCCACCCCACACCATTACTGACCCACTGCCAAACCGGTCATGCTGGAGGATATTGCAGGCAGCAGAATGTCCTCCATGGCCTGTCACGTCTGTCACATGTGCTCAGTGTGAACCTGCTTTCATCTGTGAAGAGCACAGGGCGCCAGTGGTGAATTTGCCAATCTTGGTGTTCTCTGGCAAATGCCAAACGTCCTGCACGGTGTTGGGCTGGAAGCACAACCCCCACCTGTGGACGTCAGGCCCTCATACCACCCTCATGTTGTCTATTTCTGACCATTTGAGCAGCCACATGCACATTTGTGGCCCGCTGGAAGTCATTTTGTAGGGCTCTGGCAGTGCTCCTTCTGTCTCTCCTTGCACAAAGGCGGAGGTAGCGGTCCTAATGCTGGGTTGTTGCCCTCCTACGGCCTCCTCCACGTCTCCTGATGTACTGGCCTGTCTCCTGGAAGCGCCTCCATGCTCTGGACACAACACTGACAGACACAGCAAACCTTTCTTGCCACAGCTCGCATTGATGTGCCATCCTGGATGAGCTGCACTACCTGAGCCACTTGTGTGGGTTGTAGACTCCGTCTCAAGCTACCACTAGAGTGAAAGCACCACCAGCATTCAAAAGTGACCAAACCATCAGCCAGAAAGCATAAGAACTGAGAAGTGGTCTGTGGTCACCGCCTGCAGAACCACTCCTTTATTGGGGATGTCTTGCTAACTGCCTATGCTTTCCACCTGATGTCTCTTCCATTTGCACAACAGCATGTGAAATTGAGTTGTCATTCAGTGTTGCTACCTAAGTGGATTGTTTGATTTCACAGAAGTGTGATTGACTTGGAGTTACATTGTGTTGTTTAAGTGTTCCCTTTATTGTTTTGAGCACTGTATATGTTAGCCAAGTTAGGACATGGATTTGATCGGCTATTTGGCCTGAAATTCGGCCTGTAATCATCCTTCTTCACTTCATTATTATTTTTTTAAATGCATCTGGTCTGGTTATATGTCCTACAGGAAATGATCAAGGATGGTATTGAAAACGTGTCCAAGAAATCGAAGATGAGTACATCACAATTTTCTTGTAATTTTATCTTTACTTTAGAAAATGGCATCCTCATTACAATTAAGGTTCTGTTAGTTAGAAGTGACCACTTTCTTAAAAACGTGTTCTGGTTTCTGATTTTGTCCTGTTATACCAAAATCATGACAGACTCAGACAGGAAAAGAAAAGCATTTGGTTTTATTGAACAGAAGCAGAAGAGATAATCTTTGAGTTATTTTTGAGCAAAAATAGCTTTAAAAAAACAAACATTCTGACACAATCTGGTAGTACCAACCCTCCCCTACCTTCCATATACATTATTTATATCATATACAAGGTATAATAAATTAATATCTACATGCAACATATAGAAAGGAACGTACACTGTAAAAAATACAATATTTTTCAGCTTATTTTGTTTTTTAAGTTTTTTTTACAGGTTTTAATTTACATTTTTTACACTTTTTTGTAAACGGGTTTTTTTCTTTATAAAAATCAGATCACACCACACATTATCAAACATTCACCTCTGCCTACATGAGAAAAACACACAAAGCAAGGATCCCAACTTTATTGCCACTTCATTTCAACCACAGCATTGCCTTCACATTATTAATACAGACTAAATGACTTCTTTTGCTTACTTTGCATATATTTGAAGGAACTAAAGTAAAGCAACCGTAAAGTCTGTGCTTTAAAGAGAGGAGGGGAGAAAGGCAAGCAATTAAATGTAATGACAACCATTTTATCAACTTCACATTTATCAAAACTTCTCCATAATCAACTGCCTTTCCACTAATCATTTTCACTTAAGCATGCAAAATAATGATTATAGATTTACTTAATAACAAGGTAAAAGAAATACTGAAATAAACTAATGAGAGGGACAATGGACTTTACACTGAAATCCAGTACTTTCTAAATTTTAATAGTATGGGGGTTTTTTTAACGGTAACACTAAGGGTTTCTAAAAACATTTCCTTCCCTAATTTGAGGATTTGAAAACTCATCTTTAGAAAACTTAACACTAAAATATGTTTCAGCACATCGATGTGGATTGGTTTTGCGTTTTTTTTTTAAAAAACAAAGCAGCTTATTTACTTTTCCCCAAAGAAAAACAGCATTTGTGATTAAAACAAGTCTACTGAAACCAAAGTACAGTATTTCTCCAGATAACTTTCTTTAAAAGAATACGTAACAAAAAAAAAGTATTTAAAATCTTTTTCAGAAAAGAACTTCATATACGTCTCTGCAATTTCGTCTATCCACCAAATCTGCCACTGCAGATTTGCAGATTCAACCTATTTTTCAACAGAGAATTCCAGCCCATGGCAACCTGTGAAGCTCTCCCTCTTGTGATCTGGGTGGCAAATCTGTGCCCCTGTGATCGTTTCTCACCAAACAAAGGTTTGAAATGGTTCATTTGATCCTTCATGCCACATCAGACTTACCATCATACAAAGGTTAAAGAAAAAAACACAATATTGTATTTTGAGTACTCCATGAGATCTTGTACCAAAAGTACAAGGAATGCTAAGATCAGCTTTTCCCTCCCCAACTGAAGCGCATTCCGGCGGCGTTGATTTCAACCCCCAGAATTCTCAGCAACCATTGTGGTTGGTGGGCTGGTGATTCTGGGAGTGGAAACCAACCCTTGGAAGGCCCCCCTAGTTGAGAGAGGGCTGGTTCAGATTCTTATTGGCTAAAAATACTACGATGCGTTTAAGAGCTCAGACTAGCAGACGGAATCGAAGGAAAGAGCCTGCCACTTGGATTTTGGTTTGAGGTCAAAAAAGAAGGTGCCTTCTCCGTCACTCGAAGGCGAGCTGCTGAGGCTTTCTTCTCCACAGCTCATGTCTTCACAAGAGTCCTCACTGCGAAAGAAAATGGGGAAGTGATTAGCAATCGCGAAGAAAGGTTTTTTCTTTTAAAGAGTACGCTACAGGCAGTGGTTGACTTAAGAGCAGTTCATTTTTGGTTACAACAACACTGAAAAAAGTGACATGTCCATTTTTCACATTTATGACCACTGCCCCATGGTCACATGATTAACATTGGGATGCTGGACAACTGCCTCACATTTATGATGGTTTGCAGTATCCCGGGGTCATGTGAACAAGCCAAATCGATGGGGAAGCCTGATTCACTTAACAACCGTGTTACTTGTTTATCAACTTGTTTAACACTGAATAATTGCGGCAAGAAAGGTCGTAAGATGGGGCAAAACTCACTTAACAAATGTCTCACTTGGCAACAAAAGTTTGGGGATCAATTGTGATCATAAGTTGAGGACTACCTACATTCATAACATATTCTGAGACAGCCAAGTTACTGTACCTTCTTCCTTACCAAAATATTTTTATTACATATGCTCAATTTTCTAGCAAAGTCTAAACCTAAACATATATATTACATTTGAATCAGCGAGGAATTGGCTTTGGAAGCTTCAGGATTTTATGTGCAAAAGTGAGAACAGTTCTGATAATCAGTATGTAATTAAACACTTAGAGACTACATACATTGATGGCATCAACCTTTCATAAGAATCTCAGGGAGGTCTCTTTAACAAATCTGTAAATTCAAGGAACATTTTCACCTTTGGCGGGAACATAATAAGTTTCTTGAATTGGATTCGTTCCATATATTTGATGGCCCAAAACTTAAAATTGCAAATTTTGAATAAAACTTACTAAGTTTCTACATCTTTGGCAGCTACCAAATTAGTTATTGCTAAACAACTCTTCAGATGGTATCTTAGCAGATAAAGAGTAATGTTGAGTTTTGTCTGGAAAAGCCTTTGATAAAATCCACTGTATGATAAAGCAAAGTTGTGAAATGCTGTTTTATAAGGAATTGTGAGAGTTCATTGTATATAGGAGATAAGCATCTAGGCAACAGCTTATATCAAAAATTACTTTAAAATGCACTTTAAAATGTACCAGCCCTAGTCATCTTTTGAAATTATGCAGATAGACAGGCAGACAAGCAAGAGCAAAATCATGGAAGAAGATAATGGCAAATGTTTTCCATGCTTTGTCTAGAAAACAACATGGGCATATTCATGTTGTAATCATCTGCACAATGCAAGGGAGACTTAATGTAAGATTTGAAATATGAACCTTTGAAATACCAGGTAGTATACCGTATTTTTCACACTCTAAGGCGCACTTCTCTCCCACCCTGCAAAAAGTGGGTGGAAATGTCTGTGTGTCTTAGAGCACGAATGTGGCCAAAGCCCCACCCACCAGCTCCCATCCTTTGGCCTCTGCCTCCCAGCAATTTGCCTCCTTGCAGCAAACAGCCTGGTCACCTTCAGCAGAACCTGATTTAGCACGATCAGCTGATTGGCAGTTGGATCGGCCTCTCAGAATACCACTGATCAGCTGTTCCAGTCTGCAGGGATCGCTGCCACCCATTGGCACTTCCTTGCACCTCATGTTCGGCCTCCGCATGTCCCATTTTCAGCCCATTCCAACCGGCAGGGATTGGCAGTGATCGACGGTGATCGCAATCCCCACCACTTGGAACGGGCAAAAATGAGCTTGCACAGAGGCCACAAATAGGTCACGTGGAGGTGGTGATGGGCCGCGGCAATCCCCATAGCCTGGAACAGCTGATTGGCAGTATTCTGTGAGGCCGATCCAACTGCCAATCAGCTGCTCGTGCTAAATCAGACTGTGCTGAAGCTGACCAGGCTGTTTGCTATAAGGAGGCAAAGGCAGATTTTTTTTTTTCTTGTTTTCCTCCCCAAAAGCTAGGTGGGTCTTATGGTCTGGACTCTGGAGCTTCTTACAGTGCAAAAAATACAGTAAATTAAATGATGGCTGTCCACTCCATTAGACTCTAGGCAGCTGACAACATTCTACTGTTGTAGGAAAATGCAAATTCAGCAGTGCTGATAATTATCTTATCCCATCAAGATCTTCAGTCTCATTAGCTCAATTGTGTACCTAACTACTCATCTCATTACCATTGACAAAAAGCAATCTCAGAAAAATGACTTAACTGGCTAACAAGAGAAATCAGCTCCACCTCTGCCAGTCTGCATGCTATCTTATTTTAAAGTAAGTGTGTGTGTGTGTGTGTGTAAGATAGCTTGATAACCAATGATCCATGGAAGAATTGATTGCTGTGGTCTTGGAAAAATCAACTCAGAATTAGCTATATCTCCATGCAAACATGAGTCTTAAGTACATATGCAGCATTAAACAATCTGAGAAGTTTGCTAAAAACAGGAGGATGGAAAAGCCATTCTATTCCAGTGAGAATCAAAAGCTTCTCAAAGTAGAACGATTTGTTCTAGTTTACTCTACTAGGCCCTCTCTAAATATACACCCCATCTTCTCCAGCAAGGCAGATGTAATCCAACTCGTCTAAGAGGAATCAAATGGAGGAAAGTTGGTTTATTCTGACCAATAACAGTTACCAAAAATGCCCATTACTTATTTTTCCAAGTGAGGACTTCCTCAATGTGATTTAGTGAGTTCTAACACTGAGTCATGGGACTCTCCATCAATGCCACTGAAACACATACAAAACCATCAAAACTGAGAGGTGACAAATATATCCTTTACTCTTAAATACATGTCACTTTATTTTTCCAAATGCCAGCACAGGAAATGCTAGTTGAAGGGCCATCTATCTGTCCTTCAGGCATTTACACTATTGAAAACAATTAATTAGTTAATTAAGTTAAAGTTTTAACATCAGTTAAAAAATAAGCAATTAGTTGCTTGAACCGACTACATACAGTTGGGCCAATAACAAAGAAAGCCCAAGAGTGTTTACCTACCTCTCGCTTTCGTCAAAGCATCCGGCCTCTGGGATTGTGGGCAACTCAGGAACACTATAGTAGCTGTTTTGAAGATTTTGGGCAGTGCGTCTTGAAACAATCCAGACTAGTTTTTTATGATCTGGCTTGCAACAGGCGGGGGAAGCATAATCTGCTAAGCATTTTGAGACCAGTTCTCTCCAATACAGCAAGTCACTGTCACTTATCTGGGGGAAAAAGGGGGTTCACATATGATTACTTTTTTTAAAAGAAGAAGTTCTTTCACCAATCAACTATGGCTGCCATTCTATCCACATTAACTTGATTGTAAACCCAGCTGTAAACACCCGACATCAATCTATACAGCTCAGCCTATAAATCAACCGCGGGTGCTACCATTGCAGGATGTTTTCAAGATTGGACAACCGTTTGTCTGGGGTGCTACAAGAACTCCTGTCTCGGGCAGGGGCTTGAGTTAGAAGACTTCCAAGGTCCCTTCCAACTGGATATTTCTATGAACTCAGATCACATTTGTCCAAAGAAAATTGCCTGGCTTTGACATAGCCCACATACAGGTAGTCCTTAACTTACAACAGTGACTGTTCAAAGTCACAACGGCACGGAAAAAATGTGACTTATAACTGTTTTTCCACACACGCATCCATTGCAGCATCCCCATTTGGTGACATTATCAAAATTCGGAGGCTGGGCAACTGACTCATATTCATGACATTTGCAAAGTCTCGGGGTCACTTTTTTGCAACCTTCTGACCAGCAAATAGAGAAGCCAGATTCACTTAACAACCGTGTCACCAACTTAACAACTGCAGAGATTCACTTAACCACCGTGGCAAGAAAAGTCATAAAATGGGGCAAAAAACTCACTTAACAAATGTCTTGTTTAGCAACAGAGATTTTGGGCTCAACGGTGGTCGCTAAGTTGAGGACTACCTGTACATATGAGACTGAGTAGAAATGCAGTCTGAATGATGTGTTGAGGAGATTACATCCATGTGATACAATGCAACTTTTAGCATAAGAGAACGTCACTCTCCCAAGGTGAATGAGAAAAGGTCTATCTTCTATAAATAGGTCAGGAATTATTTATACTGCAGGAAGATGCAATTTCTTTCCAAACAATCCACCTTCAAAATGGGAGGGGCATTTTCTTCTATAGTTTTAAAAATAAACATTATTTTTGAATCAATTCTATTATCCCCATCCCACCCCACCCCCCAAAAAGATGTACACTGGATGGCTGGAGCAAGGGTTAATGAATGCTACTCTCTTACCTTGGATTGCTTCTGAACACACAGAAGAATCTCAAACAAATCAATGGATTTCAGAGTCTGCACTTCCAGAGAGAGAAGGCACAGGGCCAAAATGGATGGCTGAAGGGACAAAAATACACACTGGGCTCAGAAATTTAGTCACTGACCCTCAACTGTCATATTGTGAATGGTTTATTTCAAACTTACTTTCGCTTTTGAAAAGACAAGTCGGCAGTTACAAGCTTTAAGTTGTGCTTCCAGTTTGTCGAGATTCAACAGCTCTTTCCTGCAAAGGGTCACAATAGCAAAATGTTACTGCTGGATGCACATGCTCGTTACATTGTGAATGAGCTTTGCATAACTCATTAAAGCAGAAACTACTAAACCAAATCATGTCTTAGTACAATGTGTACATCTAAAATCTGAAAATGCATAGTTGTTGTCCAAATGAAACATTACAAGATGACTAGATACAACCATCTTGATTTATCTCATTAACCATACAGAAACTTTCTGTAGTTCAGAAAGTATCTGAACCAGAGGTGGTATTCAGTAGGTTCTGACCAGTTCTGGAGAACCAGTAGCCAAAATTTTGAGTAGTTTGGAGAATTGGCAAATTCCACCTCTGACTGGCCCTGCGAACCCCATCTATTTTCCGCCTCCCGAGTCCCAGCTGTTTGGCTGGGTCTTCTTTGGTTGCCCTGCACAGGAGAACGAAGCTGGAAAGCAGGTTAGTGGGGTGAGAAGGAAAGGGGGATTTTGCAGTATCCTTCCCCTACCACGCCCACCAAGCCAAGCCACGCCCACCAAACCAGTAGTAAAAATTTTTTGAATCCTACCACTGATCTGAACTACAGCAAAAGATTGGAAAGAAATAAATCAGAGTGTTAACAGGGATATAAGTAGTCCTCAACTCACAACCAGTCACTTAGTTCTAAGTTACAACACACCCTGAAAATGGGACTTATGAGCCAGATTCAAAGTTCTAAGCCAGCCTCCCCATCAGTCACGTGACTGTGTTCTGGGAGTTCAGCAACAGGCCTGCATTTACAACAGTTTGTAGCACTCCAAGGTCACGTGACACAAACCACAACATTTTCCTGGAAACTGGCATTTACATCTGGCTAAAACCACTCCATAGTGAACAATATGTTTACTTAACAACTGCAACGTTCTCTTCATGACCATGCTTAATGACTGCTGCAAGTGTTTGTAAGATTGGGCCCAATTACAAGCTCAGCGCTGACCATCACAGCTTATGGATGGACATTTCAGCTCAATTGCAGTCATAAATCAAGGACTATCTGTACTGCATGTTTCAATATTTTTTTAAACTGGAAATGAAGGTAGAAATGAACTGAGCCAGCGGTACCTTTCTGAGGTATGGCAGAGTACAATAGTATGGTATAAGTGCAAAAAAGTTAAGGCAGTAGTTGCTTTGAAGTCAAAGTGCAGTTTTTCTGATATTATTTTTTCCATCCGCTTTAGATCAGAAACGGTGCATTTGCATTGGCTAATCCGGATGACATCATGCAGAGATGGGATGTTGCCTTCCTCCTCGACTTGTTGAGCAGCCAGCTGGAAACAACAGACTCCAATGCAGGATAAATGCTTAGGTTTCACCTAAGTCAGAGGAAAACAACCACCTTATGAATAAGCAGCCCCTCAACAATATTGAATTTTTAAAATGTTGCAAGTCCATTTATTTCACAGTCCACAAGGCTGTTTCAATTTTACTTCTCAGAGTGATAACATATTACATGACAAAGCCTGCGATACTCTTAAATCCACTCAACAATCCACTAATAACAGATATTTCCCAGAATTTCAGCCAATGTTCATGTGGCCTTACATATATAATTGGCACTATAAAAAAATGGCATACAATTGAGGTTCAGATTGAAAAAAAATTAAAGAGACAGAGAAAAGATACAAAAATACATTTTAAAGATGACACTTTTTATAACTTTTTATAACATGTTCTGAATATATATTAGTCTACTTGCTTAGAGATGAACTAGATAAGTTAAGTCCAGAACAAATAGTAAAGGCTGCTTATCTGTCTACTTAATGTAAAACTGTGCAAACTATGATGCAGCATTTCCTTTCTTCCAAATACCTTCATGAGTGCCAAAAACCTGTCAAGAATGTTGACAGCCAGGACAAAGGTTTCTGTGGCAAATCCAAAGAAGTTGACCAAACTCCAGAGATCTTCCACTTTTGCATTCCTCAGTCTTGGGCATAAGGTGTTTTCATTCTGTAACAAAACAAGCAGCATCTTAAGACTAGTGGCAGAAAAGGTTTTCATTGGATGATCTATATATTCTGATGAACCAGCAACGGCCAATTACTTGACAGGAGGAACAGAGACACATAACTAAGATGGCAAGGGGTCAGAACCAATCCTACCTCAATACAGGTAGTTCTTGATTTATGATCGCAATTGACCCCCAAACTTCCATTGCTAAGTTGTTAAGTGAGTTGTACCCCATTTTATGACCTTTGCCACAGTTAAGCAAATTGCTGCAGTTGTTAAGTGAACCATGTAGTCGTTAAGCAAATCTGGCTTCTCCCATTGACTCTGCTTGTTGGAAGTTGCTGGGAAGGTTACAAATGGTGATCACGTGACCCCGGAACAATCATAAAGACATGTCAGTTGCCAAGTGTCCAAACTTTGATCATGTGACCATGGGGATGCTGCAACGGTTACAAATGTGAATCCTAAGTCACTTTTTTCAGTGCCGTTGCAACTGTGAATGGTCGCTAAATGGTTATAAATCAAGGACTACTCTGTAACTGTAAATTTCCTCTTCAAAGTAGATTTCTGGGAAGAACCTACCATTGCTTCTTTCAGAAACAAGGGTTGCTTCATTCAATAACTTGGCTAGTCTTGTGAAGGGCGATGCCCATTTTTAATTTGGCAGGTACCATTCTCTCAAACAAAGAATCATTATCCACAACTATCTCTGAACCAAGCAAAGAAACACCTGACAAATATGTAATTTCAGCTATATACAGTCTGATCACTGCCAGTTTTTCAGTAAAATTGCTAGGAAGCAGTGCTCCAACGGCTTTAAAAATCAATGGTAACAATCTGCTTAAATATCTATTGTAAAAGGCAGGAAGCCAATATCCAGCATTTATACTAGTTGAATAAGCCATAGTTTATTATGATGAATTAGTACATTTGAATAGATCTATTTTATACAAAGCAAGCAAACTGCTCTAAACAAATTAACATTGACAGCTTCCTGCTCAGCTGCATTAAGATCCTTCCCGTACTTCTAGCCACTTCCTCTAGAAATAAGTCATATCATTTGAGGTTCATCATCATCATGAGCTGCGGTGGCACAGTGGTTAAAATGCAATACTGCAGGCTACTTCTGCTAATCACTGGCTGCCAACAGTTTGGCAGTTCAATCCTGACCAGCTTAAAGTTGGCTCAGCCTTCTATCCTTTGCGAGGTAGGTAAAATGAGGACACAGATTGTTGGGGGGGCAACATGATGATTTTGTAAACCACTTAGAGCTGTAAAACACTATAAAGTGGTATATACATCTAGGTGTTATTGCTATCACACCCAAAAAGCAAACTTCTATCTTCTCACCTCAGTAGTGCACTCAATGAGACTCAGCCCTTTTTCCCTAGGCTGGTATTTCCATTCCTGATCCAAATGGAGTTTAAGCTGTTTGAAGAGCCAGCTGCTCATCTGTTCTTCAGCTTCAATGTTCTTCATCTAAAGAAAAAAGAAAATAAGTTTTCAGGGTGGCAGGCACTAAATATACAACCAACATTACTGGTTTTCCTGAGGTGGGCTACAGCAATGTCTATTTTTGGTCCATCTGTGGTGCCTCCCAAAGTCATTGTGGAATCAGGAGGTGTTACAAATGCGAAAAATCAATCAAATGTATCTCCATGTTGGTTGGAAGTCTGCTTTTGCCTCAACAAGGCTTATTTTAGAGCACCAAACCACAGAAACCCTAGAACTGCCATGCTAAATGCCAATGATAGATATATGATTTTAAAGTTACTAGAATTCTTACCCCAAGGGATCCAGACAGTAAAAGACAGGGGTATTCCTTTAACATCCTGATTTAATCATTTCTCCAATCATCTCATCTGCCCAACTACATTTTTTGAGTAATAAAACCATCCAATGGGGAAAGAAGAGAAAAAGGTAAGACAGAAAACCGAATGTTCCCTCTTGCTTAAAGGATGAGGAAAAGCTTTTATTTTCCCCACTGTTCACAGCAGAGTTAACAAAGAGGATGTTGAGGGAGGAGGAAGCATAGGAGGGCTTTGTCACGTACACACCATGACAATAACTTCCAAGTAACTGTAGAGGGCGACAAAAGAACACAGAGATTTCCCAGTTCTTGTTCACTTATTTACACACCAAATAAAGAGAGCTCAGTTTAGGCATTGCCTCTGGTTAGTATTTTAACAGCCTCAGGTTTAAGGGTCCACATATTTCAAATTGTACCCACCTGATTTTTATTAAGATACAGGACAAATAGTCTAAAACATTTCCTGTGGTGTCTCAATTGGTCTTTCTCACACTCAAAGGTAAACACAATTTTTAGTTGGAATTATAAATCCAGTTTGTTTCCATTTTGTCCTAACAACAACCTTGAGCAGCGTTTTTGTATAAACAGAAAGAATGGCCTACAATTCTTTTTTTCTTTGAGGCCTTAACTCCCATCTCTGCCCTCAGGAACAGGACATAAATGGATTTTAACTCAAAGCATAGGGGATTCCACATATATGCTATCTACACAGCTGATCATATTATACACAACAATGATCCTTAACTCAATACCTTTACAATTTCTAAATACAGAATGTTTTCTTTGACTTTGCTTTCCCCCTTTGAAATACCAAAACATACTTCCTTTGTATCAATGCTGCCAGAACAATCTAATACTCTCTTTTCAATAAATACTTCGACTTTAATTGTAGTTACCCAAGTGACCAATCATAACCTCTGTTTACATTTTCTTTTCCTTTCTCTCATTTTAGGATTCTCATCCCTAAATCTTTCCCAACCAGTCTTCCAATCTCCATTTTAAGAACTAGAAAACTATGAAAGAGCTCTCAAAATGTTTATTTATCCATGTTATTGTGTTCACATCAATTCAACTCATCCTAATTATACACACAAATAAGCCTCTGTCATAGCTTTTTTTTTTTTTTTTTGCTCTCTCTTCCTTACCTTGGATTCTCTCCAGGGCAGTCTCATTGCTTCTAATGTCTCCCCTTCCCTGCCACCCAAAATCAATGTAAAATTCAGATTACAAGTCCCTCCCCCTTACGGTGGTAAAACAATACCCCAAGAGCCATCTGGCAGTCTGGCTCCCGAGTTCACCCTTCTCACACCCATCAGACAATGCCCCCACCTTATCTAACCAGACAAACAATTACCAAGCTGGACAAGGATGGTCAATTTACATCCCAAAGAACACCAAATTGAGAAAAGCAGCTTATTCTTTTAAATGATAATGGTAGGCAGTAACAGGCCTTCGAAAACAAATTTAAGAATTTTAAATTGACATTTTAAGAGCCATGGGGGGGGGGGGGGGTTTAGGATGGAGGCACAGTTAGCACAAGTAGTCCTCAACTTACGACAACTGAGCGCAAAATTTCTGTTGCTAAGTGAAAACATTTGTTAAATGAGCTTGCTTCATTTTACAGCCTTTCTTGGCAGAGCTGTTCAATGAAGTTAGTAACACAGTGGTTAAGCGAACCTGGCTTCCCCATCGACTTTGCTTGTCAAAAGGCCACAAAAGGTGATCACATGAACTCAGGATCCTACAGCTGTCATAAATATGAGTCTGAATTTTGATCATGTGACCGAGGGGTTGGTGCAACGGTTGTAAGTTGAAAAACAGCCATAAGTCCCTTTTTTCAGTGCTGTTGTCACTGAATGAACTGTTGTAAGTTGAGGACTTACAATGCAAAATGGCCAGGATGTTTCCTCTATCTTTTTTTTTGGGGGGGGGGGAAGGGGGGAGATTTGGTTTTTTCACGTCCCCAAGTCGTCCCAGATTCCATATACAGGCAGTCCTCGACTTATGACCATAATGGAGCCTGACATTTCTGTTGTTAAGTGAGACATTGGGTTTGGATTTTGCCCCAGTTTACAATCTCTCTTGCCAGAGTTGTTAAGCCAATCATTGCCGCTGTTAAGTGAATCTGGCTTCCCCGTTGACTCTGCTTGTCTCAGGTGGTCTCAAAAGGGGATCATGTGACCCCGGGACACTGCAACCATCATAAACGTGAGTCAGTGGCCAAGTGTCCTGAATTTTGACCATGCGAATGCAGCAATGATCAGAAGTGTGAAAACCGGTCCCAAGTCCTTTTTTTTTTTCAGCGCCATTGTAACTCTGAGTGGTCACTAAATGAACTGTTGTAAGTTGAGGAACTATCTGCAATATAAACTGGCCAGGATGTTTCCTCTTCCCCCCCCCTTGTGTGTGTGTATGGGGGGTTTGGTTTGTTTATTCTCCATCCAGATCCTCCCCAGCTTCCATACACTCCCTGCCTTACAAGGGGGTGAGGAGAGAAACACCCCCCCACCATTTTCAAAGGATCTCTTATAAAAAAAGGGGGGGGATCCACGGATGCCCCCTCCGTCATTAAACAAAGCTTTCCTGATCTCCGCAGCGAGACCCCCTCCCTCCCCCCCGATTTAGAAAGGGGCTCCCTTCGAGGAGACCCGCCCCCC
The DNA here is from genome assembly GCA_033807585.1 of Hydrophis major. Taxonomy (NCBI): domain Eukaryota; kingdom Metazoa; phylum Chordata; class Lepidosauria; order Squamata; family Elapidae; genus Hydrophis; species Hydrophis major. The sequence continues at coordinate 11,072,786 of CM066333.1, read as the reverse complement.
CGACAAAGAGGGTTGCGCGCATGCGCAGATGGAGACCCCCTTCCTTTCACCCCCCCCAACCGTAAATTGACAGGGGTTCGGAGATTGACAGCCTGCCTCCCCCTCGTTTATTTTTGAATAGAGGGGATGTTTTCTTTACCAACGTGGAGCGAGCGAGGGGAAAATACGGACCCGTCCTTTCAAATAAAGTAATAGTTTTTGTCTCTGAAGAGGTCTCTCTACTTATCTCCCCGCCGCCGCCCCCCTCGGGTGGGTTTTACCTCTCCGCGGCGGCGGGTCCCCTTCTTCGGAGGTCGAGAAGGGCCGGAGGAGGCAGACCGGGAGCTGAAACGAAGGGAGGCGAGCGCTCCCCGCCGCAACGAGCACCAGAGCCGCAGCAGCGCCTCGTCGCTACCGACCCAGCGACCCCGCATTCAGCCCCCGACGACGCCCCTTCGCCCTCCAGTCCAAGGTCTTCCCCGCCGGGAGTCAGCGAACGAGTTGCACCATGGCTCTTCTTTCCCTCAGCCCCGGACGCCGCTCAGAAAAAAAAGAAAGCGAGAGCCAGTCTGAGGCGCCTCAGAGCCGCTTCAAAATGGAGTCTGCCCTCCCAGGTCCGGAGGCCCCGCCCCTCTCCGTCACGTGACCCGCCGCTTTTGTTTTGCTCTCCTTTCCTTCCTTCTTCTTTTTTTTTTTTAAAAAAAGGCGGAGGGATCTACATCCCAGTGATAGGACTCTCCTTCCTCCTTTCCCCCCCCCCCCCGCTCAAAAAAAGGGAGGGAAATAAAAGGTTAAAAGAAAGAAAGAAAGAAAGAAAGGGAGCCACCTTTTTTCATTAAGTTTCTGCGGTGGAATATTTATTAGCGTTTTTCCTGAATGACTCTCCCCCCCGCCCCGCAAGGAAAGCTGTGCGGAGGTCAAGCTTTTTTAAGCTTCCCCTGAGGCAAGAGAAGCGGAAGAATACAGTATTTTGTCGAATCACTCCTTTTAAAGGGACAAGATTAACCCAAACTAACTTCGGTTTGAAAAGTCCGCCCAAATACCCGCTCTCTGATTGGTCAGCGGTGGGGGAGCGCTGATTGGATAAAAAGCGCCCCTTGCCGTTCCAGACATTCCTGCTCTCGGTTGTTTTGTTATTCAAAGCAGTGGGGTGCTTATTGGCTGACGGTGACGCCAAAGCTCTGTTCTGGGCCAATGAGATTTGTCTCCTATTTCCCTACCCCCCCTTCTGTTATTTTTTTTACAGCTGCTTCGAACGGGGCGGGGCTTCACCGTCGGTTGTTCAACTTCATTTCTGTGGGGGACGCAAAGGCGCAAGTGGGTGGATTTTTTGGCTCGTTTTAATTTTAGCTTCATTATTAGCCTTTTAATAAAGGCGCTAGCGTTTTATCGTGGCATCCACACCTCCTTTGGAAGATTAGGAAACCAAGTCTCCTTTTTAAACAAAGGCTTTTTATTAATAGGTAGAGCTAGTCTATTAATAAACTAAATACAGGCAGTCCTTGACTTACAGTGGTTTATTTAGTGACTGTTCAAAGTTAGAAGGGCACTGAAAAAAAGAGACTTGTGTTTTTCCAAGTTGCAACCTTTGCAGAATTCCCATGATCACGTGATCAAAATTAAACTACTTCGCAACTGGTTCATACTTATGATGGTTGCTGTGTCCCAGGGTCACATGATCCCCTTTTGCGATCTTCTGACAAGCAAAGCCCATGGGGAAAGCCAGATTCACTTAACAACCGGGATATTAACATAACAACTGCAACAATTCACTTAACAACTCTGGCGAGAAAGGTTGTAAAATGGAGGCAAAATGCACTGAACAAATGTCTCAGTTAACAAAAATCCGAGTATGTCAATGGTGGTCGTAAGTCAGGGACTACCTGTAATGGAATATATTCTGGAAGTCTTGAGTACATTTGCAGTAATTAAGAAAGAAACAAACTCGACTGGGGAAAGGGGTGACATAATCCATTACCTTTATACTTTTATACGATATTGATTTTGGATTTTATTTGGCCAAAAATATACAGGTAGTCCTCATCTTATGCCCATTAAGGTTGCTAGAAGTGATGGCTGTTAAGTGAGATGCCCTTATTTAATTACTCCCATCCCCTGCTTTCCCTAATGTGGACGTTAAATGAATGTGGGTTGTTAAGTGGACCATGCGATGCTTCAAACGAGAGGCCCAGTGCCAGACCAGGTGTGCCGGCCCTGGGTCTCCATACAACAACACGTTGTTGTTACAGGCGGTGCTTGACTTACAGCCACAATTGAGCCCAACATTTCTGTGGTTAAATTAAACATTTGTTGAGTTTTGCCCCATTTTACGACTTTTCTTGCCACCGTTGTTAAGTGACACACTGCAGTTGTTAAGTTAGCCACACGGTTGTGAAGTGAATCAGGCTTCCCCAATGACTTTGCTTGTCAGAAGGTCGCAAAAGGGGAAGACGTGACCCCTGGGACACTGCAACCGTCATAAATAGGAGTCAATTGCCAAGTGGCTGAATTTTGACCATGTGACCTTGGGGATGCTGCAGCAGTGTGAAAAACAGTCAGAAGTCACTTTGTTCAGGGGGTTATAACTTGGAACAGTCACTAAATGAACCATTGTAAGTTGAGGACCTGTAGTCTGCTTCCTGCCTCTCAGGGGCCCCTTAGCCTTTGGACCTGTCTTCCTCATCCTCTCCCCAGGTCCCTCTGCAAGTTTTCCCTCTGCTAGATCCCTGCAGGGTTCAGGCCTCCTCACTATCCCCATCCTCTGTTGTTCACCTACATTTTGAAGATCTCTAGTCTAAAGCTTTTCGGATGATTATGCAGAGAGCATTAGGGGAGCAGAACAGATTGCTTCGTTGCACAGCTGCCTGGCAGAAATCCAGTAGTAGCCATCAATTCCGAAGCAATCTCAATTCAATGCAGCCAGTTGGAAAATGGCATCTGGTTTCAGGGATTACACCATGAAGCTGAACAATAAAACGATCCATTCTACTTCCCTAACCCAAGCTCTAGAGATCTTCAAAAGGAAAATGAGGAGGAGGGTATGGCGCCTGGTGGGAATGGAAGCAGGAGAATGGCGGGGTGATGGGTGGGGGGAGATATTGGGGAGGTGTATAGTTGCGATCAGTTGTAACAGTGTATATGGAGTTTCTCAGTCCTCCAGATCACAATTGTCCCAAAGGTGCTTTCTCCAGAGGCAACTGGACCTGTTTTTTTTTCTTTGAAGACGTTTCACTTCCCATCCAAAAAGCTTCTTCAGCTCTGACTGAATCATTCCCCAGTCAGAGCTGAAGAAGCTTCTTGGATGAGAAATGAAATATCTTCAAAGAAAAAAAACACACCAAGTCCAGTTGCCTCTTTAAAAAGCACCTTTGGGACAAGTTGTAAGGGTGAATGGTGCTGAGGGCCCTGTAGCAATAATAATGTTGCAACCACATAGTAAGGTAGCTTTAGGGGAATCTGCCATAACTTTGAATGGCCACTAAAGCTGCTACTAAAACTCTATAGCTTTTAACTTGGTAAAATAATGCATTACAGGACAATAGTTACCTAAAATTGGCTAATTTACAGAATATGTCCAAAATCCAGGACCAATTGTTACATGGAATTTTAGCATTTTAAAAGATGAGAATATCATTTTTACCACGGCAGTCTCAGCCTGTTTGTTTTCCAACTCCAGGAAAATATTTTTTTTCTTATCCAAGGTCATTTCTTTGTGTAAGATCCTGTTTCTTTTTTGCACTAATCCACAGAGAGTCTGTATTCTGAGAGTCCTTGACTACACTTACATGTTTTAAGAAAGATACAAACCCATTTGGGAAACAGTAAAGTAACCAATAAATTTGCCATTCGTGCAATGTTACCTAGAATCAATGTTTTCTTTTTCTTTTTAAAGACTCACATGTAACCCATGTCCTTTATTGTTACGATTTCTTGCTTTCGAATGTATCAAATATACCAAATGTATGTATCATTTATTTCTGAACCCTACAAAAAAATTTGACTCCCTCTAATAATTTTTTTTGCTTTATTCGTCTGAATTACTTGGTGGTTAGTATTTTCAAATGGGCAAAAATAAAAATGCCTCTCCAGAGTTCAGCAATCAAGTTCTTATCAGCTCCATACCAAACTCAGAGTGCCTGAATTTTGAGGCAACACCATGACTTTTCAAAAATGAAATTTATGGCTGCTTCAGTGCAACTGGCTGCTGCTTCACTCACATGATCCATTTTCAACATTCTATGACAGTTTCCCAGCCAGTCTTGCAATCCCTCACTCTTTCTGCCACCCAGCAACTACCACTTGCCTGCTGGAATGGGAAGGAAGGAAGAATTCTGATGCTCCTTCTCAGATCTGCACAAGAAAACTCAGTGGGGAAACTGGCTGAAAGTTGGAAGCCACTTCCTGTTCCCACTACTTTTTTGCCCGTCCTTGATCATTTTTTCCTCTGTTTAGGTAAGGAAATATCTCCGAAATGATGACGCAGCAGGGCCATGGGTTATCTAGTGTTATCTAGAATCAATGTTTTCTATTGTTCAAGTTTCACATGTGATCAATGACTTATTGTTTGATCATTTGCTTTCTGACATACACTGTTTTTTTTTTGTATCCTATTGTTGGAAAAAATATCCATCTGGTTCATTTCCAAGCTGGGACAAAGGCTCTGGAGACAAAATGGAAGCTGATTGAAAAGAGGGCCCATTTATTGATGAAGCAGAACTTGTGTGATGCTGGGCAGCTGACCACATGGAGTTGAGAGTGGGGGGTATTTGTACCTTCTCTTGGGCTTTGCACTTGAACTTCCTGTTCCTGTGGAAGAACATGTATTCTATTGGCTGTTGTCAGACTCCCATGGGAGTCTGTACAAATCCTAGGAGTTTGATTGAGCTAAGTTTGGTTGAAGTTTGAACTGTTGGGGGTGGTGCAACTGAGATGATGCAATGAAGGGACTTTGGGCAATTCCTATTGCGGCTGAGGGCTTTCTTGAATCTTGGGTGAGGATATTTGCTTATGAATAGAGCTAGCTATCTCTTTATCTCTTAAGTCAGGGGTCCCCAACCACCAGTCCCCAGACTGGTATCGGTCCATGGATCATTTTTTACCGGGCTGCAAAGCTTGGGCGCCGCCATCTTGTTTCGACAGCGCTTCCGGGTTTTTGGTTGCTTCCGGGTTTTCAGTTGGAAAGCGGCGTTTGGGTGCTTGCACCTTAGTTTTGTCAAAGGGGGCGGCGGCTTTGAACAAAGAGCCATCCTGATTGCGGTGGAGTCTCGCGTTACTCAGATACTGGTCCATGGAAGAATAAATAATTGTGAAACCGGTCCCTGGTTCAAAAAAGGTTGGGGGCCACTGTCTTAAGTGCTGACACCTGCTGTAGGCTATAAAGGAAGGTGGGAGTTGCCTTCCAAGAGCATGTTTCTCCATTTCCCATCCAGGGAAATATAATAGTCTGCCTTTTTAATATTTCTCAAAATATTTCAGTCTTCTAGGAGAGGGGTGGGTGCTAATTTTCTACACTATAAAAAGACATGATTCCCCCTAACAAATGCTTTGCTTAAATTACATCATGATTTGCATTTCTGGGAGGGGAAGGATGACCCTTTGCAAAAGTAAAAGTGTTTTTCTTTGCCAAATTCAAGGAATAGGCCTTCAGTTCCATGCAAACTTGGGGTGTCTGAGTTTCAAGGCAACAGTATTATAGCATAATACTGTATTATAGTCTATCTTTCCGGAGGGCAGAGAAGAGGCCCAGCCCACCATTTTTAAGGATTCTGTCTTCAGTATTTCCTGTTTTGAGGCAATAATTTTGACAGACAAACATTGAGAAGGTTCATTATTCTACCTTCAGTGAAAAAATAAATCCCCCTCTTCATGGAATTTCTATTTGTTTTGCCTTTTCTGGGGCATAAGGATCTTGCTAAGAGGAAAACAAATAACTTAATCAGTTGCAGTATTAGAAAAACAGATTAAACAGTAACAGGTTTATCCTACCTACTAAATCTTTCAGACGTTCACTCTACTTCTTTCTGTAATAAATCTTCCAGAGCTTTAAAATTACCCAGAACTTTATCTCTGGGCCTTTGCTTACAAATAAAGGAACAGCTCCAGGGTGTTCCCCTCCTCCCGATGAATTTGGGGTTTTCGAAAGAACTTGTTCCCCCCCGGTGATTAAAATATTGGTACATTTACTGCTTTGACTGTATTTGTTATTGAAATTTCCACCCTGTTCTACAATGTACAAAAAGAACATGAGGATTACAAATAACGTAATGATGCAAAATAATAATAATAATAAAAACCAGTCTAAATATCTGGCTGATTGCAAACAATGTAATGTAATATCCCTCCAAGGTCTCTTTCAGTTTATATAACAACCAAAGGAAGATGGAAATAATATGTTCTTCTCAGGAGAGCCATGTGCACTTGCAATAAAGTTGGAAAAATACTACCATTTGCCAACTTAATGCCACAATCTGTGGCTCTAGTCCAGGGGTGGGATTCAAATTTTTTTTAAAATTTTTATTGGTTTTTAAAACAAACATAAACAAACAAAACATAAAAACATCAAGTCATCTTCCATATATGTACATACAGTGTGCCGGTTGGTTTACAAATTGTTTTGGGCTTCCATTTCATAGTCTTCAATTATAATTACATTGTATATAATCTTGTATTTTCAATCAAATATTAAATACATTAATATCATTATTAAACAATCATTTGACTATACTTTTTGTTGTGTCCGTCACGGGAAAGGAGACTCGGAGACAGTGACTCAGTTTCAGCTCTTTATTAGGTCCCAAGATCGGCTTGGGGTTTAAAGGGAAAAACAGCGGCTTTTATTCTCTGGCCGCGGCGGCCACGGCCAATGGCACCGCTTTGAATCTCCCACGATTAGTTTCCACCAATCGCGGGAGATTCGTTACCGGCCAATCAGTGCGGCTTGCTCGGCCAATGAGATCGCATGTGCTTTGGCCAATCACAGCGTGGCTCTTGCAAGTATGCTAATGACTGTACAGAACACCCCTTCCCTCTTAGTACGGTCCTACGTAACATAGTCCCGTAAGTAGGCGGGGCTTCGTACTTGCCTACTTAACCTGCGCAGGTTAGTTGTTGTTTGGCTCCCGGCCGGTTCAGTCGGGTTCTGTGTTACTCTCTGCCTCGTTGATGGAACCACCTGGAAAGGCTCGCTGGGGCTTTCATCGCAGCTCCCTCCCGGTCTACCCAGGCTGGTTGAACTGCGGTTGTTGCCGCTCCCGCCTGGTCTTTCTGGGCTGGTTGAGCTGGCCTGGCTACTTCTCCCTGGTGAGGCTTCGAGCTGGCTGCTTTCCGGTGAGTATGGTTGGTTTCTTTCTATTGGTTTTTGGTTCCCGGGGTATTCCCTCCCCTCTTGGTTTGTGTTATGGGGGCTGTCTGTGTCTGTTTGCATGTCGGTTGTGTTTCCTGTGGTTGTCCTCGATCTTATTTGATCGATATGGCATTTCCATGCTCGTCCGTTGGTTGTTTGCGGGCGGTACGAGTGGGGACCTGTCAGCTGGGTTATAGTTGCCGGTACCCAAAGTGGATCTCCGGTAAGGTTCTTTGGGTAGACTACGTCACCTGGGAAGAATGTTCGGTTTTTGCTTGAGGAGTTTTTCTGGGTTGTATGTGGGGTGCAGTCTGTCGAGTAGGGACCTTGATTTCCTCTCCATTAATAGTTCTGCCGGGCTTTTGTTGGTAGTCGTGTTCGGGGTTATGTGTTGTATAAAGAGCATTCTGTTTATTTTTTCCAACCACATCTGGATTTTATTCCAGTATTTTTTAGCATCCGCACAAGTCCACCACATATGGTAATATGAGCCAGGTGTATGATGACATTTCCAATATTTTTTGGATTTATTCTTGAACATTCTTGCTGTTCTTGTCAGGGGAAAAATGCCACCTGTAAAACATCTTATACAAATTTTCTTTATATGCTGTTGACATTGTCATTTTATAATTTTGAGACCACAATTTTTGCCATTTCTCTAGATCAATGCCATATCCAAAATTCTTCCCCCAAGCAATCATAGTTTCTTTAACTTGTTCTTCTTCTAGTTTAATTTCTAATAAATACCCGTACAATTTTTTAATTACCTTTTCATCAGTACCTGTCAAAATCTTATCTAAGTCAGTCAGTTTATCATAGAAACCTTCTGTTTTAAAATCTTTATCATACCTTGAATGTATTTGCTCCTATGAATCATGACCTTAAGGAACTGTATTACTAACAGGCAGGAAAGCTGCTGTGCAGTAAAGAAGCTGGTACAATTGTAACAATTCTGTCTGATGCTAGACTCATCAGATTCGTATGGATGAACTCAGCCATCCTCACTCTGACCCTTCCCTTGGTTCCTGGTTGAGCACATTTCCAAGAAGACTGCCTTCTGAATCCCAAAAGGTCTTGGTGATGCAAGTCAGGTCAAGTTTTTTCATACATGACAATAGATATGTATAAATGGCAAAAAAGTGGATGAACTAAATGCATTTGTGAATTCTTCCTCCTTCTTTGTATTCTGCAAAATGTTGCTAAATGAAAAATGAAGAGAGTGATGTGTATATATGCATGTAAAACTTCATGTATGTAATCAAAGCAACACATTCCATTCCAATTCAATTCTATCATTAATATTAATATTCACTAAAGTCTTAACTTCTTTAACATTACTTTTCAATTAAATATCATACTTCTATGGGAACAATTATAAGCTTTCCATAATTAATTCCCTCCCTCTTCACTTATATTTTATAAAACATTAACTAATTAAAATGTTCCCGTTCCTTCCTAATTCAATTTTCTCATTTATTTTATTTCATTTATTTTATTAACAAACATTTCACTAAATTACACTATTTTATCCCTCATCATACATTGTTTCCAATTTTCTAAAGTTATTTCTATTACAATACAATCTTATGTACCTTTACAGAATCCCTTTTTCAGTTAGATTTTCAGCCATTATCTCTAAATAGGTCCTGTTTCTCTATATCTTGCTCCGGTCCTTTGTAACTTCTTTTTCTTTCCTTCTTCCCTCTCTTCTTCTCTCTCCCCTTTTTACCCCCTTGTCTCTCTACCTCTATTTCTCTATTCTGTATTCCCCTTTTCTGTTGCTTTCCAGTATTATACTTATTTTTTGAATTATTTTTCTTTTCTTTGGTTGTTTTTTTAAGTCTTAAATTCTCCATTCTCTTTCCCCCCCTTTCCTTTTTCTTCCCCACATAGAATTACTTGTTCATTAAAGATGGCTTCTTCTTTGTCCCAGTGTTCTTGTTTTGCAGACGTTTCTTGTTGTTTCTCATAGTTCCAAATCTCCATTTCTAAGAATTGAAAAACGAAGCCAAAAGAACCCTTCCCTTCTTGTGCACCTTCTTTGTACTTTTTAAGTTCCATTTTCAATTCATCCAGAAGTAGTGCCATTGTATAAATTTTTAAACAACCACCTGATTAATTTTAGTCATTCAAATGTGATAACCAAGAATCCAAAGATCACCAAATAATCCAAATACATGCAAGCTGTTTCTTTTTGCTTTTTTTTCACTTTCTCTTCCTAGGGTTACTGTTTAGTTACAAAGTTTCAGTTAAAATGTATCTTTTAGAAGTCTTGTTAAAGTTTTACTGTAAATTCTTTTTAATTCCAGGCAGTCTCCTCCTTCTTCCAGATCCTGCCCTTGTTCTTTTTCTCTCCCTTCCTGCTTATGAAAAAAAAAAATTAGTGTCCAGAAATCTTTATTATCCCTTTGACATTTTGTTTTATTTTCAGCTTAATTGCCTATTGATGTCAAAGTGGATTTTTCCTATTTCTTATTTAAGTCTCTTAGTTGTCAGTATAGGGAAGGAGAGAGAAGAAAAAAAACAACCAAATCTTTCCCTTTTCACTTTCCTTTGCTGCTTCCGACTCTTCTTCGGGAGCGATGTTATTTTTTTTGTAAGTTTAAATTCCAGGGTACCTTAGTTGCTGCTTTTACAATTTAACCCAGTCAGCCAAAACTTTCACTTCTTATCTTCCTCCTGCACATTCTTTTCCGGTTGAGTTCTTCTTTGTGGTGGCCATTTCTGACCACCGCTGCAAACCCCTTCGGGAAAGGGAGTAATGGCCAGCTGAGGAGGAGAGGTGCAGCTCTCCTCAACCCTGCTGGTGGTCTCTCCCCTCTTCACCTCTACGGGGTGGCTTAGCCCCGAAACCAGCTGGCTCGGGGTGCTCCAGCAGGGAGCCCAGACCGAAACCGCGCATGATCGCGGATTTCTGTCTGTCGCCGAAGAGACTTCAAACCGGAAGCCCATCCTGTAATGTTTTTTATATTATGTACAGCTATGCAATTGTAATTATTCCTTAATGGAAAATTCTTTAATATCTACACATTAGACCTGATATTTTTTCTCCTCCTTCCCAGCTTCAGACTTCTATTTGTGCAAACACACAGATCCAAACAGACAGCTAGCTACATTTTAACCTAGTATATTCAGCAATCATTGCTTGGTTAGTTTTGTGATTTAGTGTATTGTTGATGCCCAGAGCATCTAATATAAGCTAATGACTCTTTCTAATACCCCTAGCTGATGCCTTCTGTGCAAAAAACTAATACATTAACATTAGGACATGCTGCTTAAATCATTTACCCATTCTGCAAAGCTGTATAAGTTACTGAATACAAAGTGATGCCTCCTGGGCAAACAAAAGTAATATATTAACATTAGGATATGCTGCTTTAAACCATTTACCTATTCTGAAATTTGAAGTGTTTTCTTTAATATTCGGTCTTTAATATTCGATCTTAGATCGGGCCTTTGGTCCGATCTAAGTATAATACATAAAATTATCTACTGCAATGTCCTATCTATCAATGAATACTTCAGCTTTAACCACAACAATACAAGAGCACACAATAGATACAAACTCAAGGTAAACTGCACCAAACTTGATTGCAGGAAATATGACTTTAGTAACAGACTGGTCAATGTCTGGAATACTCTACTGGACTCCGTGGTTTCTTCCCCAAACCCCAAAAACTTTAACCTTAGACTGTCTACGATTGACCTCACCCCTTTCCTAAGAGGTCTGTAGGGGGCGTGCATAAGCACACTGTTATGTCCGCGTGGAAGGAAGCCAGGAGTCGATGACTTTGTATCAAGCTCTTTATTGTAGTCAGGAACCGAACTGACTCTTAGAAAAACTTTGTGGCTTTTTATTTCCAAGCTGCGGCGGCCGCGGCCAATGACACCACTTTGAATCTCCCGCGATTCGAATCTACCAATCGCAGGAGATTCTCAGCGAGCCAATCGGCACGGCTCGCCTAGCCAATCCGATCGCCCCACGCTTTGGCCAATCAAAGCACGGGGATCTCAAGAATTCAAATGAAGGTACAGAACACCCCTGCCCTCTTGGTTCAGTCCTACGTAGCGTAGTCCCGTAGGTAGGCGGGGCTCCGTCTTTGCCTACTGGACCTGCACAGGTCAGTCGTAGGTTGGATCCCGGCCGGTTCGGTCGGGGTCTCTATTTCTCCGGACTCCGTCATGGGAACCGCCTGGTCTGTCTGGCCGGGCCGCTCTCCGCAGCTCCCTCCTGAGCTACCCGGTTTGGTTGAGCTGCGGGTTTCGCCGCTCCCGCTCGGTCTTCCCGGGTTGGTTGAGCTGGCCTGGCTGTCTCTTCCTGGCGAGGTTTCGTGCTGGCTGCTTGCAGGTGAGTATGGCTGGTTTCTTTTTTCTGGGTTTTGGTTCCCGGGGTATCCCCTCCCCTCTTGGTTTGTGTTGAGGGGGTTGGTTTTGTTTAGTTGCGTGTCGGTGGTGTCTTGTGTGGTCGTCCTCGATCTTAACTGATCGATGTGGCGTTTCCACGCTCGTCCGTTGGTTGTTTGTAGCCGGTACGAGTGTGGGCCTGTTAGCTGTGTTATGATTGCTGGTACCCATAATGGGTCTTCGTTTAGGTTCTTCGCGTAGACGGCGTCGCCTGGTGCGAAGGTTCGGTGTTTGCTGGTGGAGTCTGGGGGTTTCTCTGGGTTGTAAGTGGGGTGTAGTCTATCGAGTGGGGACCTTATTTTCCTCCCTATTAGCAATTCTGCCGGGCTTTTATTTGTTGTGGTGTTCGGGGTTATGTGCTGTATGAAAAATAATTTATTTATTTTGTCCTGGATCTCCCCGTGGTCTATTTTCTGGATGGTTTTTTGTGTGAATTGAACCATCCGTTCCGCCCTACCATTCGCCGCCGGATGCGCCGGGGCTGTCAGTGCGTGTTGTATGCCCCTTTCCGCTAGGAATTTTTCGAATTCTAGCAAGGTGAATTGGGGCCCGTAGTCGGACACGAGGACGTCCGGGAGGCCGTGTGTTGCGAAGAGTTTGCAGAGTTCTTTGGTAACAGCTTCCGTGGTGGTTGTTCTCATGTTGCTTACCTCCAGCCAGTTGGAGTAAGCATCTACGGTTATTAAGAAAGTGTGTCCTTTTGTGGGCCCAGCGAAATCTATGTGGATCCTAGACCAAGGTCCCCTGGGGGTTTCCCACTCTAGGATGGGTGCTGTGGGTGGGCTTGGTCTAGTTTTCTGGCATCATTGACACCTTGCTACCCAGGCCTCGATCTGTTTGTCCATCCCAGGCCACCAAGCGTAACTTCTGGCCAGGGCTTCTGTTCTAACGATGCCCGGGTGCCCCTCGTGTAACAATTCCAAAACCTTCCCTTGTAGTTTTTCCAGGATGACCACCCTATCCCCCCATAGTATACACCCTTTTAGTAACGAGAGTTCCATTTGCCGGTTCCGGAATGTCCTGAAGGTCTCTTCATTGTCCTTTTCCGGCCACCTTTTCTCTACCCAATGCAAAACCCACGCCAGATGTTTGTCTTTATTAGTTTCTCGGGCAATGTCTGATGCGGTTATGGGTAGGTTGGGTAGAGTCTCTATGCTGAGGGTGGTCGTCGTGGGTGCTGGGTCAGTGTCTGGTTCGGGTAACTGTGAGCGGCTTAAGGCATCCGCATGGGAGATAGTCTTACCGGGTCGGTGTGTGAGCCCGTAGTTGGAGGCGGCCAGGAATTCGGACCACCTTGTCATTCGGGGAGACAGAATGTTCGGGGTGGCCCTGTTCCCTGTGAGTATTTTCAGCAGCGGTTTGTGGTCGGTGATGATGGTAAACGTCCGGCCGTAGAGGTACTCGTGAAACCTTTTTACTGCGGCGACGATAGCCAAAGCCTCTTTGTCCAGCTGGCTGTAGTTCCGCTCCGGTTTGGTGAGGGTCCTTGAAAAGAACGCGATGGGTGCTTCCTTTCCGTTGGGGAGAGTGTGGCTGAGGACAGCGCCGACACCGAAGGGTGATGCGTCGCATGTGATGGCTAGTGGTAGGGTCTTGTTGTACTGGATGAGGACGGCATCAGAAGTGAGCAGGTCCTTGGTTTTCCTGAAGGCGGCTTCCTTGCGTTTCCCCCAAGTCCAGGTAGCCGCCTTGTCCAAAAGCCTATGCAAAGGCTCCACTGCGGTTGCCTTTTGGGGCAGGAAGACGTTATAAAAGTTAAGTAGCCCCAGAAACGCCTGCAGTTCTGTTTTTGACCTGGGTGTGGGGGCTTCCTTGATGGCTTTAATTTTTTTGTCGGTGGGGGGAATGCCGTGTCGGTCTAGGAGGTATCCTAGGAATTCGACCCGCTCCGTGTACAGCTGGCATTTTTCCCTCTTCACTTTAAGCCCGGTTTCTTTGAATCTCGTTAGCACCTCCCTTAGGCGACTCTCTAGTTCGGCCTGGTTGGTTGCCGATACTAGTACATCGTCGAAGTATGGTACCACCCCCTTGATGCCTTGTAAGAGTCTTTCCATGAGGCTCTGGAAAATTCCAGGCGCCACGCTGACTCCAAATTGGAGGCGGTTGCATCTAAAGGCTCCCCGGTGGGTGACTATGGTTTGCGCCTCTGCAGTTTCCTCGTCGACCGGCAGTTGCTGGTATGCTTGGGCCAGGTCGAGTTTCGCGAAAACTTTGCCCCCTCCCAGTGAGTGTAGGAGATGCTGCACTACAGGGACGGGGTAAGCGCTTTGCTGCAAGGCGCCATTTAGGGTGGTCTTATAGTCCCCGCAGATTCTCACTGACCCATCAGGCTTGATTGGGGTGACTATGGGGGTCTCCCACCGGGTGTGGTCTATGGGTTGTAAGACCCCTTGCTTGACGAGCTTGTCAATTTGCTTGTCGATTTTCGGTTTGAGTGTGAAAGGTACCTGCCTTGGTTTTAGGCGTTTCGGGGGAACGTTTGGGTCTAGGCTGAAGGATATAGGGGGCCCTCGGTACTTGCCTAGGGTGCTGTCGAACACTTCTTGGAAGTCCCGGGCCAGTTGCTGCTTCCAGTCGGCTTCGGCGATGTGGTCGATGTCCGTGACTGCGATGCCTAGCGGTGCGAACCATTGAAGTCCCAGCAGGCTGGGTCGGTCTCAATCAACGATGGTCAGGGGAAGTCTTTCGGTGTGCCCCTTGCATGTCACTGTGAATTTTCCTGTTCCGACTACAGGGATGCGGTTTCCCTGGTAGTCTTTGAGGATTAGTCTCTGGTTTTCTAGTTCCCTCCTCTGGATGGTAGGCACCAAGTGTTTAATTTCTTGCCAGGCTACCATTGAGAGGTAGGACCCGGAGTCCACCTCCATTTTACAGGGTTTGCCTTCGATGCCTACCTCCACGTAGACCTTTCTGGCGTCAGTGGTAGTTGCGTGGCCGATGGTGACCGTTTGATGTGTCTCTTCTCTCCGCCAGCTCTCGCCCCCTCGTTGGGCTTGTCCGTTCCGTTCCCAACAGTTGTCTGCTGGGCGGTCTCTGGTCCTGGGGGATGGGCTCTCTCGTTTCCGCTCGCTCGGGTCCCATCGTCTGGGGCTGTGAGTTTTCTTGAGGCGGCAGACGCGGGCTATGTGGCCTTTTTTGTCACAGTGCTGGCAAACGGAGTCGAAGAACCGGCATTCGGATCTGGGGTGGTCGCCTCCACAACCAGCACATGCGGTCCTCGACTTACGACTCCGCCGGCTGCGCTGGTTGCGGCCTGCCTGGAGACGGTGGATGTCTTCCTCCTCGTCTGACGTGCCCGAGGTGGAGTGGAGTTCGCCCTGGTGGGTGGTAGTTTCAGGTTGGGCTTCGGTCGACCTTGCAGGGTTGTTGTTTACGGTGCGGTCCCCGGCGTTTGGTCTCTGCATGCGGTCTGCTGATTGTCAGGTTGCTTCGGCTGCCACAGCTTCGGAAATGGCATCGGCAAGAACGATGTTGCCCTTAGCCATCAACTGACTTTGGAGAACGGGGTCCCAAAGGCCGAGCACGATTCGGTCCCGCAGGGCCTTGTTCATATTGGAGAACTCGCATAGTCCTCCAAGGCGCCGCAGCTCTGCAACGAAATCACTGAAACTCTTGCCCGACCGCTGGTCCCACCGATAAAATTCGTGTCGTCGGATGAGAATGGGTACGGCTAGAACGTAGTGTTTCTGGAGTAATGGCTCGAGGTCCTCCCAATCCATCGCGGTAACATCGGCGGGCTTGGCTAGCGCTTTTGCCATCTTAAACACTGCGGGCCCGCAGTGCGTTAGGAAGATGGCTCGTTTCTTCGGTCCCGTGGCATCCTTCAGATCGTTGCATTCGAGGAACATGTGGAATCTGTCCGTGTAAGATTCCCAGTCCTCGCTGGTGGGGTTGAAGGGGGTTGGTGGCGCGATGCTGGCCATCTCGTCGGTTTGCTGGCTTCCGTCGGACACGTGCTTCAGTTCAGGATAAGAATCCCATCCTCGTCGCCAGTGTTATGTCCGCGTGGAAGGAAGCCAGGAGTCGGTGATTTTGTATCAAGCTCTTTATTGTAGTCAGGAACTGAACTGGCTCTTAGAAAAACTTTGCAGCTTTTTATTTCCAAGCTGTGGCGTCCGCGGCCAATGGCACCGCTTTGAATCTCCCGCGATTCGAATTTACCAATCGCGGGAGATTCTCAGCGAGCCAATCGGCGCGGCTCGCCTAGCCAATCCGCTCGCCCCGCGCTTTGGCCAATCAAAGCGTGGGGATCTCAAGAATTCAAATGAAGGTACAGAGCACACACCAACATGCCTACCGTCCCTGTCCTATTGTTTCTCTTTATTTTTCTTGTATGTACCCATTTCATGTATTCATAACTATGTTTATACTTAAACCTGTTATCTTATAATCGCTTGACAAAATAAATAAAATAAATCAATATGTTTGATGGATGGCTGAGAAAAAAACCCTATAAACTGATAGAAGAATCCTGCAAAATAGCCATTGTTCAGTGTCCAGTCCCAACCATAAAGTTCCCCAACTGATGAAATGTGAAGCAAGACATCACAATGCAAATTCCAAACTTCCATATGTGTTTTATGTCATATGAAAGTACATAAGGGGCAGAGTTTGCAACCATAAGCCACATTGCATCTCTACTTCCTCTTGCAATGACATAGCTGCCGACGCATTCAGCTTTCCCTGGCAACCACCCCAGCCTAACCCTTCCTGCTAAGTTGCAAAAGTATTGGTAGAAAGTTTGAAAGCTGTAGTCGTCCCCATATGGGCAGAAGGCATCAGGTTGCAGAAGGATTCTTGGTTTGTTTTTCCACCTTTATTATTTGTACAACTAACTCAAGACAATGAACATACCCAACACATCTTTCTCCTCCTATATTTCTCATAATAATAATTGGATTGGGCTCATCAAGGACAGAAGCAACCTGCAACCAAGGAGAAATTTCCTGTCAGCGAGAACATTTAACCAGTGAAATGACTTGCCTTCTAAATTTAAGAAAAAAATTACAATTGTATAACTTTACCTAATATAAAAACAATATGCTGTCGTATAATATTAAGGGAAACCTGCACAAACCTACATGCAGTGGGTTGGATTAGAAGATCAGCAAGGTCCCTTCCAACTCTGTTATTCTGAAAGTGACTGGCTCAAAGTCACCCACCTGGCTTTCATGGCTAAGGCAGGACTTGAATTCACAGACTCCACTTTCTAGTTGGGTGCCTTAACCACTAGACCAAACTGTCTCTCTTAGTCACCCTATTTATCTTAAAAATGTGCTCACCTGCTTAGAGAAACAGATAATAAACAATAAACTGGTAGTGAAATAAATTGTTTTGGAGCTCTACATTGGTATGCCCGCTGGTAAATATGTGATTTTTTAAAAACTGAACGTATCCACCATGGTAGTCGGGTGGTAAATGAAGATGTCCACCCCATGGAATAATGTTTTATATGTTCCCCAAATTCCAAAAGTATCCTCCAAGCCTTAGGAAAATACAATTATGTTTGTAGCACATTGGCATACTGGGGCATGGAATTATTTTTGCACACAATACAGTTGTTTCCAAAGTTAAAGTTTCCTTTGGCCTTTGATTTGCAAGCTATTTCTAGCAAAACAACTGAATCAACCCTCCTGCCTGCAGCTATACATTGTGATGGATTAATTAATAAGTCATTTAAATTACTCCAAATCCCCAAGCTGCTGTTGTGTCTCTATAATCATGGTTTATATCTGTTGATAGTTTGAATGTTATGTAAGAAAAAAAAAAACTGCTTTGGGGAGATTTTAAAAAAATAATCTATGAAATAACTGCTCACACATTTTTAAGAAGCAACAAAGCAAGGATTTGAGCTAGCTCAAAAGATTCACAGTCAACATTATATTATTTTGTAAAAATAATATTGTTTCTGCCTAAAACATGTCATATGTCTGACAAATCTGAACAAGTTGCTAAACATTTTCCATGGAACATTCCAAAACATTCTTCTTTAGAACTTTAAGACTTTCAGGCAGCATCCTGCCTCAGAAATTGCCATTCTCAGAAGTTGCTAACAATTTTCCTGTTCAAACTAGCTAACTCATTAAAATGAATAGCAAATTAAAATAGCTAAAATCATTTCAAAAGCACTGGTCAGAGTGTGCAAGAGACAAACTACTGATAAGCCATGCTGTTAATTCAATCCCTAATGTTATTTTTCTCCCCAAGCACATTGAATATTTAGAGCACAAATTGCAGCTGTAAATACAAACTTTTATTGAAATACTTTAATTTCCAATTTATTTATGTATTGTGAAATTTATTTTTTAGAATAGAATGGAATGGAATGGAATGAATTGGAATGGAACGGAATGGAACAGAACAGAACATAACATTCATTATTGGCCAAGTGTGATTGGACACACAAGGAATTTGTCTTGGTGCAAATGCTCTCAGGGTACATAAAAAGAAAAGATACATTCATCAAGAGTCAAGAATCATCAGGTGCAACACTTAATAATAGTCATAGGGTACAATAAACAATCAAATCATACTAGGAAACAGTGAATAGAATAGAATAGAATAGAATAGAATAGAATAGAATAGAATAGAATAGAATAGAATAGAATAGAATAGAATAGAATGGAATATAGAATGGAATGGAATAGGGTAGGGTAGGGTAGGGTAGGGTAGGGTAGGGTAGGGTAGGGTAGAGTAGGATAGGATAGGATAGGATAGGATAGGATAGGATAGGATAGGATAGGATAGGATAGGATAGGATAGGATAGGATAGAATTCTTTATTGGCCAAGTGTGATTGGACACACAAGGAATTTGTCTCCAGTGCATAAGCTCTCAGTGTACATACAAACAACAAAGTAATACAGCATAATCATAAGATACCAATAGTAGAAGGTAGTAGGAAATATAAAAAGGATTCATTGTTAAACAATTAAAACTGAAACCACATGGATTCAGGTGGAGTTTTTCTTGATTTTCTTTTACAGAATAACAGAATTGGAAGGGACCTTGGAGGTCTTCTAGTCCAACCCCTTGCTCAAGCAGGAAACCCTGTACCATTTCAGACAAAATGGTTGTCCAATTTTTTTTCTTAAAAACCTCGAGTGATGGAGCACCCACAGCTTCTGAAGGCAAAATGATTTACTGGTTAATTGTTTTCACAGTCAGGAAATTTCTCCCTAGTTCTAGGTTGGTTCTCTCTTGGATAGTTTCCATCCATTGCTTCTTGTCCTGCCTTCTGGGCTTTGGAGAATAGGTTGACCCCTTCTCTGTGGCAGCCCCTCAAATATTGGAGGACTGCTACCATGTCACCCTCTCGTCTTTCTTTTCATGAAACTAGACATAACCAGTTCCTGCAACCATTCTTTATATGTATTAGTCTCTAGCCCCCTAATCATCTTTGTGGCTCTTTTCTGCGCTCTTTCTAGAGTCTTAACATCTTGTTTATATTGTGGCAATCAAATCTAGATGCAATAATCCAAGTGTGGCCTTGTTTTTAGCATATAGCCCATTGCATATGTCAACCAAATCTCTCCTCCCAGGAGTGAGACAGCCTTAAAGCATTCTTAGCTGTTGACATAAGATTTTACCCTTTCTTCTGACACCATTCAAAGTCAGCTTCAAGGTAAATATAAAATCTGTTAGACTTTGTCCCCAATGACTACAGATGGAAATTAGGTGATCGGCAGTAACTGGCACAGAAGCCACAGAAGTAGGACTCCCGCAGTCACTTTTTCTTGAGACAGACAAAATACATTTATATTTGATAAATGAATGAATGAATGAAGATCAACAATGAAAACACAAATGTCACCTCAAGAGGAAGAAAAAAGTCTTTCATACAGCACTAGGAAAAAAAAGACTGCCACATAACTATAGCAAAATATTATATTTTCATCTTGTAAACAAGTTGTTAGATCTGGAGCGTGGGCGCAAGGAACAGAGACGAGACATCGAATAGTAACTCCAACTCTTTATTAGTGACTTCAGAACAGAGCAGCGCTACTGGGCAGCAGCAGCTCCTTTTATAGAGCTGGCTGCTGTCACAATAACCAATGGTTTGAGTTTGCCGCGCTGGTAGCAGCCAATCAGCGGCGACCTGCTGTCAGCCAATCAGATTAGCCAGAATCGGCCAATCACAATCCGCTGTTCGCGGGCCAATCAGAAGTGCAGGATTACAAGCCTGCTGTGAAAACAAAACTATTAGGATTTTAAACTAAAGCGTTTGCTTAGTTTGTAACACCCCTTCCCCCTAGGTTCCATCTGAGGGGTGGGGTGATGTATTCTCACAGGTAAGCAGGTCGTTTCATCTGTCTACCTGATCTGCGTTGCTCCACCAGTCCTTGCCCTGACTCTGGTCTCAGTGGGCTGCTTGCTGTGCTTGTTGGCAAAGATGTTCCGCCCTCTCTGTTGGGTGACTCGGGGTTGCCATCTCTGCTTCCGTTAAGGCTGTCCTCCGGATCCCTTGGATTTGCTGCTGTCGCAGTGCTGCTCTATAGTGAGGCGATCGTCTGGCCCGGCTCTCCTTCAGAAGGTGAATATCTCCGGGTTGGTTGTGCTGATTGCTGGTTTTCACATACTGGGTCGTATGCTAATTCTTCTCCAGTCCCCTCGATTTCCCTTCCCCCCCAGGTTTGAGGTTCGGGGTTTGTGATGGGGGTAGATACCAGCCTGGAGTGCAGTTGAGCGATATGTCGCTTCCACATTTTTCCGTCAGCAGTTTGTAAACGGAAGGAACGTGGACCCGTACGTTGAGTTATGGTAGCAGGGTCCCACAATGGGTCACCGGAAAAGTTTTTTGCGAAGACTGGGTCGCCTACCTTGAAGGTGCGATACCTGCTGCTGGACCCCACGGGCTTTTCGGGTGTGTAGGCAGGGTGCAAGCGGTCAAGATGTGAGCGAAGTCTCCGGCCCATCAGAAGTTCGGCCGGGGTTCTGTTTGTAGTGCTGTTTGGGGTAATATGTTGGAGGAGAAGCATCCGGGTCACCTTGTCGTCGATGTCCCCTTGCTCCATCTTTTGTAAAGTTTTCTTTACGAATTGGACCATTCGCTCAGCCCTGCCATTGGCCGCAGGGTGAGCTGGCAATGTCAACACATGGCGTATCCCCCGCTCTGCCAGGTACTGTTCGAATGCCAGAGCGGTGAATTGGGGGCCATTATCCGAAACTAGGACATCTGGCAACCCGTGCGTAGTGAATAGTCTATTTAGTTTTTTCGCGATGGCTTCTGTGGTGGTGCTCTTCATTTTGAGGACCTCCAGCCAGTTGGAGTAGGCATCCACTGCTATAAGAAATGTATGCCTCTTGGTAGGTCCTGCAAAATCTATGTGGATACAGGACCAGGGACCTCGGGGTGCTTCCCATTCAGTTGGTGGTGCTTTTGGTGGAGATGAACGAGTGTCCTGACACTTGCTGCAAGTGGCCACCCAGGTTTCTATTTGCTTATCTATACCTGGCCACCAAGCGTAGCTCCTTGCTAGTGCCTTCATTCGCACGATGCCCGGATGGCCATCGTGCAATAGTTTTAAGACTTTATGCTGTAATCTCTCTGGGATGACGACTCTGTCTCTCCACAAGACGCATCTCTTTTGGGAGAAAAGTTCTGTTTGCCGGTTTTTGAACGGCTTGAAGGTGTCGTTTGGTTCATTGTCAGGCCAACCTCTTTCTACCCAGCTGAGGACCCGTGCCAAACAAAGATCCTTCCTTGTTTCTGAGGAGATGTCTTGTGCAGTCAGCGGTGGTGAAGGAAGAGTTTCGATTTGTAGCGCAGCGAGGGTTGGAGCTGGGTCATTTATGACTTCTGGTAACGGAGAACAGCTCAAAGCGTCAGAATGGGGAATGGCTTTCCCCGGGCGGTGTAGCAGTTGGTAATCGTATGCGGCTAGAAACTCTGACCAATGTGTCATTCTCGGTGATAAGATGTAGGGAGTTAGTTTGTCTCCCACTAAAATGCCAAGTAATGATTTGTGGTCGGTAATTATGGAGAAAGATCTTCCATATACATTCTCATGGAATTGTTTAATCGCAGACACAATAGCGAGAACCTCTTTATCAAGTTGGCTATAGTTTCTCTCAGTTTTAGATAAAGTTCTTGAAAAGAACGCAATAGGTACCTCAGTACCGTTTGGTAGGATGTGGCTCAGGATGGCTCCTACTCCAAACGGTGAGGCATCGCAGGTGACAGTTAAAGGCAAAGTCTCGTTATATTGAATCAATACAGCATCTGAAGTTAACAAGTCCTTTACTTGCTGAAAAGCTCGGTCTTCACGATGTCCCCAGACCCAGGAAGCCTTCTTATCGAGAAGCCTATGCAGGGGTTCAGCAACAGTCGCCTTCTGGGGCAAGAAGATGTTATAAAAGTTAATGAGTCCCAGGAAGGCTTGGAGGTCTGTTTTATTCCTAGGTCTTGGGGCATTTTTATTGCAGTGAGTTTTTTCTCCATAGGGTGAATTCCCTGTTTGTCAAGAAGGTACCCAAGGAATTCAACCCTCTCAGTACAAAGTTGGCACTTGTCTTTCTTGACCTTCAGGCCAGCGTCTTTAAATTTCTGGAGGACCATTCTGAGTCATTTTTCTAGCAGGCTTCTGTTGGGGGCAGCTATTAAGACATCATCGAAGTATGGCACGACCCCTTTTATGCCTTGAAGCAATCTTTCCATCAGACTTTGGAAGATGCCAGGTGCTACACTCACTCCAAATTGGAGTCTATTACACTTGAATGCACCTCTATGCATGACTATAGTTTGGGCTTCTGCAGTCTCTGCATCTACGGGCAACTGCTGGTATACCTGAGCTAGGTCCAATTTTGCAAATATTTTTCCACCTCCCAGGGAATGAAGAAGATGTTGGACCACAGGTACAGGGTAAGCGCTCTGCTGAAGCGCGTGATTTAGGGTGGCCCGGTAATCCCCACAAATTCTTAAGGATCCATCAGGTTTTACGGGGGTTACAATTGGAGTCCCACCGGGCGTGATCGATTGGTTCCAACACACCCTGGGCTATTAATTTGTCCAATTGTTCATCAATCTTTGGCTTGAGTGCAAAGGGCACTCGACGAGGCTTAAGGAGAATGGGCGCAACGTCAGGGCTGAGATTAAACGATATTGGGGATCCCTTGTACTTGCCTAGCTTCTCGGTGAAAATGTCCTGGAATTCCTGGATGAGGGCCACTTCCCAGTCATCACTTCTGGTTTGGTTGATGCCCACTAGTTCAATTCCTAGTAACGCGAACCATTGCAAACCCAGTAAACTGGGCCGATCTCGATCGACGATGGTAAGAGGTAGGGTTGCGGTGTGGTCTTTGAAGGCTACTCGGACATGGCTGGAACTGGCAACTGGAATTTTGTTTTCTTGGTAGTCTTTTAGTATGATTTTTTGAGTGCTGAGGTCCTGGTGACGAATGTCAGGGATCAGCTGTTTTAAGGTTTTCCAGGAGACCATTGATAGGGACGACCCAGAGTCGACTTCCATAACACATGGTTGATTCTCAATGGTGACCTTCACTCGGATTTTCCTCGCATCAAGGGAGGATGCGTGGCCGATGGTGATGGTTTGATGGGCCTCTTCTAGTCTGGTTGAATTGGCGGGTGCTCGATTTCCGTAGTATTGGTTCCATTGGTTGTTTAGGTGGTCCCGATTTATTGGTGGAGTGCCTGTTGTATGCCAGGAGTTGTTTTCTCTTCGGATTGGGCTGGACCCTCGCCTGCTTCTGCA
This sequence comes from Hydrophis major, assembly GCA_033807585.1. Taxonomy (NCBI): domain Eukaryota; kingdom Metazoa; phylum Chordata; class Lepidosauria; order Squamata; family Elapidae; genus Hydrophis; species Hydrophis major. Next base: position 11,049,351 of record CM066333.1, on the reverse strand, counting down.
GACCTTTGCGATGTGGCCCCTCTTTCCACAGGAACGGCAGAGTGTGTCTAGGAATTTGCAGTCTGATCGCGGGTGGTTTCCCCCGCATCCAGCACATTGACTCGAAGGCTTACGATTTCGCTGGTCTCACTGGTCACGTTCTGATCTGAGTCTATTGACCTCCTCTTCCTCGCTTTCTGATGAGAATTCGAGGTCTTCATGGTGGGTGGTCGTTGTGTGCCTCTCGGAGAAAGGCGTAGTGTCACTGGCGAGTTGGCGGTGTGGTGCGTTCGCTCGGTGCATTTGAGCGGTTGACTTCCTGGTTGCTTCTGCTGCAGTAGCATCGGCGATGACATCTGCGAGGCCGATGTCTTCCTTCACCATAATCTTGCTCTGGGTCGTGGGGTCTTTTAGGCCCAGAACAATTCGATCTCTCATGACTTCCTCAAGGTTTGTGAAGCCACAGAGTCCCCCTAGGTTTCTAAGGTCAGCGATGAAGTCTCCAACATTTTCGCCTTCCTGCTGGTCCCTCTGGTAAAACTTGTGTCTCCTGATGAGTGTTGGCACCGCAGGTGCATAATGAGACCGTAGGATTGGGCCGAGGTTGTCCAGTCCATTGTCTTGACTTCTGCTGGTTTCGCAAGTGCTTTTGCCATTTTAAAAATGGCGGGCCCGCAATGGGTCAGAAATACAGCTCGTTTCTTGCCAGGTGTAGCATCTTTCAAATTGTTGGTCTCCAGGAACATTTGGAACCTGTCCATATACGAATCCCAGTCTTCATTAACCAGGTCAAATGGAGCGGGTGGTATAGCACTGCTGGTCATTCTGCCGCTTTTGGTGCACTCTTAGCCACGTGCTCTGTTAACGTTCAGTGAGTGTTCAATCAGCTCTATTGTCTCTGCATCCCACCCTTGTCGCCAGTGTTAGATCTGGAGCGTGGGCGCAAGGAACAGAGACGAGACATCGAATAGTGACTCCAACTCTTTATTAGTGACTTCAGAACAGAGCAGCGCTACTGGGCAGCAGCAGCTCCTTTTATAGAGCTGGTTGCTGTCACAATAACCAATGGTTTGAGTTTGCCATGCTGGTAAAGACCAATCAGTGGCGACCCGCTGTCAGCCAATCAGATTAGCCAGAATCGGCCAATCACAATCCACTGTTCGCAGGCCAATCAGAAGTGCAGGATTACGAGCCTGCTGTGGAAACAAAACTATTAGGATTTTAAACTAAAGTGTTTGCTTAGTTCGTAACACAAGTATATTGATAAAATAATTAAAAGGGTTTGTTAATGCCCAAAACACTGCAATGTCTCTTCAGATGTTGCACAGACAGATTTTCAAAGACAGGGGGAAATATGTAATCCAAACATAAATGATGATAAATAATACTATATATTGTCTTTGTCTATTTATGTATTTATATCTCCCCAAAGTGGTGAACATGTCCAATACCTTCCTCCTCCTATTTTCTCCACAACAAGAAACAGGTGAGGTGAGCTGGGTTAGGCTAAGAGAAAGTAGCCCAACTCACCCAGCCAACTTTCATGCCTACTGCGGGACTTGAACTTTTAGTCTCCTGGTGATTGACCAAAAGTCACGCATCCGGCTTTCATGCTTTTTTTTTTTTTGGTAGAAGTATAACTCTCAGTTTCCTGGTGATTGGCCCAAAGTCACCCAGCCAACTTTCATGCCTAAGGCGGGACTAGAACTCTTAGTCTCCTAATGATTGGGCAAAAGTCACCCAACTGGCTTTCATACCTAAGGCAGGACTAGAACTCTGTCTCCTGGTGATTGGCCCAAAATTATCCAGCCAGCTTTCATGCCTAAGGAAGAACTATAACTCACTGTCTCCTGTTTTCTAGCCTGGTGGCTTAACCACTGGACCAAACTGCCTTTTTCATACTGCAGGGGGAAGCTGTTCAATTGTAAGACTGCATATAAACAGTTTTCAAAAATTGCATCAAAGTTTACCTGCTTTTAACAAGCCGCAGAAATGCATTCTCTGTGGTTATTTTTCCACAGTTTTCTCCCACTTTTTTTTATGTTCTTTTCTAAAGAAAAGCATTCATTGAAGGTAATGATGCACCTTTATTCCCTATGTCCAACAAAAAATTAAATAAATAAGTAAGTAGGTAAGTAAGTAAATAAATAAATCATTATTCAACCAGGTGATAAGACCCTTTTCCAATCATGGATACATTGAAATATTTTTATATACACTCACACACAAAAGAATTGCCATGACTGAATGTGGCCATAAAATGATAAATCAAAATAATCAAAATAATCATAAAATATCCACTTATCGTAAGACAAACATGTGACAATATCTCCTTTAATATCCTCCAGCTCCAGACTGGCGGCGCTGTTTTGTGACACACCTTTTTTAAAAGAAAAAATAAATCAATCAAGATTATTGATCTAAAAAACCTGTCCTAGTTGTTATCAAAGGAAAACAAGAATTTGGAGAATAATTCCCCTAGCAACTAAAAATATTCAACAGATAGCTTTCCCATAATCTCCCCTTTCATGTTGCTTTTCTTGAACATTTAGATCTCTGTGGGTGTAACTTATGGTGTAATAGCTAATTACATTAGGTATTTATAGCTGTGCATTTCATAGTGAAAGTTGTCAAGTTAGCATGAAACATTTGCTTATCTGTATTTCCTTGGTTAGTGTGACCTATCCCGGTTGTTGAATCACACACAAATTTGTGAAACTGAACTCTTTTTTTTTTTTCTGGGAAAATAGGTATGGCTTCCTTTTGAATCACCCCACAGTCATTTTTAAAAAATGTTGGGACTTGGGAGGTTACGGCTTTATCATAACGTACATGTTAATCAAATCAAACTTCATGTGCAGAGTTGATATTATTCAAGGCCAAACCCTATTATCATCTCCCCAAACATACCTGTTCGTCCTTGTAGCAACCAGCCTTCTGATCGGTTAGTCTGGTTTTCGTTATTTGAGGCAGGTTTGGTTTCCTATGAAACCACATATTTTACTTTGTGAGGAGTATCCTCCAGTTGGGATATTTGGTTTTATACTATATATAGGTTAAATTATTCTGACGGTGTTCATGTTGAAATATGGAGAAAATCTGAAAAACTGAATAAGAAAATGAATTGTGAGCTTCAGTTCTTATTGGCAGTAAAAAAAAATAGCTGGGCATTCAGTTCCTTTTTTAATTTTCTCTATCTATCTATCTATCTATCTATCTATCTATCTATCTATCTATCTATCTCTAACATCTCACTCTGTGTGTGCCTGTTTGCTTGCCTGCCTGCCTGCCTACCTACCTACCATCTATCTATCACCAAACAACTATTTTTAATCCAACACACAATAATACTTTTATTGAATGGGACTTTCTGTCTCACAGAGAAAATAAGTTATCAGCTTACATATAATTCATATTTCTAAAGCTGCCCAATTTGTCAGGGATTCTGGGTGGTATAAATAATGATAGCGGTAATTTGATTTTTTATGTATGTATTTATTTAATTATTAAAATTATATAGCGACCCAGTTCACAAAAAGCGACTCTGGGCAGCTTAACAACCAGTTCAAACCATACCACAATAGTAAGAAAAATCATTAAATAACAACAAACATTATAAAATTAGAATATAAAGGAATAAAAACCTAAAAGGTTCCCCCAAGACAACAGAAGGACAATCCCCATTTAATTTCCTTCAACCGTTTTGCTGGAGAGTTTTAAATGTGTTTTAATAGGATCAGGGTTGGGGCCCTTCAACGTTTTCAGAGCCCAGGTAGGTTCAAAGAGAGAATCTGTGCAAAGGTTTTGGGGGCCACAGTACCCCTGCACCGGCTCTTTCAACAGCAGCTGAGAGTCCAGGAAGACTCCAAACCACTTGTCATAAGAGTGGCAACATACAGGTAGTCCTTGACTTACAACCATTTGTTTAACAACCGTTCAAACTTACCACAGCACTGAAAAAAGTAGTCCTCACACGTACAACCATTGCAGCACCCAAGCCCCCCCATAGTCACAGGATCAGAATTCAGATGCTTGGCAACCAGCATGTATTTATGATGGTTGCAACATCCCTGGGTCATATGATCACCATTTGTGACCTTCCCAGCTGCTTCTGACAAGGAAACCCAATGGGGGAACCTGGATTTGTTTGTTCTGACCCAGGCTTCCTAAACTGAAGTTACGCACACACTTATTTTAAAAATAAGACTTAAGTTTATTGCAACGCTGGGAATTGTTTTCATTCCCAGCTGAAATTAATCTCAAATAGTCTCCCAAGATAAGTACCCACCTCATCATCTTGGTCTGTCCTTTATACCTTATGGGAGGGGCAATCACTTCCCAGCCTTACTCCCAAGTCGCCCCTTTTGTTTCAACTACTCTCTCCTTCTAGCAGCTCTGCGCACACATGAACTGGGAACAGGCTCCCCTGGGTCCTCTGCCTCACTGCTGCGAGACTCCAAAGGCTCCGAAGACAGTACCTCACTCCCAGATGGTCCTGGCCCCATCTCTGCATCAGACGCAGGACCCTTGTCCGAGTCCTCTCCAGATTCCCTGACTGGTCCCCTTTCCTCCCCACTATCCAATTCCGTTGCTGTCTGCACTGGCTGCAGAACATTATTTAAGAACCGCAACATTGTTTAAGAACCACATCATTCACTTTACAACTGCAATGATTCACTTAACAACTGTGGGGAAAACATTGCAAAATGAGGCCTGACTTATTTAATAACTGCATTGCTTAGCAACAAAAATTCTGGTCCCAATGGTGTAAATCCCTAACGTCTGTTCTTACCTGTGTTTGGAGAAATTCATTTTCAGCTTTCTTCCAATGATACTCTGCGTGTCATTTATGCCATTTTACAAGCTAGTCCTTGTCTTAGAACCATTCATAATAATGACCATGAACAGGGGTGGGATTCAAAAATGTTAACAACCGATTTTGTGGGCATGGCTTGGGTGGTGGGCGTGGCTTGGTGGTCATGTGACTGGGTGGATGTGGCTCGGAGGTCATGTTATTGGCTGGGTGTGGCCAACTCAATATCACTCACATCAAGGCCCGCATCTCTTCGCCTGGCCTCTCATGACTGTGGAGATGCTGCAACAGTCATAAGTGTGAAAAAGGGTCATAAGTCACTTTTTTCAGTGCCATTGTAACTTTGAATGGTCACTCCACACAAGCAAAGTATCAGCAAAGGAGGGGAAAAACACTCCGGAGAAGTTCCTGAGACAGGAAGGCTAGTCCTGCCAAGAATGTAATAAGGGTTAACGGAGAGGCAGTTTCTGTAAGCAACACCAGAATGTTTCCTCCCTGCCTTCCTTACAGGATTAGGCCAGTCATTTCTTCTAACAACCGGTTCTCCGAAATGCTTAGAATATTAACAACTGGTTCTAGCTAATAGGTGCAAACTGGTAGAATCCCACCCCTGACCATGAAACTTATGAACTACAGCCATTCACTTAATAACTGTGGCAAGAAAGGTCGTAAAATCGGGAAAATTCACTAAAGAAAAGTCTCACGTAATACCAGAAATGTTGGGCTCAATTGTGGTCATAAGTCGAGGATGGTCTGTATTTTGCCTACTTAGCAGAATGGAAGAGACTTTTCAAGTTACATATATCCTCATGGAGACAGCTGGACAAGATTCCTGTTGGAGAAGAGATATGTAGGACCTTCTCAGAAGTTTATAAACTTAATATTGAAAACTGGTGAAGCTAATATTGTTGGGTGAACTCACACGTGTAAATAATTTTTTTCACAATTCCCATTTTGTCCCAAAGGTGCTTTTTATTTACACCAAGAAAAATTCCTTGTGTGTCCAATCACACGTGGCCAATAAAGTATTCTACTGTATTCTTTTTTCAAAAGGCAGCTGGACTGCTTTTTCCCTTGGAGAAGAAGAAGGCATTTCGCTTCTCATCTAAGAGGCTTCATTGGTTCCGGTAGAGGTGGTATTCAGCAGGTTCTGACCAGTTCTGGAGAAGTGGTAGTGGAAATTTTGAGTAGTTCGGAAAACCAGCCAATACCACCTCTGACTGGCCCCGCCCCATCTATTCTCCACCTCCCGAGTCCCAGCTGATTGGCTGGGTCTTATTTTGTTGCCCTGCATAGGAGAATGGAGTTGGAAAGCAGGTTAGTGGGGTGGGGAGAGAATGGGGATTTTATAGTAACCTTCCCCCAGGAGTGGGGAGAGAATGGGGATTTTACAGTATTCTTCCCTGTCATACCCACCTAGCCATGCGCACCAAGCCAAGCCACGCCCAACATGCCACGCCCACATAACTGGTAGTAAAAAATGTTAAATCCCACCATTGGGTTCCGGGAATTGATGAAGTCTCTTGGATGAAAAACAAAATATCTTCTTCTTCAAAGTCCAGTTGTCTTTTGAAAAAGCATTTTTGGGCCTACTATGAGCTGGGTGATTGAGAATCTCCACAGACATTACCCATTGTTACAGATTAAATAGCAGAATGGAATTAGGGGAAGAAAGGGCACAGCAACAGATGAATGATGGGTGGAAAAATCTGGACATAGGAAACTTAAAGAATATTGAATTTCAAACAGAATTTGTCGTGTTGCATCAACAGAGCAGATTTTATCCCCCAGTAGGAATAATAATTTGGACAGATGAGAAAATTGGCAATTCTAAAATCACTGTTTATCTTGAGAATCTGCTGTAATCACAGCGATGCTGAATCCCACAGTATGGTCTTTAAAAACAAGTTTCCTTCAAAACAATTGTTCTACACAAAAGTACTTGCCTTTTTGTCAGTTTTTGTGCAAAGGAAAAAAAACTTCACCATTTAAAGAGTGAAATTAAATAAATAAATAAATAAATAAACATTTCTTTCTGATGTTGTTTTATGCTCTTGAAAAATTGAGTAATGGAAAAATGTATCTATGTATGTGTTTTGCCATATTAAGATATCCAACGTCAGTTTTCTTGCTAATTATTGGGCATTAGTTTCTGGGATATCTTACTATTTAGCTTAATCCATTATTCCTTCTGCCCACATTCATTCCTGTTTCACTGGCTGCTACAAAGCATAATAGACCCACCCCAGTAGTGGGATTCAAATTTTTTTACTACCGATTCTGTGGGCGTGGCTTGGTGGCCATGGCAGGGGAAGGATACTATAAAATCCCCCTCCCCTCTCCACCCCACTAACCTGCTTTCCAGCTCCGTCCTCCTGTGCAGGGCAACCAAAGAAGACCCAGCCAATCAGATGGGATTTGGGAGGCAGAGAAGAGATGGGGGCGGGCCCAATCAGAGGTGGTATTTGCCGGTTCTCTGAACTGCTCAAAATTTCTGCTACCGGTTCTCCGAACTACTCAAAATTCCCGCTACCGATTCTCCAGAACTGGTCAGAACCTGCTGAGTACCACCTCTGACCCATCCTCTTGCTTAATGTTTGGCAAACCAAATCTTTTCTTCAAATGGTTCCCTCTATTTTCTCCAAATATATTTAGTGTAGTTGTGACATAGCAGTTTTATTTTTCTGAAGTCCTTGGTTGAACTTGGTTATTTTCTTGCAGATGTCTCATTACCCAACCAGATAGCATGCTCAGTGTGAGTAGGTGTGGGATTTCTCCCCTCCCTATTTATATACAGTAGCTTGCCCTGCCAATGTTAGTGGGGATGCGGTTTTCCCTTTGGTACTTTTTTGATTAGGGTATTGTTCTATGCCTGATTGTTTGTCTGGTGTTCATCCCTGCTTATCTAGGTTGCTAGAGAGAATGTGTTCTGGCCTTTTAATTTGCTTCTTATTTTATATTATTTTGTGTTTTTTCTCTTCTGAATGGTGGGTAAATGTGGTCTATCTCAACAGGTACAAAGAGACTGAAGAAAGGAAGGGTAAAATTCTAAAGAACAGAAAGACTCTTAGTTTGCAACAGTAAATGATTGGAAATAATTATTTCTGCCAAAGGAAGTAGCAATAGCAATAACACTTAGACTTATATACCACTTTATAGTGCTCTACAGCCCAGTCTGAGTGGTTTATAGAGTCAGCCTATTGCCCCCAACAATCTGGGCCCTCATTTTACTAACCTCAGAAGGATGGACGACTGAGTCAACCTTGAGCCAGTCAGGATTGAACTGCTGGCAGTCGGCAGAATTAACCCGCAACACTGCATCCTAATTGTGTTAAATGGTTAAAAATGCTATCTAAAAGGGCTGTCAAACAATTATATCCACCATGTTCTATGTTTTCTTATACTGAGTCTGACATAACTGCACATAGATAGCAAACGTGCATTCACATTTGCAGAAAATGTTGCTTTTCCAACAGAAGATAATATTTATAGCTCAGGGTTGAACTGAGGGGATTAAGCTTAATTGTTTTCTTGCAGATGTTTCATTACCCAACTAGGTAACATCTAGTGCTAGAAGTCTGCTAGAAACCAACAAGTTTAGAGAGCACCAAGAGCCCCACAATATTATGGAGACGTGTCAGCTACTAGATTAGCTCAGATTCCTAAGCAAAAGGTTTACTCTTGGAAATGTAGTCATACCAGTTGGAGATAGAGAGGATGACATGTCTAATCTTTTTTTTGAGACAGTCTGAAATAGAAATAATGTGAAATTCTCCATTTTGTAGTGGATATTTTCATAGTACATACATATAGGGTTGCAAACTACATACGAAGAGAGTGAGTTAACTAGTTTGCTCACCTAGAGAGGATACCTTGGGATTGCATAATGTACAAGGTGTATACAAAAAAAGAAGGTCGAAGAACTTGAGGCAGATCCAGAAGAAGATGGAGAAACAACATCAAAGGTGCATTATAACAACATCAGATAACAATGGTTGAGGGCCACCAGAACTGCAACAAGCAGAACTTTGTATCTGTCAACAGTGGAAGAAGATGAAGCAGAGGGAGGAGAAGGAGGAGGAGAAGAGGGAGAAGGAAGGAGGAGGAGGAGGAGGAGGAGGAGGAGGAGGAGGAGAAGAAAAAGAAGATTGTTGTGCATGCAATATAATTAATAAAGTATGAGCTTGGAGTTAAGTGCAGGGTTCTAGCCCTGCACTTCTAATTGGCTGTTAAGCGGCCGGACCGGATTGGCCCGTTCTGGGGAATCCGATTGGCCTTTAACAGAAATGTCTTATTGGTTTAAGAGCTAACGTTCCTAGCTCGTTATTGGTTAAACGTTACAAGGTTTGCCTATATAAGGCGGGTTTTACTGCTGTTCAAGCAAGCAAGTCATGATGTAAATAAAGAGCTGAAGTTCACCGTTCAGAAGCTTGTCTCCATTCTTTCTCGCCCATGCTCAACTTAACACTGGCGACGAGGGTGGGATATGTAGACATCTGAACCAACGGAACCAAGAAGCAACACCGAGCACGTGACAGACGGCGCCAACAACGGAACCATGTCCGGCGGCATCGTACCACCCACTCCGTTCAATCCGACACAAGAGGACTGGGAGTCCTACATGGATCGCTTCCAAATGTTCCTTGAGACGAACAACTTAAAGGACGCCACATTAGGAAAGAAACGGGCGGTGTTCCTAACGCATTGCGGTCCAACTGTATTTAAGATGGCTAAAGCACTAGCCAAACCCCGAGAAGTGAAGGCCATGGATTGGGACGACCTCGAACCTATCCTGTGAGCCCACTATGCTCCGACCATGCCTACGCTCGTGAGATGCCACGAGTTTTATCAAAGAAGCCAGCGAAAAGGAGAAAGCGTGGCCGACTTCATAGCAGACCTTCGAAATTTGGGAGGCCTCTGCAGATTCACCGATCTAGAAGAAGCACTAAGAGATCGCATAGTCCTTGGATTAGATGCTCCAGGCATCCAAAGCAAGCTGATGGCAAAAGGCAACATCAGCCTTGCCGACGCCATTGCCGATGCTACCGCAGCAGAGGCAACCAAGAAGTCGGCTGCACAACTACGCTGAAACCGCACTCCGGTACCACCACCAGCCAGCGAAGTCTCACCTAGTGCAGAGGGGCAGCTCGCGACAATGCACCAGGAGGACCTCTCTTCATCGTCAGATAGCGACGAAGAAGGGGTCCATTGACTGCAGTCCAACCGAGATCACTACCCGAAGCCTGTACGCCCTTGCGCTGGATGTGGAGCCAACCATGCCAGGTCTGAATGCAAGTTCCGCAACGCACTCTGCCTTGAGTGCGGAAAACGAGGCCACATTGGACGGGTCTGCCGCAGCTTGCCAGGACCCAGCCAGGCCTCAAAAGGGGCTATCGCCAATCGACAGGAAACCGTCCTGTAAGGTGAGCGCCAGTAAACCACTCCTACAGAAATCGAGCTTTGCAGAGAGAAGAGGCTCACCATACTATCACTATCGGTCACGCCTCAACCTTGGACACTAAGAAAATCCGAGTAACAGTAGCCATCGAAAACCAGCCTTGCCACATGGAGGTCGACTCGGGATCGTCTCTCTCGATGGTGTCATGGAGGATACTCAAGCAACTCATCCCCACAATTCAACGTCAAGATCTCCGGTTCCAACGCCTCATCCTCAAGGACTACCAGGGGAATCGAATCCCCGTCGTTGGGTCCTGCCGAGTCCGAGTCTCATTCAAAAAGCACACAGCGTACTTACCTTTGACAGTCATCAATAGCGATAGGCCTAGCCTACTGGGCCTCCAATGGTTCGCGCCACTCGGCATTGAAGTGGCCGGCATAAACCAAGTTGGTGGCTGTGACTGGGAGGAAGACCTTATCTCTGAGTTCAGGGACATCTTCGCGGACAGCTTAGGCGAATATAAGGGACCCCGATCTCATTCAGCCTAGATCCCAAGGTAGCTCCCATTTGCTTGAAGCCCCGTTGAGTCCCGTTTGCCTTAAAGGCGAAAATCGATGAACAACTTGACAAACTGATAGCTCAGGGGGTGTTGGAGCCCATCGATCACTCCCCGTGGGAAACCCCTATTGTAACACCCATTAAGCCAGACGGGTCAATCCGAATTTGTGTGGACTACTGGGCCACCTTGAACCACCCCCTCCAGCAGAAGGCGTATCCAGTTCCAGTGGTGCAGCACCTCCTCCATTCCTTGGGGGGCGGGAAAGTTTTCGCTAAATTGGATTTAGCTCAGGCATATCAGCAATTACCAGTAGATGAAAAAACGGCACAGGCCCAAACTAATGTGACGCACTGAGGTGCCTTTAAATGTACCCGGCTACAATTCGGAGTTAGTGTAGCCCCGGGGATCTTTCAGAGCCTTATGGAAAGGTTATTGCAAGGAATTAAGGGCGTGGTCCCCTATTTTGATGATGTATTAATTGCAGCCCCAACCAAAAAAATCTTACAGGACCGGTTAAAATTAGTCCTAAGAAAATTCCAAAAAAAACGGTCTTAAGGTTAAAAAAAATAAATGTAAATTGTGTACTGACAGTGTTGAGTTTTTAGGGTACCTGATTGATAGCCAGGGCATTCACCCTACCGAAAGTAAATTAAAAGCGATCAAAAACGCTCCCAGGCCACGAAACAAGGCTGATCTCCAGGCGTTCCAGGCCTCATCAATTTCTATAATGTATTTTTACCGCACAAAGCAACTGTCGCTGATACACCGATTGTTAGATAAAAGGGCAATTTGGTTATGGGGTTACCGTGAAGAACAGGCATTCCAAAATGTTAAAAAACTGCTCACTTCTGACTCTGTACTCATGCAGTATAACGAAACTTTGCCGTTAGTTATAACCTGTGATGCATCATCTTTCGGGGTAGGTGCCATTTTGAGCCATGTACTGCCTAATGGGAACGAAGCCCCTGTTGCATATTTTTCAAAGACTCTTTCAAAAACGGAGCGGAACTATGGACAAATTGATAAAGAAGCCCTTGCAATTGTCTCAGCTGTGAAAAGATTTCACAAATACGTGTATGGCAGGGCTTTTACTATTGTGACTGACCACAAACTGTTGCTAGGAATAATAGCTGGAGATAAGCCGACTCCCTACATATTATCCCCTAGGATGACCCGATGGTCAGAATTCTTAGCTGCTTATAACTATCAGCTGCAATACCTCCCGGGGAAAGCCATTCCCCACGCCGACGCATTGAGCCAAGCACCGCTTCCAGAAACTCTCGACGATCCGGCACCAACGGTAACCACGTTGCAAATCGAGGCACTCAACTCACCGCCACTGACCGCGCGAAACATCGCAAGAGAAACCAAACACGACCACACCCTTTGGACCAATTGTCTGATGACTTCACACCATTCAAGTCTCGGCAGACCGAGCTCTTCTCCCAGAAAGGCTGTGTCATCTGGGGCGATAGAGTCGTTATCCCAGAACGGCTCCAAAAAGCGCTGCTGAGAACCTTGCACGATGGCCACCCCAGCATCGTGTGAATGAAAGCCCTTGCAAGAAGCTACGCATGGTGGCCAGGCATTGACAAGCAAATCGAACAGTGGGTTAAAGCTTGTCCCAAATGCCAAGAAGTCAGCAACGCCCCTCCAAAAGCTATGCCTACTGAATGGGAGACACCATGTGGATCCTGGTCCCGAATTCACCTGGACTTCGCAGGGCCAACCAAGGGCCACACCTTCCTGCTTACCGTCGATGCCTACTCGAATTGGCTCGAGATTCATCGCATGACTACTACAACCTCCGAGGCAGTCATCAAGATTTTAAACAGACTCTTTGCAACCCACGGATTACCAGACGTCCTGGTATCCAATAACGGCCCACAATTTACTGCACTAGCATTCAAGCAGTACCTCGCTGACCACGGCATCCGCCATGCGCTCACCTCGCCTGTGCACCCTGCGACCAATGGCCGAGCAGAACGCATGGTCCAATTTGTAAAGAAAACCTTGCAAAAGGTAAACTACGATAACATTGATGACAAGGTCAATCAAATCCTCTTCTTGCAACACATCACCCCACATAGCGTCACCAACAAAACTCCCGCTGAACTGCTAATGGGACAAAAGCTCCGCTCCCACTTCGACCGGTTGCACCTTGCTTATGAACCGGAGAAACCACTAGGATCCAGCGGCCGCTGTCGCACCTTCCAGGTAGGAGACCTGGTTTATGCAAAGAACCTATCGGGCGGCCCGTTGTGGGTGGAAGCGACAGTCGTACGTGTAACCGGCCCCAGATCCTACCTTGTGCAATGCTGTGACAATAAACTCTGGAAATGGCATATCGACCAATTACGGTCGCGGCTTGCAGCAGCCAGTCCGCAACTCCCCTATGACCAAACTGAGGGGGGGGGAGGTACGGAAGAAGATGAAGCCCTAGGAAACCCATTCGAAGGGAACGACGATCTAACAAAAACCCAGGCTGCGGAGCCAGAGGGAGAAACATTTGCACCTCAAGAAATTGCGGAAAATGGGGGCAACGACGCAGAAGTGAACTCTGAACCGGAGGCAGCCCCACTACCAAACAACGATCTACCTCAGCAGAACTGCAACCACCCGATACAACAAAAGTCAAAGAGACTAAAAGACAACCGTCCTATTTAAGGGACTATGTAACTGCGCCCTGAACTAAGAAGCCAGGGGGAAGGGGTATTGTGTATGCAATATAACTAATAAAGTATGAGCTTGGAGTTAAGTGCAGGGTTCTAGCCCTGCACTTCTAATTGGCTGTTAAGCGGCCGGACCGGATTGGCCCGTTCCGGGGAATCCGATTGGCCCTTAACAGAAATGTCTTATTGGTTTAAGAGCTAACGTTCCTTGCTCGTTATTGGTTAAACGTTACAAGGTTTGCCTATATAAGGCGGGTTTTACTGCTGTTCAAGCAAGCAAGTCATGATGTAAATAAAGAGCTGAAGTTCACCGTTCAGAAGCTTGTCTCCATTCTTTCTCGCCCATGCTCAAACTTAACAAAGATGATGATTAACTGTAATATTAACTCCTTTGAGAATAAACTGCAGTTCTGAACTGCAGTTCCATCTCTCATAAACGGCTATTTTGAAGGACCAGGATTTTTCCATTTCTCATAGCAACAGAAGAATTTGGTGTATGTCTGTGAATGTGTGTAGAAGTACTAAGTCTCTAACATGCTATGTCTACATAGTGTGATTTCTCCTTCTCTCAAAAGTTTTGCATTTGAAGGATCACCATAGTTATGCCCTGTTCCATTTTTTTGCATAGACTGCAAAAAAATCAACTATAATTCCAGACAAAACAAGGGAAGACTGTATTTTGCTACTTACATTTCTCACAGTTCTGATTTTGTCAACTATGCATTCAGCCAAGTACATCTTGAGCTAGTCTCTGTACCCAAATAGCTGTTCTGGCAGCTGTGCCTGCCCTTCTCACACTGGACAAAAATGCAGTTAAGCAAGGATTTCCTCCAACTGGCACAATCCATTTGTTTCCTCCATTTCTTTTCCTATCCTTGAATAGATTGGGGTAAAGCATAATGCCAGAGTTGGAAGTCTTTATACTGCTTACCTAACTTTGTTGGATGAAGAAGTGTTTACATCAGGGGTGAGGAATGATGGCCCCTTTATGACTTGGGGACTTCAACTCCCAGAATTCTTGAGCCATGCTGGCTCAAGAATTCTGGGAGTTGAAGTCCCCAAGTCATAAAGGGGGCCATAGTACACATAACCCCTCGGGTTTACATCAAAGTTTCTTTCTCAATCCTAATTCTTCCAATTCTGCTTGTGCCTTTTTCTCCTCTCCACAAACCTCCTTATTTGGCAAGAGATGAAAGTCATTTCTCTTCCAGTGACTTCTCTACTTAGGTCTCGCTTTCATCCTCGCATCCCTCTAATTGCAACACACACAAAAATGCCTCACTAATTGTTCTTAAATGACATGGGCCTCATAAGGTTGCCTTGTCTCATTCCCAGCCCACACAGCCCGTATTTGTTTTTAGCTGCTACAGTTTAAAAGTAGCATTTTTCTTTTTTTCTTTTTTCCTCCCAACACATGTCTTGACAGGGGCATGATCTGTCGTGTCTCATCAATAAGGCTGGGGGAGGACACATTCTTAGGCTGAAATCGTTTGCTGATTTATTTGTTTGTTGCATCCTGCCTTTATTATTATTTTTTTACAAACAACTCAAGATGGCGAACATGTGCAGCTCACTTTCTTCCTCCTCCTTTTTCTCCCCACAACAACAACCCTGTGAGGTAGGTTGGGCTGAGAGAGAGACGACTGGCCCAATGTCACCAAGTTGACTTTCATGTCTAATGAGGCAGGACTAGAACTCACCGTCTCCTGGGGATTGGCTCAAAGTCACAAAACCAGCTTCAATATCTAAGGCAGGAGTAGAACTCACCGTTTCCTGGGGATTTGCCCATTGTCACCAAGCCGGCTTTCTAAGGCAGGACCAGAATTCATGGTCTTCTACTTTCTCACCTGATGCCTCAACTGCTAGACTAAACTGCCTCTCGTATTGGTCACTTTAGAGTCATTGATAGTCATGCTCTCCATGCTCTGTTCCTGACCATAGCCTTCCATGGCCATTTTGGCCAGGAAAGCAGAAATAAATGTGATTCCTGGTTTCCGTAGAAGCATCAACCTGCCTAATGCCTGACCAGCAGCTCAGGAGTCCCCAAGCTTGGCTACTTTAAGACTTGTGGACTTCAACTATGCTAGCTGGAGAATTCTGGGAGTTGAAGCCCACAAGTCTTAAAGCTGCCAAGTTTGGAGACCTCTGCTACTGTGCATGCTACTTATAAACCAGGTTTAATCATTCTTCTGAAAGAACAGTAGGCCTCCCTTTATAAACAGTTCTAAGGCCCTCTTGGAGGTATGTGTGCCTGTGGATTAGCCACGGGACAAAAGTGACCCAGAGAAATTGACCAGTTGCTGCAAATTCATACAGACAATATTCAATTTACAACAGTTCATTTAGTAACCGTTTGAAGTAACTGCCACCCCGGGAAAAGCGAGTTATGATCATTTTCACACTTACGACCATTCCAGCACCCCCATGGTCGCGTGATCGAAATGCAGAGACCTGGCCACTGCCTTACATTTATAATGGTTGAGACCGTCTGACATTTATAATGGTTGAGACCCTTCCCCATTGGCAAAGCCAATGGGGAAGCCAGATTCACTTGTGTAACTGACTTAGCAGCTGCAGGGTTTCACGTAACAACTGTGGCGAGAAATGTTGTAAAATGGGACGGAACTTACTTAGCAACTGTCTCACTTAGCAACAGAAGCGTTGGGTTCAGATGTGGTCGTAAGTCGAGGACTATCTGTAGAAGAGCTGGTTCCTTGTCCCCTTACCCCATCCTGCCCCTGGACTAACTCCAATAAATTAGATAGTCTATAAAGTTTTTCCTCTTCACGGATAAAATCTGTTACTGAATGCTTCCTTCCTCCAATACACATCACTCCAAAGGGAATATGCATTGATGCGGAGGAAGTACACTTAGAGTATGTACAATATGTGTTGTCTTTGTTACGTGCTTTGATAATATGGGGCTCACTGACTCCCTAAACACGGAGCCACCCGATGTCCACACCCCTTTTTATGTATGCTAGAGACAGGTGGTAGCTTAATTTTCTTTCTCCTGTTCTGGAACGTTCTGTCCTCCTATGTCAGTCAAGAGCTCCCGTTGGCAGAAAAACAGGGCAGATGAGATGATTCCTGATTTAAATTGGCAAGTCTTCCTTCTCCACCTGTTTTTTTTTGTGTGTGTATGTGTTTGCAATACACTGACAGTGACTGCCTCTCCCATGCTTACCTCACACGTTCCAGTTCAATGCAGGTACATACCCAGTGGTGGGATTCAAATAATTTAACAACCGGTTCTCTGCCCCAATGATTTCTTCCAACAACCAGTTCACCAAACTGCTCAGAAAGTTTAACTGCTGGTTCTCCCAAAGTGGTGCAAATGGGCTGAATCCCACCACTGTACATACCAAAGAAAGCATAAGCAATAATGTCTATGGAGTTTCTCAGTCATCCAGGTCATGGTTGTCCCAAAGGTGCTTTTTTATCAAGAGGCAACGGGGCTTTCTGGTTTTTCTTTGAAGGCATTTCACTTCTCATCCAAGAGGCTTCTTCAGCTCTGACAGGATGGTGGGGAATGATTCAGTCAGAGCTGAAGAAGCTTCTTGGATGAGAAGCAAAACACCTTCAAAGAAAAACCAGAAGCCCAGCTGCCTCTTGAAAAAGCACCTTTGGGACATAAGCAATAAAAAACAAACTCATGGGATGGTAAGTCAGAAAACAGTATGTAAGTATCTTTGTCTGTGTTCTGCTCAAATTAACAATGCATTTATCCTGAGAAGCCTTTCCATTTGTAGGAAAAAAAAAATCCGTTCTAGAAGATAACTAATGTTTAATTTTAAAGCATATGCTTTCGGGATCAATTGGTAAAAGTAGTTCAGCAATAACAGATAATCAGAGTTGGAAGGGACTTTATAGTTCATCTAGTCCAACCCCCCACCCAAGCAGGAGACCCTACACCATTTCTGACAGATGGCAGTCCAATTTCTTCTTTAAAGTCTCAAGTAATGGCGCTGCCCCAACTTCTGAAGGCAAAGCTGTTCCATGGGTTGATTGTTCTCACTGTCAGAAAGTTTCTCCTTATTTCCAGGCTAAATCTCTCCTGGATCAGTTTCCATCCATTATTCCTTGTCTGGCCTTTGGGTCCCTTGGAGAATAGCTTGGCCCCTTCCTCTCTGTGGCAGCCCCTCAAATATTGGAAGATTTTGGAAGGTGAGTTGTGAACATAAAGGAAGTTAGTTTAGGATTACCTAGTATCTGCCAATGCTGTACGGGAAGTCCTCAACTTACAACCACAATTGAGCTCAACATTTCAAACCTCCAGCAAGCTTCCCTCCACGAAGCCCAATTAATCTTCCCTCCCCCCGTTTCAATGGCAGCCGGAAAGACAAGCAGAAGAAAGATTCTTGGAAGCTGACCCATAGCAAAACAGTTTGAAAATTGGGGCAAAATTCACTTAACAATTGTTGCGCTGAGCAACAAAAAATTGGGACTGAATTGTGGTCATAAGTTGAGGACTACCTGTACAGGCATGGCGTAGAGATGGCATCTTTTTCTCTACCCGCTCCTAGAAGTTCTGACTCCCTCAAGGTTCCTTCATGTCCCTTAATAGCAACACTGCTGAAGACAGTACAACTTGAATAAACAGGGATGGCATGAGACAACAAGGTCCAGCCCTTGATCCTAAAAATAACCATGTTCAAAACAAAACAAAACAAATTGCATCAGACCGAAAGTACAAAGGTAGTACTATCTAGGTAGGAAAAAACAAACCAACCAAGAATCCCATCTTTGTTTATTTTGTTCTTCCAGAATTAAAAACAACTTCACTTGTTTCCTAAGAAGAACAAGGGAGAGTGAAGGCGTGTCCACCAGGTGTGGTGAAAAATGCCAAGACGTTGGCCACGATGGTGTGACTGAAACTCCACCTATTTTGTATGCGTCTTGCATGTGTAGGCGATCCCGGAATGGAGAAGGAACTTGTGTGTATCCATCAGACAATTATATTCCAACATCTGCTTAGGAGTAGAAGCAGCAGCTTCCTAAATTTAGAGTGCAGAGGTGAGTCATAAAGGTTTTGGCTTTGACCAAGAATCTTCCATGGTCTAGAAGAAAAATCTCCAAACTTGGCTCCCAGAATTCCCCAGCCAGCATGGCTGGCTGAGAAATTCTGGGAGTTGAAGTCCACACCTCTTTAAGTTGAACTCAGATTTAACAGATAATCAGAGTTGGAAGGGACCTTGTAGGTCATCTAGTCCAACTCCCTGCCCAAGCAGGAGACCATATACCATTTCTGACAGATGAGAGTCCAATCTCTTCTTGAAAGTCTCAAGTGATGGTGCTCCCACAACTTCCGAGAGCAACTTCTGTTCCATTGGTTGATTGTTCTCCCTGTCAAAAAGTTTCTCCTTATCTCCAGGTTAAATCTCTCCTTCTTCAGTTTCCATCCATTATTCGCTGTCTGGCCTACAGGCGCTTTAGAAAAAAGCTTGACCCCCTCCTCCCTCTGGCAGCCCTTCAAATATTGGAAGACTGCTATCATGGCTGGGGATTTCTGGGAATTGAAGTCCACACCTCTTAGAGTTGAACTCGTGAACTTCAGCTGCATGGCTGGCTGGGAAATTCTGGGAGTTGAGGTCTTAAATTTGCCAACTCCAGGTCTAGAATTGAGGCAAGTCCAGCTTTCAAGCAACTCTGAGTTTGAGGAAGTAAATGGGGAAAGTGTTGTATCCCTTCCTCACACTCGTTGTAGGGTTATTCATTCCTGCTAAAACTACCACTGACCTTCCAGTTCCTGTTTACAGCCAGTCCACTAAAAGTCACTGCTGCTCCTCCTGTACAAAACACTGTTTAACATTACAGGCATTCCTCAGCTTATGGCCACACCTGGAACCAAAATTTCCATTACTAAGCAAGTGGTTAGGTGAGTCACACCCACTCTCGTGATCTTTTTTTTTTTTTGCCATGGTTGTTAAGCGAATCCAGCTTCCCGCCATTGACTTTGTGTGCTGAACGTTAGCTGGGAAAGCCACAAACGACAATCACACGACCCCAGGATGCTGCAAATCCATGCCAGGCAGGGGTGGGATTCTACCAGTTTGGACCGGTTCTATAGAACCTGTTGCTATGATTCTGCGCAGTTTGGAGAGCCAGCAAATCGTGCCCCTGGCTGGTCCTACCTCTCTTCCCCAGTCAGTCCTTATCACACATGCGCGACATCGCACACATGTCCGACATCCTGACTGCATTCTCCACCTCCCAGTCACTCTTTAAGGCAGGGGTCTCCAACCTTGGCTCCTGGAAGCCTGGCGGACTTCAACTCCCAGAGTTCCACAGCCAGCAAAGCTGGCTGTGGAATTCTGGGAGTTGAAGTCCGCCAGGCTTCCAGGGGCCAAGGTTGGAGACCCCTGCTTTAAGGTATTTATTTTTCCCACCTCCCGACAATCAGCTGATCGTCGGAACAGCCAGGATCCTTCTTACTTTCTTCCTGCTTCGCCCAGGAGGCAAAGACGGGCTTGCGAAGGCGGGGGGGGGAGCGGCCTCCCCAGGCTCTGTTCTTTGCCTTCCTGGGACCAAGGGAAACTTCCTGGGATCAAAAGCCCCCCCCCCCCCGAGGCTTCCCTAAGGCCCAGGAGGCAAAAAAACAGGGGAGACGGGTGCTGCAAAAAAAGAGAAACAGCCACGCCCAACTAGCCATGCTTACCTAGCCACGCCCACAGAACTGTTTCGTTTAAAAATTTTGAATCCCACCCCTGATGCCAGTTGACAAGCGGCAAATTTTGATCATGTGACTGCGCAAGGTCATAAATCTTTTTTTTTTTTTCAGTGCCCTGGTTTGAAAGGTCACTAAACAAATAGTCACAAGTTAAGGACTACCTGTATATACTGTTTTTGTTAACACAGGAAAGAAACCATAGCAGTTCTTCTTGCAGAGTCCAGGTAATCCTTGACTTACGACCACAATGGAGCCCAACATTTCTGTTGCTAATGGAGACATTTGTTAAGAGAGTTTTGCCCCGTTTTATGGATCTTTCTTGCCACCGTTGTTAAATGGATCAATGCAGTTGATAGGTGAGTGACACGGTGGCTCAGTTAATCTGGCTTCCCCATTGATTTGCTTGTCAGAAGGTCACAAAAGGGAATCCCATGAGCCTAGGACACTGCAACCGTCATAACTCTGAACAATTCCCAAGCATCCAAATTTCGATTATGTGAACTTATCTCAACTTACAAACAGGGGTGGGGCTGCTGGGGGTTCGCAGGGGTTCCAAAGAGCCCCTCGCTAAGATTCTGTGCAGTTCGGAAAACCCCCCCAATCCCACTCCTGGCTGGCCCCACCCACCCCTCCCCTCCCCGGAGTCCCCACGCGGCCTGTTTTGGATGCAGGTGAATGCAGGTCGCATGCAGAGGCTTGGGGAGGGTGAAAAACAGGCCTCCTGGAAGTTTGGCAAGGCAGGAAATGGGCCCGTTTCCAGCTTCCACAGAGCCTCCGGAACTCGGGGAGGCCATTTTCACTCTCTTGGAGGCTCGAAGAAACTCTCCGGAGCCCGAGGAGGGCAAAAAACACCCCCCCGCCGTGGTGTAGGAAGCTGACTAGGCCATGCCCACCATGGCCACGCCCACCCAGCAACTGGGCAGAGAACCCGCTGCTAAAATGTTTGAAGCCAACCCCTGCTTACAAACATTCATTTAGTGATCGTTCAAGGTTACAACAGCAATGAAAAAAGTGACTTATGATTGTTTTTCACATTTACAGCCACTGCAGCAACGACTGTGAATGTGAAAACTGATGGTAAGTCACTTTTTTCACTTGCAATGCTTATAAGTTGAGGACTACCTATGCTGCAAAGGTCCTGTAGGGCAGGGGTCTCCAACCTTAGCCACTTTAAGACTTGTGGACTTCAACTCCCAGAATTCCTCAGCCAGCAAAGCGATGGGGTCAGGAGAGGGGAGGCCCCTTTGAGTCATGTTTTCGGTGACAAGGAGTCTCTCTTTGATTAATGTTTTTAGTTCTTCGAAGTGATAAAGTACATTCTCCATGTGAATGTGGAGGGTTTTTTTAACAGTTTATTTATATATTTTTGTTTTGCATACATAGGTTCTGAGTGAACAGTGCATTGTCTACATTTATTTGTTTACATAATAATACATTTTCCAGTCCTAATTTCTACTTCTATTATCCAACCATTCTGTGCAGGAAACAAGTCCCGTGTTCGAAAATATTCTGTATCTTCTTTTTCCTTTATTTTTAGCGTCAACCTGTCTATTTCAACACAATTTAAAAATTTTCAAATCACAACTTCAACTGCAGGTGTTTCCTCATTTTTCCAATGCTGTGCAAATACAATTCTTGCTTCTGTTAAAACAAGTAATATTAAATATATGTTCCCCTTTATCATACTTTTCAGATATAATACCTAACAAAAATATTTTTGGCTTGTAATCGATGGGCTGCGTCAACATTTTT
The DNA here is from genome assembly GCA_033807585.1 of Hydrophis major. Lineage (NCBI taxonomy): Eukaryota > Metazoa > Chordata > Lepidosauria > Squamata > Elapidae > Hydrophis > Hydrophis major. The sequence continues at coordinate 11,027,508 of CM066333.1, read as the reverse complement.
TCCTAACCATGTATGTATGAATGTGGAATTTTGCTAAGGACTGGTTCAAACTGGCTGAAGGCAAGAACTGTACAAGGATTTGAATTCTAGGAACTTGTAAACTCATTATAATGCAGGAAACACACCTTTCTGAATAGGCAATGAACATTAACAGGATCATACAAGTAGTCTTTGACTTATCGCAGTTGACTTATAGCAAAGTTACAATGGCGCTAAAAAAAGTGACTTATGGCCGTTTTTCAGCATCCCCATGGTCACATAATCAAAATTCAGACACTTATTTTATTTTATTTTATTTATTTATTTGAATTGTCAATTGCTTACAAGATAATGGGTATAAGTATAAACATGATTAAGAATACAGGAAATAGGTACAAATAAATGGGGACAATAGGACAGGGACGATTGTGCACTTATGCATGCCCCTTACAGACCTGTTAGGAATGGGGTGAGGTCAATAGTGGATAGTTTAAGATTAAAGGAGTGGGGGTTAGATAATGTAACAACAGAGTCAGGTAGTGCATTCCAGGCATTGACCACACTGTTGCTGAAGGTGTGTACTTTCTGCAATCAAGTTTGGAGCGGTTTACACTGAGTTTGTGTCCGCCGTGTGCTCTTGTATTGTTGCGGTTAAAGCTGAAGTAGTCATTGACTGGTAGGACATTGTAGCAGATAATTCTGTGTACTATGCTCAAGTCCAATTGTAGGCGGCATAGTTCAAGGTTGCCCAAGACCAAAATTTCAAGCTATTGAGAGCAGTGGAGTGTACTTCAATTCCCAGAATTTCCCAGACAGCCTGAGAATTGAATCCCACATTTCTTAAACTTGCTGAGGTTGAGAAAAACACTTCTCTAAATTTATTGTCCAAAGCTAAGACAAATCTCCCACCCTTTTGAGCCTTGACTTTTAATTCTGAATCTATATTCTTCTCGAATAATGTAAAGAAAAGAAACAGTGGATTGAATGCACATGGTGGAAGAATTGAGCCCTGAATCTTTCTGTCTTAAAATATGCCAAAAATCCAAAACACTCAACACATCTACGTCTATTTCCTTTAGAAGCGGCCTTTGTGGCTCAAATATAGGAACAAGTACATTCTTGGTGCTGAATTAAAAAACTCTACAAGGGTTGCAAGTCACATAGTTCTCATTCTCATGAGGATGGAAACAAGCTGCAGGAAAGAAAAATTAGCTGAGTAGCCAACTCACAAAAATGGTTGCCCTAGTAACTATTAACAAATTTATTCAAACAGAGTCAAAGTATTGATTTTAATCAAGTCCTAGAGATAGAGTTATCTTCCCAGACAGAAATCTCCAAAATATTGTAGTTCCTATTTTAATTTGGCTATCATTGTCCAGAAACGTAGACAGAGATTCTACAGTATTTGCTACCAAGTGGATTCAATAAGAGTCACTTTTAGAGATAACTTAGGTAGTTCTTGATATTCATTTAGTGACCTTTTGAAGTTACAATGGCACTGGAAAAAAGGACTTATGGCTGTTGACACTTATGGCCATTGCAGCAGAGGTGGTATTCAGCAGGTTCTGACCAGTTCTGGAGAACTGGTAGTGGAAGTTTTGAATAGTTTGGAGAACTAACTGTCGTGGGTTGAGAACTACCTGTACACAATCTTTGTTGTCACAAACAAAAAACAGGATATTGTCCAGACACTTGACAATATTCTGCTCACATTTTTATTATCCTGCTGGAGTGATTAGGTTTCTGAGATCCTCAACATTTCCCTCCCCCCAAACAATTTCCCTCCCCCCCCCACAAATCTGCTAACTAGGCACCAACTCCCCTTGACGTCACCATCCGCCAGAAATGAGAGCAAAGTCCACAAACTTAACATGTCATGAGGGCAATGTGCAGATAGCACAATTTATTTTCCACCTGCTCCAGTTGGAAGCACTTCTTATAACCATCATGTCATGCAATGGTGTAAACAACCCTAGGCTTTTTGCTGGGAAAGTAGGGCAAGGTGCTTGTCTCTGACCTGCCTGGGGAAGGTGGTCATCTTTCCAAAGGCTGAGGCCCATGAGATCTCATCAACCCTGCATAGCTAGACCATCTGCAAAACATGTGTTGGAAGAAATATCCATCTGATTCAGTTCCAAGCCAGGAGAAAGGCACTGGAAACATGGAGGCTGATTGGAAAGATGGTTTAATGATTCTCTTGGGCCTTGAACTTCAGCTTCCTGTTCTTGTGCAAGAACATGCATTCTATTGGCTGTTGTCAGACTCCCATGGGGCCATGTGAGGTCATGTTTGTGAGATAAGTTTGGTTGAAGTTTGCCGGGTGAAGGGGGGGGGAATTAACTATGGAAAGTTTATAATTGTTCCCATAGAAGTATGATATTTAATTGAAAAGTAATGTGAAAAATGTTAAGACTTTAATGAATATTAATATTAATGATAGAATTGAATTGGAATGGAATGTTGTCTTTAATTATATACATTTATAACTTTTTCTTTTTTTTTCAAGAATACAGTGTGTACGGTTTAAGAATGTAAGTTATGTATTATATTGACTGTTACAACTTTAGGGGAACGATATAAAAGCGTCATACTCCAATCAATAACTACAGGAGAAATTTCTTTTAAAGAGAAAAGATAATAGACAATTGAAACAGGACAGACAAAAAACATAAATATAATGATTTGAATTGAGATTAAATAAATAAAATAAAACTGAGAAAATTAAAAGAGGGGAGAAGCTATGTAGAAAATGTAAAATAGTAGTAAGATATGGAATAGAGTATAAAAATGAGCATGAACCTGAAATTGCATCTGTACGAAGAAATGTAACCCGGGATTATGCTGCTTTCAAAAAAGATGTTTTATTTGTATTTCTTTTCTTTTTGTGAAAACTCAAATAAAATTTACAAAAAAAAAAAAAGGCGATTGTGCAACACAGTGAGCTCTGCTGCTAGTGAGTTAATCCTATTATGGCCTGGAGGTCTTTTGTTTTGTAGATAGGATGGCCCAGTCATTCTTAATGGGCAAAAAATAACTGCTGGGGGCTATTAAGAAAGGTAGGGGCTATCTTTTTCTGTCTCCAAGAGCATATTTCTCCATTCCTCCCTTAGGGAAATACAGTATAATATTCTGCCTTTTTAATATTTCTCAAAATATTTAATTCTTCTAGGAGGGGGGGTGTCTTCCCTCAGTTGTCACCATTTTGAAAGCTCGGACTGCCCACGACTAGGATGCTAAAGTTAAAGTTTAAAATAGGACATTGTGTGCAGAATTTCTCCATTCCTGCTCATTTGCACATAAGATGTGGAGTTCTGTAGTGTTATCCCATGGTATGTCTGCACTAAATATTAGTGGGAGATCTTAGAAAAAAAGAAGAGGAAAGACTGTGTGTCGATGATTAACATTGCCTATACCAGGGGTCTCCAACCTTGGTAACGTTAAGCCTGGAGGACTTCAACTCCCAGAATTCCCCAGCCTGGCTGGGGAATTCTGGGAGTTGAAGTCCTCCAGGCTTAACGTTACCAAGGTTGGAGACCCCTGGCCTATACTATCCATTCCAGTTGACAAGAACATAATAGATCAGTGTTTCTTAACCTTTGAAATGCATGGACTTCAACTCCCAGAATTCCCCAACTCGCTTTGCTGGGGAAGTCCACACATCTTAAAATTCCCAAGGCTGAGAAACATTGTAGTAGACTGTAATTTAAATTAAATAGTCTTAGCAATCCAAAAAAATCCAAGCTATGGGTTGGATTTGGAAATCAGAAAACCAAGACAGCTGTGCAAATGAAGAAAACCAGTGCAGGACACCAATGCCCAAATTACTTCCATGTTGTTAATGAACTGTGATCTTAGGCTGTTCTGATTTCCACCTGAACTAGTCCAAAATACAATCTGTGATTGAGTTTATATCTCACGCTGAGCCAAAGGACATCTAAACACATCATGGCTTCGTGTGTTGTTGTTGTTGCTAGTTGCGAAGTCGTGTCTGACCCATCGCGACCCCACGGACAACCTTCCTCCAGGCCTTCCTGTCCTCTACCATGTTCTGGAGTCCATTGAAGCTCACGCCAACTGCTTCAGTTGCTTGGCAACTGGTTCATTATTTATGGCAATTGCAGCGTCCCTGGATCACGTGATCCCCTTTTGCGACCTTCTGAAAAGCAAAATCAATGGGGAAGCCAGATTCACTTAACAACCTTGCTACTAACTTAACCAAAGCAGTGAATCATTTAACAACCAGGGCAAGGAAGGTTGTAAAATGGGGGCAAAACTCACATAACAAATGTCTCACTTAGCAACAGAAATTTTGGGCTCCATTGTGGCCGTATGTCAAGGACCACCAGCAGATAAATAAAAAGATCCAGAACCAAGGTTGTGTGAGAGGTATATGTTGTATATGTACCATAGTTAATAAAGTATGAGCTTGAGGTAAAGTGCAGGGTTCTGGCCCTGCACTTCTGATTGGCTGTTAGGTGGCCAGATCGGATTGGTTAGTTCTGAGGAATCCGATTGGCCCTTAACAGAGGATTCTTATTGGTTAAAAGAGCTAGTGTTCATAGCTCGTTATTGGACAATTCTTACAAGGGTTGCCTATAAAAGGCAGAGTTCACTGTTGTTGTTTTGAGAAGTCACTATGCAAATAAAGAGCTGAAAGTTCACTATTCAGAGGCTGTCTCCATTTACTCCGACCCATGTCCAAGTACCTAACACTGGCGACGAGGATGGGATGTGGAGACGTCTGAACCGAAGAAGCCAGGAAGCAATACCGAGCACGTGATAGACGATGCCAACAACGGAACCATCGTACCACCCGCTCCGTTCGATCCAAACCAAGAAGATTGGGAATCCTACATGGATCGCTTCCAAATGTTTCTCGAGACAATAACTTGAAGGACGCTACACCAGCAAAGAAGTGGGCACTGTTCCTGACGCATTGCAGCCCAGCTGTATTTAAGATGGCTAAAGCACTCGCCAAACCTTGAGAAGTGAAAGCCATGAGCTGGGACGACCTCGAACCCATCTTGAGAGACCATTACGCGCCAACTGTGCCTACACTTGTGAGATGCCACGAGTTTTATCAGAGAAACCAACGAAAAGGGGAGAGCGTGGCCGATTTTGTGGAGGACCTCCGAAATTTAGGGGGTCTCTGCGGGTTTGCCAATTTAGAAGAGGCACAAAGAGATCGAGTAATTCTGGGATTAGATGCGCTAGGCGTGCAAAGCAAGCTGATGGCGAAAGGCGACATCAGCCTTGCTGACGCCATCGCCGAAGCCATGGCTGCGGAGGCGACCAAATTGTTGGCTGCACAATTACGGTGAAGCCACACTCCGGTAACACCACCGACCGGCGAAATCTTACCCAACTCAGAAGGGCAGCTACTAACAACACACCACGAGGACCTCTCTTCATCGTCAGACAGCGACGAAGAAGGGGTCCATCGACTGCAGTCCGACCGGGACCCTCGCCCGAAGCCCTTATGCCGGCTGTGGAGCCAACCATGCCAGGGCCGAATGCAAATTCCACGACGCACTCTGCCATGAGTGCAGGAAATGAGGCAACATCGGCCGGGTCTGCTGCAGCTTACCAGGACTCAGCCAGGCCTCAAAAGGGGCCAACTATCGCCAATCGACAGGAAACCGTCCTGTAGGGAGAGAACCAGTTAAACCACTCCTACAGAAATCGAGCTTTGCAAAGAGAAGAGGCTCACCATACCATCACTATCGGTCATGCCTCAGTTTTGGACACTAAGAAAATCCGAGTCACGGTAGCCATCGAGAACCAGCCTTGCCACATGGAGGTCGACTCGGGATCGTCCCTCTCGATGGTGTCTTGGAAGACACTCAAGCAACTCATCCCCACAATTCAACGCCAAGACCTCCAATTTCAACGCCTCATCCTCAAGGACTACCAAGGAAATCGAATCCCCATTGTCGGGTCCTGCTGAGTCCGAGTCTCCTTCAAGAAGCATACAGCGTACTTACCTCTAACGATCATCGATAGAGATAGGCCTAGTCTATTAGGCCTCCAATGGTTCGCGCCACTCGGCATTGAACTGGCCGGCGTGAACCGAGTTGGTGGTTGTGAGTGGGAGGAAGACCTTATCTCTGAGTTCAGCGACATTTTCACGGACAACTTAGGCGAGTATAAGGGGACCCCGATCTCATTCAGTCTAGATCCCAAGGTAGCTCCCATTCGCTTGAAGCCCCGTCGAGTTCCGTTCGCTCTTAAAGCAAAAATCGACGAACAACTTGACAAGCTAATTGCTCAAGGGGTGTTGAAGCCCATCGATCACTCTCCATGGGAAACCCCTATTGTAACACCCATTAAGCCAGACGGGTCAATCCGAATTTGTGGGGACTACCGGGCCACTTTAAACCACGCCCTACAGGAGAATGCGTATCCAGTTCCGGTGGTGCAGCTCCTCCATTCCTTGGAGGGTGGGAAGGTTTTCGCTAAATTAGATTTAGCTCAAGCTTATCAACAATTACCAGTGGATGAAAAAACGGCCCAAGCCCAAACAATTGTAACACACAGAGGTGCCTTTAAATGTACCCGATTGCAATTCGGAGTTAGTGTAGCCCCGGGGATCTTCCAGAGCCTCATGGAAAGGTTATTACAGGGAATCAAGGGTGTGGTTCCTTATTTTGATGACGTATTAATTGTAGCCCCTACCCAAAAAATCTTACAGGATCGTTTGAAATGCGTTCTTAAAAAATTCCAAGCATTGTGGGTATGGGGTTACCGGGAAGAGCAAGCGTTCCGGAATGTTAAAAAACTGCTCACATCTGACTCTGTACTTATGCAGTATAATGAGACTTTGCCGTTAGTTATAACCTGCAATGCATCGCCTTTCGGGGTGGGCGCCATTTTGAGCCATGTACTGCCTAATGGGAACGAAGCCCCTGTTGCATACTTTTCGAAGACTCTTTCACAAGCAGAGCGGAACTTTGGACAAATTGATAAAGAAGCCCTCGCAATCATTTCAACTGTAAAGAAATTTCATGAATATGTATATGGAAGGACATTTACCATTATAACTGACCACAAACCATTGCTAGGGATAATAGCCAGGGACAAGCCAATCCCCTACATATTATCCCCTAGAATGACCCGATGGTCAAAATTCCTAGCTGCTTATAATTATTGCCTACAATATCGCCCAGGGAAAGTCATTCCCCATGCCGACGCATTAAGCCGAGCACCGCTTCCAGAGACTCTCGATGATCCGGCACCAACGACAACTATGTTGCAGATCGAAACACTCAACTCGCCGCCTATGACCGCCCGAGACATCGCAAGAGAAACCAAACGAGACCACACCCTAGCTCGAGTCCTAGGCTGGGTAGAACGTGGATGGGCATTGGACCAAATACCAGATGACTTCGCACCATTTAAATCTCGACAGACTGAACTTTTTTCCCCAAAAGGCTGTATCATCTGGGGCGATAGAGTCGTTGTCCCAGAACGACTCCGGAAGACGCTGCTATGAATTCTGCACGAGGGCCACCCCGGCATCGTGTGAATGAAAGCACTTGCACGAAGCTACTCATGGTGGCCGGGCATGGACCGGCAAATCGAGCAGTGGGTCAAAGCGTGTGCCAATTGCAAACAAGCCAGCAACGCTCCACCAAAAGCCATGCCTACTGAATGGGTGACGCCACGTGGACCCTGGTCCAGAATCCACCTGGATTTCGCGGGGCCAGCCAAGGGCTATACCTTCCTGCTGACAGTCGACGCATACTCCAATTGGTTAGAAATTCATCGTATGACGTCTACAACTTCCGAGGCGGTGATCAAGATCCTAAACAGACTCTTTGCAACCCACGGATTGCCTGACGTCCTGGTGTCCGATAAAGGGCCACAGTTTACGGCACTAATGTTCGAGCAGTACCTCGCTGACCGCGGCATCCGCCATGCGCTCACCTCACCTGCACACCCTGCGACCAATGGCCGAGCGAAACGCATGGTCCAATTTGTTAAAAAGACTTATGACAATATCGATGACAAGGTCAACCAAATTCTCTTTTTGCAACACATAACTCCACATAGTGTCACCGGCAGAACTCCCATCAAACTACTGATGGGACGAAGACTCCGCTCCCACCTCGACCGGTTGCACCCTGCTTACGAACCGGAAAAGTCAATAGGATCCAGCGGCCGCTGTTGCACCTTCCAGGTAGGAGACCTCGTTTACGCACGAAACTTATCGGGCGATCCGTTATGGATAGAGGCGACAGTAGTACGAGTGACTGGCCCCAAATCCTACATAGTGAAATGCTGTGACAATAGACTGTGGAAACGGCATATCGACCAATTACGGTCACGACTCACAATGGCCAGTCAACAACTCCCCCATGACCAAACCGAGGGGGGGGAGGTACGGAAGAAGATGAAGTTCCAGGGAACCTGCTCGAAGGGAGCGACGAACTAAGTGATACTCAGGAAATGGAGCAGGAAGGAGAATCGTTTGCACCGCAAGAAATTGCACCTGAGCAAGAAGCAGAACCACTGCCAAACAACAATCCACCTCAACAGGATTGCAACCAACCAGTCCAACGAAATTCTGAAAGACTTAAAAGACAACCGTCCTATCTAAAGGACTATATAACTACACTGTAATTAAGAAGCCAGGGGGAAGGGGTGTTGTGTATGTACCATAGTTAATCAAGTATGAGCTTGAGGTAAAGTGCAGGGTTCTGGCCCTGCACTTCTGATTGGCTGTTAGGCGGCCAGATCGGATTGGCTAGTTCTTAGGAATCCGATTGGCCCTTAACAGAGGATTATTATTGGTTTATTACTTGCGTTCATAGCTCACTATTGGACAATTCTTACAAGGGTTGCCTATATAAGGCAGAGTTCACTGTTGTTGTTTTGAGAAGTCACTATGCAAATAAAGAGCTGAAAGTTCACTATTCAGAGGCTGTCTCCATTTACTCCGACCCATGTCCAAGAACCTAACAGTACACATTTTACAAAACTCGGTATTTTATTGTCTTTCCACAGGAAAAGAAAACTAGCAAGAAAACATGTTTTCTTTCAAACAAAGGACAAACACACCTGCTGTTTGAGTGAGTTGGGCAATATCTGATATTTGCTGTCTGCTTCAAAACAGGAATCTTCTAACCAACCTTGTAAAAGTCCAAACGGAAAGTTTATTGTGGTTTAGGGTAAAGAACTGAGAACAGCAGCTTCTGAACAACTTAAGATCATGTGTTAAATAGTCTCTGCTTAGCAGGCAAGCCTTTTTATAAAAAAAAAAAATCTCTGATTTTCATCGCTGCTAAAAGGAATGTAAAGGTTAACAGAAACAAAACACCCAGCTGACTTTTTAGACTTGGGAATCCAGAGTTTTCCAGATTGGCACCTGAAGATATATACACATATTATGCATTATCATAAACATCACCCAGGAAGATTGTGTGCCAACATTTGTAATTGTAGGAATTTTAACTGTAGCCTGCAGCAAAATCAGGCATGAAACTGCTCAAGAGAGGGATGTGCTAAATATTCCCCATCTTACCAAGACTGTACAATTAAATGGAGACAAACAGTGATTAGAATTAATTAACACATTAAGTGGCTTGGTCAGTTCTGATGACTTAGTTAAAATAATTTACCTCTGAGCATCAAGATTGGCTGGAGCTGCTTAGACAGGTACCATGAGCTGTCAATATGCACATTATGTATTAAGATTGCACAAGGATTAACTTTGGCTTACTTTTGCAAGCAGAGATGTTTGGAAGGAGGGGGGAAAACTCCCCACCTGGGTCCAATGACAATGAAGCCTTGAAAAAAAAAAGATCATATGCAATAGAGCAGTGTTTTTCAATCTTGGCCATTTTAAGATGGGCAAACTTCAACTCCCAGAATTCCCCAGCCAGCATTAAAATTGCCAAGTTTGAAAAACGCTGGAATGGAGCAACACAACAACGGTGAGCCCGGGATTAATCTTAAGAATGGGCTAGTGGATATCTCCCTCAATTAAACTGAATTGAGAAATATACAATAATGTAATTTGGTTATAAGACCTCTTCGTCCACACACTTAAAAGTATACAGAATTGAAGTATTTACTAAAGTACAGATGGTCCTCGTCTTACGACCACAATTGAGCTCAAAATTCCTGTTGCTAAGTGAGGCATTTGTTAAGTGAGTTTTGCCCCATTTTGCAACCTTTCTCGCCACATTGCTAAAGTGAATCCCTGCAGTTGTTAAGTTAGTAACATGGTTGTTAAGTGGATCTGGCTTCCCCATTGACTTTGCAAGAGGTGATTACATGACCCCAGGACATTGCAGCTGTCATAAATATGAGTCAGTTGCCAAGTGGGTCAAATTTTGGTCATGTGACCATGAAACAGTCATGTGAAAGATGGTCATCAGTCACTTTTTTCAGCGCCGTTTTAACTTTGAACTGTCACTAAAGGAACTGTTGTAACTCAAGGACTACCTATACTGTTTCCTCCTAATTTGGGTTCAAGGACGACCTCACTGCTATAGAAGGCTTCTTTCTAACATAATTTCCCTCTGAACTCCAGCCTGAAGCCAAGACTGCCATTTAACTTCAGAGCTTTATGATCTGGGGTGAAATTGGTATTTTCCATTTCTTCCTGCCATAAATACTGCCCTGGTCACAATCCATAGTCCAGGTAGTCCTCAACTTAATTTAATTTAATTTGTCTTACAACGATTAGGACCAGAGTTTTGCTAATCATGGTGGTGATTTACTGAGTTGCACCTGATTATGACCCTTTTTGCCATGATTGTTACACGAACAACATAGTCATTAAGTGAATGTGGATTCCTCCATTGATTTTGCTTGTCAGAAGCTGGTTGCAAATGATGATCACATGACCCCAGAACAATGCAACTGTCATAAATACATGCCAGTTGCCAAGTGCTCAAATCCTGATCATGTGACCATGAGGATGCTGCAATGGTCATAAATGCAAGGACCGGTTGTAAGTCATTTTTTATCAGTGGTGTTGTAACTTTGAATGGTTGTTAAATGAATGGTTGTAAGATGGGAAATACCTGTAAAAATGCAGCACAGTCTCGTATCTGCCCAGCTTGTCTTGGCCAGTTGCAAAGCAGGGGCAAATGTCTCCTACATTCCGCTTAGAAACTCTGTTGGTGAGAACCACAACAGGCTTAATCTTCTAAAGCAGGGGTCTCCAACCTTGGCAACTTTAAGCCTGGAGGACTTCAACACCCAGAATTCCCCAGCCAGTTGGGGAATTCTGGGAGTTGAAGTCCTCCTGGCTTAAAGTTGCCAAGGTTGGAGACCCCTGTTCAAGAGTAGAAAATGAACATGGTTCTATCTTGGAAAAGATACAAATCTCTCTTGGTCTACAAGAATCTTACTTTTTTTGGTGCCAACAAATCTTCCAAGGAAGCAGTGGTCTGTGGCTTCTCGCTCTGGGTTTACAGACTGTCTGGCTTTTACCGGAAAAGAAAATGGAAAAATGAAAAAGCTTTGGATGCCTGGAAAATTCCCTTCTGCTTCTTTACAAGTTGTCCAAACAGAATAAGTAAGTGAGAGTCACACAGGACAGGCTTTGAAATACTTGAAACCTGATTTTTAGAGTACTGTTGCCCTAGTTAACTAACATGGGTTTTTTTTAAAAAATTTAAATTTTAAAATTGCTTTTTCAAATGTATGGCTAATAAAAGCTTCAAGTTTCAAGGAAAGGCCCTCTTTCAGAAATCAGAAGTAGCATAACCATTTGGTTTGCTTAGCTCTTTTCAAGCCTCCATGAACAAAGAAAATATTCAAGCCCAGTTTTGGGAAGCACCAAGAATGTGTCTTACCCATATCAAATTTGATGTTTTTCCTTTACAAATGTTTCTTTTACTCAGAATATAATCCTCTTTTCTATGATGACTCACCTGTTATGAGATACTTTAATTCTTGTGATATAACTGGACACTTTCTAAACCAAACCACTTTTGAAGTTCTTTGTTGTGCTAACTATAAAAGCAGACGTAAGCCATTTTTCCCGGTCCCATGTTTTCACAGGGAGACCCAGCTTTATCAGAGTACTCTAATAAATTGCTTTTAAATGATCTTCTGACTCCATTGCTTGTTGGAAAAGGTAAGCCAAGGTGGAACCTAAAGCCAGATTTGGCCATCTAACGTTAACAACCACTTCCTATTTTGCAAAGATTGCAAACTATAGAAGTGGTAAGAAAAGAACCAAAGGCTCCGGCACATTTCGATTAGATTTAGCTTAGCAAAAGAGAAACGTATCCCGGAAAGGGGAAATCATTGTGGGAAAAGCACTGAAAGAAAGATTGCTGTTCTAAAAATACCTGACCTTAGATTGATTGATCCATTAGCTGTGAAACTCGCTTCTTAATGCTTTTGCTTGAGAGACTCTAAATCAAGATATTGCTAAGGCTGATATAATGCAGCTGGATACTGTATGTCTTTCAATGTCAAACTTAGATATTCAGCAACACGCATAGATTTAATTTAGGCTCAGGATAATTTCTTCCTTTTCCCCAAAGGGCATTTTAAAAGTTCTTGAGAAATAAAAATTAGCAAAGTGCATCACTTCATGCCAAGGATTTAGTCAGTATGGTTTTTCACCTCTGCACAGCTTTTCTCTTGTGTCAGGATGAGGGAGATTCTATTTTAAAAAACCTAGTTGTGATTTATGTTTAACATTTTGCAGTGGTACAGAAAACTATAATTGGAATTTGAGTGAAGCACCCTAACCTTAAAACTCCACATATCATGTGAAATATATTTTCAACACAATAAACTATATCAACTAGGTAACATCATCAGAGATAGAAGGGAGTGGGGGAGTTCCGGTTTGTCAGGCTTCAGAGGCAGCAGGAATTTGCGTTTGTGCGCGATCCCTGCTGTGCTCGCTGCTGGAGTGCCTTCGATCCAATTGGATTGGGAGGCTATAGTTATCCTGTAGGGATAATTGAAGAGAGGGGAGATCCGGGCAGGGGTCGGGGGATATCGCACCCCCCTTCCCTAGCCGGCTTAACTCCCTTTTCCAAAGGTGGTGGAGCGGCAGTCAGCAATGGCCATCACAAAGAACCTCTCAGCCGGACAAGTTTTGTGCAGGAGGAAGTGAAGAAAGAGAAGGCTTTTGGCTGAACCGGGATGACAATTAACATCGGAATACCCTGGAACTTTGGCTTTTTAAGTGATATATTGTTTTCCAGAGGATTGTTAAGCTGCGGTGGAAAGTAAGGGAAAGTTGTTTTTTTTTCTCCTCACTTCCCCACGGAGACAGCAGATGGAAATCAGAAATACCCGCTTTGGCAGCAGAAGGTACTAACTTTGAAAATTAAAGCCAAGGGGACATTAGATTTCTAAACACTGACATTTAAAAATTAAAATCTTTTTGCTTTAAGTGGGAAGGAAGAGAGGCAAATGATTTATATTAACATTTGTTGAAGGAGATTGCTTGGAGTTTTATAAGATCAGAGATTAAATTGCAATAAAACTTCCAAAAAATACTTTGGAATTGTGTAATTGAAAGCTATCCCAGGAAGAGAAAGTAGAAGAAAGTGCTAAATGAAACAGACTGTGCTGATTATACTGACTTTGATTGCTTGATGACTTTGGGACTTTGGTGAACTATCTTTTGAAAGACTAAGAAAACATTTGGACTGTTTAAAAAATTTTTTACAATGGTATCTGTTGAAGAACTGAAAATGCAATTTGAAAAATTAAGAGAAGAAGAAGAAGAAGGCAAGAGCTCCTTTGGATCTATCCTTTGCTTCTTAGAAATGGCGGTTTCTACTTATCAGGAAATGCAACAAGAAAAAGGCTGGGATGATGATGAAGAAGCCATCTTTAATGGATATATGATTTTAAATGAGAAAGAAAAGGGTAAAAAGGAAAAGGAAGTGGAGAATTTAAGTTCTAAAAAAACAACCAAGAAAGGGAAAAATAAGGTGAAAAATCGATATAATGTCAGAAAGCAACAGAAGAGAGGAATACAACAGAGAGGGAAGACTAAAAGGCTGGAGATTGAGAGGGGTGTGTGTGTAAAAAGGCTTGATTTGACCAGGAAGGAAGAGAAAAAATGAAGGGAAGTTATAAAGGCTTAAAACAAGATGCTAATAAACAGGTTTTTTTCAGAGATAAAGGGTAAAACATAATCTAAAAAGAGATTCTGCAAAAGTACACAAGATTGTATTGTAGTATTTGTATTTGAAATATGTGTTAATAGAATATTGTAGGGAATGTGTAAAATGCCTAAGATTTAATTAATAGAGTTTAATTAATTAGTTATGGAAGATTATTTTTAATATATTATAAGATCATTATGTTTTATATTTTAAAATGTTATGTAGAATGTACTAAGCAGAATCAGAATAGAAACTATGTATTATTTTAAGTGTTAAATTTGGGGGGAAAATAGAAAGTTGTCATACTTCAACCAGTGATTACAGGAAAAAGTTTGTGGTAAAGAGAAAAGATAAATAGATAATTGAAAAAGAACGGACAAAAGATACAAGTATAATGATTTAAATTGAGATTAAATAAATAAAATAGAATTAAGAGAGTGAAAAGAGAAGATATGAAATAGTATATAAGGTGAGCATGAATTTGATTTATGTCTGTATAAAAAGTTATAACTCGGGGTTAAGCCGCTTTCTAAAAAGAAGTTTTATGTTTTTATGTTATGTATTTTGTTTGCTTATGTTTGTTTATCGAGGATAAATGATGTTGGATAAGAACATATGAAATAGTAATAATATGAAATATAGTAATATAAAATACATGAAAGTATAAGTTTAATGAATAAAATTAAACAGAAATAAAGGAAGAAACAGTGAGAAGTTGGAAAAGAGTAATGTACTTAAATGAGATGTTTTATTTGTTTTGTTAAGCAGTTTTTAGAAAATATGTTTTATGTTCTTATGTTTTACGTTTTGTTTGTCTTTGTATTGTCTTTGAAAATTAATAAAATTTGTTTTTTAAAAAAAAGAGAGAGAAGGGAGTGGGAATTGTCCTCTGTTGCCTTCTAGCACTGATGAAGTTACCTAGTTGGGTAATGAAACTTCTGCAAGAAAAGAGCCAAGCTTGGACAGCACCAAGGGCCACACAGTTCAGTCCTGAGCCAGAAATATTCCTTTCTATTGGTAGTCCTGTGTCAGTCATGCATCCCACCTATAACAGAATTTGACGTCCTGAAGATGCGAATGTTACAAGATGGTCAGGCCAATCTTTGGCTCCTTGGTAATGGAGCATTGGAATAAATGAGGTAGTGATGGATAGATCTGGACCAGTGAGGCTTCAATTCAAAGTCCTCTGTTTGATAGGTGACACGCATGATGGTGATGATGATGTTATCCATTCGGTCGAGTTCGACTTTTGGTTTTTCTTTCGACTAGGTATCTCCATGTCTTCTGATCTTGCACTGTCTCTTTGAGTTGTTCTATGTTCTGGCTAGTGTCAGCTAGTGTCATGTTCCTTGGTGGCCTGGTTTCCTTTTACCATTAACTCTTCCAAACAATTGTTTTCTCCATTGAATTCTCCCACATGACAATGGCCAAAGTAAGTGAGACGCATTTTGTCTTCCAGTGATGTCTGGCGTTATGTGCTCCAGTTACGTGCTTGTTAGTCACCTTTGCTGTCCAAGGAATACACAGGAGCCTTCGACAGCACTACTCTCCAATGTCTTGATTTTTGTCCTGTCTTGCCCATTTAATGTACAGGCGACGCTCATACCAATTTGCATGAGAGTAAGTTTGCCTGGTGGTTAAGGCAGGAATGGAATACTGTGTGCCCAATTCTGCAGCAGAGCCAGAGGAGAAAATGTGTGACATGCAGAAATCTGGGCAGCATCAATCAGCAACGAATCAGAACAGATGGTGCAAAGACAAAAAGAAGCGTTTGGCAAGGGCGACAATCTGTCTTAGGCCAACTTTTGTTTGAGGCCGACTCAAAGATGGGTCCGTCCGTAGCACATTTAACTCGGAAGATGAAAGGGTTGTATTGTGAAATACCTCTAGTAGGGAAGTTGCTCACCAGTTGAAGCTTGAGGTTTAATTGGAGCTTGTTACATTATCTTGGGTTTCCCTCTCCTTTTCTTCTCCTTTCTGTTTTACAGCTCCCTCCTTTCCATTAGAGGGATGCACTGCAAGAATTTCAGCCAGTAGCTTAGTCCACTAGCCAGACTGGCTAAAAGAAGAGTCATGTTTCCACCCTCATTGGGGTTGGTGATGGGGGAAGCTAATGGGATGAAATCTGAACTCTGCACCAGCCTGAATGGCTGCCTCTGTATCCTTTGTGCTTGAATGAAACCCAGCGATACATGACAGTCACTTCTGCATCTTAAATTATCATTATTATTCTCTTCTCTATTCAAATTTGATCTGGCCCGAATTATAGATTGTCAATCCTTTCTCAACACTAAATGACACTAGAATTAGATGTGGTATTATGCAAGAATCCAATATCTTAAGCACCGTCTTCAGAAACTGACTAACCTGATTAAAACCTGGTTGCATGCATTGTTAATTCTCTTGTTTTTCAGTCTGACAGGTTTTTCACACAGGAGATTCTCTTGCAATCCTGCTGCTCCCATAACACCAGAGGCCCAGGGGGCTGAGAGCAGGATAGTAATTGCACAAAAGTCAAGGTGGTATACATAGCAGTTTCTTTCCCAGGTAGGGTGCGCTGAGATAAAATGGAATGGAATACAATATGTTTTCAATAGAAGAGAATACAGGTAATCTTTGACTTACAACCATTCATTTAGTGATGAAAGTGACAATGGCATTGAAAAAAGTGACTTACACTTGACCATCGCAACATCCCCACAGTCACATGATCAAATCTGGCCGCTTGGCAAAGTGCATTTTTTATGACAGTGGTAGCATCCCATGGTCACAACTGCAGCATCCTGTGTTCATATGATCACCTTTCCAATCTTCCTGCTAGGTTTCTAACAAGTGAGGTCAAAGGGGAAAGCCGGATGCTTAATGACAGGATGATTTGCTTAACAACTGCATTCTTCGTTTAATGGCAAAGCACGGTTATAAAATCAAGAGCAACTTGTTTAATGATCACTCTGCTTAGTAATGGATTTTATGGTCCCAATTATGAGGAAGGATTACCTGTGTATGTATACGTTATAGGATTAGCTTTTTTTCTTAAGACATAAAATAATACTAGATCTTTTCAGAAAATATTAAAATCAACTTCAGTCTTAAGTCTAGGACTGCCACCAAAAGTGTTTGAACACACAGGTTATTCTTTGTCAAAATTAGAATTGCTTTGGGACTCAGACTGGTAAAACCAACAAGCAACACAAATGCTGCAGCTTCCCCAGACATTGCATTCTTGCGAGTTTTTACGAAAACATATCCTGGGTTGTTTCTGTGCAATGAATTCAGCTTAACATCAGACAGAAACTGACGCAGCTTGGATCCACCGTTGCCTCCCTGCCCCCTTGTTTTTCCCTTGACTCGTCACTCCTGTGCATGCGTAGTCCTGGTTTTCCTATGAATTTTGAGCAGGAAGGGAGATTTGCAATCCAAACAAGTCTCTGCCTGCAGCTGATGGTTTCCTACTTCAGATCCTTCCGCTGGGGCCTGGCTGAACAAATGAGGCCATTCTCATACACACACACACACACACACACGTGTGTGTGTATATGTGTGTGTGTATTCATTTATCAATATATATATTTTCATGCAAAGAAAAATGAAAATGGGGCAGAAAAGTGGAAGAGGCAGAAATGTAGGGTAAAGGGTAGACGATAAAGAAATGGCTAAATTGACTGCTTTGATAAAAAAAAAAATACAATTAATTTCCTTAGAAACCACTTTTGGGCTTTGTGTTTGAGGTGGAACAAAAGGAATTTTGATTTTGGGTTTTGCTGATTAGATAAGTTTGTTGTTATAGAGATGGCTAGTATATAAAGGTTTCCCCACACATACTTGCTAGTCGTTTCCGGCTCTAGGGGTCGGTGCTCATCTCCTTTACAAAGCCGAAGAGCCAGCACTGTCCGAAGACGTCTCCGTGGTCATGTGGCCGGCATGACTAAACGCCAAAGGCACACGGAATGCTATTATCTTCCCACCTATTTTTCAACTTGCATTTTTACATGCTTTCAAACTGCTAGGTTGGCAGAAGCTGGGACAAGTAACGGAAGCTCATTCCATTACGCAGGGTTAGGGATTCAAAACGCCGAACTGCCGACCTTTCTGTTCGACAAGGTCAGCGTCTTAGCCACTGAGCCGCTGCACCCCTGGCTAGTCTATATTATTATGCAAAAGCAAAAAAAAGAAAGAAAGAAAGAGGTTGTATGTTATTATCTTATTCTACTCCACCAAAGTCAAACGTCAATGCTTTCCTTTTTCTTCTCTCCCAAACAAGGGTCTTTTCAACACAATGGGTTTCAAAATGGAACAATGGAAAATGAAAGACTCCGACAATCTGAATTCTCTTTCCAGTAAATATCATGCAACCCCTTGACCGATAGCTACTCGTTGGTCCCAAGTACAGACAGTCCTGGACTTACAACAGTTTATTTAGTGAACAAAGTTACTTTATAATTGAAAAAAATGACTTATTGTACACCATTGTAGCATCTCCACATGATCTGGTCACATGATCATTATTCAGATACTTGACAATTGACTCATATTTATGACCTTTGCAGTATCCTGGGATCATGTGATAATCTTTTATGACCTCCCAACAAGCAAAGACAGCAGAGAAGCCAGATGCACTTAACAACTGTAGCAAGAAAGGCCGTAAAATGGGACAAAACTCACTTAGCAAATGTCTCACTTAGCAACAGAAATGTTGGGCTCAATTATGGTCGTAAGTGAAGGACTACCTGTAGTCTCTTCTCTATGAGTGCTTTTATTAGATGCATGAACTCATGTTTTTGTTCTTATGCAATGAATCATTTTTCCTGTCTGATTTAGCATGCCTGAAATGTAAGAACAAATGTAAAAACATGGGCTGTCTTTGGATTTTTCTGCAATGCAAAGATAATCTGTTCAGTTTATGAATCAGAGTGTCTTACACCTCTGCTTGTCATTTACATGAAGTATAAAATGTTAGTTTTATATGCACTATGTTTCTGACTATCAGAATGGAATTATTTGCATTCAACATAAGACATTGATCTATGTGATACAGAGACATTGGTTTCTGGCACAACTAATCTGTCAGAACTAATCCTTCCATTCTCCCCTCCAGCATCCAGCCAGAACTTTGTGGTTTCTTGGATAAGAAAGGAAACTTCTTCTTCCTCAAGAGAAGCGAAACATTTTTCTCCTTTCTTTCTTCTTCCTCTTTTCTGACATGCCTATTAGTGTACATTCAAACTGTTAATAAAGTTATTATTCTATTCTATTCTATTCTATTCTATTCTATTCTATTCTATTCCATTCCATTCTATCCCATCCCATCGCATCCCATCCCATCCTTTCTCAACAGAACTGAAGAAGCTTCTTGGACGAGAAGCGAAACATCTTCCTTTCTATCTTTTTCCTCTTTTCTGAAATGCCTACTAGAGTGTACATTCAAAGTGACAAAGTTATGATTCTATTCTATTCTATTGTATTCTATTCCATTCTATCCTATTTTTCTCAACAGAACTAAAGAAGCTTCTTGGATGAGAAGCAAAACATCTTCTTCCTTTTTTTCTTTTTCCTCTTTTCTGAAATGCCTACTAGTGTACATTCAAAGTGACAATAAAGTTATGATTCTATTCTATTCTATCCTGTTTTTCCTCAACAGAACTAAAGAAGCTTCTTGGATGAGAAGCGAAACATCTTCTTCCTTTCTTTCTTTTTCCTCTTTTCTGAAATGCCGATTAGTATACATTCAAAGTGCCAATAAAGTTATGATTCTATTCTAATCTATTGTATTCTATTCCGTTCTATCCTATTCTACCCTATTTTTTCTCAACAGAACTAAAGAAGTTTCTTGGAAGAGAAGCAAAACATGTACCTTTCTTTATTCTTCCTGTTTTCTGACATGCCTATTAGTGTACATTCAAAGTGACAATACAGTTATTATTCTATTCTATTCTATTCCTATTCTATTTTCTATTCTATTCCTATTCTATTTTCTATTCTATTCTATTCTACTCTACTTTACTCTACTCTACTCTACTCTTCCTCAACAGAACAGAAGAGGCTCTTCTGGGGATGAGAAGCGAAACACCTTCAAGGAAAAAAGAAAGTCCAGTTTGCCTCTTGGAAAAAAAAAAAAAAAGCACCTTTGGGGGACCAAGAGCTACAAATATTCTCTTTTGTGACAGGCAGTCCCTCAGAAGCGCGCCTCAACAGCCAAGCGAAGGGTGTAGGTAGGTGTGTGTGGCGGTGGGGGGGAAATAGCCGAGCACGCTCCCGCGTGCGGCCCGTCCTCTGGGCCGCGCGCCAGCTTTCGTCTCCTCTCCCGTCCTCCTCCTCCGCTCGCTCGGCCGCTGGAGCGTTCAGGAGGAGGAGCCACCGCAGCAGTGAGCTCCCTTGCGGGAGGGGGGAGGGAAGAGGAGGAGGCTGAGGCGCCCCGCTGCCGGCTCTTCTTTCCTTCCCCTGCTCCCCCACCCTCCCGGGAAGCAGCTTGCTCTCCGCTCCGCTCTCTCTGCCTCTCGGTTCTGTTTTGTTTTTGCTTTCCACCCCCCCCTTTTTTTCCCCTCCCCTCTTTTTTTTCTCCCCCCACCTTTTTTTTTTCTTTCTTTCTTTCTTTCTTTCTTTCCTTTTTGCACCCACTTTGCTGGCGCTCCCCAGCAGCAGCAAGCAAGCAAGCAAGGGCGGCGGGAGCTTCGACTGCAACCCCGAGGAGAAGAGCCGCTGCTTTGCAAAACTCGGCCTGGGGGGGTCCCTCTCCCCAATCCCTCTTTCCCGACCACCCCCCCACCAAAAGAAACCGCGATCCTCCGCCCGCCCCAAAGGACAACGAAGCGCCCCACCACCATAATCCACACCCACCATGGCGAAATGAACCTCCCCGCCAACGCCGCCTCTGCCTCTCTTTCTCCCGGCTCTCTAAGATGGAGCAAGCAGCAAACTAACAAAGAAATAAGCCAGC
Organism: Hydrophis major; assembly: GCA_033807585.1. Taxonomy (NCBI): domain Eukaryota; kingdom Metazoa; phylum Chordata; class Lepidosauria; order Squamata; family Elapidae; genus Hydrophis; species Hydrophis major. The sequence goes on along the minus strand of CM066333.1, from coordinate 11,006,496 downwards.
TTAGGCCTTGGTGGGAACCAACCATCATGCTAGTTTAATGGACCGAATGCCGACCGGTTGCAACGGAGATTTTTACAGCTTTGCAAAGGAGAAGGTGAGCACGGCTGGACGCGCGCGCAAAAAAAAAAAAAAACTATTGTGTTGAGATTATTATTACTATTATCAATATTATATACTTTATTCATTAAACATGAAACTCAGTCAACTGAACATTCAAAAATGCATCTGTTATTATTATTATTGGTTAATCTTTAATGAGATTCACATCCTTTGGAGCTGGTTGGTATCTCAACATCTTGAGTCCTAACCAATTATTATTATTATTATCTTAATTCATTAAACTTGAAACTCAACTGAACATTCAAAAATGCATCTATTATTATCATTACTATTACTATTGTGTTAGTGATAGTATTATTAGTATTATTATTAATATTCATATTAGTATTATTAGTATTCATATTAGTATTATTATATACTTTATTGTTTAAACATGAAACAGTCAACTGAACATTCAAAAATGCATCACATTTTGTTGTTATTATTATTATTTGCAAGTTAGGAGTTTTCCGAAATAAATTCGTCCTGGCTGGCTTTTCTCTGCCGGGCGATTTCTTTCGGGCGGCTTCGATGGCAATGGAGGCATTTATTTATAAAAAAATACATGATTTGCTTAGTGGTTTTTTTTTTTTTTTTTTGCAGAGCAGGTTGTATATAATGGGGAACAATGCCTTTATTTTGATTTTATTTGGGGGCGGGGGGGAATGCTCTCCAAAACGCAATCCGAGGGACGCATCTCTTTGCCACAAATTGCTCCGTCCTCTGACATACTCAAATCTTTTTATAAATGCACTTTTGAGGGTTTGGGGCTTTTTTTTTAAGTTCGGGCCTGTATTTTGCAATCCTTGTTGGACGGGCCGAGGGAGGGCCCCGTTATGCAAACACAACCGTTTTGCAATCTAGGCCGCCGTTCCATTTTGCAAGCCTTTTGTTTTTGTTTTTGTTTTGCAAGGGTTGTGGTTTTTATTTCACACGGAAGAAACCTTGCTTTTCTCGAAGCGGGACAGCGCAAAAGGCACACTTGATTTCCCTGTGCGCGGTTGCTTTGTGGGGTTTCTTTTGCGGGGTGGTGGTGTTTGAGCTTTTAAAAGCAAGGCCGGGGCTCAAAAGCTCTCCTTGTGTTGTGTTGTGTTGTGTTTGCGTAGATGCATGCGGGGACCCGGGTATTGAGAGCACCGAGCTTTGCCATAGAAACGGCAGGCGGGAGGGTTGCAACGGCGTTGCAAAAGGCGGTGCTGGCTATTGAGATACTGCAGTGGGCCGCAGTGGGAACCGGGCCCTGGGAATTTCGGCGGGCTTGTTTGGGGGGGGGGCAGCCCCCAAGTGTCGCACGGGACTTCTTGTAACGGTGCAAAAGTGACTGTGCAAAGATGACGCTTCGGGTGGTTTCTCTCGAAATGCTTCTTTTTGTTTCGTTGGTTGGTTCGTTTGTTTTTAAGTGACCTGCTCAAGTTTGCCTGCCTGGGATTGAGATTGAAGAGTCATTTTGCACCAAGGGCCTTTCGAAGGGTTTCTGTAGAACTCCCGCAGGGGGACGAAAACATTTCAAATAAATAAATAAATAGATAAATAAATAAGGCAGTTCGAATGTTATTGTAAAACCTCCATCCTGCTGCTTATGAGATTCAGGTTTCTTTACTTTGTCCAGCTTTCTTTCTTTCTTTCTTCCTTCCTTCCTTTTCCTTTTTTAATTCTTTTGTTCATTTTTTTTCCTTCTTTCTCTTCCTTTTCCTTTTATTATCCCTCCATCCTTCCATCCTTCCTTTCTCATTTCTTTAATTTTTTCCTTCCTTCTCTTTTTTCTTTTCTTTCCTTAATTCTTTAATCTTTCTTGCTTTCTTTCCTTTTCTTTCCTTCTTGCTTTCTTTCCTTCCTTTTTTCCTTCCTTTCTTGTGACATCATGGCCTAGCATAGCCTTGCAAATAAATGCACAAAGGTGCAGCAATTGCCCTGGAGGTCAGAGACATGGCTTCAATGATGGGCTTCCTTTGACAACTCTGGTTTGCTTTCCTTCTTGGAAGAAAAAAACCTAAACCAGATTTGCTAAGGTGGTTTCCAAAACCTTAAACCTTTTGATCAATAGTACACTATTTTGCAACTAGTCAGGAGCAAAGGGGACTTGTTGGGAGATTGGGGCCACTCCTCTTGAAAAAGGTGCCTGCTGGGTAAGTTTGACACAGTTTATGGCACAAGTGACCAAGGCCACAAGGGTTGTGTCGGTCTGGAGGTGTCAGTGACCATAATGTGCATGGATCTGGGCCAACCCAAAGACAGATCTTATTGCATGGGGTGTTGAGTGACATGCATAAGCCTCTGCCAAATATTAACTAAAAAAAGAAAAGTCCTGGCGGGGATTGAGGCCTTGTTGCCAAAACTGATCATTGGATGCCAAGCAATTATTTAATGTGACCTTTTCTGTTCATTTGTGTGAAGTTCAAGGAAAGGAAAGAGCAAATGAATGTTTGCCCTGAAGTGTTTATGCTGAGCATTGGTTGCACCAATTTGTACAAAGTTCACATTGGAGAAAAGAGCTAGTACAGGCATGTTACTTTTGAGAGTGGTGTGTTCCTCACAAGACTATAGAAAATGCCCCAAATTAACATCATACATCGCATACAATTCTCTATGGCCCTCTAGATCAGAGGTCTTGAAACTTGACAACTTTAAGACTTGTAGACTTCAACTCCCAGAATTCTCCAGCCAGATAGTCCACAAGTCTTAAAGTTGCCAAGTTTGGAGACCCCTGTGCACTAGCAACTTCTCTCTCCTCCCAAAGTTTCTGGCACTTACTGAATTGAATTCTTTATTGGCCTAGTGTGATTGGACATACAGGGAATTTGTCTCCAGTGCATCTACCTACAACAACCAAGGGACAGGTAATAGATCATAAATCATGCTTATAATCATTAATCATAAGATACAAACCAAGTGATAAAGGAGAAGATAAGATATCAATAGGAGAAGATAAAGAGGGAAGACGAGAAATGAGAAAGGTGATTAGAGCAAGACATCTTACGACATGGATAAATTGCTTAAACCTAAGACTGTGCTGTGGGAATTAGGTGTTACAGAGGGATGGCAAGAGGGAAAACAACTGCCTTTGAGTCTAGTTGTTTTGGCATTCAATGCCCTGTAGTGGTCTTCTGAGAAAAGCAGTTAAAACAGATTACGCTTTGTGCACAATTATTCCGCAAGTTGTATTTTTGAGGATTAATTTTATTATTAAACAAACGACAGTGCTCTTGGTCAATCCAAAACATTAATAAACCTAAAAACCTGAATATTTAAGAAAGTAAAAGTTGAGGGATTGGTTTTTCTGTGTACAATTATTGAGCAACTATTAGTGTGCAGAATTCTTACAGTAACTAAATGAAAAACAAAAATTTTCCCATTTCACTTTGTTTCCGTCTATTAAAGTGAGAATAATAAGCAAACAACTCAAAATGTACAAGTAACATTTCTGACATTAAAAAAAAACAGTGACCAATATAGCCACCCTTCTTTTCATAACACTCCTAAGCCTTCCTATTCATGGAGTCTGTCAGTTTCTTGATGTGTCAAGCAACCACAACCTCCCAGACACTGTTTAGAGAGGTGTACTGTTTTCCTTCACCATGAATCGAGAAGTTGTTCGAAAATGACTGTTGAAATCTCACACACATGGATGGTGACAACATATTAGTATTTGGTGAGGAAACTTAAGAAGTCAGAAAAATTTCACGTTCCTTCCTGTGACTGGGAGCATCAAGACAAATTGTGCAAAATGATTAAAAAAATGCTGAATAACTTGTGTGGAGAAGAAAAGTGGATTGTTGTAAGAGTGTGTAACTTGTGACGTCTCTCACACTTAGGATGGTTGCAGCAGCATCAGGGATATCACATGATAAAAATGAACTTTGAACTTTGTCACTAAACAAGCTATTGTAAGTCAAGGACTTACCTGTATAACACTCCCAATTCTTTAGTATCAGTTTAGAAGTTCTGGCTGTGAAGGTGTCTGCAAAATCAGCCAGAAATATTATTTGTTCAGCCTGGTCTCTGTTCAACCTGAAATACCTCCTATTGTGTCTTACTGCAGCAGTGTGAAACCTGTAGGCTAGGTAAGCAAAGCCTTTTGCTTGGTGAGGTTTGTTCCTAGATTGATATTCACAAATTTTTCTTCCTCGTGTTCTTTCTAGTTTTCAGCAATTCTGAGAGAATTTAAAGATTTCCTTTCTCCGAGTACATTGCCAAATATGAAAATAATACCCTGAAAGATTATCCTTTGACCATTTGCCCCAGATCCGTAAATCTATATGAGAACAAAATATTTAATCTTTCCAAACATTTGCTTATTTATCCATTCTGGCAATTTTTCACTTGCCACAGTCAAGATATTTCAAAGGGTTATAATCAGAATGATAAAATATCAGTGGTACAAGTAAAATTACATAAGAACAAACAATCGTCCCAAATGCAATGACAGGAAAAATATAAAAACAATGTCAATAAGTCATACAAACAAGTGGGGACATCTGTAATTCAAAAACTCTCTTAAAGCATTAGGTTTTTAAGAATGTTCTGACACCTAATACAATAAGAACAGGTAAGGATATAAAGGGGCAGAGAATCTCATAGAATTGATGCTACTGTAAAAAAGCAGGATTTGTGGCTAACTCTAGTCCCAGCAGAATGGAGAGCCACTAATAATAATACTAGAGGTGGAGAGATCAACCTTGGTTGGAAAATATGGTCTTGTAGATCTTGGTGTTTGCTATTATGGCCAAGTATGTTGTGACCACGGTAACCTGAAGGGTGTCTGGAAATTTTCCAGTCCCATGTTAAATATTTGCTGAACTGTTAAGGGATAGATGAAGGCCAGACCAATCTGCATGTTTATGTCCACTTAAGCTCTTCTTTGCATTCCATGAATTAGCTAAGTAGCAACTCATTCCAGTTCAGTCTTTAAAAATGGCCTATGGTAATAAATTACAGTAATGATTCTAAATGTAAACCCAGTTCCCTCGTTGCTGGGCAGATGTGGATCAGCATATGGCATCACCTGCAGATAAATGCATGCATTTGGATTTTGTTTCAAAACCATTTTGAAGTTTGGGTTTTAGTTATAAATACTTCCATGAAGCTTTTCATAGAAATCTGCTTAAAAATTATGCCTCTTAAGAAAATTAACAACCGACTTAACATTCCTTTCAACATCAAAGCAAAGATGCAAGGAAAATTTGTATTTCCTAAGATGATGGCAGTTGTATTTTCTGATCAAGATTATGTCCTTTCACAGAATCACAGAATTGTCCAGTTGGAAGAAGCTCAAGGATCATTTAGTCCAACCCTCTGCAGTCTCCAGAAAGCCAGTTAGTTTGTTCTCAAGAGGCGATGTCTATCTTTTTATTAAAGATCTCCAGAAATTGAGAACCCACAACTTTCCTGTGTTGGATACTTTTTACATTCAGAAATCTTTAAATAAAAACTAGATACCTGCAAGCTATACCCATTATTCAATTAGAATAGACTTCTAGTCCTTTTCTCTAGACTGGCCATACCCTGCAACCATTCTTTGTATGTTTTTGTCTCTGGACCTTTGCACTTTTTCCAAAGTCTCAACATCTTTTTTTGTAATGTGACCAAAACTAGATGCAGTATTCCAGGTGTGAACTTCCTAAAGCTTTATAAAGCAGTACTAATACTTCACGTGATTTTGATTCTATTCATTATTTCATTACTAGCTTGATACCCATGCTTCGTTACGAAATTATGTGGTCGGGCTTAGTTTTTGGGGAGGAAAATAAGGGAAAAAAACCAAATTCTGCTCGTGCCTACCAGCATCCATCAGTATTCATCTGGCTAACGTCCTGTCAGTGTGAGAGAGTTGCAGGCTGTTTGGAAAATAAACAAAGTATTTTCTGTGTAAGCAAGAAGGAGACAGCAAGGAGCCTGGGCGTGGCTTAGCTCAACTGTTCTGTACTAAAGCTGCTTGGTGCTGGGAAAGTGAAAGTAAAATTCCTGCTTGTGTTTTGCATTTGGAACAGATTTCTTTTCATGTGGGAAGGGGGAATAGAACTCCTTAGCATCAGAGTGTGTTAATAATAATATATGAAATTCTAATGCTCTTATGGTCATTTTGAAAAATCCTTTCTTAGCACCTAGGAACCAAGAGGAACATAAGTGCCAAATTTCAAGTTTGTAGGCTTTACGGTTCTGGAGATTTTGTGATGATGCATGAGTGGTATTTTGCTTTTGTATATATAGATTTCTACTCTTGCTATCTATGGCAACGGAAGAGGCTTCTTGACCATCTTCCAGTATGGCGCCTGTCGTGGGGAGATAACAGAATAACAGTTGGAAGGGACCTTGGAGGTCTTCTAGTCAACCCTGTATTCAGGCAGGAAATTCTATTTCATTCCTGATCAAATGGCTGTCCAGTCTTTCGAAAGCCTCCAGTGATGGAGCACTCACAACAGCTGTTCCCCTGATTAATTGTTTTTATTTTTTATTTTATTTTATTTGGTTTGTCAATTGCTTACAAGGTAATAGCTATAAGTAAAAACATAGTTATGAATACATGGATACATATAAGAAAAAGAAAAGAAACAATAGGACAGGGAGGGTAGGCACGTTGGTGCGCTTATGCACGCCCCCTGCAGACCTCTTAGGAAAGGGGTGAGGTCAATAGTAGAAAGCCTAAGGTTAAAGTTTTGGGGTTTGGGGAAGAAACCACAGAGTCAGGTAGAGGATTCCAGACGTTGATGTAATCAAGTTTAGTGCAATTAACCTTGAGTTTGTATCTATGGTTTGCTCTTGTATTGTTATGGTTGAAGCTGAACTATTCATTGACAGGTAGGACATTGAATGTATGATTTTATGTACTATACTTTGATCGGACCGAAGGCGGCGTAGTTCCAGGTTTTCTAGGTCTAGAATTCCGAGTCTGGTGGCATAAGGTATTCTGCAATGAGTAGAGGAGTGGAGAACTCTTCTTGTGAAATATTTCTGGACTTTCTCAACTGTGCTAATATCAGATAGTCATGTGGGTTCCAGACTGATGAGCTGTATTCGAGTATTGGTCTAGCAAATGTTTTGTATGCTCTAGTTATTAGTGTAATATTACCAGAGAAAAAGCTACGTAAGATTAGGTTAACAACTCTTAATGCCTTTTTGGCTATGTAGTTACAGTGGGCTCCAGCACTTAGATCATTAGAGATGAGTACCCCAAGATCCTTGATAGAGTTTGGATCATCAACAAGGTCTTGACTATTCAGCCTGTATGTTTGTTTGTTTGTTGTCCCTGCCAGGAAAATTTTTCTTCATTTTAGTTTGAATTTCTCCTTGATTAGTTTATTAATTAATTTATTAGTTAGAGATAGATCTCTCAGGAAGAACAGCATTCTCAGATATATACAAATAGTCCTTGACTTATGACTGATGGCTTAATGGCCGTTAGAACTTATGGCAGACCCTCTCAAAAGCTGCATACCACCTGGTCCCTAAATTACTGGCTGCTGCAGTTAGCTATTCACCCTTACAAGTGACCTCAGGGATGCTGTAGGGCCTCCCTCACTTATCTCTTTCCCCAATAGGTCCCCATATGCCTTTAAATTCCATGTTGGGGTGAGAATCAGGCCTAAGGCTAGTGGTGACCCAGCGAAAGTGTGGAAAGGCCTGTGGGGACTTGAGGTGAAATGTCTCATGGGGTCAGGAGAGGCCTTGAAATGTTTGGGGCAGGTCAGTCTGCTTATGACATGCCTCTCCCTCCCCCCCCAGGCACCCTGTGCTTCACTTAATGACCCACATGTTCATATAATGCAGGGGTCTCCAAACTTGATAGCTTTAAGACTTATGGACTTCAACTCCCAGAATTCCTCCTCCAGTCATGTTAGCTCAGGAATTCTGGGAGTTGAAGTCCACAAGTCTTCAACTTGCCAAGTTTGAAGACCCTTGATTTAATTATTCATTGAGGAGAGCTGCAATGGGTGGGAGGGGGAAATATTCATCATTATGCTTCCTTTAATGGCCTGGCGACATGAGACCATAATGGGCAGGCCCCATTACAGTCGTATCTCGAGGGCTACCTGTATATGGCATTAAATGCCTTCTGTTCAAAGTCATGTGACAGTTTTATTTTGTGGAGAGGGGGTGGTGAGTTCCAAACTTGTAATCATAGAAGCAAAGTTATCTAAAAGAGCACAATACCCTCCCCAGTGCAGAAATGACAGATGGCCAGTCTCTGTTTGAAGTCCTCCTATGAACAGGAGTCCACCTTCTCTTAAGGATATTTCATGGTTGAATGAATCTTAGGAATGTTTTCCTGGTATCCAGCATAAATGTACTTGCAATTTAAACTCCTTTATCTTCTGGAACAGCGTTGAACAATTTCTCCCTGCTTTCTACATGACAATTCTTCAGATACTTGGAGACATCTGTGACTACTTCTTGATGTCTCCAGGCTAAACATGTCCATGTAGGAGAAAAGCAGGCAGAGCTAAGGGGGCGGGATCAAGCATGTCATCAGCTTAGAGTTGTTACATTGCCACAAACATCCCAAGTCCAACTTTGCTTGGATTCTAATGGCCCTCATCTGGTGCCAATGTAGGATTGAACTTGCATTGACTAGATAAAGCTTGAGCATTGCAATTTTTGAATTGCAACTAAATGTATGATCCTGATCCTTTGCATATGACAATCCGCTGTAAATATGGACTGGTTGCCAAGCACCCAAAATGCAAATACATGATCCAGCAGGGGACTGTTAGAACTGTGAAATCCGAGTTGTATCTTTTTGGGGGGAAGGGGTCCATCATAACTCAAGGTAGCCTTACTTAGGATGTCTACAATCTATCCAATCGTTCTTCGTGTATTGCATAAAACATATGAAGAACAATTGCAGGAATTGGATATAGCTAGTCTAATGAAAAGAAGGACTAGAGGGGATATGATAGCAGTCTTCCAGTATTTGAGGAGCTGCCACAAAGAAGGGGCAGTCAAATTATTTTCCAAAGCCACGGGAAGGCAGGACAAGAAACAATGGATGGAAACTAATCAAGGAGGGAAGCAACCTGGAATTAAGGAGAAACTTCCTAACAGTGAGGACAATTAACTAGTGGAACAGCTTTGCCTTCAGAAGTTGTGGATGATTCATCCCTGGAGGTTTTGAAGAAGAGACTGGATAACAACTTGTCTGAAATACCCTGTTTCTCCAACAATACGGCCTCCCCCAATAGGAAGTCCCAGCATGTTTTATAGGCATGAAATGAAATTAAGCCCCCCCAAATTAAGGCCTATATTAAAACATGCAAAATGGGGGGGAATGGTGGGGGGGCTTGCCGTTAGGAAGTACTTTTGTTGCACACCCGGATATGGTGTTGCCTGCATTGACCCCGATACGAAGTGCCCCACCAACGCTGAGGTCAACATCCAAGCTGTTGCCGCCCGCCCGCTCGCCTGAAGATGCAAGGGGGGGGATTAAGTCACCCCCGAAAATATGGTCGGGGCTCAAAAAAAAAAAAAAAAGACCCGGCCTTATTATATGAGAAACATGGTAGTATAGGATCTTGTGCTTGAGCAGGGGGCTGGACTAGAAGACCTCCAAGGTCCCTTCCAGCTCTATTCTGATTGATTGAACCCTATTTTGAAGCCAACCATGCTGGTCATTATCGTATCTCATGGTAGCAAATTTCAATGTTAATTTATACATTGTGTAAAAAATATATTTCCTTTTGTGCGTCTGATTCTTCCAAGGTCCAGTTTCATTGGATGTCCTCACTTAAATTAAGGACTAAGGAAGAAGAGATTGAAGAAGAAATTAGTGGAAGAATGGGGTGCTATGCAAACTATTTGGCCGAAAAAGCAGAATTAGCTATAATCTGAGATGTAGGGTTGTTCTTCAGAATCGCAGCTCTTATGGAATGTATTTTATGCAGCCTCGTCACATAACACTTAGACACGCTGGGCACATTTTTCCTCCTCCTCCATTTCCCATTATTGGCTCACAGAAATGACGGCACAAATCTCTCGAGTGAACGTTAATATTTTGTGTGGGTGAGGGTTTTTTCCCTCCCCAGTGACAGCTCTTGTGTTTAGCATCACATTCACATCCATCAAATGGGATTAAAATGCTGCATCTTTCAAAAAAAATTTTTTTCCAGCCCTTTTCTGGTTCAGGTAGCCTCACTTTATGACAGGTTACCTAGTGAATGTTCAAAGCTACAACGGGCCCTCCCAGAAGCTACTTGCGACCCATGTCTCCAGGAAGTGGAGCATGGGTTGTCTCAGGGGATGAGGGAGGCCTTGGAGGCACCCCACCTGCACCCCTGAGGCACCCTGTGCTTTGCTTAATGACTCCTGTATTCATTTAACGATTCATTGGCAAGAGCAGGTATGGGGAGATCATTAAAAGAGATGCTTCATTTAACAGTCATTGTGACACAAGACAGTAATGGGTAGCAATAGCCCTTAGACTTATATACCGCTTCACAGTGCTTCACAGTCTTCTATAAGCAGTTTACAGAGTCAGCTTCTTGCCCCCCCCAACAATCTGGGTCCACATTTTACCCACCTCAGAAGGATGGAAGGCTGAGTCACCCTGGAGCCTGGTGAGATTTGAACTGCTGAATTGCAGGTAGCTGGCAGTCAGCAGAAGTGGCCTGCATACTGCACTCTTAAGCACTGCGCCACCACGGGTGTATATGGGTACGTTCCATTACAGTCATATCTCGAGGACTACCAGCATATGGAATTAAACACATTCTATTCAAAGTCATATAATAGCAGTTTTATTTTGCTGTGTATCTGAATTAGTCATAGAATCAGTTCTGGAGTTCCAACAGCTGCACAAAACAGTCACATTTTGAGCATTTGGCAACTGGTTCGCCTTTTCAGTTCATTTCAGTATTTCACAGTCACTTGATGGGAATTAATGATGCTTTTGGATGAGAAGCAAAACGCCTTCAAAGAAACAGACAAGAAAGTCCAGTTGCCTCCTGAAAAAAGCACCCTTGGATCTTGTCTGGGATATTAGGAAAGAGTTCCCAAGAATAAAAGCAGTTTGACAGTGGATCGAATCATTAGCTTGCATTGCTGGTGATGTTTGAACACATGCTTGGACAACTACCTATTCATATTGCTTAAATTTGGATTCTTAACGCTGAGCACTGGTTGAACGAATGGCCCCCTTTAGTTCCTAGCACTAACTCCGCTCCTTGGACCGTGTAGCTTCATATTGGCCACTATTTTGGCTAGTGAGAAGGAAGTCTTGTTCTTTGTCTTTTAAAAGAGGCAGTTGCCAGGCAATTGAACCCAGGGCAATTCATATGCAAAATACATGTGCTGGCTATTACGCTGTGGCTGTTTGCCATGTTCATTAATGGTGTGCAATTATTTTTAAAAAGCCATCTAGGCTTACACTCCTGGCCGAAGCCATTTGCAAAAAGCACTTTTTGCAAATGGTTTCGTTTGGTGCATTGTTTTTGACATCTAAGCCGATGCCCATTTTTTTAATACTGCATTCTGGTGTGCCAGGGACTTGGTTACTGTCATGAAACCCAGTCTGGGTTTATACAATTGCTAGCAGCTTTGATTATATTGTTGAGTATGAATAGATGTTGCCCATATGAAGCCAGCATTTGCAGGCAAGAAAATAAAAGCTATGCTTATATGGAGGGGGGGGAGGGGGGAAGGGAAGTATTTTACACCAAAAGTATTGGCCTTTTGATTGAGTTTCCTGGCTGCTGTAAGGAGAGTCCCAAATACAGCTGCTTCAGTGGTAGAGTGCAGTACTGCAGGCTACTTCTGCCAACTGCTGGCTGCCTGCAATTTGGCAGTTTGAATCTCACCAGGCTCAGGATTGACTCAGCCTTCCCTCCTTCCAAGGTCCGTAAAATGAGGACCTAGATTGTTGGGGGCAAAAGGTTGAGTCTAAAATCGCTTAGGGAGGACTGTAAAGCACTATAAAGCAGTATATAAGTCTAAGTGCTATTGCTGTTCTTTGTTAGGACCAGGATAGATTGTCAGTGGGCACAAATATAAAGAGAACTGAAAAATGGCTTCTGGCTTTGGCTTAAAAGATGTAAAGCTTTTCCTTGTGACAGGGCAGTGTTTCTCAACCGTGACAATTTTACAATGTGTGGATTTCAATTCCCAGAATTCCCAAGCCAGAATTTGGGGAGAGGAATAGGAAAATCTTCCTTGCAAATCAATACAGGAAGTCCTTGACTTACAACAGTTCAATTAGTGACCATTCGAAGTGAGAATGGCCCTGAAAAAAAGGTGACTTAGGACCGCTTTTCCACACTTACGACCGCTGTAGCATCTCTGTGGCCATGGGATCATAATTTTCAGACTCTGGGAAAAAGGACTCATATTTATGACGGTTGCCGTATTCTGAAGTCATATGATCCCCTTTTGTGACGACCTGACAAGCGCAAAGTCCGTGAGGAAGCCAGATTCACTTCGCAACTACTGTGGGACAAGAAAGGTTGTAAAATGGGGGAAAGCTCACTTAAGAACCATTGTTTGCTGATTAATAGAAATCTTGGGCTCAATCGTGGACATAAGTCAAGGACTACCTGTAGGCCCATGGGCAAGTTGTGATTTGCAGCATTCTGTTTCAGTCTCTAATCCCATATTGGCAGGGGGAATTCTGGGAGTTGAAGTCCACCCACCTTGAAAGCTGCCAGGGCTGAGAAACGTTGCTCTAACCACTTACCTCACGTTGGCTGTCAGATCCAGCCTTAAATGTCAATCCTGGGGAATTTGAAAAATTTACCTTCCTTAGTAGAAGAACCTGAGCAAGTGTTGGAATTGTTTACTAATTGAGCAGCAAACTCTAGGGTAACTTAAGAGATGCCCTTTATAGCAGGGATGAGTCATTGCAGTAAATGGCAGAAATATACATTTTATAAGCCAATCTAAACAATTACTTCCTTATTCACAAGGCTGCTGTGACATTGCATTGCAGGGAAGTGGACGAAATGATTTTGCTTTGCTTCAAATTTAATAAACATGTTTTCTTTAAAAATTATCTGGGCATCTCAACATTCCAAACAGTGACATATACATATTGTACATATATGGTACATATACCAGTACATACACACATGTATGTGTGCGTGTGTGTGTGTGTGTGTGTGTGTATATGTATATATATATATATATATGTATATGTATATATATATATATATATATACATACACACACACGTGTGTGTGTGTGTGTATTTGTATGTGTGTGCATTTTGAGGGAGTTTGACTCAGTATTAACTGAATATTGGCATCAGGCTTACCCAGAGGAACACGAAGCTTCTCATCATGACTTTACCAAAATTATCACAATATAAAATACAAACGACAATAAAGATGATAGGAAAATGGGAAAGGAGAAGAAAGAGTGAAGACAGATGAAGGTGCAAGGGGGAAGAAGAAAAAAATAGCATAGACTTCCAATTTTTTACAGTGCAGTAAAATACATAGAATTGGAAAGGACCTTAGAGGTCTTCTAGTCCAACCCTGGCACCCAAGGCGTTAAGAGAATTAAACAGAAACCTAAAAAAACAAGAGGATGGACAACATAGTGTGCGCGGGGGGATATCTGTTCTCTACCTTGCTAACTCCCTAACATAGCATGCCCCTATTCTCCATGGGTTGCAGCTTCTCTGGATATGCGATCACATTCTCCAAATTTAAGTTCCCCATCAGCTGTGATGAGTCCCATGTCTTTCTTCAGCATTGTGCAAAGCTTATCCTGGCAACCAGCAAGTGTGTGGATGTGTTCTTAAACCCCTGTCACCTGGACAGGTCTGTCCCGTTCCAACCATCATCGATTTGGACTTTGTAAAAGTAAGAACAAAATTGCATAAGACAGAGGCCTTGTTCATATCCACCCTTGAGAAGGAAGCCTTAGTAGAGTTCAGAGGGGTGAAAAAGGATCAGAGTGTAACCCCAAGGAAACATTTACTCAAGACTTGGTTCTTAGTGGTCTCTGAACAATGGAGAAAAATTGGAACACCAAGAATGAAGGAGAACAGAACGGAATGGAAACGGAACATGATCAACTGACCAAAACAGTCGTCCGATTCTCACTGTGGTATGTTTTGTTAGGACATCCAAGTTACTTCCTGAGGTGGACCTTCCAGATAGTTCTTTTTTGTCCTCTGTTTTAAACTAAGGATCAATTGTGGTAAGGTTCTTCAGAAGTCACAAGTCCCAGTAAGTTATAATGGCATCTGAAATCTTCAGCCAAAGTTGCTGCTCCTCACTTTTGGGAGAGGACCTATTAGTCCTTCTCAGTTGGACCTTCTATACCCAAGAAACTGAGCAAGATATTTTATAGGCTTCCATCTTCCTCCGTGAACCATCAACTACTTTTCTACGGGTCCGGAGTAGCTGAACAGGTTTGCTCTAGATCTTCATACCTCCTTACTGTTTTTCACAAGCTTTAGGACTGAAAAAGAAAAGTATTTCCTTTCCTCCACTTCTTTATTTTGAAGCCATGGAAATGACTCTTAAATCTGATGAATATTGGCATCTATTTGCAGTGGTACCTTGGTACTTGTCTGCTTTGAAACTCCTGTAATTTGGTACTCAACGCATTTTGATAAGAACATTTTGACCTGGTACTCATGGTTCATTTAGTACTTGACTCACAGGCTAGAACTTGTCAATGTTGGCTGCTTTGTGACTCCCTACATTATTTCGTATGGCAGGGGTTCCCAACCCATGGGGTTGTAGTCCACTACTGGGCCTCAGCCTGTTTGAAACTGGGCCGCATGAGTGATGGGCAGACACTCCCACGAGCAGCTCCCCTCGCGTGATTGGCCAGGAAAGACGCATGCGAAGCTCCACTCAGACGAGAGGTGGGCCCTTGTTGCTCATGCGTGAAGTTCCACTCGTGTGAGCGAAGAACACTTCAGTCCCTCGTTTGCTCAAGTTGAGCTTTGCATGTCAAAACAAGCATCCTCCCCTCAAGCATACAAGCCTCAGTCTGTGTTGTCCGTCCTCTTGGCTTTTAGGTTTCTGTTTAATTCTTATTGCCTTGGGGTATCAGGGTTGGACTAATGGACCTCTAAGGTCCCTTCCAATTCTGTGTATTTTATTGCACTTGAAAAAGTCAGAAGTCTATGCTGTTTTTTTTTCCTTTCACCTTGCACCTACAACTCTCTTCCTCCTTTCTTCCCATTTGCATCGGAGCTGTGCATGCACCTGCCACTCACATGCCCCCCTCCCCCATACGCGGGGCCCCCAAGGTGGAAAGGTTGGGGACTGCTTCCTTACGGGAAATACTTGCTTGTTATTCATAGTTTTTGGTACTCCTCACATCTCCTGGAATCAATTAACGTTGAGTACTGAGGTACCACTGTATATGTTTGGTAGTCTCCAGGCCTTTGTTACGGATTTCCATGGTTTTTAATATGGTGTAAGACCTCTGCTAATTAAAATTGCTGTCCCATCTACCTTTGCAGTTTTCAAGCTTGGTTTTACATGGAAGAAAAGGTAATCTTTCCAGTAATCTAGGCCCAAACCTTTTTAGGCATTAAAAGATAATCCCCAGTTCTTTTCTATTTAAAAAAAAAAATACTGTTGGATTTACGTGCTGCTTTTCTGTTCCTAAAAAGCAGCCAAACAGGCTTGCCAGTGAAAACAGTTCTAATATAAATGAAAATGTGTATACCATAGGTAGTCCTCGACTTATAAACATTCACTTAGGAACCATTCAAAATTACAGTGGCACTGAAAAAAGTAGCTTAGGATTGTTTTTCACACTTGCAACATCCCCATACTCACGTGATCAAAATTCAGATGCTTGGCAGCTGACTCATATTTTATGACGGTTGTAGTGTCCCAGGTGTTACATGATCCCATTTTTGCGAACTTCTGACAAGCAAAGTCGATAGGGAAGCCAGATTTCACTAAACAACTGTGCTACTAACTTAACTGCAGTGATTCATTTGACAATGGTGGCAAGGAAAGTCTTAAAAACGTTGCAAAACTCACTCAACATCTGTCTCACTTAGCAGCAGAAGATTTGGGTTCAATTGTGGTTATAAAGTCAAGGACTATCCATACATATTTCAAGTTTAAAATTAAAGCTTGGGGGGGGGGTAGTCTGCATCCTTGGTTAAGGATTATGGGTATTAAAGTCTCCATTTTGAGGCCTCCATGTTGAGATAAGCTTATCAGTGGATGAACTTTGTGACTCTCCTGGGTTTTTTTTCCCCTGTGAATCACTTAGTTTCTCATTCCTGTCTCTGCTTGCATCACCCAAAGTCACTTCCTCTTTCCTCACTCAACTTCTGATTCCTTCTGACTGGAACGAGTAGAAAGGACCCACATCAGGATGGCAGGAAGGAAAGAATGGGCACCTCAGTAAACTTTTAACGCTTATTGGTTTGTAACATGGACCACAACAGTTTACAGAAAGTCAAGGTAAGTGGACTATCAACAAAGGTTTTCTAGTCCAACCCCTTGCTCAAGCAGGAGACGCTACACCATTCTAAACAAGTAGCTGTCCAGTCTCTTCTTAAAAGCCTCTCCTTTGATGGAACTCCCACAACTGTTCCACAAGTTCATTGTTCCCACCATCAAGAAGTTTCTCCTGAATTCCAGGTTGCTTCTCTCCTTGATTAGTTTCCATCCATCTTTTCTTGTCCCTGCACTGCTTTAGAAAATAAATTGACTCCCTCCTCCTTATGGGAGCCTCTCAAAAAGTGGAATACTGCTATCATGTCATCTTTTCTCTAGACTAGCTGTACCCAATTCCTGCAACCGTTCTTCATAGGTTTTAGTCTCCAGGGCTTTAATCTTCTTAGTTGCCCTTCTCTGGACTTTCCCCCAAAGCCTCAAGATCTGTTTTGTAATCTGATGATCAAAACTGGATGCAGTATTCCAGATATGGTCTTACTGTCCTAATTACTGACCCTTAGTTGGAAGTCAGCTGCTTTTCCTTGAAGATTAGATGTAAATATAATGTTCCCAAACCTTCAGCTCTTTGCAGAGTTCAGAACAATCTTCTCCAACCAGATGCTCAAGTCACGGGGACAGGACATGTGAAAATTGGTGAAAATTGACCGTGGATCTTCTCATAGGTAGTCCTTGACTTAACAACCACAACCGAGTCCATTTTGCTAAGCAAAATGGTTGTTAAGTGACTTTTCACGCCATTTTAAGACCTTTCTTGCCACAGTTGTTTAGTGATCACTGCAGATATTAGATTAGTAACATGGTTGCTAAGTGAATCTGGCTTCCTCATTGACTTTCTGTCAAAAGGTCGCAAAAGGGGACCATATGACCCCAGGACACTGCAACTGTCACAAATAGAGTAAGCTGTCAAGTGTCTGAATTTTGATCTTGTGACCATGGGGATGCTACAATATAAGTGTGAAAAATGGTTATAAGTCACACGTTTTTCAGTGCTGTTTTAACTGATAAAAAGTCGTAAACTGAGGATTAACTCTTATTCTCCAAAAATAGAGAATAGCCAGGCTTGCAGCTAAATAAGATTTTCTTTGTTTGCCCCAAAGATAAAAGTTTGAGATAGTTACACAATACTCTTTTCATCAAATTCTTCACCCTCTAGAAACTCCAATTTTTAACTAGCTCTGGAAATATGGAATTGGCTGTTCTTCAGAAAATTTTGTTACAAGTTGGTGGTGTTGGTTTTTTTTTTTTTTAAAAAAAAAAAGCTTTGGAACAACTTTCGCTTTCGTTGCCAACTTTGGTGAAAGAATGGTTGTCTGCAATCAAGCAGGCAAGTGAAGCTATCTAGATTTAAATCAGTCAGGGTCAGACTTCGTCAACAGCTTGACCAACAAGAATTCCAGGGTGACGGGTTTCAATTTTCATCATTTAGCAGCAGAAATGCCAAGTTTCAGGTTCTTTCCCATGGCGTTAGTCCTACGGCGGCCTCAAAGGGTTTTTTTTTTAGCAAGGATTGCTGGTTAGAGAGGAATGCAGATACATCCTCGACTTATGACCACAATTTGAGCCCCAAATGTCTGTTGCTAAGCCAGGCAGTTGTTTAATGAATTTTTGCCCCCTTTCACTACCTTTCTTGCCATGTCGTTAAGTGAATCACTGCGATTGTTAAGTTTCTAACATGGTTGTTAAAAGTGAATCTGGCTTCCCCATTTATTTTTGCTTGTCAGAAAGTCGCAAAAGGGGATCGTGCTGCCAATTCAGACACTCTTTGAATTTTGATCACGTAACCATGGAGATACTGTGAAGGTTGTAAGTGTGAAAAACGGTCATGTCACTTTTTTCAGTGCTGTTGTAACTTCAGTCACTAAATGAATAATTGCAAGTCGGGGCGTCTTTGTGGAGGCAAATTCATCTGGTTCGAATAATAAGGAGGATCTGTAGGGCTTGTGATTTGGAAGAGAATCCTACATTGGCTCTCCAGTTAGCCTCAAATAGCTTATTTACTATTCCTTTATCTTCATAAACAGCTTATTTATTATTTAGCACCTGATGAGAACAACTGAAATATAAACAACTGAGTTAAAATGTCAAGATGATGCACGTTTATACATTCTGCTTCTAGTATCTTCATGTGCAGTGATAGAAGATGGATGCATAGATGTTTGAATTTGGGAAAATGTAAGAGAAGTATTTATGCTGGATGATATTTAAATATACATGATAGGTAGAATAAATAAAATTGCTGATCATTCTCCATCCTCTCACATCTGGTGCCCTGAAGGAAACATGAAAAGTCCAGAGACACACAAAAAAAATACAGAATTAGTGTATGAACTTTTATTATTTTTATTCTTGCTTCATTTTCTATTGTGCTTCAAACTGTTCTGGTATTACCTTCAAGAGTTAGCAGAGTTAACAGAGTTTGAAGGGACCTAGGAGGTCTTCTAGTCCAACCCCTGCTCAGGCAGGAAGTTCTATACAATTTTAGACAAATGATTATCCAATATCTTCTTAAAAACTTACTGTATTGGAGCACCTGCAACTTCTGAAGGCAAGTTGTTCCATTGGTTGATATTTCTGTCAGGAAATTTCTCCTTAGTTCTAAGTTGCTTCTCTCTTTGGTTAGTTTCCACCCATTGCTTCTTGTCCTGCCCTCAGGTGCTTTGGAGAATAGCTGGACTCCCTCTTCTTTGGGGCAGCCCCTGAGATATTGGAACACTGCTATCATGTCATCCCTAGTCCTTCTTTTCATTAAACTAGACATTCCCAATTTTAGTGACTGTTCTTCATAAATGTTAGCCTCCAGTCTCCTAATCATCTTCGTTGCTCTTCTCTACATCCTTCTAGAGCAGGGGTGTCAAACCTCAAGGCCTGTGGGCTGGATGCGGCCTTCAGGCTTCGATCTGGCCCTCAGGGCCACCTGGAAACACTGGCCCACAGTGCCTCTGCAAGCAAGAATGGAGCTCAGGAGGGCCACACACGGCCCTCCTGAGCTCTGTTTTCACTGGCAGAGGGTTGCAGGAAGCCACCGCAGCCGAAAACTGAGCTCGGGAGACTGTTTTTGCTGGCAGAGCATTTGGGCCACCACAGGTGCCCCTGACACGAGTTGGCCACGCCCACCCTGCAGTGGTGGGATTCATTTTTTTTTTACTGCAGGTTCTGTGGGCGTGGCTGGGTGGGCGTGGCAAGGGAAGGTTACCGCAAAATCCCTATTCCTCCTCCACCCTACTAGCTCCGTTCTCCCATGCAGGGCAACCAAAGATGATCCAGCCGATCAGCTGGGATCAACGTTCAAGAAAAGGGAGCATGCCAGACCTAGAGATGGAATCCTTGTGAAAACTTCCTGCCGCACTTCTTTCCTGCTGATGCATAGTTGATGCCATCTGCTCGCCTTGAGATTACAGCAGAGCCATAAATGACGAAAGACTGAATGTGTAGAGCACCCTGACCCTCTATCCAGGAAATGTAGCTTATGACAATGATTGGTAATTCTCTTCAGGGCGCTGGCAGTTTTTCAAGGGAAGATCCTTGGCGTGCATGTCAGTGGGCATTATATGCCCTTAGTCAAAATTTAGGTTGCTAAGTGAGAAGTTTGTTAGGTGAGTTTTGCCCCAAATCACCCCCTTCTTCCCCCCAATGACTTTGCTTGTCAGAAGGTCGCAAAAGGGGATCAGGTGACTCCCGGGACACTTGCAGCTGTCATAAGTGTGGGTCAGTTGCCGAGCCTCTGAATGTACATCATGTGACCATGAGGATGCTTCAATAGTCATAAGCTTGAAAAATGGTCAAGTCACTTTTTTTTTCCAGGGCTGTTGTAACTTTGAATGGTCACTAAGCAAACTGTTGTAAGTCAAGAACTACCTGTAGAATCTGAAATCTTTTTAGGGCAATAAAAGTTGTGCAGGTTGGCTACTGAAGAAGTTTCCAGAAGGAACATACACCTCAGATAAAACAGATGTTACAGGTAGGCCTCAACTTACAGACCGCCATTGAAACCCAAATTAAGCAAGCTAAGTGAGTTTTGCCCCATTATATGATCTTTTTTTTCACAGTTGTTATGTGAATCACTACGGTTGTTAGGTTGATAACAAGGTTAAGTGAATCTAGGTTTCTTGTTGATTTTTCCTGTCAAAAGGTTGCAAAAGCTGATCACAGGACACCGGGACAATGTAATCAATAAGAAAGAGTCAGTTGCCAAGCGTCTGAATTTTGATCTCCTGGGATGCTGCGAACGGTCGTGTGAAAAATGGTGATAAGTCACATTTTTCAGGGCCGTTGTAGCTTGAACAGTCACTCAACGGACTGTTGAAAGTCAAGGACTTCCTGTAATCTCCTGTGCCTGGGTTTTATACTTGGATTTGACCCTTCTGAGAAGCTTACCTGCCATTTCCAATCTCATTGAAGAACCTTGGATGAGCAATTGAGAGAGCAAATCAGAAATCGTAATGTTTTTTTCTGGAGGCAAAACAAGATGTTTCTGATTGGAAGTGAAGCTCCAGATGATGATGATGAGCAATACCTAGAGGGCTACCTTGCTATTTGGAAATCCTGAATTTATCAGACTTGAATACCCTGATTCTACAAAAAAACACCCTACTTGGAACAGCTTATATCTTTCGACGCTATCTTAACAATTCCTAGGTCCTTGGTTAGGACTCACGTTGTTGAGTTGCCAACCAGCCCCAAAGGCTGTGAATCTCACTAAAGATTAAATAATAATAATAATAATAATTTAATTATAATTATATTAATTATAATAATATTATTATAATGGAAAATGTGCAGTGTGTGCTTCTTTTCACATCGCTCATTGTCTATTTTGTTCCCTATTTCATTTGCAGGTAGCTGTGTCCAGTTGAGTGGCAGGCAGACCCAAGGGGTACCATGAAGTTTTCAGGACCCTTGCAGAGCCAGAGGTTGTCCGTCCTCCTAGAGATGGCAATCTCTAGGGAAGCTCAGATGTGGAAGGTGTACCTGCCCAGAATTCAGCCCAATCAGGTAAAACCTTTCGTCACCTTCACTCGGTCTCTATAGTGGAGGTCTCCAAAGTTGGCAACTTTAAGACTTGTGGACTTCCAACTTTCAGAGCTGGCTGGAGAATTCTGGGAGTTGGAAGTCCACAAGTCTTAAAGTTGCCAAGTTTGGGGGCCCCTGCTTTATAGTTTGGTTTGACAAAATTGCAGAAGGAAGGCAGTTCTTCTAGGCTGCATAAACAGAGGGATAGAATCAAGATCACCTTAAGTGTTAATACCACTTTATAATGCCTTGGTAAGGCCACACTTAGAATGCTGCATCCAGTTTTGGTCGCCATGATGTAAAAAAGATGTTGAGATTCTAGAAAGAATACAGATGATTAGGGAGCTGGAGGCTAAAACATACAAAGAATGGTTGCTGGAACTGGGTATGTAGTCTGATGAAAAAAAAGGCCTAGGGGTGACATGATAGCAGTGTCCCAGTATCTCAGGGGCTGCCCCAAAGAAGAGGGAGTCAAGATATTTTCCAAAGCACCTGAAGGCAGGACAAGAAGCAATGGGTGGAAACTAAGCAAGGAGAGAAGCAACTTAGAACTAAGGAGAAATTCCCTGACAGTGAAAGCAATTAATCAGTGGAACAACTTGCCTCCAGAAGTTGTAAATGCTCCAATACTGGAAGCTTTTAAGAAGAGACTGGATAATCATTTGTCTGAAGGTGGTGTAGGGTTTCCTGCCTAAGCAGAGGGTTGGACTAGAAGACCTCCAAGGTCCTGTTCAACTCTGTTATTCTATTCTAAGAGGCCACTGGACTTTCTTAGTTTTTCCAACTCTATATCTAAGACTCTTCCTGTTTCTGAGGAGCTGGTTTGATGGAATCCATCCCATCTCCTGATGGAACATCGGGCCTATTTATTTAGCAGTTTATGTCCTTATCATTTAATTTTAAATAAAGAGAACCGTATCATTTTAATTTTGCCAGTTGAGCAATCTTTTGTTTGGTGAACATCCCAGTGGTGTCAAAGAACATACTGTGCTGTGCTACAACAGGAATTAAATCATTGTTATTGGAAGCCTACTTCCCTGTGGCAGCTTCCTGAGAATAAACCAGCTTGTTCCTTCAAAGACTTAAGAAATTTCCTGCTTCCTTATGTATATATATGCTTTTAACTGTCAAGGACATAATCTCTTTGGCATAGCTTTCCTTAAACCCAACGCTGCTGTATATGGGTGGAGTAATAATATTGAATTGCGATTTTGTTGTTGCTGTATTTCAATTTATGGGGATTTGAGTGGATACTGCTTAAGAATTATTCCCAGTATGAATGACCTATAAACCCGACAATAAATCAATAATCTGTGGTTCATCATCAGAAGGAGTGCACCATGGTTAGTTGAGCTAGCTTGGAAAACAGGTAGTCCTCGACTTACGACCACAATGGGGCCCAAAATTTCTGTTGCTAAGTGAGACATTTGTTAAGTGAGTTTTGCCTCATTTTACCACCTTTTCTTGCCACAGTTGTTAGTGAATCACTGCAGTTTTTAAATTAGTAACATGGTTGTTAAGCGAATCTGGTTCCCCAAGATGTCTGAAGTTTGATCATATGACTGTGGAGATGCTGCAATGGTTATAAGCGTGAAACATGGTCCTAAGTCACTCAAAGCTTCTTTAATACAAAGCAAAGGAGGATAGGGCCAGCACAGTCCCTCGATTAGAAAGATTCTGCTTTGTGTTAACAGATAACAGATAATCAGAGTTGGAAGGGACCTTGTAGGTCATCTAGTCCACCCCCCCCACCCCCACCAAGTAGGAGACCATACACCATTTCTGACAAATGGCAGTCCAATCTCTTCTTGAAGGTCTCAAATAATGGCGCTCCCACAACTTCTGTTCCGTTGGTTGATTGTTCTCACTGTTACGTTATTTCCAGGTTAAATCTCTCCTTGTTCAGTTTCCATCCATTATTCCTTGTCTGGGCCTACAGGCGCTTTAGTGTCTCTCTTATATCAGCACTTCCTGATTAAATTAGAATTCTACTATGTTTTTTACCCAGCAGTTGTTGAAAGTAGTTGAGCTGGTGAAAAGCTGATCTACTCATCAAAGCCTCCTTCAGACTGTCTCTTTCTCCGTATGGAAAAAAAGGTTATAAATCTTGAGTAGGGCTGACTTTAGTGACATCATTGCACTATCAGTCACTCAGAAAGCAAGAAGAAGGAGAAAAAATAAATAAAAGGCAGGATGTCTGTGGAGATTCTCAATCATCCAAATTTTGTCCCAAAGGTGCTTTTTCCAAAAGGCAAACTTTTCCCCCCCTTTTTCTTAAATGTTTTGCTTCTTAACCAAGAAGCTTCTCCCGTTTCTTTTTTTAAGGGGAAAAAAAGGGAGGAAAGACAAGTCACTTTTTAGAAAAAGAACCATTGGGACTAAAAAGCAAGACATGGCATTCCAGCCATCTCATCCCAGAGATGAAAGAACACAAACTACAGGTCCTCCGCTTATGATCATTCATTTAGTGGCCATTTGAAGTTTCAGTGGCACTGAAAAATGTGACTTATAACCAGTGCTAGCCCATACAACTGTCCCAGCATCCTTATGGTCACTTAATCAAGTTTTAGATGTTAGTAGCCATCATGTACAGGTAGTTCTTAACTTATGACTACAATTGAGCCCAAAATTTATGTTGTTAAATTTGTTAAGTGAGTTTTGCCCCATTTTGTGACTTTTTCACTACGTTTGTTAAGTGACTGCACTTAGTAACATGGTTGTTAAGTGAATCTAGCTTCCCTATTGCCTTCGCTTGTCAGAAGGTTGCAAAAGTCACTGATCCCAGGACACTACAAATGTGAATTAATTGCATCCGAATGTAAATCCCATGATGGTGGGGGTGCCATAACGGTCACAAGTGTGAAAAATGGTTATAAGTCACTTTTTCTGGTGCCGTGGTAACTTCGAACGGTCACTAAATGAACTGCTGTACGTTGAGGACTACCTGTATTTATGATGGTTGCAGTGCCCCAGGATCATGTGAGTGTCATTTTGAAGGAGATGACCAAGCAGAGATTGAAGGCGGGGTGAAATGCGTCATCAGTTTGGAATTCTTACATAGCCGCAGGGAGGCCCAAGTCCAGCCCTCTGTGAATCCCATTGACTCTTTATCTAATACCTTTTTGACCTGACTATTAGTAGATCAGATTTTTTTTTTTGTAAAGGTAGCACGTAATAAACATTTAAGGCTTTGAACTCAACGGCTGTTCTTGGCGACTTACGCCTGACAGTTTGCGATTGACAATTTCCACCCAGCAAAGTCAGCGAGAGACGGTGGATTTGCTTAACAATTCACTTAACGACTGCAGTGATACATTTAACGGCTGTAGCAAAAAAAAAACAGGTGCAATTCATTTAACAACCATTTAACAATCTGGTCTCAATTGTGGTTATAAGTTGAGGACTACCTCTACGCTTGCAGTTTCTACAGTGTAGACTTTGCCAGGTGGCTGATCCTTCTTTTAAAAGATTACTGGTAGTCCTTGACTTAATGGTTTGTTTAGTGACCATTCAAAGTTACAACAGCACTGGAAAGAGTGACTTTCACAGTTAAAACCTTTGTAGCCTTTGCACGATCACCTGATCAAAATTCAGGTGCTTGGCGACTGGTTCACACTTAAGCCCGTTGCTGTGTCCCAAGGTCACACGATCCTCTTTTGTGATCTATTGACAAGCAAAATCAATGGGGGAAGCCAGATTTGCGGGTTACTAACTTATCAACTGTAGGTTGTGGGGTCAAGTTTCTCAAGACAACAAGTGCAATGATTCACTTACAAATTTGGGCAAGAGAGGTAATAAAACGGAGGCAAAACTCACTTAACGAATGTCTCCCTTAACAACAGAAACTTGGGGGCTCCATTGTGGTCGTAAGTAAAGAACTCCTTTCACAGAACTGGGACACGATTTGCCAAGAAATAGACAAATGATTTAGGATGCCAAGATGCTACTTGCTCTCTTTGGCACAAATTATTTCATAGTTGTATTACATCCGTGATTGCAGTTGGGCAGATGTCAGGTTTGAGGTATGGGCATAATTTGTGAGCGTGAATATTTTGTCTCTAAAGCCAAGATTGTTTGGAAAACCATGGCAACCACTTTGCCCATGGCAGCTATTCCATATGATTCATCCAAAGCTTTTCTGAACGTTTTCTGCTTGTGGGAGAAGTAGTGAGACAGAGTTTGCCTACAGATAATTTTTGGTCCTTAGGTTGCAAAAGACATACTTCCATTGCTGTTCAGAGTCACCTTACAGGAAAAGATGTCCCAAAGGTGCTTTTTCAGGAGGCAACTGGACTTTCTTGTTTTATTCTTTTGAAGATGTTTCCCTTCTCATCCAAGAAGCTTCTTCATCTCTGACTGGATTAGTAGGGAATGAAAGGATTGATATTCCTTCCAGACAACTGGTCATTTGCATCCTTTTAGAGGGTCGTTGAGGCCACTTGGAGGATTATCTGTCTCCTCAGAGTCACCTGTATATTGCAAATGGTTCCTGTAGTCTGCATTTTTTCCCCCTCAGGAAATCCATTCCTACTCTTGACACCATTCAAAAGGTGTTCACCCCAAATTGTGTGGCTAAAAGTCTGTAATGATTCTCAGTCCTCCAGGTCCTGGTTGTGCCAAAGGTGCCTTTTCAGAAGAAAAATCTTACCTTATAGGAGAGATGAGTAGCATAAAAATGTAGTCAATAAAATAACGACATTGCATCCACGTGGTGAGAAATATGAGCTGTGGACTTGTTCAGTGTTTTAACTGACTGAAGTACAGGCAATCCCCCTCTTATAACCATTATTGAGCCCAAAACATCTGTTGCTAAGTGAGATAGTGGTTGAGTGAGTTTTGTCCCATTTTACAACCTTTCTTGCCACCGTTGTTAAGTGAATCATTGCAGTTGTTAAGTTAGTAACATGGTTGCTAAGGGAATCTGGCTTCTGCATTGAGTTTGTTGTCAGAAGGTCACATGACCTCAGGACACTACAACGGTCAGAAATACATACCAGTTGTCAAGTGTCCGAATTTTGGTTACGTGACTATGAGGATGCTACAACAGTTATAAGTGTGAAAAACAGTCGTAAATCCCTTTTTTCAGTGCCGTTGTAACTTTGAACAGTCACTACATGAATGATTGTAAGTCAAGGACTACCTGTATAGCCTAATACTTCATTTTAATTTGGCAATGTAGATTATTTTTTAACTTTTCCTTTAGATTTTATTTGCTTTTCATTTCTGACTCCTGCAGTTGGACCAGTGGATGGAAACGGAAAGTCCACTGAAGCAGTTTTGGCAAAAATTGCATCCTTTTCCAGAAAGCCTAGCATCCTTATGGTGAACCTATGGCATGTGTGCCAGAGGTGGCACACAGAGTGCTCTCCGTGGGCACATGCACCATTGCCAGCTGCTCTTCTGTTTTTTGGCATGCAGAGCCCTCTCGGTGGGCATGCGTGTCAGCCAACTGGTCTTCCCCAAATGGCCTGAAAAACAGCTTGAAAAGAGCCCCAAAAGATGACCCAAAAAAGGGCATGCATGCACCAGCCAGCTGGCTTTTGAGTTTCTGGTGCTCCAGCACATGTGCATGCACGCACGTTCCAGTTTGGCCGCTTGGTGCCGAAAAGGTTCGCCATCTCTGGCCTAGCACCGTTCTGTGTTTAAAATTAGATCAATCCAATGTTGCAAACATCTTTGGTGATGCTTTATTTATTTTTCTTTCTCGGCGGTTGAAAACATTACACGCCAATTCCCCAACCCCAATTAATTTCCAAATTGGAAAATGAAGCAAGGTTCCAAAGATTTTAGGGTGAAAATAGATTATGTCAGGTTATCCTCGACTTAAAACTGTTGGTTTAGTAACCATGACAAGTTACAAAAGAATTGAAAAAAGTGAATTACAACCAGGAGTGGAATTCTACCGGTTTGGACCGGTTTGGGCAAACCGGTAGTTGCGGAGATCATTTGACCCTGCCCACCTGCCCCTGTTCTTCCCTGTGCTTTTATTTCCTTGTTTTGGAGCACAGCTGATTTGCATGGCAGAGTGGTTTTTGCCGTGCCTCAGCTGTTTTACTCACCGGAGTTGCAGTAGAAGGTAAGTATTATAGCTGAAAATGGGCTTTTTTTAAATCACCAAGCCGGTTGTTACACTGGTTGAATTGCACCACTGGTTACAACCATTTTTCACACTTTGGACCATTGCAGTATCTCCATGGTTACATGATCAAAATTCAGACACTTGGCAACTGACTTGTATCAATGACGATTGCAGGGTGCTGCCCTTTTCCAGCTGTCCACCCGGTTACAGCATAATGTGTGTTCTTCACAACCCATTATGAGGCTGGTCGACATTTGTCCTGTTTTGCAGTCATTTGCTAGTAAATCCTTCCTGTTTGGCTTCCAGCCTTATTGCATAATCTGAATGACAGATCGGACTCAGCAGGGTCCATCCATATGGCAGATACCATCCAAAATAGATTCCTTCTGCTAGTTGGAATGCTTCTCTTCTAGAGTAAGAGTGTCCCAACTTTGGCAACTTTTTAGACTTGAGGACTTCAATTCTTAAGCTGGAGAATTCTGGGAATTGACTCTTGTCTTAAAAGTTGCCAAGATTGGACTCATCTGCTTTGTCTGGCTGGGGAATTCTGGGAGTGGAGGCCCACAAATCTTTGAAGTTGCCAAGGCTGGATCCCTCTGTTCTGCTGGCAAGGGGACTTCTGGGAGTTGAAGTCCACAAGTCTAAAAGTCACCAAGTTTGGACACATTTGCACTGAGTAACTAGGGCATTCTGGGAGTTGAAGTCCACAGGTCTTAAAGTTGCCAAGATTGGACCCTTCCTGCTTTAGAGCTTCATCCTTTATCATGTGTCACCATGTTAATAGAGGGAACATCTATCCTTTGGATAACTTTATCTTGCTTTCCTAAACCTTTTTACAGAGTCTCTGACCAGACGAGACATAACCTGGAGTGTGTGGCCAAATAAACACCCACATTTCAAATGTTGACATAGAAAAGTTTTGTTTACATCCACGCTACTTTCTCCTTGAAGACCCAGTCCAAAATAAAGGCCTGGCACAGGGTGTCACCCACCGCAGCCTCCCGCTACAAATTCCAGGCAATTCAGCATTGGCAGCGGTGTGCCGAGGTCGGTACACCCTGTACTAAGCGCTTAATTTGGATCAAGTCATAATCTGAATATTGTCAGGCACTGCTTTGGAAGGGTTGAACTTACTCTGCTATTAACTCTTCTGCTATTATTAGACACTTCTTTGGTTCAGTTTTATGCTAGGTTTCTGGGCAGGGTGCCCTGTGTAGAATCATATCCGTGGTGTTAGAAATTTGATCTCAGAATCCACTAATCTGGATAGCTAGAAGCCCTCGACTTAACCACAGTTCATTTGGTCACTGTCTGAAGTTATAACAGCACTGGAAAAAAGTGACTTACGACCACTTTTTACACTTAAGGACCGTTACACCATTCCTGGGGTCACATGATCCAAATTCGAATGCTTGGCAACTGGCCTGTATTTAATGATAATTACAGTGTCCCAGGGTCATGTGATATGTCTGTCTGTCTGTCTGTATGTATGTCAAGGTGTGTTCAGGTCTTTTCCCGTATAAGATTCTTACACGGGAAAAGACCCAAACACACCTAGACCTACATACCTGTAACTGTGAAAATCTACTATATATATATATATATATATTATACTCACACGTATAATATCACATATATAATATAATATGCAACAAAAGGTGGTAAAATGGGGCCAAGCTCAAATCACAACAGTCTCGTTTAGCAGTAGAAAATGTGGACTTGATTGCAAGTCGACTATATACGGATGGATGGACAGACGGACTAGACAGATAGATTAAAAATGATAGATATGAAAACTGATGGATGGAGAGAGAGAGAGAGATGGATAGACAAACAGGAAAAATAATGGATGGAGAGAGAGAGAGTTGAAGAATGATGGAGAGAAAGATAGATGATAGATAGATAGATAAAACATGATGGATGGGGATAGATAGAGAAGGAGGGAGAGAGAAAGAGAAAGTGAGAAATTGAAATGATGGTCCCCATCTTACAGTGGGAGTTGGATGTGCAACTGATCTATGGGGATGCAGTGTTGAACATGAGTTTTACAGATACACACATACACATAGACATAAACCCACAACACAGAGTATTCTTTTCTGCCCATATATGGAGGTGATTGAATTATGTACCAACAATGAACGATAAGAGAAGGTTCTTGGGAGTCCCTGGGGCTGCAAGGCGATCCAATCAGTCGATCCTAAAGGAAAGCAGCCCTGACTTCTCCTTTGGTAGGAAAGATCCTGAAGCCGAAACTCAAATACTCTGGCCACCAAATGAGAAAAGAGAGAGAGGCCTCATTGGGAAAGTTGGGAAGGCAACAGGAGAAGAGGATGGCAGACAATAAGATAGTTAGATAGTGTCATCGACACAGTGGACATAAATTTGGGCAAACTCTGGGAGACAATGGAGGACAGGAGGGACCTGGTGCGCTATGGTCCTTAGGGTCGTGAACAGCAGTGGGTTCCTACCTGTTCCACTACTGGTTGGGTGATCGCACGTGCAGCTTTCTGCACACCAGCTGAGGCCTGCAGTACCAACCAGCTGAGCTGATCGTAGGACTATTTGCTACTTGGCTGAACTGGGCCGAATCGGCAGCATACCACCACCACTGGTCGTGAAGAATCGGACATGACTTAGCAAGTGAACAATAGCCACAGAAGAGGGAAATGGGGACTGCCATGTCAGAACCCCCAAATTGGTGAGGCAGAGCTTTGTCTGGCCAGCTGAGGACTTGAGCCACCCGTGGCTTCCTACTCTCTTTGCAAATGGTGTGTGGCGCATCTGGGGTCTTCAACACATGCATGCACGCTGCAGTCATGCCAAAAACTCCAGTCACAGATGGTTAAGGAGAGCTTTGGCATCTCTCCAGCCAACAATCTAGATCTGCAGGTTTTCCAAAGCACCCCCGGGGGAAATTCTTCCCTGCCCTACTGGGCAGCTGAATGTAAATATTTTGAGATTGACAGGCCTCCCACATGGAACAGCAGCAGCCAGATTGTTCAGTTTTGAAGTTCTGTTCCATCACCTTCTTTTTAAATAGGAAAAAAAAAAAAAACCCTGGTGTATACCAGCCATCTTAAGATAGGAATTTTCCATTCTGCTTATGACCAAAGGCCCTGGAAACTTTTCCTATGGAGAGCCAGTTTGGTCTCGTACAGAAGAAGAGAATAACAGAGTTGGAAAGGACCTTAGAGGCCTTCTAGTCCAGCCTCCTCCTCAATAGGAAACCCTATAGCATTTCAGACAAATGGCTTTTCTTAAAAACATCCACCATTTGCAGCTTCTGAAGGCAAGTCTTCCACTGATTGATTGTCCTCACTGCAAGGAAGTTTCTCCTTAGTTCTAGTTTGCTTCTCTCCCTGATTAGTTTCCATCCATTGTTTCTTGTTCTGCCTTCAGGGGCTTTGGAAAATGTATCGCCTCCCTCTTCATTGTGATAGGCCCTTCGATATTGGAAAAGTGCTATTACGGTGGTGGCTAACCTTTTGGGGCCAAAAATTGCGAGCATGCCAGCACACAGAATGCAATGTGCATGTGTGCGCAGTCCCCCAACCCCCTTACTTGCACTGTGCCCCACAGCTGATTTTTTGGCTGGTTTGAGGCTTTCTTTTTGGCCTCCCAGAGGCTTGGAAAAAGCCTCCGCAAGCCTTTTCAGGCTGAATTATAGGCCTGTTTTGTCACAAGAAGTGATGAAACGGGGTCTATAATTAGGCCTGAGAGGCCTTGCGGAGGCTTTTTCCAAGCCTCTGGGAGGCCGAAAAAAAGCCTCAAACCAACTGGGAAAAAAAATTCAGTTGTGAGGCGTGTGCATGCACAGTAAGGTAAATTTGCCTGTAACTCGCGTGCCAGCACAAATGGCTTTGCGTGCCACTTGTGGCACACATGTCCTAGGTTCGCCATCACGATGCTATTATATGGATAACTATTGCCCCTTTATGACCTGTGGACTTCAACTCCCAGAATTCCCTAGTCAGCATGGCCCTGTCCTCAAGCGCATTTTGGAACCTAAAGTTTCAGAAACATTTTGCGTGAAGGCTTATGCTAAGGATGAGATTGGTCCCATATATAAAATCGCTAGACATTTTGCCAACAATGCCCAGGTTCAACTTATGACCATAAGTTAAGCCCATAATTTCTGTCGCTGAGACATTTGTTAAGTGACTTAATGACCTTCCTTGTCACAGTTGTTAAGCAAATCATTGCAGATGTTAAGTTAGTAACATGGTCGTTAAGTGAATCTGGCATCCCCATTGACTTTGCGTGTCAAAAGTTCACAAAAACGGATCACATGATCCCGAGACACTGCAACCGTCATAAATATGAGTCTGTTGCCAAGCATCTGAAATTGATCACATGACCATGGGATGCTACAGTTTTCATAAATGTAAAAAACGATCATAAGACACTTTTTCCAACGCCATTTTTAATTTTGAATGGTCACCAAACAAACCTGTTGTAAGTCGAGGCCTATCTGTAGCTGTTTGGATCCTAGTCTGAACGTGGCTTATTTTACTAGATTCACAGTCCTAATTATAAAGATGGCTACTGAGCCTTCCTCTTAACTCTTAACAAAACTTTCCCCCCAAAATCACTTGTGGGCATCTGCAGATCTGCATGCTCCAGCAAGGGGGAATGAATGAATGAAAAGAGCTGGAAGGGACCTTAGAGGTCTTCTAGTCTAGCCCCCTGTCAAGCAGGAGAACTTACACTCATTTCAGATAGGTGACTGTTTCTAGACTCTTAAAAAACTCCAGTGATGAAGCACCCACAACTTCTGAAGGCAAAGCTGTTCCACTGGTTAATGTTCCTCACTGTTAGGAAGTTTATTTCAGCTTGCTTCTCTTGATTAATTTCCAACCACTGCTTCTTGTTCTCCCCTCAGGTGCTTTTGGAGAATAATTTGACCCTCTCTTCTTTGTGGCAGCCCCTCAAATACTGGAATACTGCTATCATGTCACCCCAATTCTTCTTTTCTTTTAGACTACCCAGACCCAAATCTTGCAGCTGTTCCTATGTTTTAGTCTCCAGGCCTTTAATCATCTTAGTTGCTCTTCTCTGAACTTACCCAAAGTCTTCACATCTTTTTTGTAGTGCGGTGTGGATGGTGTTTGGGACCTCAGGCCACCATTTTGTCATCGTGTTTAATTTAGGGCTTTCTTTGCAGGATTTAAATCTTCATGGTTTTTTAGAAGCGCTGTTTCTATGCAATGTAATTTTGCACTTTTGGACACATTGCAAGGTCAGAGGCTGCAGGCAGAATCTGTGGAGTTTTCTGTGAGCAGCTGCACCAACCCACATCTGAAACGTCCTTCCACGGTTGTGTGGAGACTGACAGTTTCTCTCTCTACCCCCCCCTCCCCCGGGGTTCTCTGAGAAGCTTCACAGCTTCCTGAGGTGCAGCCTGACTGGCACGCCTCAAAAATGCCTGAAGTCATAACTTGAGTTGCTGATGTTGTTGGACTGGCTTTGCAGTTGGCTAAAAAGTAACTTGATTGGAAGATCTGGACTTATTACCCTGCACCGTGTGTGTGTGTGTGCGCCATCCCTTAAGGCAAGTAGGACCACAAAATCCCTAAAGAATATTAGTGGTGACATGACAACCATGTTCCAGTATTTAAGAGGCTGCCACAAAGAAGAAGGGGGTCCACCTATCCCCCAAAGCACACGAACAGAACAAGAAGCCATGGATGGAAACTAATCAAGGAGAGAAGCAACCTAGAACGAAGGAGACATTTCCTGACAGTGAGAACAATTCATCAGTGGAACAATTTGCCTCCAGAAGTTGTAAATGCTCCAACACTGCAGGTTTTTTTTTTTTTTTTTTCAAAAGAAGAGATTGGACAACCATCTGTCTAAAATGGTATCGTGTTTCCTGCCTAAGCAGGGGGCTGGACTAGAAGACCTTCAAGTGCCTTCCAATTCTGTTATTCTGCTTCCCTGTAGCACCTGGTGTGCAAATCATGTCTGCCTAGTTACATCCAGATGTTGGCAGCCTAATTTATAAAACGCTGCAATTTGGAAATTTTGCTCCCAGGCTATCTCGGTGATACCTCTTTGAGACGGAATCATCCCATAATGATGATTTTCCAGCACATACAACTGCACACATATACACATGGATACATACACCAAATTATACAATAAGTGGACATCCCAAGACTTAACTGAGGGACCAATTTTCTTCTACTCTGACAAAAAGATCATTCTGTTCCGTTTAGGTTGGCTCAGAAATGTAGTATACTACTATCCTGTATATTAGGTAGCCCTCAACTTAAAACTGAAATGGAATCCAAAATTTCCTTTGTAAGTCACAATGGTTGTATGTACAGCCACCAATGTGTCTGACCCAATTTTATAACCTTTTTTGTGGGGGTCATGAAATGAACCTAGTGTCAACTCATAAAATATTTATATGGTCTTTTTAGAGTTGCCAACAGAAAGGGGGGGGGGTTGAAAGAGCAGTGCGGCAGCTTGGAAATCGAAAGTGCATTCCATAAATAGTTTTTCAAAGGTGTAGTAACTAGGTGACTGAAGTTTCTAACTGGAGAACATAATTGATGACTCCTGGCTATGGATGTTTCCCATTGGAGAATATGAATTATGATACACCCAGGGGGTGGGGGATAACCAGGATCAAGGGTGACAATGAATTATGTGTCTCAGAGTCGGCTACACTCAGGCAATGCTGGACATGTTAACTCCCAATAAATCCTTTTGAAGTTTTGGAAGTTTGGCGTGAGACTTACGATTTAATTGGAGTAACTGGCGGAATCCTGACAGTTAACCAACTCCTCACAATTCATCCTCATTACCAGGACACCTGACGCCCGGCCTCTTCCATTGCATCCCGACATCTAGTTGTGAAGTGAATCCATTCAATCCTGTGGGATTGGCAAAAACTATTGCAGATCTTGGTTCCGTAAAGATGAGGCAGTTGGCAAGTACCCCAAATGTGATCACGGGACTACAGAGAGTGTTGTTCTGCTGTTGGAACTCCAGAACTGGGAGGGACTGCTTATGGGACATAAGCAGGTTTTGGGAGACCGTTGTAAGTTTTGAACGGTCATTTAAGTGACCAGTCATTAAGTGAGGGCTACCTGTATCAGAAGACAGAGAGACATTTGAGGAGGTGGATACAGATAGATAAATAGAGATGAAAAACAGGTGGTTTAAGAATGTATTACTAAATAAGCAGTTGTAAGAATGTGTGTGTGTGTGAGAGAGAGAGAGAGAGAGAAGAGAGAAAGAGATTGAGATTGTTTTTAATCTTATTTTTCTTTTTATTCTACAGGATGCAGGCATTTCTCCAACCCAGCGGGATGAAGTGATTCAGTGGCTGGCCAAACTCAGATGCCAGTTCCACCTTTATCCGGAAACACTGTCTCTGGCTGTTTGCCTCTTGGACAGGTTTTTAGCTGCTGTGAAGGTAACAGTTTGACCTCTAAGATCTTTGCAAAGATAGTTAGGCCTCTTCCAGGCTCCATCCCAGCCTGAGCAAAGCCTTTTGGGATGAAATCCTCCATTTTCTGTTCACCTGGACTCTTGATGCTTGACTTACTATGCATATAGGGTGTCCTGTGTACCTCTGTGAGCAATTTTGGCTGAAGGCCATGACGTTTTTCTCCATGTTCATGTAGTTCATTCATGGCTGGAACTGAACAATTTCCATTGTTCTGCCTTCCCTATTCTTCAATAGTTTATTTCGAGATCTCCAAACATGGTGACTTTACAATTTGTGGACTTCAACCCCCAGAATCCTCAGCCAGCCATGCCAAGCATCCATGAAAATTGGCATGCTGTCTGAGGAATTCTGGGAGTTGAAGTCTACAAGTCGTTAAAGTCACCATGTTTGCAGACCCTTGGCTTAGTTGAAGAGGCTTAGAGCATTTCAAGTATTTTTCAACTTACAACCATTTGTTTTAGTTCAAAGTTACAACAGCCCTGAAAACAGTGACACTCTTTTGGTGAGGAATGGAAGGATTTATATTCTTTGCAGTCATCTGGTTGTTAGTACATTGTTACTAACATTGCTAGATGGTCGTCGTTCGCTCTAGAAAGCTCTGATCTTAATCCTTCCGTTCCCCGCCATTCAGTTAGAACCGAAGAAGTTTCTTGAATGAGAAGTAAAATGTTTTCAAGGGGGAAAAAACAAAACCAAAGGAAGTTCAGTTGCCTTTTGAAAAAGCACCTTGGGGAAAACGGTGACCTGGATGATTTTTGAATCTCCATAGACACTGGGAACAGCATTTTTCTATTTTCAACCCAAAGAGCCTGTTGCTTAGACTAAACCAAGATCATTTTGGGCCACTTCAGTTTCCATTTTAGGGAATGGATCTATTTTCTTGCCTGGAATTAATGTCCACCAGCAATTTAAAAAAAAAAAAAAAACATTTTCCTCACTCCCTTATTTGAACATAGGGGGAAAGAAAGCAAAAGGTTCCTTGTTTACCAGGCTAAATTAAACCTCCAACAAAAAATTAAAGATAGAAACTCATGCCAATTTTGCTGGAAGCAAAACCTTATGAAACACAGCTGGATTTATTTTTGGAGGAACGTGCCCAGCGGCCTTGCCCAATCTGGTGCCTTTCAGATCCATTGAACATTTCTTCCCATAATTCCCACTGCACCTAGCCAACCATTGGGAATTATGGGACAGGAATCCAGCCCATTGAAAGGCACCAGATTGGTGGAAACTGGAATACAGGTAGTCTGTGATGACCCAAAGGGGCATGGCACAAAGGCAACACAGTCAGATAATCAGTAAGAGTCCCTTTTTTAGTTCCAACTTTGCTCCCAATGTCCTGGTTACCTTCTGACTGGAGAAAAACTCCCAGGAACAGCCTTTGGCTGCAGAGAATCAAATTCAAAATGTGGTCAACAAAAACTGTAACTATAAGTCCAATCAAGGCAAAATGAGGTAATTAGTCCGACAGGGCAGGAGCAAGATTTCCAAACACGAAGGCACAGCAATAACTCAACATGGTTGGGAAGACGCCAGGAACACCGATAAGCAAAGTCAACACAAGATAAACTCATGTTTGCTCCCAGCAGCTGCTGTACTCAGCATGCATTTCTTTTAAACTCTCTTCCCAGCTGTGGCTAATGAAGGGAATCAGGGCCCTTTCCTCCCCCGTAAGCCACTCAACCCATGTTGCTCTCTTCTCTATTTCTCCCTGTGTGCCCTGGGATGAAGAGAGGGTGGGCCTGAGTCTTCCTCTGAACCCCCTTCTCCCTTGTTCTACCTCTTTCCTGCTCTGCCCAGCCGGACTTTGCCCTTCTCCAGTTTCCTCCACAGCCAATGGAGCCACACTCCCACTCCCTGTCAGTTGTTCATCTTCCTCCTAGGATTCAGACTCTGACAGGCATGACATAGTCCTTGACTTAGGTCTGCAGTTGAGCCAGAATTGCAGTCATAAATCATTGCAGTCATTAAATGGCTCACCATGTGATCACACCCAATCTGATGAGCTTTTTTGTGGTGGTGGTGGTGGTTAAATGAAAAATTATGGTCATTAAATGAGGACTACCAGTATATCTCCTAGTAAGGATGTATATTCCCATTTTCATATACTTTTTTAGCAGAGTGTGTAGCTCCTTAGTCTGTGATTTGTTTGCCTGTCATCATTTTTGTCCTAAGTTATATTATTTAAAAGAAATATCCCTCCCTGCCTCTATTAATACCGCAGATACATTTATAAACCTCTTTGGAACAATATACCCCAGAGAACTGGAGACTAGTATCATCTTTCAGCATGGAAATGTAATTTAGAAAGCTCTACCAAAAAGAGAGTTTAATAGAAAATGTACTTTTTTCCCCCAGTTGCTCAACTCCGAAATCTGTCTCAATTTTTAGCAACCTAATGCTCCTTCCTTAAGCCTTGTGGATTCTGCAGCTTGGAGTTTTACCATCTGGCCCAAATTAAGTCTCCAAATAGTTTCCAGCTAGGAACGGAGCTTTGCTTACTCCAAAACTCCTTTATTTTTCTTCTTCTTCCAAATTAATTTTTCAATCCCTTTCTTTCATAATTTCTCTTTCCTGGGCAGAGAGAAGAAGGAAAAAGCCTAGCTGTTTATGCTTCAGAGGGCACTTGCTCTGATTTTTGTTAATGGAACTCAGTATATGCCTGCAAATCAGTTTTTGACTCCCAGCCTGCCAAGTCCCTGCAGTTTTCTTGGCAAGATTTTTAAGAAGGGGTTTTACCATTGCCTGCTTCTAGGGTGGAAGAGAGTGTTGATTGGTCCAAGGTCACTCAACGGGCTCGGCGCCTGAGGTGTGGGATTAGAACTCTCACAAGTCTCTCCTGGTTTCTCCTCTGATTCTTAAGCACCGCACAAAACATTTTTTTAAAGTTTCTTGTACCAGCAGAGCTTTCTGTTTTCTCCTCCTGAAATTAGTTGCAGTTAACACGCTGCTTTGTTGAAAAATCTGAGAGCGATGGAGGAAGGGAATGCTCTCAGCCTTTAAAGACAATGGAATCAAATCGTTTGGAGCAAGCGTTTCTTGAATTAGATCCGACTCGTATCCTTCAGCAGGTAGAATTCATCTCTCATGTGGAATTGTCTTCTTAGAAACATTTCTAGGCCCTGCCCCATTGTTGAGAGCCAGTTTCATATGGGGGATGATCTAAAAACCAGGAGTTATAGTTTCAGCTTAGGCATGAAAGCCAACTGGGAGACTTTAAGCCAATCACCAGGAGACTGGGAGCTCTAGTCCTGCCTTAGGCATGAAAGCCAACTGGGAGACTTTGAGCCAATCACCAGGAGATTGTGAATTCTAGTCCTGCCTTTGGCATGGAAGCTGACTGGGTGACTTTAAGCCAATCACCAGGAGACTGGGAGTTCTAGTCCTGCCTTAGGCATGAAAGCCAACTGGGAGACTTTGAGCCAATCACCAGGAGATTTTGAATTCTAGCCCTGCCTTTGGCATGGAAGCTGACTGGGTGACTTTAAGCCAATCACCAGGAGACTGGGAGTTCTAGTCCTGCCTTAGGCATGAAAGCCAACTGGGAGACTTTGGGACAATCACCAGGAGACTGGGAGTTCTAGTCCCGCTTTAGGCATGAAAGCCAACTGGGAGACTTTGAGCCAATCACCAGGAGACTGGGAGTTCTAGTCCTGCCTTAGGCATGAAAGCCAACAGGGAGACTTTGGGACAGTCACTAGGAGACTGGGAGTTCTAGTCCTACCTTAGGCATGAAAGCCAACAGGGAGACTTTGGGACAGTCACTAGGAGACTGGGAGTTCTGGTCCTTCCTTAAGCATGAAAGCCAACTGGGAGACTTTGAGCCATTCACCAGGAGACTGGGAGTTCTAGTCCTGCCTTAGGCATGAAAGCCAACAGGGAGACTTTGGGACAGTCACTAGGAGACTGGGAGTTCTGGTCCTGCCTTAGGCATGAAAGCCAACAGGGTGACGTTGGGCCAGTCACTCACTCTCTCTCAGCAAAACCTACCTCGCAAGGCTGTTGTGGGGAAAATCGGAGGGAGGGAGGAATATTAGACATGTCTGCTACCTTGAGTTATTTATAAAAGTAATAAAGTGGGTTATAAATAAATACATCAGTGAATAAACAAAATGTCTAGAACTGGGGATGCTGTTGGGTTTATTTAAAGACGAGCAAGTTCTCATGAAATTTGATGCTCTCTAAACTTCTGTACCTGGGGCAAGTTCTCATTTATTTTTATTTTATTTTTCACATTTTATGAAGCTCCCATCTCCCTCATGTTTGGATGATTACAGATAGTCCTCAACGTACAACCATTCATTTAACAACCTTTACAATGGCCCTGAAAAAAGTAGCTTATGACTGTTTTTCCACACTTAACAACCGTTGCAGGGGTTTTCCGGTTTCGCGTGGCTTCGGGGCAGCAGGAATTCGCGATTGCTCGCGATTCCTGCTGTGCTAGCCGCCGAGGTACCCCTGATCCAGATGGGTCAGGGGGATATGGCTGCCCTGTAGGGACAGCCGAAGAGAGAGGGGAGCCGGACAGGGGGTTGGGGGTGTCGCAGACCCCCTCCTCGTCCTGGAAAACCCCTTTTTCCCAAGGCGGTGGAGCGGCGGTCAGCAATGGCCGCCACGAAGAAGCCAGCAACCGGGTAAGATTGCGCTGGAGGAAGCAAAAAGAGTGAAAGTGCTGTCTGAGCCGGGTCAAGTTACATCTTTCAAATTGGTTGGAACTGAGCTGTTTGAATTGCTGGAGGATACATTGTATCCCTAAGAAGATCGAAAGCGGCGGAGAAGCTGTTAAAGGGAACTTTTTTTTTCGTCACTCTCCCACCCCATGGAAACAGCAGATATGTTTGGATATATTGGACATTGAAAGTGAATTGTTTTGAGAGTTGAAGCTAAGGGACAAAGGGCTTTTGGACATTGAAAAACTTAAGAAATTGGAAAACCCTTATTAGAGGTATGGATTTCTGATTATTTAAAATTGATGTTGCAAGTGGGAAGGGAGAGGAAAAAAAATTGAAGCAGAAGCTGAAAAAGGAGGAGATTGCCTAGAATCCCAAAGAAAGGGATATGGTAATTGGACCTCTTTGATTAAACATTAACCCCAGAAAGAGAAAGAGAAGAAGGAAGAAAAGTATTAATTTTTGGAATTTTTTTTTGAATTATTTTTGATTAAAAATATTTGTGGTTGTTTTGGGAAAAGTTTCTCTTTTCATGATGGATGAACTAAAGACTGAATATCAAAAATATAAAAAGGAAGATACTTTGGGCACTTTGTTTCAATTTTTAGAAATGGCTATGTACATAAGTACAATAAGTTATCTACTTATGAAAAGTTGACTACACAGCAGAAGGACTGGGACAAAGAAGAAGAGGAAGAAGAAGCCATCTTTGATGAACAATGGGTTCTTTCCGGGGAGGAGGAGAAAAAGGATAAGAAAAAGGGGATTTTAAGAATTATAAAAACAACCAAAAAAGAGAAAAATGAGCGGAAAGGTGGAGGCAAGGTTAGAAAGCAAAGGAAAGGGAATAAGAAAAGGGAGGAGGAGAGACAAAGGGGTAAAAAGGGCAAGGAGAAGAATAAGCAAGAGAGAAAGGGGGGGAGGAGAAGCCTCAATGGGGGGAAGCAAGATCTAAAGAAAAAAAGTTTATTCAGAGACAATGGGTGAATTTAATTTAGGATAAAAGAGGGATTCTGGAGGGTACATAAGATTGTGTTTTAATATGTGTATTTAGAGTATAAAATTCATTGTGTAATTTTAGAATCTATTAAACAGAATCCCAAGAAAAATTGTTATATGAAGTACTTTTAAGATAGGGTAATGAGTTATAGACGTTACTCCAATTGGTGTATAGGAGAAGTATAGTAAAAGAAAAAAGATGAATGGATAGTTGGAAATAGAACAGACAAAGAATGTTATTGAAAATGGTAATAAGATATGAAAGGATATATAAAGGTTTTGTTATGTTTTTTTTTGGATTTTATATATTGATAAAAGGCAATAAAATTTTAATTAACAAGAAATAATTTGGATGAAAAGGAGAAGCTGGGATAAGATATGAAGTTAAATAGATAAAGTATTGATACTATAATTTGGAATTGTTATGTTCTATTGGTTTTCTTCTTTTATTATTTTTTCTTAGAAAAGAATTTATAAGCTGTTGTGCCTTGATTCTTTGTGCATTGTTTTTATAAAATTGATAAAAATGGTTTATATATATATATAAAAAAGAAAATGATAATAAGATATGGAAAGATATATAAAGTGAATATGATGTTTGAATTTGTGTCTGTGTGAAGAGTTTTAACCCGGGATCAGACAACCTTCAGAAAAGATCTTTTAGTTTTGTTTGTGTTTTGTGTGTTTTCTGTAAAATTAATAAAATTTGTTTAAAAAAAAAAAAAAAACAACCGTTGCAGCATCTCCATGATGAAATCAAAATTCGGACGCCTGGCAATTGACTCACGTATGATGGTTTGCAGTGTCCTGGCGGTCGTGTGATCCCCATTTGTGACCTTCTGACAAGCGAAGTCAATGGGGAGACCAGCAGTCACTTCACAACTTTGTTACTAACAGCAACTGCAGTGATTCACTTCACAGCTGTGGCAGGAAAGGTTGTAAAATGGGGCAAAACTCACTTCAGAAACTGCCTCACTTAGCAACGGAATTTTTGGTTTAATTGTGGTTGTAAGTCGAGGACTACCTGTACCACAGAGGCCTACAGATGCAGATCCATCCATCCTCTTCCTTGCCTACTTTAGTAGCAATTTGGAGAGCCGTAATGCACCCATGAATTCTTGGCAGAAATTGGAAGCAATCTGACCACCTGTTGTTTTTTTTGTTGGTTTTCAGATTTCGTGGTGTAGATTGTAGACGCTAAAAGCCCCAGTTTCCCTCTCCAGATGGGTTGAAAGATTTAATGGAGTGGTGCGGTGGCCTAGAGATGGAGTTCTCGCCTCACAATCCAGAGGCTGTGAATTCGATCCTAGGTGGAGGCAGATATTTCTCTCTCCAGGCACACTGAGAATATATCTGATGAACAAAACTCAGCATTGGTGACAGGGAGGGCATCCTCCCATTAAATATTCTGCTAGCTCCATTCAATTGCCCAGACTCCACCCTGCAAGGGATTAATGGGATCGTTAAAAGATGATAATGATGGGTTGAAAGATTTAACCCCACCTGCAGAAACAATGCTTAGGATGTCCCCCTAACCAACCCTAAATTACCCATTCTGCTTGATGAGGAATACAGTGGATTTGTGTAGATGTTCCATAGCAAGGCCGGCCCTTGACTTGCGAGTCGTGTGCCTGGAGCTGTGTACCCGAAAGTACCGGGTGGGGCCAGGAAAAAATAATTAAACCATTTTGTTTACATTTACATTTAATTTGATTTAAATAGAGTGAAGATGATGACTCTGTAATTATGCATTTCACAATCCCTCCCACCTTATTAAAAATTACACTTCGGTAATTACAGTTGCAGGGGTTGCCTCACGGGCTTTTACATTTATTTAGTTATTTAAGGTGCTTATTCAGTACATTTTACATACCTCACGCAACCCAGCAAGGCTCAGAGTGGCTTACAACAATAACAATACTCAGTTAGAACAAGAAGCCATCATACCCAGCAAGGGAACCATAAGATAGCAAGATGGGTGTGTTACACGTTTAATACATTAATAAAAATAAATAAATAAACAGCACTCTGAAGGAACAGCTGAAATGTCCAGGCCCAAAATGCTGTTATCTGTTTATTTTTGGGCTCTCCAGAAAAACCACGTTTTTAACGGCTCCTTCCCCACACGAGTAGGGTAGGAATCGACACAGATGGTCCTTAACTTAGAACAGTTTGTTTGTGACTGTTTGTAGTTACCACAGCACTGAAAAAAAAAGTGACATTTTCACACTTGTGACCATTACAGCATCTCCGTGGTCATAATAAAAATTCAGTCCCTTGGCTAATTTGGATAAAAGGAGAAGTCTGGATAAGATATGAAGTTAAATAGATAATGTAAATATTGATATTACAATTTGGAATTATTTTGTATGTTCTATTGGCTCTCTTCTTTAATTATTATTATTTTTTTAGAAAAGATTCTTCAAGTTGTTATGCCTGGATTGTGTATTATTTTTGTAAAATTAATAAAATTTGTTATTAAAAAAAAATAAAATAAAATTCAGTCCCTTGGCCTACTGACTCATATTTATGATGGGTGCAGTGTCCCGGGAACTTACGATCCCATTTTTGCGACCTTCCGGCAAGCAAAGTCAATGGGAAAGCCAGATTCACTTAACAACCGTGTTGCTAATGTAACAGCTGCAGTGATTTGCTTAATGACCGTGGCAAGAAATCGTAAAATGGGGCAAAACTGGCTTAACAAATTTCTCCCTCAGCAACATAGATTTTGGGCTCAATTGTGGGCATAGGTTAAAGACTACCTGTATTCAGTGTTCTTTTGGGATTATGTCGTTTCCTCCTACCCCTCATTCCTTTCTCTTAAAATATGTAATACAGGTAGTCC
This sequence comes from Hydrophis major, assembly GCA_033807585.1. Taxonomy (NCBI): domain Eukaryota; kingdom Metazoa; phylum Chordata; class Lepidosauria; order Squamata; family Elapidae; genus Hydrophis; species Hydrophis major. The sequence continues at coordinate 10,962,959 of CM066333.1, read as the reverse complement.
TCGGATTACAACAGTTCACTTAGTGACTGTTTAAAGTTATAACGGCACTGAAAAAACTGACTTAGGACCGTTTTTCACAGTCACAACCTTCGTAGCCTCCCCATGCTCGTGGGATCAAAATTCAGTTGCTTGGCAACTGGTTTACCCTTACGACCGTCACTGTGTTTTGAGGTCACATGATCAGCTTTTGTGACCTTTGGACAATCAGTGGGGAAAACCAGATAACAGGCAGGTTATTAACTTGTCAACTGCAGGGATTCAACTTAACTCTGGCAAGAAACATGGGGCAGAATGTGCCGAATAAGTGGTCCCACTTAACAACAGGGATTTTGGGCTCTGTGGTGGGCGTAACTCGAGGACCACCCGTATCCTATGAATCTACCCCAAGACTGACTGACTCACTCCCTGGCAAGGCAGAGATGATAATGCAAAATGCCAGCCAAGTCTCTGTTTGCAATTATGCTGTTTGGCACCCACTGCACTCCACTTAACCTCCTTCATTGATTTTTTTTTTTTTTTTTTTTTTTGCTCTCTATGGATCTCCTCTGCCAGCAGTGAGTCTCCCCTTCCCCCCCCCCCCCGAAGACGAGGAGACTTGCCGGGTGCCAATTATGCTAAAAAGACTTGGTGGATTCCAGATTTGCTTCTTGTAATGGAATATTGATTGTCTCCTCCGTGCCTGCCTCCATGGCTTCCTGAAAGCTGCTGCAAATAAGGCAAAGAGTAGTGAACTTATGGAATGAGATAACCTCTGCTTGGCATTGGCTTTGGTTTTTGTTTTGAAATTGTCCTGCTTTCCTTTTTTCTTCTTTCTCCCTTGTAGGCTCGCCCAAAGTACCTGAACTGCATTGCGATCAGCTGCTTCTTCCTCGCCACCAAGACCATTGAGGAAGATGAGGTCAGTCTTCTTCTAAAAAGCTTGGAAGTGTAATGGCTGCTGCGGTTTGCTGAGGTTGGAGCGAATGGGAATTTTCCTTGGCTTTGGACATTGGCTTTGATGGCTGGTTCAGGTTGTCTCAAGGAAGCCTCTCCACTTCTTCTAACTCTGGCATCCTTGTTGCTCTCTGAGCTTGATAATTTTTCTTGAAGACCTATCATTACCTGATAACATCATCCGTGCTGGAAGGCAGTGCGGTTTGCTCTGTGTTTGTATGCAGCGGCTTGCCGTGTTAGTACCCAACGTGTAATAGACTTGTACATAAACAAAGAGCAAACCCTATTGCTTCTAGCACTGAGGATGTTATCAAGTTGGGTAATGAAGCATATAAGTAACATCATGGATGCTAGAAGGGAGTGGGGATAGCTTCTATTTTTATTTAAACCCACTCCCTTCTAGCACTGATGATGTTACCTAGTTTGGTAACGAAACGTCCGCAAGACAACAACCAAGCCCAAAGAGCGCACCAGGGACCCCACAGGTCAACCCTAAGCTACAAGTATTCTCTTCTACCTCTCTCGAGATGGTTGAGGGACCACCTAGATCCCAGGCCTCAGGAGGCCACCCAGAGTTGAACGGTTGTGGCAGGAATGACTTGGGGCAAAACCTGGAGAAGGTTTTGTTGAGGTTTCCAATTACTTCTCTCCAAAATGTGCAAGCCAAGTGAAAGCTGCTTTTTGTAGACCACCCACAGTACTGCAGGGATTGGGGGTCTGAGATCCCATAGGCTTCAGAAGGAGAACTGAATCCCCCCCCCCCCCCCAAAAAAAAAACCCTTGAAATTCTCCCCATCATGATGGAGATGCTGCAGAGGTGGTTTCCTTACCCTTTGCAACTGTTTGAAGTAACTTCAGATTGCTGGCGCAGCTAACCAAATACAAGAAGACATTTCCTATTGCTGCTAATAGTAGTAATAGTTGTTAGTTGCAAAGTCATGTCTGACCCATCGCAACCCCATGAACAATGTTCCTCCAGGCCTTCCTGTCCTCTCCGTCCTCCGGAGTCCATTTAAGCTCACGCCAACTGCTTCAGTGACTCCATTTAGCCACTTTCTTCTCTGCCATCCCTTTCTTCTTCTTTTGCCCACAATCATTCCCAGCTTTAGGCTCTTCTCCAGTGAGTCCTTCCTTCTCATTAAGTGGCCAAAGTCTTTTGAGTTTCATCTTCAGGATCTGACCTTCTAAAGAGCAGTCAGGGTTGATCCCCTCTAGGACTGATTGCCTTGCAGCCCAAGGGACTCACAGGAGTCTTGTCCAGCCCCAGAGTTCAAAGGCCTCCATTCTTTGGTGCTCAGCCTTCCTTATGGTCCAACTTTCACAGCCACACATTGCAACGGGGAAAACCATGGCCTTGACTCTGTGCACTTTTGCTGGCAGGGGGATGCCTCTGCTTTTGAGTATGCTGTCTAGATTTGCCATAGTTTTCCTTCCCAGTAGCAAGCATCTTTTAATTTCTTGGCTGCAGTCCCCATCTGCAGTGATCTTGGAGCCCAGGAAAATAAAATCTCACTACCGATATTAGCTGATAGTAATATTTGCTTACTAAAACATTTTGACTTTGCTTTTTATTGCATGCTCTTTATTACATTTATTCAAGATCGGGCCATGATGCCTGGTTTGCTACTGCAGGAGTCATCATATTTCTTTTTTAATTAGACCATTTCAACTTTCCTTGTCAGCTGATATAGGCTTTAGAGCTGCTCCTAAACACTGGGGAAATTTAACAATGGTAGGCAAATACCTTGTCATTTATAGGGTATATTTGCTGCCAAATATTATTGTTGGTATTCTTTAATTAAAAGAGTTTTGATCTTAGTTGTCTACCTGAAATATGTCCTCAGAGCATCTTACAGAGGTATTAGGATTAAGGGAGGATTACTAATAATTTGATGAACAGTTTTCTGCAAACCGGTAGATTATTTAGCCTAATTAGTGTTCAAGCTGCAGCAAGCGGTAACTCCTAGCTAATTTTAGTTGATCTCCAAAAGCCAAAGCAGAGTTTTAAGAATTTGGATAGGAGGCCACTAAGAAATCCCAGAATGATAAGTATCACTGGGAAGTCAAAAAACATAGTAGACTAAGGTTCAATATTTTAAAAAAGTGAAACAGATTCATGCTAAAATTGAATAAACTCTTGACTAAATAGAGGTGTCTTTGTAGGTCATCTAAATGTAATCATTTTATTAGAGTTTACAAAAGATAAAAGACTAATAAATCCAAGATAAGGCAGTTCAAGTTATTCTTCTGATTTATTATTTCTTTGCTCTCTTAAGAGATCATTTGTAAAATGTATTCTGGCGTTTTTTTCTCCACATTATACTCTGGCATTTTAAAATCCGTATTTAGATCCACAACATCTATTTCCACATCACTTTTGTAATCTGGCTTTTTAAATATATCCAAATCCACCATATTCAAATCGGCCTCAGTCTGTTTTATTCAATAAAATCTGTTGTTATAGTATCAGACAATCTACTAAGTAATTTTTGAGTACATTGGTCCCAAACAGCCTTTATTTTTTTCCAAAGTCAAATAATATTGTCCCATTGTTTTAATGGGTCTCTTCTCCTTTAATTATAATCCTTAGTTTTCTCTCTTAGTCAGCCTTCAAAGTCCCCTCTTACCATCTGTTTTCCAAATAGCAAAATTTTTCCATCTGAGGGTTTTTTACAGTTAATTTCAAAAGTCCATCTAACCCCTTTACTTTCGAAAATCAAGATTCCCTTTTTGCTGTTTCCCTCCCTCCAAAAATTAAAGTACTTTTTAATCTTTAAGATGACATAAATCTTCTTTCATCTAGGGTGGAAAGAAATTTTCCTGCATAATGAAATGGCAGAAGAGATAACTGGCTGGAGAATTCTGCTAGTTGGAAGTCCACAAGTCTTAAAGTTGCCAAATTTGGGGACCTCTGCTCTAAACTATGACTTGAAAAGTCAATATCAACATCTTAAATTTTGCCCTGTACAGACATTGTGTGAGCCTTTCTACTTTTTTAAAGAAAGAAATTCCTTTTAAACAAATTAAAAGGAATTACTTACACTTTTTTTTTTACTTTTTAAAAGAAATTGCACACCTTTTCATGCTGCCTGCTGCTAAGACTGATTTTGCTTAAATTGCTGGGGATGGGTGGGGACAACATTGCTCAGTTAGCACAAACATTTACCAAGATTGATGGTATTAGAAGTCAGCTTACACCTCCTCCACACCAAGTCAGCCTGTCTCCTCATTATCTCTTTTGATCAAGTCTGGATAACTTGTCATGGCTCCACCTGCATAACTTTATTTTAGATAAGGATGTTTTAATTGAAGCAAACAGGGAAACAATTCTTGAAATGAGCTCCATGTTTACCAAAATTTACTTCCACACGGGTAGGCCCTTAAGCCAATGATGGACAAACTTGTAAAGCTGCCTCAAAAAGCACCCCACGTTTTTGTCTCTTCAACGAGGTTTGATCTTCTTCTGCGCCTTTTAAACAACAATTAAGCAGAATTCAGAAGCCCAAAAAGAAAAATTTTGTGCTTCCGCAGCGTATGACAATGTTTCATGAGCCGTATAAGGAGTTGCAGAGTTGGTCTCATTGCTTCACTCCAACCCAAGTCCGTACTTGGGCGGGGAAACCATATATCAGTGGTGGCTGACCTTTTTGGGCTCCGGTGCCAAAAATTGTGCGCGCTTGCACACTCACGCTCATGTGCCAGCACCCAGAAGGCAATACACACCCCCCCTCATGCCCCCTACACATGCGTGCACAATCCCCACCTACCCACGCCACCCCCTTACCCGCACTGCGTCTCACAGATGATTTTCTGCCGGTTTGAGGCCTCTTTGGCCTCCTAAAGGCTTGAGGAAGGCTTCTGCAGACTTTGCAGGCCGAAAACTTTCGGGAAAAAATAGGAAGTGACAAAACAGGACTGGTTTTCGGCCTGCAAAGCCTGCAGAAGCCTTCCTCAAGCCTTTGGGAGGCCAAAAAGGCCTCAAATTGGCCAAAAATCAGCGGTGAGGCTGCACACATGCGTAGTGAGGTATGTTTGCCTGCAGCTCGTGTACCGGCTCAAATGGCTCTGTGTGCCACTTGTGGCAGGCATGCCAGGGGTTCGCCATCAGGGCCATATAACTTCCACCTTTTCCAGAACTGAAGGAATAAATTTGTAGACATCTGTTTGGACTTGAATAATGACCTGAAAAGGAACATCATGACTTGGTTGAAGAGACAAACTGTGGAGTTCTTTCGTGATGGTTTTAAAAATATTCTTGGCAGTATGTTTTAGCAAGTGGGGTTGATTATGCGGAGAGGTAAATACAGATAGTCCTCAACTTACGACCACAGTTGAGCCCCAAATTTTCATTGCTAAGCGAGAGAGTGGTTAAGTGAGCTGTATCCCATCTTATGACCTTTCTTGCTGCAGATGTTACATCAGGGGTCCCCAAACTTGGCAACTTTAAGACTTGTGGAGTGGCTGGAGAATTCTGGGTGTTGAAATCCACAAGTCTTAAAGTTGCCAAGTTTGGGGACCTCTGTGTTAAATGAATCACGGTAGTTCAATTATTAACATGGTTGTTAAGCGAATCTGGCTTCCCCCTTGACTTTGCTTGTCAGAAGGTTGCAAAAGGGGACCACATGACACACACACACACACACACGGACACTGCAAACATCATAAATATGACCGGTTGCTAAGTGTCCAAATTTTGATCGCACAACTGTGGGGATGCTACAACAGTCGTAAGTGTGAAAAATGGTCATAAGTCACTTTTTTCAGTGCCGTAACTTTGAGCGGTCACTAAACAAACTGTTGTAAGTCAAGGGATATCTGTATAGGGTTTCCTGCTTGAGCACGGGTCGGACTAGAAGACCTCCAAAGGTCCCTTCCAACTCTGTTATTCTGTTATGGCAGTTGAGCAGCTTTGGAAGGTTGCCAGATTGAGAACGCTTTCCTCAATGATCTGCGGGGTGTTTCTTTTTTTAAATAAATTTTATTAAACATTTTCCAACAATTTATAACATATCAAATACTTTCAACAACATTACAGCATCAACATTCATATTCATATATTAGTTACTATATTACTTTTGTATCTATTGTTTAACCAGGTGTACCAGGCGTCCCAAAGCAAATAATACTGTTTCACCTTTATCTTTTAACTCTTACGGTCAGCCTGTCCATCTCTGCGCAGTCCAAAATCTTTCTTATCTCAGTCCCCTCAGATGGTGTGTATACACAATTCTGGGCACTGTTGTTGTATGTCAAATGATGTATTTGTCAGTCTTAGTATAATCTCCCCTTATTATTCCCAATAGAAACAATTCCAGTCTAAATTCAATTTTTTGTTTTGTTCTTTCCTCTATCTACTTTTTAATCCTATTCCAGTATTTTTTTAGCTTCAGGGCATGTCCACCACATGTGGAAGTAGGTGCCCAGTTTAGTTTTGCATTTCCAGCGTTCTGGTTTTCTAGTTGGAAACATCTTTGCCAATCTAGTACAGGGTAGGTGCCATCTATAAAATATTTTGTGTCTATTTTCTTTATACGCTGCTGGTGTTAGTTTGTAATTTTTCTCTTGTGGGGTTGTTTCTTGAAGGATGCACTTCATCCCTGTTTTCAAACTCTTTAATCTTTCAGAAGATTCCAGTGCTGAAGATCTTGGCCAGAGACAGTTTTTGTGGCTGTTCTCCAGCAGAGATTCGCAGAATGGAGAAGATTATTCTGGATAAGTTGAACTGGGATCTACACACGGCCACTCCGTTGGATTTTCTTCACATTGTAAATATTTCGGACAAACCCTATTCCGCTGTTATAAGCATGTCTCAGCTGGAGGGTTTTAGGTTCTTAATTGTCCTTCAGGATACCAAGTGTTAAGACTAGACAGATGGGCAACATACATCTTTATACTAAATTTTAATGTATCTGTTCACATCTATTTTCATTTAACTCATACTTTTGAGGCACAGCCCATTACACTGAGTTGCATTGACAGAGCAGGAGCATATCTCAAAAAATATCCCCTCTTTTATTTCATTTTATTTTATTTGCCACCTATCTTGTATTAAAATGACTCTGGGCAGCTGAATAGAAATTCAGAAGAATTCCTCAGTGTAGATCTAATTTTCAGAAGACTAGAAATCGTTGGTCATTCTTGAGTTACGACCACAATGGAGCCAGTCCATTCCAGTGACAACTTGTGACAGTCACAAAGTAGATTGGTGAATTTTGCCACACTTGTATAAGCAAGGGCCACAGTTGTTTAAGCGAACCGGCGGTTTGCTGTGGGTGTGGTTTTGCCGAAAAGTGGAAGTAAACGCCAGTTTTTTGGCAAAACCATTGTAAAATTGCAGTCACAGGACAACAGAGTTCTACCAATGGCGTAAATGCAGCCCAGTTTCCTAGCATCTAGAATGCAGTTATGTGACTGGAATTGGGTAGTGACCATTAAAACTTTGGATCCAAATGATAAATACACCCCACCCCAGATTAGTTCGGTGTTAATTTGATCATTGCTAAGTGACCAGTTGTAAGTTGAGGACTGCCTCTAGGGCACATTTTGCCAACAAATCTGAAACCATTTCCAATTTCTTTTAGTTGGAAGTAATACCCAACTGCAAAAGTTTGCACTGATGATTCTGAGAATTGTGTGTTTCTGTCTTACAAGTGACACTTGCCAGATTTTTCTCCCTAAACTGATTTCAGGGTACTATCAGAGTAAAGTATCTCAGTCTTCCTTTTGAGTCATGTTCTTAAAGCTGCGCTCTTTCTGTTTCATTTGTACTGAATTTAATTTAATTTTTATTTAATTGTGGGCAGTGACCAATAAAATACATTTAATAGCCCTCAGAAACAATGGCCAAATTCAGTAAAGACAACCTAACATATAAAAAGTAAACTAAGGACAACACACAACATATAGAACACAACATATAGAAAGATAGTTTGATTTGGTGGATAAGGCATCGGGTTAGTAACCAGGAGAGGGTGAATTCTAGTTCCGCCTTAGGCATAAAAGGCGATTGGGTGACTTGGAGCCAATCCCAGGAGACGGTGAGTTCTAGTCCTGCCTTAGCCATGCAAGCCAATCACCAAGAGTCTGAGAGTTCTAGTCTCACTTGAGGCACGAAAGGTGACTGGGTGACTTTAGGCCAATCACCAGGAAACCAGTTTCTTTCAGCTCACCCCACCTCACAAGATTGTTGTGGGGAAAAATGGGAAGAAGCAGTATTAAATAGATTGCTGCCTTCAGTTGTATATATAAAAATAATAATAAGGCAGGATATCCATTAAATAAAGAAATACCTGTCGTAGGAAACCTAAAAATTTAAGAGGGGGAAAAAAAAATCAGACAAAGAGGAGAATGCACTAAAATGCAGTCTAAAACAGAACGTAAAACAAAAGTGAATCAGCTAGAGAGAAAACAAACCTAGCACCATCGCTCCTGATAAAACCCCGGTGTGAAAGAAGGGAGAAAAGGTTTGGAGCTTACCTGAAGTTCACGTGCTTTCTTTCCCCAGGTGAGATGCTAAAGTTCACTCTTCTCTCTCTCATTCTATTCCAGTTCCACGCAGTTGCCTTGTCCACCAGGCCTCAACTGCTGACCAGCCTGCCCAAGGTGAATCCGTCCCAGCATGTTGCTTTGCTGACCAAGCACTTACTGCATTGTCTAGCCTGCTACCAACTCCTTCAGTTCAAGGGCTCCATGTTGGCCCTGGCCATCGTGAGCCTGGAAGTGGAGAAACTGATCCCTGATTGGCTGGCTCTCATCATCGAGCTGCTTCACAAGGCACAGGTTAGGAGCAGAACCTTTGAACCTGAGGTGAAAAGGGGGATGCTGTCTTGGAATTTTGGAACATACAAAGAAAGGTTGCTGGAACTGGGTCTGGCTAGTCCAGTGAAGAGAAGGACCAGGGGAGACATGATAGCAGTCTTCCAATATTTGAAGGTCTGCCACAGAGAGGAGGAAGGGGGGATCAAGCTGTTTTCCAAGGCACCCAAAGGCCAGACAAGGAATAATGGATGGAAACTGAACAAGGAGAGATTCAACCTAGAAATAAGGAGAAATTTTCTGACAGTGAGAACAGTCCACCCATGGAACAGACATTGCCTTCAGAAGTTGTGGGAGCTTCATCACTGGAGGCTTTCAAGAAGAGATTGGACTGCCATTTGTTGTAAATGGTGTAGGACCGTGATGGCGGACCTATGGCACGTGTGCCACAAGTAGCACGCAGAGCCATTTGTGCTGGCATGCCAAGCCACAGGCAAACTTAACTCACTGCACATGTGTGCACCTGACAGCTGTTTTTTTTTTTTTCAATTGGTTTGAGGCCTTTTTCGTCCTCCCAGAGGCTTGGAAAAAGCCTCTGCAAGGCTTTTCAGGACGAATTATGGGCCCATTTTGACACTTCCTGTAATGCCGGAAGTGACAAAATGGACCTATAATTTGGCCTGAAAAGCCTTGCAGAGGCTTTTTCCAAGCCTCCGGAGGCCAAAAAAATCAGCTGTGAGACGCAGTGCAGGTAAGGGGGTAGGAATTGCGCATGCATGCGCAGAAGGTGTAGGGAGGGAGGACACGCATTGCATTCTGGGTGCTGGCATGAGAGAGTGCAGGCTGGTGTGCGTGCACTTTTTAGCACAGGAGCCCAAGTGGTGCACCGCTGGTGTAGGGTCTCCTGCTTGGCTGTGGGGGTGGGATTGGACTAGATGGACCTACAAGGTCCCTTCCAACTTTATTAATCTGTAAATTGCAGAAACCAAAGAATTATTCGACTATAGATCCCTGTGATGGACGTCCTGACAATGAGCTTGCTGCTCTCTGGGCTTGTTTTCTTGGCAGGCGTTTCATGACCAAGCTAGGTAACATCATCAGTGCTAGAAGCAGGGTAGGGATTGTGGTTATTTTTATTTAAACCCCAGTTCCAAAGGGGCTTCTGGAGGTCCTGTTCTCGTAGGTCCTCTGGAGCTTTAGAAAATGGTGTGTGTGAAGTTTTGGATGCTTCAGTGGCTTCACGAGAGCAAGATCCTCTTGTGCAACATCCAGAGTCTTGGCATGTCACCAAAAATGGCATGGTGTCACTTACCATCACCATCATTAGGGTAACACAATAACAGAGTCGGAAGGGATCTTGGAGGTCTTATAGTCCAGCCCTCTGCTCAGGCAGGAAACCCTATTTCAGATAAATGGTCCAATGTCTTCTTAAAATCCTCCAGTGTTGGAACATCCACGATTTCTGGAGGCAAATTGTTCCTCTGATTAATTGTTCTCACTGTCAGGAAATGTCTCCTTAGTTCTAAGTTGCTTCTCTCCTGGATTAGTTTCCCATCCATTGTTTCTTGTCCTGCCCCTCTGGTGCTTTGGAGAATAGCTTGACTCCCTCTTCTTATGTTGGCCTAGATCAGTGGTCCCCAACTTTTGCGGCTTGGCGGCTAGGCTGGGGGAGAGGGGAACCGAGCTGTGTGAGAAGTGGGCTGGTAATCACACGTGTGTGTAACTCAGCTCACGTGAGCAGTGGGCTGGCGTTCACATACTGGCACACACAGCTGGACTGCATGTTGATGTCAACTCGTAAAGCATTCCTGACCTGCTCTTGAGTTGCCATAGGCAGGAGGTGGGGAAAACTGATGGAGAAGCTCGGTTGCCATGACCAGAAGCACATTCCACGTATACCTTTCTCCAGATAGTATCCCAGGTTACTAGAGCCAGCTGGAGAGGCGTGTTTTCTACAGCCTATAAAGTGCTCCTTTGGAGAATGTGATTTATGACACCTCCCGGGAGGAGGGGGAAAACAGGATCATAGTTGGGCAGAAAATTACATGGGGCAGAGCTGACTGCACTTGGGAAAGTGCCGCCATGTTGCTCCTAATAAATAATTTGATTTCTTTTGAAACTTGGCTCGAGGCTCATGAATTAATTAGGGCGACCTTCGGAACCCTGACAAGTTGAGCTGCACGCACACACCAGTCTGCCTCGTGTGGCCTGGGGGCTGGGGACCCCTGGACTAGATGTCCTCCAAAGTCCCTTCCAATGCTTCCAATCCCAAAATTATAACCACTTAAAAGATCCCTTTTGTCTGTCTCTCTCTTCTTTCTCCCCCCAATCCAGATGGACAGCTCCCAGCTGATCCACTGTCGGGAGCTAATATCTAAGCACCTTTCCACACTGCAGCCTCCTCTGCTGCCCAACTCGGTCTACGTCTACAGTCCCCTCAAGCACAACCTGGTGACTTGCCCTGCGGGGGCCTTCCGATTCCACGCCCCCGTGGTCCCAGTCCCCGATTGGCAGGACAACAGCAGCAACAACAGCAAGCTTGTCACGCCAGCCAAAGGATCCGCCTTGCTCTGCCGCCGCCGCCACCGGCGGCTCCCTCCCGGCCGGTGCAAGCCTGCGACGGCCAAGCGCAAAGTGGAAGAGATGGAGGTGGACGACTTCTACGACGGGATCAAGCGGCTGTACAACGAGGAGAATCCTCTGGATGGCGGGGAAGGGAAGGCTGCCCCCGGGTGTGGCGTTGACGTCCCGTGGCAAGGAGGCAGCATTTCTCCCTGCCCTCCATTGCAGCCCGTTTCTGTCATGTAAGTCCAGTGTTCCTCAAACTCCAGCAACTTGGAAGATAAGTGGACTTCAACTCCCAGAATTCCCCAGCCAGCTCGGAGTTGAAGTCCACACATCTGCAAATTGGTTAGGTTGAGAAACACTGCTGTAGTCCTATGTCTCCATGCGCCTTTGGTGGAAAGGCTGTTCGTGCAGATGTAACATCAGGTAGGCATTGGCCTTTTGGGCTAATGGAGGGAAGGCCGTACCTTAATCGAGTTACGCCGAAGGGAGCTAGCTATCCTTTTTTAAAAAAACAAAAGCAAAATATATTTCCCCCTTTTCCCCTGGTTTTTCCTTTGGCGGCTAATGATAGTTTTAACTGTTCTCAAAGTTCAACTCTTGATTTTAAGTCCCTTTAAAATAAAAAAAAAAAGACCCCCAAAACCAACCAAAAAAAACCTAAAAAACTAAAAAAACCAAACCCAGTAGCAAAAATTGTTTCTGTAGTGTTGTTCGTTTCCATCGTTTTCGATCGACTGTTGTGTATTGTAATCTCATGTATTGTTTTTTGGAGAATTGACACGGCGTGTGCCGAATGCTTTTTCAGATTTCTGATTGTGTTCTCTCTCCTTCCAAATTCCCTCCCTTTTTCTAAAACTTCTCTGAAAAACAATTTCGCCAAACTTCTCTTAAAATCAATTTCCAAATTGTATGACTTCCAAGTATGGTTTTTTTGTTTGTTTGTTTGTTTGTTTTGCACTTTTATTTCGGGATAAGATTCCCTTGATAATCTTTCACGCCTTCTCTTTTGTTGACTCTTCTTTTTTTTTTCTGTTATTTCTCCCACTTTTGGTCTTTTCGACAACGGTTAGCTCAAACTGAAAACTTGCCTTTCAAAATTAATATTTTCCTTTTCACGAAAAAGAACCTTTGTATAACCTGTCCTATTCGTAGGAAGCAAAAACGGATGCTCAAGAAGGTTTGGTTCTGTTTGGTTTGGGGGAAAGGGTTATTAAGCTGCACAATAATTTTAATGACTTTAATTTTTATAGAAAACCAATGTGGGGCTGACCAAACCAAAACATAACGCCTTCCTTTTGTGTTTTTATATCTACAGAAAAAAAGTTTTGTTGTGCATCGAATGCAAAATATAATGAAAGGAAAGAAATGGTGGGCATTGTTAAGCACCTGTGTCCTTTGGGCCATTTTGTAGCTTGGTGTATAAATGATCTTAGATTTTCCCCTTCCCTTATGTTTTCTCCCTGACCTTTTATGTTTGTGTAAATTTACAACTTTTAAGACAGGGACAAAAAAGAAAGGAAGACTTTTAAAGATCTTCTGTTTCAATTCTAAATGCACTGCTTCTTGGAATAGCCTTCTTGAAAGGATCTCCTTGATTTTAAAGCTCTCTTCACAGTCCCCCCTCATGGAAGGTACTGTGTATGCCGGTCTCACGGAGAAAGGCTTCGGGTAGCAATAAAAACAAATACGTTGTCCTTCAGTTTCTGAGTCTTGGTTTTCTTTCAAAAAACAACATCTGGATGGAATGAATGAGCAGCTCAGCCTTGCAGCTGTGTCTCTTCTCTGCTCCCTTTTGCAAACAGTTAAGGCAGCTTTAACTTTAGCTTTAAGGGGATGTGGTGGCTCAGTGGCTAAGACGCTGAGCTTGTCGACCAGAAAGGTTCAGCAGTTTGGCGGTTTGAATCCCTAGCGCTGCATAATGGAGCGAGCTCCTGTTACTTGTCCCAGCTTCTGCCAACCTTGCAGTTAGAAAGCATGTAAAAAATGCAAGTAGAAAAATAGGAACCACTTTGGTGGGAAGGGAACAGCGTTCCGTGCGCCTTTGGCATTCAGTCCTGCCGGCCACATGACCACGGAGACATCTTCGGACAGTGCTGGCTCTTGCTTTGTAACGGAGATGAGCAGCGCCCCCTAGAGCCGGAAACAATTACCACGTAGATGTGAGGGGAAACTACCTAAGGCAGCTTTCATTCCTTACTTCAGGGCTCCTCCAAACTCTTAAAACTTCTGGACCTCCAACTCTACCAGCCAAGTAGAGCTTTAGTTAAGACTCACTGATCTTTCTGGATGTAGCTTTTGAGCCCTGAAAGGTCACACATCTGGCCTCATATAAGTAGTTCTTGACTTACAATCATTCATTTAGTGACCATTCAAATTGCAGTGGCAATGAAAAAAGGGACTTCATGACCAATTGTTCACATTTTTATGACCATTGCAGCAATCCCCCGTGGTCATGTGATCAATTTCAGACTCTTGGCAACTGGCGTGTATTTGTGACGGTTGCAGTGTCCTGGGGTTACATGACTTCCTTTTGCCACGACCTGATAAGCAGAAACCATGGGGTAACCAGATAACAACCTTGTCCCTATCATAACTTAATAACTGGAGTGATTCATTTAACAACTGTGACACAAAAAGGTGGTAAAATGGTGCAGAACTCATTTAGCAACAAACTGAGGGCTCAAATGTGGTCATAAGTTGAGGGCCACCTGTACTATTTCAGTCGGATGTTGGGGAGAACTTGGGAGCAAAGGCTGAAATATTAACTATCACTGGGAAGCCATGGTGGGATTTGAATTCAATACAGATAGTTCTTGACTTAGCAAGAGTTTAGTGACTGTTATAATGATACTGAAAAAGTGACTTATGACCACTTTTTTCACACATGACCATTGCAGCATCCATATGGTCGTGATTTACATTCAGATGCTGGGACAACTGACTCATTTATGACAGCTGCAGTGTTCAAGAGTCATTTTGCGACTTTCTGACAAGCAAAGTCAATGGAGAACTCGGATTTGCTTAACCGTGTTACTAATTTAACAGCTGCAGTCATTCATGTAACATGTGGCAAGGAAAATCATAAAATGGGACAAATAGCGAGGGGAGACAGCCAATCTCATTGTACACATGTACTCTGACAAGAAAGGTTGATTTGATTTGATTTGATTCAACCTTGAGCCGCTCAGGGATTGAACTGGTGGCAGTTGGCAGAATTAGTCTGCAATGCTGCATTCTAAACACTGTGCTGCCAGGAAGGAGAATGAGAAAGGGAATTGGAGGGAGGGAAGAAGGAAAGGAAGGAGGAAGGGAAGGAAGGAAGTAATAGCAATTGTATAATGCTTCACAGAGCTTTCCAGCCTCCTCTAAGTGGTTTTACAGTCAACCTCTTGCCCCCAACAATCTGGGTCCTCATTTTACCCACCTCAGAAGGACAGAAGGCTGAGTCAACCTTGAGCCTGGTGACATTCGAACTTCCAAACTACCGGCAGCTGGTGGTCAGCAGAAGTAGCCTGCAGTATTGCAGCCTAACCACTGAGCCACCATGGCTCGCTCTTAACATAATTCACTTAACATAATTTTTAGCTCAATTGTGGTTCTAAGTTGAGGACTACCTGTATATCAACAAATCCTCGCTGTCAGTCTATCACATTTATTGGAGCCAAGTCAAATGAGTAGCCCAAAGTCTGTTGCTTGAACTGGGACTTTTTCCTTTTGGGGTTCCCCACTGAAATATATACATGGTGGCTGTTCGCCTCGATAGAATTTAGACAAAGGCAACTCCGTGAATTAATAAATTACATGCGTGGTTTATATATTTGTATGTATATTTGTATTTATGCATGTTATATATAAGACCATTCTGCTTGGGCAGGGATTGTGAAAATTAAAATACAAGGATTGTGAAAATAAACATACCATGTTCACAATCCTTGAATTAGCGCTCTTCGGCAACCACAGTAGATCTCGTTGCAAAGTTTAGAAGACAATAGACCCCAGAAGCCGCTCTCATCCTCCTCTTCATCCCTCTCTGTATTTCCTTCAGAATGCGATCTGCAGACCAAGCATTTGGATGAACTTTGATTCATCTGGGCTATAGCAGAATGACAGCCACTGTGGGCTTCTCCAGAATAAATACAACGGATAGCTTCGCTGACTCCCTGGCTATTTAAGCAAGGCAACTAGGGAAGCAGCTGTTCCTGGAATGGGGTCTCTAGCTAGGAGAGAGAGAGAGAGAACTTGGACAGAGTTGAAACAAAGGAAGGTAGGAGCAGGATGGCCTGCCTTGAAACTGAAGAATTGGCTTCACTTCTCCACCTACTTGGGCCTGGATTTTACGCAGCTCGCAATGGGAACCACAAAGCTGCATCACACATTTTCAAGGGGGCAAGGAAGGACTAAATGACCAAATCAGCATCAAGAGAAACTCATGGAATCCATCTCTGGTCCAGTACAGAATTTTTTGACTTGTAGTACTCTGTAGTGCACGTACTTCTTGACTTAACATTTCATTAGTGACCTATGCCCTATCGGCACGCTTGAGGCAGTATACTGTGGTTCGCTGACAGCAGGGGCAGACGGCTGAGGTCTCGGAGAGCGAGGACTTAGATGAGGGGCCTGCATGTAATGCGAGGATGGGGTCAGGACCATCAGGGAGTGAAAGGAGGCCAGCAGCAGTGATGAAGAGCCCCCCCCCCCAGGAGCCCATGACCAGCACATGTGTGCGCAGGGCTGCTTGAGCAGCTGCAGCAGCAGGGGCGACTCGGGAGTAAGGCTGCACGATAATGGCCCCTCCCTGAGGAGATAAAAGCCAATTGAGAAATTGCAGTTGTTTGCAGAAGGCAAAGAAGTTTGATACTCAAGCCTTTTTTTGACATTAGAATACCTGTGAGTTGGTATTTGGAGACTCTTTGATTTATTGTTTAGGAACTTTATCTGTTCTTGGCAGACTTGCAAAAACTTGGCAAGGCTCTTCCTTATCGGAGCTAATTAGTTGAAAGCAGCCTTTTATCGGTGAAGGAACACGATTTGTAAATGAACCATTAAAAGGTGGTGCTGTTGCCTTTGTCTTGTGTTTGCTCTCTTGGATCCAGGTTTGGGTCAGAACACAGTACTGAAGATGAACTGACACAAGTCATAAGTAGTGTAGCTGCTCTGAGCACAAAAACCACTCAGCCTCAGGAGCTATGATTTTGCACCACGATTGACAGCGTCAGTCATCCGAGCTTGGCAATTTGGTTGCAAATGTTTCATCACTGTTCAAGGAGCACTTTGATTACGCATAAAAATGCATTTTAGGAATAAGCTCTGGACTTCCACTGTTGCAGAAACATCTTTAAACATCATTGGAAACGTGTATTTCATTATCAAGGCAGTAAGACATTAGGTGAACATTGCCGTACGGCGAAAAATGCACATCTTTTCAGATCTAAAGAATTCAGAAATGGCGATCACGGTAAACAGCCATAAAACCACATTAACACTTCAGTGCTCCACATTCATCCTGGTAACAACAACAGCTAAGTTGATCACATTTTAATTCCTGAAATGGTAATAATTTATATTAAAAATAAAGATTATCTCGTACTTTCCAGATAACTGGGGGATGAAGCATTTTTTAGAATCATTAGGCCTGTTAAATCAACGGAACAAAGAAACAAAACTATGAAGCTTTCAGCTTCAAAGCATTATAACACAAAAAAGAAACATTTCACAATCCATGGCATGGCCACTGTTTTCTTGAACTTCACTCCTGTTGACACTCCCAAGACGATGGAAATCCTATTGCATCACATTTCTTATTTTCAAGGTTCCAGTAAGAATTGTACCTTCTTTTCCCGAGATAAAAGTAAGGGACACGGTGGCTCAGTGGCTAAGACGCTGAGCTTGTCGATCAGAAAGGCCGGCAGTTTGGTGGTCCGAATCCCTAGCGCTGCGTAACGGAGTGAGTTCCCGTTGGCTTGTCCCAGCTTCTGCCACCCTAGCAGTTCGAAAGCACGTAAAAAATGCAAGCAGAAAAATAGGGGCCACTTTGATGGAAAAGGAACAGCGTTCCGTGCGCCTTCGATGTTTAGTCATGCCGGCCACATGACCACAGAGATGCTTTCGGCTAGTGCTGGTTCTTCAGCTTTGTAACGGAGATGAGCACCTCCCCCTAGAGCTGGAAACGACTAGCAGGTATGTGCAAGGGGAACCTTTACCTTCCCAAGATGGTTGCAGCCATAATTCTAGGCCCAGCAGAAAATTCAGTTTTTCTTCAATAGTTGTTGTGTGCCTCCCATCCCAATTCTGGCACCGAACATGGGTGCAAAACCTTGCCTTCCTGGCTTCTACATTCTCCAGGACCCTCTCTCTGGCATCTTCTCCTTGTGCATGCATTATTTTCCTGATCTCGATGCCTGAGAGATTGAGAATCGGAGTCAAAATTGAGCTGGAAGGGACCTATGGAGGTCATCTAGTCCAACCCTCTGCTCAAGCAGGAGATCCTATACCAGTGATGGCGAACCTTTTTGTTGTGGGGTGCCGAAAGCATACGCATGCCGGCACCCTGCACCCCGCTCATGCGCACACAACACCCCCATCCTGCTCCCTTACCTGCACTGCACACGTGCGTGCCTCCCAGCTTGATTTCTTCCCCATTTGAGGCTGTTTTTGACTTCCTAGAGGCTCGGGGGAAGCCTCTGCAGCCTTGGGAGGCTGAAAAACGGGCCTTCCGGAAATAGCAGAAGTGCCCGTTTTCAGCCTCTGGAGGACCTCTGGAGCTCGGGGGAGGCCATTTTTGCTCTCCCAGAGGCTCGAAGGACGCCTCTGCAGCCTCAGGAGGCTGAAAACAGGCCCGTTTTGGCACTTCTGGTGTTTTCAGAAGGCCCGTTTTTCAGCCTCCCGAGGCTGCAACAGCTTCTCTCGAGCCTCCAGGAGGGCAAAAACAGCCTCAAACAGGCCAAAAATCAGCTGTGAGTGGCGCGCATGTGCAGTACAGGTAAGTTTGGTTGGGGCTCACATAACCACATAAGTGGGTCTGTGTGCCACCTGTGGCACATGTGCCATAGGTTTGCCATCACGCCCCTACACCATTTCAGGCAGGTGGCTGTCCAGTCTTAAATCCCTCCACTGATGAAGTACTGGGCAGCTCTCCCCAGTTTGTAACATCAGTGAACCAAGTGAGTCATCTTCAGGAATTGGGCAATTGTGTAGCAGAATGCGTTTGTGTACATACTGTCTGGTTTATTCCTGGACTGCATCTTGTAAACTGTTTGCAGTTTTGTTTATTGGATTTGGTATCTTCCATGGTTTGTATTTTGATCTCTATCCTGATTCACAGGACTAAATTTTTCTGCCGTTCAGAATCGGTCTGGGTTTTGTGCAGGATTCTGCACACCCTGAAAAATAAATGGAATAAACAGTACCGAAACAATTCTGAAAAAGAAATCATACCATACCCACAGATTTACTCTTCAGGGATCGCACTAGTACAGCTGAGCCAGGGTTGACATACCTTGTACAAGAGATGTAATTTACACACCAGGATATAAAGTGAACAGATTAGGACCAGGTTTTAAGACTGAAAAAAGTAGGAGATAATCCATTATGGTTTTGGCCAAGAATTCCTACATCGTCACATGTGTTTTCTGATTTGATCATTCCATTGGTAAGTCAGCCTGTTATGTGACCGGACACTTCACAACCCATATGTTGCTTCTGACCTAAACTCTTTTGTGTAGTCCACACAGAACTGGGGAATCCACTCAGCCTTGGACAGGTGTGCTTAATGTTGACACAGCATCTTTGCACTTTATTTCATTGCTTTAATTTTTCACTGCATTTTATTACAACTAGATTTGATTTAATTGAAACCGCTTGATAAGCGTTTGACTTGAAAAATATCAGTAATGATGAAAAGAATGGACTGTTGACTTCTAGGGCACTTTAGGCCTTAGGGATGGAAGTCTGTTGTGGTTAGCCGGCAGCAGGTGCAGACGGCTGAGGAGAGCAAGGACTCAGATGAGGAGCCAGGACCATTAGGGAGGAGGTGGACTGCTAACTTCAGAGATTGTGGGGGCTGGCAGCAGTGATGAGGAGGTTCCGGGGGAGCCTGTACCAAGAGCACATGTGTGCAAGGTTGCTCGCAGGAAAGAGCAGCTGCAACAGTACAGGCGACTTGGGAGTAAGGCTGCGAGGTAATGGCCCCTCCTTCAAGAAGATAAAAGC
This sequence comes from Hydrophis major, assembly GCA_033807585.1. NCBI lineage: Eukaryota > Metazoa > Chordata > Lepidosauria > Squamata > Elapidae > Hydrophis > Hydrophis major. The sequence continues at coordinate 10,943,495 of CM066333.1, read as the reverse complement.
CAGCTGTGAAGCGAACGTTCTTTGCAGGAAGCAAAGACGTTTTGAAAGTCAGCCTCATGGACATTACAGTATGTTCAGTTGAACTTTTGTGTTGTGAAATATTTCTTATCTGTGATTCTTGGCAGTCTTGTACAGTTTTGGCAAGGTTTGTGCTTATCAAAGTTAATTAGTTTGCAGCAGCCTTTTAACCTGGGATTTGTAAGACTCATTAAAAGGTATCTGTTCCCTTTGGTTATTGTTTGTCTTATTGGAAAAGGGTTTGGGTCAGAACAAGATCATGGAGTGTTTCAACTACCAAATTCCTTGCTTGTTGATGTAGAAAACAGAGATATGGTGGGTGGTGTACCATCTGTAAACATTAAATGCCACAATCATTAATTAGGTTGAACTCATTAGAGAATATTCTCTGTTCCACACACAATTCCGAACTTGTTTTCAGGACATGTTTACTGTGTTTTTACGCTAACAGGGATGAACTTTTAGAGCGGAACAGAACAAATCCCCATGAGATGCAAAAGTCAGAATCATCAAAATTCCTCGAGTACCAAAGGTAAACAATGATTTCCTAATATTCAATATAGGTAGTCCTCAACTTATAACAATTAACTTAGTGACCGTACAAGGTTACAACAGCACTGAGAAAAGTGATTTATGACCAATTTTCATATGATCCTTGTAGCATCATGTGATCCAAATTTGGACACTTTGCAACTGGCATGTATTTATGACTGTTCTGGGATCAGGTGATCACCATTTGTAACTTCAGGGTTTCCAACAAACCTCCTTGGGTTTCTGACAAACAAAATCCACGAGGGAATCCAGATTTGCTTAACAACTGTAGTGATATGCTTAACAGCTGCGACAAGAAATGTCATAAAATGAGGCTCGACTCATTGAACAACTGCCTCACTTAGCCATGGAAATTTGGGGCTCCATGGTGGTCGTACGTTGAGGACTACCGGTACACAAAGTGTTCACCTGACAGCAAAGAGACTAGCGATAGTCATAGGAATTTCCCAAAGCCATGGCGGTCAGGTTGAAAAGTAAAAGAAGTCAAACTATTGAAACTGGATTAAAAATAGGGTGTAATCCAAAATGGTGGCTCCATCCTTAAGTCTGATGTCTGAATCTCCATAGGCTTGTGTTAAGGAGTATTGTGAAGACAAACTGTAGGAACTTGTACAAATTCATATGGCTTTCAAAGTGACTAGGATATAATACTTTTCAGAAAGAAATAAGACTGAGTGCTAGATTTGGTCTAACACATCAGTAAGATACTTCAGCAGTATCTGGAGTTTGCATATAAACACACCCAACCCTCTGACATGCATAGACCACGCACGCACACACATCTGCAGGTCCACTTCAGGAGTTGTTTCTCCTTGCATCACCCCCTCAAAGGAGATTCTAGAAAGTTCCTCAGTGCAACCAACTAGGATGGCACCCAAATTCTCTCTGCCCCCTTCCTGCCTAATCAATCTGGGCAGGCGTGAAAAGTCTGGATGTGGACCGAGACTTGTCAAAGACGTGAACGCAAAGAGCCCAACAGGTTAATTTTCAAAGACCACAAAGGCAGAGGTGGTGGAAGGAATGAGGTAACTTGTCTCCCAATTGGGTGTGTGAGAGAGAGACCCTGCTGGTTCTTCTAACGCACTATAGTCCTTTAGGAGAAGGGAACTTGGCAAGGTGACTGACAGCTACATAAAGAAGAAGCTACAGAAAAAGAGAAGAAAAGGAAAAAAGGTTCAGAATACAAAGAAAGGGAAAGTAGAACATAACAGAAAAATAAACACGCTATTGTTTGTTTTCTAACGGAAGAGTGAATGAAGACATGAGAAATGGGATGACACAGTCAAGTCTAGCCACTGGGATCTGCATGTATTTTTTAAAAACTGTATCACACTTTTATTATTTTTAGAAATAACTGAAGGTGACAAACATACCCAACACACCTTCCTTCTCCTATTTCCAGAACCTTGTGAGCTGAATTGGGTTGAGCGAGTGACTGGCCTCCATGCCTAAAGTGGGACTAGAACTCTCCTGGTGACTGGCCCAAAATCACCCAGCTGGCTTTCATGCCTAAAGTGGAACTAGATTCACTGTCTCCAGCTTTCTAGCTGAGTGCCTTAAACACCAGACCAGGCATCGGCAACCTGTGGCTTTAGAGCCGCATGGGGCTCTTTCATCCCTCTGCTGCAGCTGCCTGTTGCCAGTCGGTCCCACAATTTTGAGAGGAGCTTCCAGGGTTTTTTTTTGGGGGGGGGGGGGGAAGCACAGCACACCAGGAGAAGACTCTGGCAAGGGGTGGGTTTTCCGGTCGCTCCACAATTGATAGGGCTTTTGGTTACGACAAGTAAAGGAAAAAGAATGCCGTGCTAGGAGGAGACTCTATGGTGGTGGGGAACTGGACTTCCGGTCGGCTCCAGAATTGAATGGAGGACTTCCGGTTAGGAAAGTGATGGCGAACCTTTTTGGCATCAAGTGCCCAAACTGAAACATGCATGTCCGCGTGCTGGAGCGCTGGAAACTCAAAATCCAGCTGGCTGGTGCGCACCTGCCTTTTTTTCTTTTGTTGTTTTTTGTCGCTTTTGGGGCTGTTTTCAGGCCGGTTTTTGGGCCATTTTCAGGCTGTTTTGGGGACCATTTTCACACACTCTGGCGCCCATGAAGACCAGCTGGCAACAGCGTGTGTGCCCACAGAGAGGACTCTGCATGCCACCTCTGGCACACATGCTATAGGTTCACCATCACGGGGTTAGGACCTTTGTGGGTCTTTCAGTATTTAAGATTGCCGACCGCTGCACTAGACCAAATGGTCTACCTACTACTCTTGAAACTTTTATTCCCCAAAGATACTAAAGCCAGCAAACGGACATTTTCCTCCAGGATATTTTATTTCTGTTCTGCATTTGATATGGGACGGGGAAATAAATGGTTATTCCTATAATCAAATAAAAAAACTGGGCTGCCATTATTTCAAAGGCCCTTTCGTGCTGTCCAAAATGCCTTGGCTCTTGAGGTGAGGAAATTCACAGGGCCCGAACTGGACCTGAATATATAAGACCAACACATGAAAACATGAAGCAGAATGTTTGAACCTTGCCAGAATGCTCTTACTTGAACAAAGGAGCACAAGATGACATGACATGTGAAATCTGTAAACTATTGGAAAAACAGAGTGAAACAAAAACGGGTGTGTGTGTTTTCAAAGAAAAATGGGAAAAATAAATGTAAACTCCATCGATTATTTTGTTGTCTGGTTCCCTCCCCATTCCCAACCCATACAAATACTGAATAATACATCAAAAAATCAAAACATCCTTTGTTTAAAAGAAAGCGCATACACACAAAACAATGTTAATTACTTGGTTGGGGTTCCCCTCTCCCCTTTACATGTATTTTCTCCTTCCCACTTTAGGTATTCAGGCTCTTGGGAAATGGATATTTAAGAACATAAACAAAAAGCCCCTCTTTTTTCAAATGCACAAAATTCCCAGCATTAGTGTATTTTGGGAAAAAAATAAGATTATTTTAACACTGGTAACAAAAGTCTAGTGGACAGATGTATAACATATATTAACCACAGTAAATTAGTTACAAATTCATTCTGATAAAAACAGGATATTTGCAAAATAGAAAGTTAATAAACAAGCTAGACCTAAAAAGTTTTTAAGGCTGTTGTGTAAAACTTTTAAAAAAATAGCCCACAAAAAATAGAAGTATACAAGCAATATATTCCTACTGTTGTTCAGAGTTTTATTTTTCAATAGGCTGGGAGAGAGAGGAAAAACATAAACCTTCATATAAGTATCAAAAATACAGTACAAAGCTCGAAGCTAGACAGTTATAGATAGACTGTAAATATAGCTGTGATTTTGATTCCATTTTTTGTGGCAAAGTTCTAGGTAGGAAAAACAATACAATGCCAAAGAATGGTAAGTTACACATACAATTCACATGTTCAGAAACAACACAAGCTCACAAGTATACCAACGTTTGCAAAATCTAGTATTTACTAGCAGATCTCTAACCAATCAGGAGAAAGGACTTGGATCGAAGATTTTCAGCCCCACTGAAGCCATCTGGTCCACGCTGAAGGTACTTCAAATCCCAGAACCCCTTGTTCAAGACTGTCTACTACAAAGAATTCTGGAAATTTGAAGATAATGTATCCTATTTTGGATGTGTTGTGCCCACTTCATTCAAACAATTAGCCCTTGAAGCTAAGGAATTCCAGGAAGATGTTTCATCATCTCTACGCTCATTTTTTTTCTCCTCTTGAGTTGTGCCTATGGATACCACATCTGATTTGTCTATTTGCTTATGAATTCATTAAATCAGGATAAATTTTGATGCCATTTGACAGGATCCCACTAAAGTGGCAATGCTTAGTAGCCCACAATTCGTATTTCTTGTTCAATTGGTTCACTGCGGAGATCCTATCCTATGTAAGTACAGATTTGTACTATTTTCAACTTCAATATTTTGAAGACATTTTGGTATGGGGTTTATTTTACCAATGGATAGAAAATAAAACAAATTAAAATGGATTAGATGTATATATAAAGTAATAAGATTGTAAAACAGATATATTGGATATTACTTATATGAAAATGAGATTATTTTTATATTGTTATATTGAGAAGAATAATATTAATTCCAAACTGTAAGCACGTGAAATATGTACCTAATCGACACATAGTTGAAATGGAATGGAATTGTTGTATATAAAAAATAATAAAAAAAATATTTTGAAGACACTTCTATCTCCTACCTACCTAATTACTCTTAGTTTGTTTTCTGTCCTGGTAATTGTCCTTTTTGGAACCCATATCTGGGTGTCATAGTTTAGAATCCATGGGACTAAAGTGTACATAGCATTTCAGGGGCTTTTAGGAGGACAGGAGAAATTAGACATAGGACTAAGTAAGAGGAACAGTGGTGGTATTCTACTGGTTAGGCCCAGTTTGGCTGAACTGGTGACTTCAAGGATTGTCTGTGAGCCAACCAATTCATTCTGATGATCAGCTGCTGGGCCCATCAGCCTGGGCTCTATTCTGACTTTTATTGCCTTGTTTTCAAGCTCAGCTGCTTTGTGTGGCAATCAGCTGTTGAAGACACAGGGAGAGTGCAGGATTGCAGGAGGTCAGTAGCAAACTCTGCACGCGTGCAAAGCGCACGTTTGGTGGGTGCAAAGCACGCCCACCAAGCTACGCCCACAGAAACGAAGGTAAAAATATTTGAAACCCACCACTGAAGTAAAGCCTATATTCTATATTGAGGGAAAGGCTAAGGTAGTTTTAGATCAGAGGTAGTGAATCATGGTCCCTTTAAGACTTGTGGACTTCAACTCCCAGAATTTCTGAGCCAGTTTGTCTCAGGAATTCTGGAAATTGAAGTCCACAAGTCATAAAAGGGTCATCATTCACCACCCCTGATGGTATATGATCCAGCTATGTAGTGAGTATATACAATCTCACTGTCAAATCATGTATTTTAACATACCATGATTGGATTCCACCTTGATTTTCCTGTATTTCAGGTGTATACAGGTAGTCCTTGATTTACAACAGTTCATTTATTGACCGTTCAACGTTACAACGCACTGAAAAAAATGACTTAGGACTGTTTTTCACACTTACAACCCTTGCAGCATCCCTGTGGTAGTGTAATCCAAATTCAGACACTTGGCAACTGACTATTTATGACCATTGCTATGTCCCGGCGTCATGTGATCCCCTTTTGCGAACTTCTGACAAGCAAAGCCAATGGGGAAGCCAGATTCACTTAACAACCCTGTTACTAGCTTAACAACCATTGCGATTCCTTTAATAGCTATGGCCAGAAAAGTTGCAAAATGGGGCAAAAATTCACATCACATAGGTCTCACTTAGGAACAGAAATTTTGGGTTCAGTTGTGGTCACAAGTAGAGGACAACCTGTAGTTCATCCCACAGCATGGTCACTTACAACAGACAACCAACTCTGGAGGAGTTATTGTAGGGTGTTGGTGATCTAAAGAAACCCAGAAGAAAGAAGCAATTGAGATGCTACTAAGTCCTACCGAAGAACAGATTCTAGTGCTTAATTCCCCCCCCCCCCCATTTCATGAGTTATCAATCATATCTCTCAGGTTTGCAAACCCAAATTGCTCTTGCTATGAAGTATTCACTTTAAGCACCACTATATTCTCTTCAAGCTTTTTCTTGAAAGAGTGGAACAAGTGGCCAGTTTTAAGTTTCTGGGTGTTACCATAAAAGTGGACCTGACCTGAGGCGCTCACATTACAGCCCTGGTCAAAAGGACCTAGCAGAGATTATTCTACCTGAGACTTCTCAGGAAACAACAACTGGATGAAAAACTGCTGGTGATCTTCTACTGCTGCACCAGAGAGAGTATCTTCACATACTGCGCCTCTGTATAGTTTGCCAACTGCACAGTGGGAGATAGGAAAGTGCTCCAGAGGGTTAATGCCATTGCCCTAAGGATCATGGGTTGCCCTCTCCCCTCTTTGGAAGAGCTTTAGAGCTCCCGCTGCCTTAAGAAAGTTCAAAACATTCTCAAAGATCCATCTCATCCTGGGCACTCCCTTTTTTTGAACTATTACCATCTGGCAGATGGTACAGAATAATAAAAACAAGGACAAATAGGCTGAAAAACAGCTTTTATCCCAGGGCAGGAGCTCTGTTGAATTCTGCTGTATAGTGCAATATTAAAGCAATATCAGGGGTTTTCAATGTGGAATGTGAAGGATGTATGTTTGTGTTTATTTTCTTGGTCATGATATGCACAGAAAATGGTGTTTGATTTTGTTGTATGATGTGCAATGACATTAAACTAAACTAAACGTAGCATTTGGCTGGATTCTCATAGCACAGGAAGCCATGATGAAGATTTGTTTTGGTTGGGTTTAGTCATGTTGTATAAATATAACTAGTTTATGCAATAAACCATCAACTTGTACTGAACTATCTCCTATTGCTGTGCATGAATGAAATCAGCCCTGATTTTTTTAAAAGATTAGCTTCAGTATAGAACAAGTATGAAATATCTGAAATTTGATTTCTATTTGTATTTCTGGCACTTGAAATACTAATATGAGATTAACCCTTAAAATAGTAGGGTGAATGTCTGAATCTTTCCCCCCTTTTATTTACACATAAACACACTAATACACCCCTCCCCTAATTCTGTCAGTATCCAATAACCTAGTTAGTATTAAAACATGTAGCATTGTGTTTCAAGGATTGCTTATTGAAACCTATCTTTATGGTGCGTGGAATTTTTCAGGGTAAGCGTAGGTAACGGGGAACGAAGCAGACCAGATCTATTTGCTACTGTATGAATTTGGTTTGTTATTTGTTATTTTTAATTTCCCATTGAAATCTACGGGAGTTTTTTTTTTTTTTTTTTCCCCTGTGACTGAGCTGTGCCTTTGGTCTCAAAGGGGCTGAAATCTGATCAGCTCCTGGAGTGGAGTCAGTGTTTTATGTTCCAGTTAGACATGCTCGTTTATCTTGGCCAAAAGACATATTTCGAACCATACTCATTATGCCTGTAAGCTATCTCCAAAAACAGACAAACTTTTTCTTCTCAAGCTGTACTTACATGCAGAGTGAAAGCACATCCCAAAAGTGGTGAGGAGGGACATTATTCTGTGCACAGCCAAGGGTTACTGTGAAGAAAGGCATAGATAGATGCAGAAAGGAAAAAGCAAGTGCAGCAGTCAACGAACTACACATAGTCCAGAGAGCGCCATAAAGCAGGACAAGATCCTCGTTGTTATCCCTAATCAGCAAAGGGTTAAAAATAAGAGACATGGCCTCCCATTTTCTATCACTTCCTGCAGCGGGCCCCAACTTTTCTGGTTCTTTGGACTGGCACCACTGGTGGGGGAAGAGTGGATGGTTTTGTGCACATGCCTGCCCCTTACACAAATGGAAATCAAAATTCAGACGCTTGGCAACTGGTTCATATTTATGACGCTTTTGCAACCTTCTGACAAGCAAATTCTTTTCCAATGGGGAGGCCAGATTCACTTAACAACTGTGTTATTCATTTAAGAACCGCAGTGATTCACTTAACAAATGGGGCAAGGGAAGTCGTAAAACAGGGCAAAACTCACCTAGCCAATGTCTCACTTAACAACAGGAATGTAAGTCGAGGAGGACCTGTATAACTGTGGTGTTCTGGCCTGTTGTATACTTTACTGCTCCAGCTACTACATTCAATATCCTGACACTTTGTTGAGGGTTGATACTTAGCAGTCATTTCCTTACTTAATGACGGTTAAGTAAGTGGGGGAAGAGGTCTGCTTGTTTATAAAGGTAAAGGTTCCCCTCGCACATATGTGCTAGTCGTTTCCAGCTCTAGGGGGAGGAGCTCGTCCCCGTTACAAAGCCGAAGAGCCAGTGCTGTCCGAAAACGTCTCCGTGGTCATGCGGCCGGCATAACTAAACGCTGAAGGCGCACGGAACGCTGTTCCCTTCCCACCAAAGTGCTCCCTATTTCTCTACTTGCATTTTTTTTTACACGCTTTCGAACTGCTAGGTTGGCAGAAGCTGGGACAAGCAACGGGAGCTCACTCCATGACGCGGTGCTAGGGATTCGAACCGCTGAACTGCCGACCTTTCTGATTGACAAGCTCAGCGTCTTAGCTACTGAGCTCCTCTTTTTTTATAGAATAACCTAATTGTTTTCCCACCCCAGTTTCAATTGGAGAAAGGGTCAGGGCCTTTATGCTGGTGGGGTTCTCTCCACTATGTGAGGACATCATTTTCATCATCCTCCTGCTAATTTTTAACTCATTGAACACATTCCCCGGACTGCTTAAAAGGGTATCATGGAAGACTGGCTGGCCCGTTAAGTTTCCCACACAGGCAAAAAGTACATCTTTAACCAATGGTTGGTTGTCTACAACTCCCCCAACCAGTGTGCATGTGCACTGGGTGTTACACAAGTTCCACAAAACTAAGCAGGAGAAGAACAAATTCAGCAGGCATGGAAGCCAATGAAAAATAGGACATAGACAGACACGGCTCGCAGAAACACACCATAACGAAGCACTCAAGCACCAGAAAATTGCACAAAAGGCGTTGAACAGGGCATGGTTAGGAAACTGGCTCCGGTTTTCAAGTCTGGGAAAAGTTAAGGTCTACCAGCAGAGATAGATAGATACAGATTAACAGAGTTGGAAGGGACCTTGTAGGTCATCTAGTCCAACCCCCACCCACCCACCCAAGCGGAAGACCCTACACCATTTCTGACAGATGGTCCAGTCTCTTCTTGAAAGCCTCCAGTGATGAAGTTCCCACAACTTCCAAAGGCAACTTCTGTTCCATGGATTGATTGTTCTCAATGTCAGAAAATGTCTCCTTATTTCCAGGTTGAATCTCTTCTTGATCAGCGTCCATCTGTTGTCTGGCCTTCAGGGACTTTGGAAAATAGCTTGACCCCCTCCTCCTCTCTGTGGCAGCCCTTCAAATATTGGAAGTCTGCTATCATGTCTCCCCTGGTCCTTCTCTTCACTAAACTAGCCAGGCCCAGTTCCTGCAACTGTTCATCGTAAAAGCTTTTTAGCAGTTTCACTCTCTAGCCTGGTGTTCCTCAACCTTGGCTACTTTAAGCTATATGGGCTTCAATTCCCACAATCCTCCAACTAGCCAGTTAGCCAGCTTGGCTGGGGAATTCTGGGAGTGGGAATCCATACAGCTTAGTGACCAAATTTGAGAAACACACTCTATCTGCTTCGTCTGTTATTCCTCCCCCCCCCAAAAAAAAAAAAACATGTTTAGTTGAAGAAAAATCAAGCTCTATCATGGGTTAGTTTTTGCATTAGCAAAGAGCAAGGAAACCTTAAAATCCATCTCAGCTGTTGGAAAGGAGAAGCAATGGAATGCAAAAAGACTCAGCGGACTGGTATATATTTCAAAAGTGGTTTTAAAAAGCAAGAAATAGGAGACTACTCAGATGCTGAGACAAAGTTGGTAGGACATCAGCTGAAAACAAAGATTCAGGAGCCAAGGAGCTAAACAAAAGTCACCTCTTGGAATATATCAGAAAGGAAAATATTCAACACTTCATCTTTGCAGAACTTAAAAACAGAAGATATGTTTTATTTGTACATTCAACTCTGCTGACACTCGCCATTTAACAATGATGAAAGTAAAAAAGCATCTTGGCAAAAGAGCTTCCTTCTTTCCTCATCTGAAGTCTACACTGAAAGTTTTCACAGGTTTTCACCTGGCTCAGTACTCACAGCTTTGTTTTTTCTCAAGACCCCTTGGAAAAATGCAGTTTTAATCAGTATGCCAAGATGGTCCATCTGCCAAGCCAAGATTCCCATCATTGTCTGAAGTTACAGGAAACCAGAAAATTTAGATCATCCTTAATCAACCTAATGCTGTCTAGCTAGTTGGGACAATTCCCAGAATTCATATCCAGCATCAATTTCACTAATGTTATCTATGGATTGTGACAGGTGTCATTTCAACTCACTGGAGAAAAGATTCCCAAACTGTGGCAGGCAAATTCACACTTTTGAGCATTACTAAGTCAGAGGTCTCCAACTTGGCAACTTTAAGACTTGTAGACTTCAACTCCCAGAATTCTCCAGCAACTTTAAGACTTGTGGACTTCAACTTCCAGAATTCTCCAGCCAACAGCTGGATGGAGAATTCTGGGAGTTAAAGTCCACAAGCCTTAAAGTTGCCAAGTTTGGGGATCCCTGTACTAAGCTTACAAATCTTCTTTCTACTTGCCCCCTTTTCTTAATAGTGGCGTAACAGATTCTGCAAACTCCCAGTAACGTTGCATCATTTAAATGTTATAGAACATTATTTCGAAATGGTCTTTCTTATGCTTGCATGTCTACTTATTTTTCAGAAAGTTTAAATGTCTCCTTTAAAGAGTCCAAGCAACAGTGAAGTGTTGTCACTTGCTTGGATTGAGGGGTAATTTATTTTGTGGCTCAAAACAATTGAAATGGACAAGATTCTCACATACAGTAGACAGCGTCACAAACATGAAATCCAGATTTTAGGATTTATGCAACAGCAGGCAAGCTTATCCTTATTAGAAATTGTTTTGAATATGACTGGGACCTTTAAAAATTTCAGCAAATGAGTTCTGTTTTATAATGTACTGTTCTACCATTTTATTGGCTGTAGTTTAAAACAAAAAGCATTAAAAGTACATTTTCTACCAATATTAACCACAAGGAAGTCATCATCTATTTTGTTCATGGGGTCATTTATCATTTCAGCAGGTTGTTGTACCAGAAAGTTTGATATGTCCTTTAATTAGAGGATAGCAGTTGGAAAAGGTTTACTAGAATTGACAAGATTTTTTTAAAAAAAATGGTATGAAACACTTCCTTTGACATTCATTAAAGGTACATAGTGCTATTGGCTTAAAGTCAGGTGGCCAGGCATAGCACTAATATCCATTATCCCATTAAGTTTGATCACTACTGATTGTGTTTCTCTTTTTCAGAATAGGCAGTTAGTTAATTCCTTCAGACACTCTTTGATTTTGGAAATTTTAGAATTCCAGAGTCTTTTGCAAGGAAGTTACTTGATGCCCTATTGTTTCCTTAGGTCAGTGTTTTCCAACTTGAGCCATTTTAAGACCATGTGGACTTCAACTCCCAGAATACCTCACCCAGAATTCTGGGAATTGAAGTCCACACATCTTAAAATGGCTCAGGTTGGAAATAGTGCCTTAGATGAAAAAACCAAAATGGAATCAATCATCAATTTAAAAAATATTGCAACTCTGCATTGGATATAGGTTGTATTTGTTAGTTTTATGACCTCCCCAGAGGTTTTTGGTTACAGAAAAACAAAAATCAACCTGTTGGGTTAAGAAGCAGGAGGCCCATTAATAGCACCCAGGGAAATTTAAAAAATATTATACCAGTGGAAAGCCATGCAAATCAGAAAATAGCATGCAATAAAAGTTCCTAGTTTTTCTATCACCTCACAGTTCTTCCTAGAAGAAGCACTGGCTTGGATAGGACTTTATGAAAGCAGAACACAAGGGCATAGCTTTCATGTAAGATTTAAAAGTCCTTATTGTTCCTCACTGGGCATCTGGTGATCACAAGTTGGGATTAGTACAAACGAATTCCTTCATGGATTTGTTTTGGGGGGAGGGGGTATTCCTCCAGGCTGATGGTCCTTGAAATGTTTACAAGCATGCAAGTCTTCTTGGTGAGAATCAGAAGGAAGAAATATGCTTTGTTCCTTGCTGAAAATTCCACTACAAACCCTAAGCAAAGTCAGAGATACGTACTGATCTTTGATGGTTTTCACTGACTCATGAATGGAGTCACTATTCAAAGATCTGAGCCTGGAACCTTAAGGTTGGAGCTCAAGGAGACTTGTGACAATCAAAATGAATGTGCCGGTGACACTCCCAAGAATTGATCTGCCTAAGTTTTTCTGCCACACTGCTGTAGGACATAAGGATGGTTTTCTTACAAGGCATTTGCACTCTGATTTTGGGACTCCTCAATGACAGAATGAGACTTGGCAACCCAACTGAGTTTAGCCTGATAGTATTTTTTTCCAGAGAGGCAAAAAAATTATGTATTTGTAATTGAAATTATCCTGGAGTGTTCTAGAGAAAATTGGCAATCCTTCCATGCTAGATCTTTGCAATATCTTGGAGGCTTTTGGAAGGACATAATTCATACAATTTATTCAAAGACTGGAATTATTTTCATTGATGCTAGGTTTAGAAAAAACAGATAGAGGGGTTTTTTTGGGGGGTACAAAAAGCCAGGGCAAATATAACGAGGATAGCTTTCTAAAAATACGATCCTTATTGAGAAAAATGTGACAAACTGAAGCCACATAAGGAGAGTACGTGTCTAAAACCCTAAAAGAGAATACCTTTTTGATCCTGAAGAAAATCAAGGCACAATCAAATTGGTAAAATATAAGTGGTTTTAATGGGAATTTAAAAAAATTAAGGCTCATGCGATCCTTCATAGGTGAATTCAGAAGACAATCCCATCGACTTCAATGGAAGTCCCAGATTAATTTGTCACTTTCCATTAAAATATTAGGATAGTCAAGGACTGGGTTTTGGTTCTCCCTGCCTCTCAATAGGCTGTTGCAAGAAAGAAAGGGGCCACGTCTACCATTAAAGAATATTCATCAGCCACCATGTTGCATTCAACAGGGAAGTCTCCCAGGGATGTATAGGTACTCCTCAACTTACAACAGTTCATTTAGTGACCGTTCAAAGCTACAGCGGCACTGAAAAAGTTACGACCATGGCAGCATCCCCACGATCACCTGATCAAAATTCAGATGCTTGGTGACTGGTGCACACTTACGACCGTGGCTGTGCCCCAAGGTCACGGGATCCCCTTTTGCGACCTTCTGACGAGCAATGTCAATGGGGAAAGCCAGATTCACTTAACAACCGGGTTACTAACTTATCAACTGCAGTAATTCACTTAACCATGGTGGCACGAAAGGTTGGAAAAAGGGGGCAAAGCTCACTTAACAACTATCTTACTTGGCAACAGAAATTTTTGGGTGGTTCCATGGTGGTCATAAGTCGGGGACTCCCTGTACGTCCAAACAACATCAACATGGTGATCACAACTGTTGACTGAAGCCCTGTCCTCTCTTTATGAGAATTGTGATGGACGTAAAAAAAAAAAAAAAAAAACCAAGGACAGGGACTTTGAATGGACTGTTATGGTGATTCTCTTGATTTTTTGACTCCCTCCCTGCTGACAGCCCTAAACCCAATTCATGAACTCTTTGGTCTTAATCTCTTCACCTGTTTTAAAGAACATCATCATTGCTGGCCTTTGGAGGAGGGAGAGAGGGAGGGAGGGAGGAAGGACGGGAGAAGAAGAGGAAGAAGAAAAGGAGGATGGGGAGGAGGAGGAAGGAGAAGAGGAGAAGAAAAAGGAGGAGAAGGAGAAGAAAAGGGGAGAAAAAGAAGAGGAGGAGAATGAGGGGAAGAAAAAGAAGGAGAAGAGGAGGAGGAGGAGGAGGAAGAAGAAGAGGAAGGAAGAGGAGGAAGGAGAAGAAAAGAAGGGGAGAAAAAGAAGAGGAGGAGAAGGAGGGGAAGAGAAAGAAGGAGAAGAGGAGGAGGAAGAAGAGGAAGGAAGAGGAGGAAGGAGAAGAAGGGGAGAAAAAGAAGAGGAGAATGAGGGGAAGAGAAAGAAGAAGAGGAGGAAGAGGAAGAAGGAGAAGAAAAGAAGGGGAGAAGAAGAGGAGGAGGAAGAGAATAAGGGAAGAGGAAGAAGGAGGAGAGGAGGAAGAGAAGAGGAAGAAGGAGAAGGAAGGACAAGGCTCTCGCTTCACACACACCCCTCCCCGCCCTCTTAATACTAACACTAACCAGAAGGATTTGTGTTTAAGAGGAATAGATATAAGATGGCCGAAACACATGACTGCAAAAGCAGGGGAATGCAGGAACCTCCTTTGACTTGGCAGCCTTTATGTGAAGCTTGAACTGCAAATTAAAAAACAAACACGAAAATGGAAATGTTAGAAAAAATAGCAACTCAAAAGGAGGGGGAAAATAAAGGGAGGGGGAACATCTGGTGGGGGGGAAAAGGAAGCGTTGACATTGGTTTCTCGCTTCATAGCGGAGACCCAGGCAAAGGAATTATTACGGAAGGTAAAATAAAAAGGAAGCAAAACCACACACCGCTCCCTCCTCCCCGTGCTCGTCTTGATGGCAGGAAAAATCTAGTGCAAAAGATACGAAACCACAACCCAAATTTCCCAGCTGCTTACAGATTAGCACTTTCTCTGAGAAATGAGAAAGTCCAAAAGCAGAGTTGTTTTGATTGGCTGATAATGATTGATCCTTGCATGGTTAAAACTCAGAAAAACAGATGCTTCCAACACTGGATAAGAGCCAAATGGATCTGCAGTCATATTTAACTGCTTGATTGTTCACACTGCACTAAACCAGGGGTCCCCAAACTTGGCAACTTTAAGACTTATGGATTTCAACCCCCAGAATTCCTCAGCCAGAATAGCTTAAAGTTGCCAAGTCTTAAAAGGTGCCAAGTTTGGAGACCTCTGCTTGACTAAACCATCAGGAGCTTGGCTTTGTTTTTAAACTGACTGCGCAAAGGAACTTGGTGCAGCTTGAAAATCAAAATGTTTATGGCTGAGATTATTTTCAACAGTTTGCACTTAAAACAAAGTGCAGTATGATGTCCAAACTAGGTTAGTTTAAGGCGGCTTTCTAGGTCCCTCTAAAAATTCTCAGACAGAAATTTTTCCCAACTGTGCCCCAGGGAGCAATTTGACTTGAGCTACGCCCTACCACTCAAAACGTATTTTGCAGTTGCTGTATCCTAGTATGACTATAAATTGAATGCAATATTCACCCAGACTTGTTGAATACAACTTTGGACATATCAACACACCTACATGGGGATTCCCTCTTTTGCAAGAATGCAAAAGCTGTGACAGATAATGTAAGTCCACGCAGACCCTGGACTTTAAACTGGAATTTAGAAAGCATTAATCAGTTAACAGGCAAATAGGTAAGTCTGAGCAATACTCTGTATTTTGGATCAAAGGCACCTGAGCAAAATAGATTAGATAACACTGGAGAACTCAGCCACTGGATGTGGTGGAAATAATTTTTAGTTATACTTTGAATTGAACATGTTACATTATTCCCTGAGTTAATCAAAAGCTGCTGTATTTTAAATCAGAGCTAAACAATATATATTGCAAGAGCTTGTCAATCTCTTTTACAGTAGCTAGAAAATACAATTTTTCCAGGGTTGTAACAAAAATTCAAAGCTCTATAGAGGAGGAAAAAAACAGCCTTGCACAGGAAGTACTAGAAAAATCTAGAAAATCTAATCTAGAAAAAAAATCCCTCTTCCTGATATTTTTTATGCCTGGTTGTAGTTTCTAGTAAAACCAGTGGTCTGTTCCTATTAAATCAGTGATTCATGATGGGACAGAAATGAATTTTTGAAATAATGACATCTATTCTATGACGCAAGGGGAAAAAAGTAAAGTGGCTTATTTCTGAATGTATGTGTCTCTTAAATGCTGCTTTTTCATGAAATAAAAATGTCATTCCTATTGCCTGGAGTAGTTGGAAGTATTAAAAATATTTTCCCGCTATTGGACCAGCTTGGAACTTTCTTTGTTTATAATTCACTATCTAAGGGAGAAAATGCTTTCAGGTGAAATAATTCCCTGGTTTATGAGTCGCCAAACAGAATTTTAAATCTGATTTATGATCCAGATTGGGAATTAACCCAAAATATTTCTTCTTCTGGTTTAGCCCCCCAAAGAACCTAAGAACTTCACAAGCAGGAATCTTTATTCTTTCCTAGATTTCACATGACAGTTGAATTCCAATCCAAATCAATGAAGTCAAAAAGCCAAATTTGCAAGGTTTCCTTTCTAAAACCTGTTACCGCTGAAAACCGTTTGACTGCCAACAGCATTTTATGAGTCATATTTATTGAAATTTCACACATACAATATATTGCAAATAAGATATTTCTCTCCATATTCTAGATCGGACTCTATCTACTCTGTTTCTCGTGGTATGTTTCCACCATGCACAAAGAGTTTTACCATAGTTGCAAATTATTTATATTTCTAACATGATTGATTACACAATTTAAACCAGAATATTATCCATCAATGTTATTAGCAAAACGTCTTTCTCTAACATACTTTTAACTTGGGAGATTGAACTTGGGAAGTTCTATGCATAGTCTTACACTAGAACAACAAAGTCTGCTTCAGCTTTGAAAACTATTACACAACTCCAATTTAACAACAAATAATTCTGTTCCTGTGCTCTACGCTGCTTTGTTTTGGATAATGCTGTATAAAGATTTCAGCTGCCCAATTTGCACTGTAACCTATTGGATTTAGACATGAAGTTAGTCTTAGCTGATGGATTTAAGTCACACTGCAGCCATGCCACCGTAATTTAGTCACCAAGAAAGCTTCTAAGAAAATTAGAGCAGTTCTTTACAAGGAAACAAAAACTTTCAGGAGAACTCCAGACTAGGCTGCCACAAGCAAATCTTTCTTCACTTTCCTGCTTAAAGAAAGCATCCTATGGTAAATAGGATGAAAGGTATTCATCAGCCTCTGATATGGAATACCAGTTGTTGTTGTTTTAAAGGTAGCTTGCCAGAAGGAATTTTTTTGTAGGGATCAGCAAGCAATCCACCTGGGACTATAAAAAGAATACTTTGTTAGCACCTTGCCTCTGGCACTCTAGTCCCTTATGCCAAAGTAGAACGTGTTTCTTGACACCAACAACACCAATCCTTGCATGAGGGATACACCATAAAGATTCTGCGTTGCACAAAAAGTGAAGGTTTATCCTGTCCAGTTGTGTCTGACTCTTGGACACAATGCTTGTCTCTGTTTCTTGGTCAAGGGAACCAGCAGGGTCCAAAGATATTGTCCACGGTCATATGGCCAGCATGGCTATACACCAAAAGTGCATGGAACTTTTTTTTCCAAAAGGCAACTGGATTTTCTTTGAAGATATTTTGCTTCTCATCCATCCAGAAGCTGCTGAAGCAGCTTTGGAACACCCATTACCTGGATGGCTGAGAATTTCCATTGACATGAATGGAACACTGTTACCTTCCCAACAAATTGGTACCTATTTGTCCCATTTGCACACTTTTGAACTGCTAGGTTGGCAGGAGCTGGAGGGGAACAGGAACTCACCCTGTTATGCGGCACTCAAACTCGGGCTCTTTAACCACATCGTGCCCCCTCTTGTGGTCCACAAGCCTGTTATAAATAGCTAAAATCGAATACTAGTCCTATTTTACCCATGAACTGTGGAAATCCGAGTTAGGTGCGGCTACCTGCCATTCTGCGCCTGACCTAACAATGATGCCCATGTAAAGAAGATGTTTCAAATTGCTGCTTAGCAGGATGGTTATATCAGCACAGAAACAAATTTTAAATGTGTTGAATGTGGCCAACACAAATCATGTTGTATGTGTGAATTGCTCTGCTCTTTCCATTTGTCAACTGCAATATGAGATTATAACCACATGGGGGAACTCCATGAATATAAAAGATATTGTACCTGCAATTAGGGTTTTTATAGACTTGCAAGAAGTCTAAAAGACTTCCATTTTATTTTTAAAAATCATACCTCATATTGTTGCAGGAAAAAAAAACTTACAATGAGGTAATAATAAAATTATCTGCTCTGGTAGCCTCCTCTTCCTAGTTGCTGGACAGGACTGTCCCTGGGGAGAACTGTTTCTTTGTATTTTCCTATTGTGGGATTTTTTTGAAAGGGCTTTTAAAAATACAGCTCATGTGGAAGTGCCAGAATTATATTCAGAAGTTCTTTCCAAACCCAGGTTTTAAAATACTTTTCTCAATGAAAGAACCAAATTGTTTGAAAAGCTAGAGCCTATAAGAATAGGAACAGCGCATGGGTGCATAATTAATTTATATAGATGTTCTCTTTAAGACAGTATTTGCATTCCCCAAACAGAATCCTCTTCATCAGAGGTCTCCAAACTTGGCAACTTTAAGACTTGTGGACTTCAATTCTCAGAATTCCCCAGCCAGCTGGCTGGAGAATTCTGGGAGCTGAAGTCCACAAGTCTTAAAGTTGCCAAGTTTGGAGACCCTGCTCTTCATGATTCATGGCAGTTAAAAAATGCTAAGTTAAGAGTTTTAAGCTCAAAATATTATTTTTTATCTTTTATTTGCAAACCGGATTGAGCCCTGAAAGAGTTCTTCACAACGACACAAAACGATGATGTGTTTTTAGTGCGCAGTCAAACAAGGAAGCAGGAATCCAGATCTAGACTCGGATCAAAGCAAATTATTTTTCTTTTGAAAAAGAGATGGTGCTATTTGAAAAGACACCGTTGTAGGGTGTCACGTGTGTCAATGAACTTCAACATCCAGGATCACCAGGACCGTGTCAGCTAGTAAGATGTGGGAAATTATAAGGGAAGAAAGTGGCTGCTTTGATCTCTAATAACAGTCTTGGTACAGAAAACAAGTTATGGAACACTTAGCTTGATCTGAGTTATGAAGGAACCACAGCAATATTTCACTGGCTGTTTTCAACTCTGGAAGATGAGATGTAATTGTAGAGAGGTGGCTCTGAGTTTACAGAATATTTGACCCTTATAAACTTCAGCCTGGTTTGTCCTTCGATGAGAGACAAGTTATAGAACTTCAGGGAAGTTGGTCAGAACGAGAAGTCAAAATAATGTATTACAAGAAGGTAGGTGGAAACCACTTCCATAATATTACCAAGAATGTAAGTGTGAAGCCACTAGGAGTCAAACTTCCATGCTTAAAGTCTTAGTGAAGAGCTACAATGACTCTACAAATCGTAGAAAACAATATCCAGGGTGGTGCAAATCCTCCAATTTTAAACACCGGAGCACTGCTGGAATACTAAAATTCTTTCAAGACCTCAAATTTTAACCTTTCAAGTGATTCTCCTTCATTAAGTCTCAGTGAACGGGATGGATGTTAGAGCTTTCTCATGCCCTTCCATTTGTTTCAGTGGGTTCTGCAAACAAGAGTTTCTGAATGGATTGTATGCACACTGTTAGCAATAGGGGGAAAAAGAGAGAGATGGCATTGAGAAGAGGACTAAGAGGATCCAAGCTGAAATGAGCTACTGGCGTTTCCTTGACATCATTCTCCAGATGCGCGGAAAAGGAAAGAAATTGTCACCCACCATAGATGTTGCTCACAATGGCTGGGAAGTCGCAAACATGACACATCTGAGTGTAGACTGAAATCATGCAATATTCTGGCAGTAATTTTCAGGCTGAAACAATCTCCTGCATTAAATTCTTTATTTGCAAATAGGACTGAACCTGGGATTTCCCCATAAATACATCAACCAAAAACATAATCGATGTGAATCAGAGATAATGTTTATATCGATTATTCTGACTTCACTGGAAGTGTCCCAGCCCTATTTCGGTCCATAGCAGCAGTGTGGAAATTCAAAAGGCTTTGCACACTGCTGTATGTGTACATGCATACATATGCACAGCTTCTTCCTTGAGAAACAGTGCCATCAAAGAATCCTTCATTTGAACACAATCATAATCTACAAAGGTAGAACTTCACACACATTTTGCACACTGCTCGAGTGTGTACGTTTTGCACACGACCATTGACGTGCAGCCGTTATAAAAAATAGAATCCTTCATTTAAAAATGGTTAATATTCACGCCTACACATTCATGGTTGCTCCTTAGAAAAGCAGAGCTGATCACAGATGCTATCAATACAAATTTTGTTTTGCTCCTTGTACAGTTTGCAATTTTGAAGGCTCCTAACAGCAGAGAGAAGTCTGCCACAGCAAAAACAAAGCATCATGTCTTGTTAAAAACCATACACTTTCCTTGGAGGATAACCTTCCAGGGAATCTAAATCAACAAATGGAGGAAGTATTATATTACCTTGGAGGGAATTTACATTTTAATAGAACTGTCACAAATTAGTAGCTTCCTTTGTACTTCAAAAATATTTGGCAAAACAATTCTGACTCCCTTTATATATCCATACAAAGAAGTATTATACTTTTTTTTTTTTTTAATGTTATCTAGCCACATACATTTATAATTGTCCTAGGAAAATTTCTAGGTCTTAAGATAGCACCTAATAACATTCTACTTATGATAGGAAGAAAATTTAATCCATGTTTGAGACTTTTGAGAGAAAAAGAATGGAATGGATACGAAAATGCTTTTTGGTTGACAAACATAAGTTGGAAACTAGGCAGCTAAGAGTGTTCTGATTCAAGTATCTTATCACCCTCACTGCTGCTTCCTCTGGCTACTAAGAGGAATGAATATCCACAGGGACATAAAGTCAAGATGGTAACCACAACTATTAATGTTCAATGCCCTGTCTGCTTTTCAGGTGAAAATCTACAAAGAAGCTGGAGCTTTGCTTGCAAAGTTATGCTTGCCATTTTGGCTTCCTTTACCATGCTGTGGGCATCCACGAACCCCAACATTGGCCCGGAAGGCAAAGAATGGGAGCCCTGGTTGGCAAACTCAGCTATAGGTTGTTAACTAACCAGGCCTTCTCAACGCAGAAAAGCCACTTGCGGCAAAGGAAATATCTTCTTTCAGATGACATTTCAAGAACATTAGATTGCTCCTTGAAGTCATCCTATAGCCACACTTTATAAAGATCCTATGTACAGTTACATACATATTTCTTTATTGGTGCTATTTATACATTATTGAATGCTCTCGCCCTTCAAAACCATTAATCAATTCAAAACATGATTAGGAGCAGACGGATTGATTTACGATTGGCAATTCCCTCCCCCACCCCCAGTTCTTTTGTGACTTTCAGGAGTGCCAATGTAAAGAGGAAAGTGTCTTAAAAAGCACATTGTTAGGGACAAGTTAGGTTGCCCAATGTCCACTGCACAAAATTGTTGATTTTTCAACCACTCTGATTATGCCTCCATGGAATATTATTATGCCATGGCAATAATTCTCAGAATTCCTAGCCAACCTGTTCATCGTGAAGAATTCTGAGAGTTGATCCATAGAGCTAAATCAGCGTTTTTCAATCTTGGCAAACTGAAGATGAGTAAAGTTCAGTTCCCCAAATTCCGCACGCTGGCGGAGGAATTCTGGGAGTTGAAGTCCATACCGCTTCAAGTTGCCAAGGTTGAGAAACCATTGATCTAAAATGTGGAGAAGGCTGTATGAAGAATCTAAATGAAGCTGAGCTGGCCACCAGGAGGAGAAAAATAACTGAAAATGCAGAGGGAATGTCCTGTTATCTGTGCAAAACCAGGTCAGTTATGCTTTACTCCATCTTCCGTTAAAGCTAACCTCGCATCAGTGCTTCAGATAACAGATAACAGAAAATCAGAGTTGGAAGGGACCTTGTAGGTCATCTAATCCAACCCTCCCTCGCCTAAGCGGGAGATCCTATACCGTTTCTGACAAATGGCAGTCCAATCTCTTCTTGAAGGTCTCAAATAGGCTTCTATTCCAGAGAAAGGCATAACGAACCTTGTACACTCAATTTTACAACCTTGGAGATCCACCCATGTTCTACGTATGGCACACTAATTCTGCTTACCAAATTTTGTTCCACTTCCACAGCAAATACCTGGATCCTTTTCTTGCTTCACCATGGTCTCAAATTATATTCCACCCCCGCTAAAACAACGTACATCTAACAGGATCAATTAATGTTGTGCTGCTTCTAAAAGTTGTGCTTCATTATTTAGTTAACCTCCTACAGAGAGTTTGGAATGTAGGCAGAGATTTTACAAATAGCGTTCCTTGCTCTTTCAGGTCTTTGGCACAAGAAAATCCACAATTAGATAAAATTAAGAGATTGGACCACAGGTTCACACCTTCCTTCCTTTCCTCTCCAGCTATTAATTTTCTCTTCCTTAACTGTTGGTAAAGTAAAACCTGGGTAATTCTAATCCAAGAAGGTCCAAAATCAGACCTTTCACCCTTGTTACCACACCCAAGATGATGTCACACCTGCACCAACCTCTCCTGTTTTGGGTTCTGCACAATTAGCAAACACTTTTAAGAACTTCATACCAGAGAAGACAGTGAGAACTGAACAGCGCACGGGGGTTGTGTCAGTTATCAAAAAAATATGTTAGGACAGTATATTGAAAGCCAATTTCGTGGCTTGGCTTTTGGTCTCTGCTTCCCCATCTCGTTGGGAAAAAAGAAATAAATCAAAAAATATTTCAGGTATACATAAAAAAATAAAGTCAAAGCCCTATGCCTTCCCATCCCCGTCCCTCTTTTCTCTTGGAAAAATAGTGTTTCAAAAAAAAAAATTTTTTTTTTTCAGTCTGGGTTTTAGGAGTGGGGGGAAGCCCAGTTTCCAGTCTGATAATGGGAAGAAGCAAATACAGACATGCAACAGAAGATAGCACACTGGAACAGAAGCCCATTGAGCTCAACCGTGGACAACGGCTTACTTTTTCTTGTCCTTGTCTTTCTTGGTGGGTTGAGACCCGGCCTGCTGACCCTGTGATTGTAATAGTTGAGCCGCTGCCTTCTTTTTTTGGAAGTTGTTCAGCTCC
Source organism: Hydrophis major (assembly GCA_033807585.1). Classification (NCBI taxonomy): domain Eukaryota; kingdom Metazoa; phylum Chordata; class Lepidosauria; order Squamata; family Elapidae; genus Hydrophis; species Hydrophis major. The sequence goes on along the minus strand of CM066333.1, from coordinate 10,920,413 downwards.
TCCTCAAGTTCCCTCTTCTTGTCTTCTACCTTCTTCTTCTCGTCTTGGTGAGTCCGCTTTAGATGGTCAAACTTCTCATGAAGCTGCTCGGAGGGAAAAGGCAAAAGAGAGAAGGTAGACAGTCACCGGATAAAGGAAACACCATGTTTTTTTGCACTATAAGATGCTCCAGACTAAGAGGTCTCCAAATTTGGCAACTTTTAAGACTTGTGGACTTCAACTCCCAGAATTCTCCAGCCAGCTATGGCTGGAGAATTCTGGAAGTCCACAAGTCTTAAAGTTGCCAAGCTTATTTTATTTTATTTATTTATTTGATTTGTCAATCGCTTACAAGATAATAGGTATAAGTATAAACATAGTTATGAATACATTAAATGGATACATATAAGAAAAATAAAAGAAACAATAGGACAGGGACGGTAGGCATGTTGGTGCGCTTATGCACGCCCCCTACAGGCCTCTTAGGAAAGGGGTGAGGTCAATAGTAGACAGTCTAAGGTTAAAAGTTTTTGGGGTTTGGGGAAGAAACTACAGAGTCAGGCAGAGTATTCCAGACATTGACCACTCTGTTGCTGAAGTCGTATTTCCTGCAATCAAGTTTGGTGTGGTTAACCTTGAGTTTGTATCTATTGTGTGCTCTTGTGTTGTTATGGTTGAAACTGAAGTATTCATTGACAAGTAGGACATTGTAATGTATGATTTTATATACCATACTTAGATCAGACCGAAGATGGCGTAATTCAAGGTTTTCTAGGTCTAGAATTTCAAGTCTGGTGGCATAAGGTATTCTACAACGAGTAGAGGAGTGGAGAACTCTTCTTGTGAAATATTTCTGGACTTCTCAACTGTACTAATATCAGATACGTAATGTGGGTTCCAGGCTGATGAGCTGTATTCAAGTATTGGTCTAGCAAATGTTTTGTATGCTCTAGTTAGTAGTGTGATATTACCAGAGAAAAAGCTTAGGATTAGGTTAAAACTCTTAATACCTTTTTGGCTATGTAGTTACAGTGGGCTCCAGTACTTAGATCATTAAAGATGAGTATTCCGACAGAGCTTGGAGGCCCCTGCTACAGACCATAAGATGCACCTAGCCTTTGGGGGAGGAAAACAAGAAAAAAAAACTGGCTCTGCCTCCCAGCAATTGCCTCCTTTGCAGCAAACAGCCTGGTCACCTTCAGCACAGCCTGATTTAGCATGAGCAACTGATTGGCAGTTGAATCGGCTTCCTGGAATACCGCCAATCAGCTGTTCCAGGCTGCGGGGATAGCCACTGCCCATTGCTGCTGCTGCCTTTGCTGCCTCCATGTGCCCCATTTTCCGCCTCTGCGCGTCCCATTTTTGGCCCGGTTCCAGGGAGAGGGGATCGCCGCTGATTGCTTCTGCCACATGGCAGTAGATGGGCTGGAAATGGGATGCGCAGAGGCCAAAAATGGGACATGCAGAGGACGAAAATGGGGCACACAGCGGTGGCAGCAATGGGCGGCGGCAATCCCTGCAGTCTGGAACAGATGATCGGCAGTATTCCGGCAGGCCGATCCAACCGCCAATCAGCTGCTCATGCTAAATCAGGCTGTGCTGAAGCTGACCAGGTTGTTTGCTGTTTGCTGCAAGGAGGCAAATTGCTGGGAGGCAGAGGCCAAAGGGTGGGCGGGGCTTCAGCAACATTCACACTATAAGACGCACAGATGTTTCCACCCATTTTTTTTGGGGGGGGGGGGGAAATGTGTCTTATAATGGGAAAAATATGGTAATAATGGAAAATTGGAGTAGGGTAGAGAGCGCCATAGTGGCTTGTACTGGGAAATTCAGGATCTCAGGTGAGAAGTCAGTCAATATATACAGGTAGTCCTTGACTTACAACCACAACTGAGCCCAAAATTTATGTTACTAAGCGAGGTGGTTGTTAAGGGAGCTTTGCCTCATTTATAACCTTTCTTGCCACAGCTATTGAGTGAACCTCTGCAGCTGCTAAAAATGGTCATGTCACTTTTTCAGTGCCCTTGTAACTTCGAATGGTCACAAACGGTTATAAGTCAAGGACTAGCAATAGCACTGGGCCTTATAAACCACTATCTGTATTAGCCATGCTAAGGTTATTACATATTATATGTAGAATATAAATATATATATATATCTATATGTATATGTATGTATGTATGGTATTCACCTTTGTTTGGGTATTTTCCCACGTCATAGTAGTGGTGCTTTTAAAGTTGTAGCAACGTTTCAGCAGAATCTCATCTGCCATCATCAGGCTTCTGTGTTGTGTTCGTCTGTGAGTCAGACTTTCACAGCCATTTCTGTTTTAAATTTGGGGCTAGCCTACTGCTGTGTTAGAATGGTTTTTTCTTCATCCTGATTGGTTGGGAATCTTGGTCTGTGTTTATTGGTCTTGGAGTTTGCTGTGTTCTGCTTGATTGGTGTTTCTAATATCTTCTGTCTGTTTTGTGGCTTTTTTTGTCTTGATTGGCTGGCAACATTGTGTTCCTGTATTGGAGACTTTTAATGCAGCCTGGCTCTGTGTAAATGGATGGCTATCTTATTAGGAAGCTAGGTTTCATCTGGGTGCCAAATATGATTCTTTTCCCCATGGACAAGAAAACCTAAACAATTTCCTAACACACCTAAACAGCACACACCCCAAAATCAAGTTCACCATGAAAACAGAAACAAACAAACAACTACCATTCCTAGATGTACTAATCTACAAAAAAACAGATGGCACACTAGGACACACCATATACCAGAAGAAAACACACACCAACCGCTACCTCAACGCCCAATCCCACCACCACCCAGCACAGATAAACTCCGTGGCTAAAACACTAATTACTAGAACCAAACGCCTGGCAGACAAGACATACATTAAGACTGAACTATGCACCCTGACTAAAGTACTGACAGCCAACGGCTTCCACAAAAGCAAAATCACTGGCTTGATCCACAAAAACACACTGAAACATAATGGAGACCTAGAAGATGAACAGACCCATGGAACAGCTGTCCTGCCCTACATAAGAGGTACTACGGACAAAATCAGTAAGATACTACACAGGCATCACATCAAGACTGCTTTCAAAACAGACAGAAAAATAGCAGCCATCCTTAGAAACCCCAAAGATAAAATTGACCTGGAAAACCAAGGCATAGATGAAGTCCCCTGTGCATCACGCCCTGCCACATACATTGGACAGACCAATAGAAGAATAAGTACCCATCTAGATGAACACAAAAATGCAGTCAAAAAGCTGGAACATACTTCCTCACTAGTCTAACACATGAAAGCCACAGGTCATAGCATCGACTTCAATGGCACCAAAACCCTAGCCACTATAGAAAACCCCAGCCACAGAATTATCAGATAAGCCATAGAGATTGAAAAAAGACCAGAAAGCATGAACAGAAGAGATGATTCCACCAGACTGTCAATTATTTGGAAGCTTGCACTCACAAACAGAAAAATCTCCACACCACAAGCCAGGCACACACCTGGGCACAAACAGATCCCCCCTGATACCTCCAGCTCAAAAACACCCCAACCAGGCACCCAGATGATAGCCATCCATTTACTCGGAGCCAAGCTGCACTAAAAGCCTCCAATACAGGAACACAATGTTGCCAGCCAATTGAGACAAAAAAAGCCACAAAACAGAAGATATTAGAAACACCAATCAAGCAGAACACAGGAAACTCCAAGACCAATAAACACAGACCAAGACTCCCAACCAATCAGGATGAAGAAAAAACCATTCTGGCACAGCAGTAGGCTAGACCCAAATTTAAAACAGAAATGGCTGTGAAAGTCTGACTCACAGACGAACACAACACAGAAGCCTGATGATGGCAGAGGGGATTCTGCCAAAACATTGCTACAACTTTAAAAGCACAACTATAATGACGTGGGAAAATACCCGAACAAAGCTGAACACCATACATATAAATACCCACGAAAACTTAAGAAAACACACACACACATATATATATAGTGTGTGTGTGTGTGTGTAAGGATAAAGATTCCCCTTGCACATATGTGCTAATCGTTTCTAGCTCTAGGGGGCAGCGCTCATCTCCGTTACAAAGCCGAAGAACCAGTGCTGTGCTGAAGGAGTCTCCGTGCTCATGTGGCCGGCATGACTAAACTTCGATAAGGCGCACAGAACACTGTTCCCTTCTTCCCACCAAAGTGATCCCTATTTTTCTACTTGCATTTTTTACGTGCTTTCGAACTGCTAGGTTGGCAGAAGCTGGGACAAGTAACGGGAGCTCACTCCATTACATGGGGCCAGGGATTCGAACCACTGAACTGCTGACCTTTTTATTTGAAGAGGGAAGCAGCCTGGAATTAAGGAGAAACTTCCTAACATGGAGGACAATTAACCAGTGGAGCAGCTTTGCCTCCAGAAGTCGTGGGTGCTTCATCACTTGAGGTTTTTAAGAAGAATCTAGAGACAGTCACCTATCTGAAATAGTATAGGTTCTCCTGCTTGAGCAGGGGTTGGACTAGAAGACCTCCAAAGTCCCTTCTAACATTCTAGAATATAAGGCAAATATTCTGCTGCCCTCTTCAAGGTCAGAGGGCAACAGAATATATAACGTTTTGAGCACCATGTAATTGAAGAACTATAAATAGATGTGATCCAGGTTTGCCTGATCAATAAGGTATTATTTTCAGCTTACTTCACTCTGTCTCATGCCTGACCTTTCTCCGTTGCATCTAACAAGAGCTGCTCTTCTGGATACTGGTTTATCCAAAAGGCCCAAAGAATGTAGATGTTGAAATGTAGGTCACAACCACAACTGATGCTGTTCTTCTCTTTGGAGCTATTAGGAAAATTTTCAACAGTAGGTTTCCCCCTCCCCTCCTCCTGTGTTGGAGAGCAAAAAAAGAGAAAGGGAATGAAGGCCAGTTGATTGAGAATCACCAACCATCTAAAACCTGGCCTTTGTTCCCTTTTCCTTCTCTAACAACCTGGGTTTTACTTACATCCTTTTCTGCTTCCTTCAGCTCCGCTTCTTTCTCCTTCACTCTCATGACAAACATCTGCCTCATTTCTTCCTCTTTCTTCTGTAGTTCACCCAGAAATTCATTTCTCTTGGCTTCGTAGGTTTCTTGCAGGCTGGTTTCCAACACAACAACCCCCAAAGAGAACGGTTGGAAGTGATGAGAGGGAAGAAGGAAGTAAGGAAGAGAAGAAAAAAAAAAAGAAGTCAACCTTTAACACCAGGAGGGATCCTTATGAAAGACTCTCAAGTGATAAATTATAAATAAATAAAATTTCTAGGAACAGAAGGGGAAAACAGCAAAGCCTCTTGTTCTCCGTTCGAGATAGTCATGGGGAAAAAAAGATTGAAGCATATAAGTAGTCTTCAAACTACAACCATAATGGAGCCTCGTGATGATTTCTAAAAGCAGGACCCACCCAATTTTACAGCATTAAGCGAACCAATGATTTGCTGTAGGCATTGAGCGACCAACGTGTGACCATGGGGGGAAGGGCACTGACCATTGGAACTTCAAATTCAGATCATAAGAACACCTCCCCGCTCAAGTAGGTCTCTCAGAAGTTTCAAATAGTTGCCAAGCAACTGGTCATAAGCTGAACTCTACCCATTATCAATTTTTTAAAAGATTTTTTAAAACAAAAACAACCCTGTGAGGTAGGTTGGGCTGAGAGAGAGAGAGAGACAGACAGACTGGCTCAGTCACCCAGTTGGGTTTCACGTCTAAGACGGGACTAGAACTCACAGTCTCCTGGTGATTGGCCCAAAGTCACCCAGCTGGGTTTCATGCCTAAGGCGGGACTAGAACTCACTGTATCCCAGTTTTTAGCCTGGTGTCTTAACTACTACACCAAATTAGCTTACATGATACTAAATCAGCAGCACAGAGAACTTAAATCTCTAATTTATCACCTTGATTTATTTCAATAAACCTACAATCTGCGTGGGTGCCTTCATAAATTCCTCCAAAAGGCACAGTGATTGTTAATGTGACAGGAAGGGAAAAATAATAAATTAGTTAATATATGAATTGTATTTTTTTAAAATAAAGTTTTGTCCTGGCCTTGTTCTCTTTACTGGAAGGCATCTCTCAGCATGCCATTTAAAAGCCAAATCAACTTGTTTTTAATTCAAATAAAAACAGTCTTGGGCGATTCTAACCGCTTCCTTAAAAACCTGGGGGAGAGGAAGGGAGCCTCCCAGCTGATTTTTGGCCCATTTGAGGCCTTTTTTGGCCTCCCTGAGGCTCGAGGGAAGCCTCTGCAGCCTTGCTAGGCCGAAAAATGGGCCTTCCAGAAATATTGGAAGTGCCGAAACGGGCCCATTTTTTGACCTCCAAAGGCTGCAGAGGCTTCCCTCGAGCCCCTGAGAGGGCAAAAACAGCCTCCTCTGGACTCCAGAGCTCCTCTGGAGGCTGAAAACGGGCACTTCTGGTATTTTCGGAAAGCCCATTTTTCAGCCTCGTAAAACTGCAGAGGCTTCCCTCGAGCCTCAGGGAGGCTGAAAAAGGCCTCAAACGGCCCCAAAATCAGCTGGGAGGCACGTGAATACAGTGCAGGTAAGAAGGTACGGGGGAGGGTGTTGCGTGCGCATGCGCGGCAGGGCGCATTGCCTTCTGGGTGCTGGCACGTGAGCATGCAATTTTCGGCATGTGAGCCCAAAAAAGTTAGCCGCCACCACTGCCTTACCCAGTTGCCATTTGCCTAACTAGTTTCATTAATGGATACCTTCAGACTGATTCTTCTAAATAAGTACAGTAGCTGTTAAAAAGAGCTCCTTCCTATTTTATTTTGGAATAATTTGAATTCCAGTCCTGGGGCATAAATCTTCAAGGGAATAAGGAATTTGTATCTGAAGATACCCAATCATCTGAATGATTGAAGAAGAATGAAACACTATGCACGTACATCTAATTGGAATCAAGCAGTTGTATCTGGAGCTGTATGTCAGCAATTGAATCCAAAGTGATGGTATAGAATATTCCTTTGCCCAATTAAACAACATTACATCGCTTATTGTGTGGGAACTGTTCGGGGTGAGGGTGGGGGAACATGCTCATAAGAATCTGATTAAACGTGGGCCGAATCAGTGGCAGTTAAACAAGAACCAGGGTTTGGCTCCAGACTAGATCCATTAAACAGGACTTGGCAAGCTGTAATGAGGAATTGCTTCACCACATGGTTGAGGAGAAAGAAAACAAGACAAAGTAGGTGGTGAAAGGGAATTCAGAATCATCTGTCACTTGGCAAAATTAGTCAGGTTTTGTTTTGCTAACCAATAAAGCATCTTGTTCAAGGAGATGGTAGACTATATTTTATATGGATATTCATTCTTTGACAGTCATAATTCCTTCCTTCCTCCCTTCCTTTCCTATATTCTTCCTGTCTTTCTATTTCCTTTCTTCATTCCCATATTTTTTCTTTCTATTTCCTTCCTTCCTATATTCTTCCTGCCTTTCTTCCTCTTTCCTTCCTTCCCATATTCTTTCTGCCTTTCTCCTGCTTCCTTCCCATATTCTTCCTGTCTTTTTCTTTCCTTCCTTTCCTTTCTCTTTCCCCAGTAAGTACTCATACTATTTACATACAACTCTCCCATATAACCATGCTATTAAAAAATGCACCATATTTCTTAGACAAGTGCCTTGGCTGGCAAAGCCAATCTTAACTTGAACCCTTTTATTCATTCATATCATCCATCAAATGGAAAATGTGCATTGTGGAAAGAAAGTATGTATTCAGTGTGAACAAATATATAAACAGGGAACTGGCACTTATTCTTATTGTAAAAAATTAGTGCAGAATATCCCAAGCCATTTAACAGTAGCAGAAAGAGAAGTGTAAAATGTAGCAATGAAAACGAAAGAATATTGATGTGGGGAGAGGATAGATTAACAACCAAAAACCTCACTTCCTAGAAGATAAAATTCCATTGTGACTTCTATTGCTGCATAGAACAAGCAGGGTGGGGCAAAATTCATTCTGCCTAAATGAATACTAACTAGTTGCATTTTTAAGTTTCTGTAAGAGCATCTGAACATTAAACGATGCTTTTCTTTTCACATAGCCAGAGCATAAAATCGTAAATATACTTAATATCTGCATACTATTTTCTATACCAGCTTTTAAGCATTTCAGCTGCTTTGCGTCTTATCTAGCAATGAGCCACGGTGGCGCAGTGGTCAGAGTGCAATACTGCAAGCTCCTTCTGCTGACTGCTGGCTGCCTGCAATTTGGCAGTTCGAATCTCACTAGGCTGAAGGTTGACTCAGCCTTCCCTCTTTCCAAGGTGGGTAAAATGAGGATCCAGATTGTTGAGGGCAATAGGCTGACTCTGTAAACTGCTTAGAGAGGGCTGTAAAGCACTGTAAAGTGGTATATAAATCTAAGGGCTACCGCTAAGCCTCACTGACACCTCAAAAGTAGGAACATTAGAGGTTGTCCTCAACTTATAACTGCTTGCTTAGTAACCATTTGATGTTACAGTGCACATCCCCACAAAAGGCACTTGCTATCTGGTTCCAGAGTTGTGCCCCTTCACAATCACACGATCATCTTTCAGGTGCTCAGCCTGCAATCCTGCTTTTTAACCACTTCACCACCAATGGCTCCCAAGACCAATGAGAGCAGTTGGATATACAGGGAGATATTGCAAGAAGCAAAATCTAAAATAGAACGATTTGTATTTTCTTAGCTGCTAGCCTGGATTGGCTCTGAAATTCTAAGATGAGAAGGTTTTGTGCACCTGCTCCTGGCAACACACCGAACTTCTTTCTGAGTTAGTTTGGAAGCTCACCTGCTCTTTACCTACCTGAATGGTTTGCTGTCAGGATCTGTGTCTTTGAATCCCATCTCTTCTAGTTTGCACCGGCGGTAGAGCTCATAATGCCGGCTATGAGTCTGCTCCCTCAGGTCTTCCATATTCACTCTGATCAGCATTTCACGCAACTTTACAAAATCACAGTGGTTCTCATTTTCAACTATTTTTTTAAAAAAATCATAAAAATGTGGAAATATAGATCAAGGATATGGCGGAAACCCGATTTTCCCTTTTTTTTCTTAATACAAAATCCTATTTTTCATTAAAAAAAAAAAAAAATCATTGCCATAACTCCATAATTATATAAATCGTGCCATGGCCTAGAGGTGGAGCTCTTGCCTCACAATCAGGAGGCTGTGAGTTTGATCCTAGGTAGAGGCAGATATTTCTCTCTCTGGGCACAATGAGAATGAACAAAACTCCGCATTGGCGACAGGAAGGGCATCTGGCCAGTAAACAGTTCCGTTCAGTTGCTCAGACTCTACCCCGTAAGGGATTATAGGGTCATTCAAAGGAGATGAAGATGATATCTCTATAATTATATCTCCAAAAGATTTTTCAAAAGAGCTTAAATTATTTGATTTCCATTCCAGTAATTAAGTGTTCTGGAGGTAGAAGAGTCCTTTTGCTTTACAGATATTGAGTTGACTTAAGAATATTCTGAGAATTCATAATGAGCTAGATCAGGGGTGTCCAACCTTGGCAACTTTAAGATTTGTGGACTTCAACTCCTAGAATTCCTCAGCCGGCTGAGGAATTCTGGGAGTTGAAGTCCACAAGTCTTAAAGTTGCCAAGGTTGGACACCCCTGAGCTAGATTGACTGCTCAATCTCCCCTGTGATTCAGACTGCTTCATCTCCCCTGTATCCATTGTGATTAATGTGCTAAGTTTATATTCATTTTAATTAATAACTCTTTTATTAACAATAAAGGCAAAACAGTCTAAACAGAACTTCATTGGAAACCCCACATGCTATTACTGAAATTTAAAAGGACATGTTTTCTTGGTGTGCATCAGATACAATTCTCCAGATCTCAGTCGCAACTGTCATGTCTGTTGTTTCGCTTCCTGCTGATTCAAGAAATTGCTCATATAAGCTGCCACCTGCAACCCCGATTTAAATTTTTTTGTACCCTTGGTACAAAACATATACAGATTTATCTGTCCCCATCAACATACCTTGGACCACTCCCCATGGATACTGTCTAGCTTTGGCCATTTTATTGCCAATCTTCACTTCTTCAGTGCTGCCAACCACGGCAAATGGGAGATGGACCTGAAATTAGGGTGATAATAAAGAGGTTAGGTATTCCCAAAACTGAATTAAAGCAAACCCCACTCCCTTCTGGCACTGATGTTGCCAAGTTGGGTGATGAAATGTTTGCAAGAAAACAAGCCCCACAGGGATAATAAAAGGTACCCTCATTGCTGGGCTGATCACCTGGGCATGGAGTGACAGGTTCTACGCCACTCTTGAGTGATCCACTTGGTTGCTGTTTTTGAAATATTTTTTATTAAGCACATTTCATCATTCACACCACATTTCCAATCTTTACCGTGCTTCAGTATCGGTATCACTCATAATTACATAATGGTATTTTCATTTTTCTTCCACTTATATACATTATTGTTTTTATATCAATATTCTTACATATATATTTTACCTTTCCACAAATACAAATACATATATTTCCCTTTCATCTTACTATTACTCTTTTAAGTAACCTTTATATATAATATTTACATCTGTTCTCTAACCATTTGTACCATGTGTCTAGCCCCCTGCCCAAGCGGGAGACCCTACACCATTTCTGACAGATGGCAGCCCAGTCTCTTCTTGAAAGCTTCCAGGGATGAAGCTCCCACAACTTCTGAAGGCAACTTCTGTTCCATTGGTTGATTGTTCTCCCTGTCAGAAAGTTTCTCCTTATTTCCAGGTTGAATCTCTCCTTGTTCAGTTTCCATCCATTATTCCTTGTCTGACCTTCGGGTGCTTTGGAAAATAGCTTGACCATAAGTGGCAACACAGAGCCATTTGTGCTGGCATACGAGCCACAGGCGAACTTACCTCACTGTGCATGTGTGTGCCTCACAGCTGATTTTTTTTTTTTCGGCTGGTTTGAGGCCTTTTTTGGCCTCCCAGAGGCTTGGAGAAAGCCTCTGCAAGGCTTTTCAGGACAAATTATAGGCCTGTTTTGTCACTTCCTGTAATACATATTGCATTCTGGGTGCTGGCAAACAAGTGTGTGCGTGCTGGTGTGCACACAATTTTTGGCACGGGAGCCCAAAAAGGTTAGCCACCACTGGTATAGGGTGTCCTGCTTGAACTGGAGGTTTGATTAGAAGGCCTCAAAGATCCCTTCCAACTGTGCTGTGCTGTGCTATGCTATGCTATTATCTCCAAGGCCTTTTCAACTCTTGTTATCCAGTAGAAAAATCTCACTTTTACTTCAAAGCATTTGTTTAAAAGGTTCAAAGGAGCAGTCCCATGTTTGAGGCAGCTGTTTATTATTATTTTGGAAATGAAAAAGGGAATTCTGTAACCTAATGAATGGCCTCAGGCTTAAAAGTGTGGTGTTCTGAATTTGAAGTCATTCAACGTTTTGCACAACCACCCAGAGCAAACATGGTGGCTCTGTGTTCTCCTGCCAAAAACAGTTTCCTTTAAAAAAGAGCTGGGTGGAGAAAAAGGCAACATTCAGGACACAGTGCTGGTTTTATTTTTATTTTTATTTTTATTTTTTTTGGGGGGGGGTGTTAAAGCATCTCTGGAATACAGCTGTAGCCTTTGAAGGGGGTGTGTATCAGTGACAGCAGGCTTGACATCAAAACAGCTTCTTCCTCCAGAGTTCATTACAACCCTAATTGCATTATGCAGCAATATCTGGAGAGAGTTAATTACAGCACACAGCACCCATGGTCTGTTGCATGGAGAGGAGCAAAGAAGAGCAAAGCCCAAGAAAGAAAAATGGCCTGATGATCTGAAAATGGCTCAACAAGCAATGATCAAACATTTTTCAAGCTATCTTTGCTTGTTTAAAATGATCGCTGACATTTTTAAGAAATGGATTCTCAAGGCAGAGAATCCACTTCTGAAATGCTTTGCGTTATTCTGTGCTTCCGAGAAAGACAGCGAGAATTACATCTTTTCTAAGAATATCCAAATTAGGATCTATAACATAAATCATAGGACCCCTCCCATAATCGACCCAAAGGAATTCTGTCACTTCTTTTTTGGAAAAAAAAAACACCTCCTTTCTTCCTTACGCATCCTTCATTCCATTAAGCTTTCACATAGCTGTAAATTATCATGGGAAATATGGTCACTGAATATTTCAACTCAACTTTACAAGCAGCAAAAAAAAAAAAAAAAAGCCGCTTCATCTGCTGTCCTTCAAAATAACCGAAGTAATATCTGTCCCCAGAAAAGGAAGGATGATGAAAATTTCACTTTTAAATAAGTTCAGAGCTCATTGCTCGCTTTTCTTCTAGGCTTCAGAGTATGCTTGTTTAATTTAAACTCTGCCAGTCTATAATACAAGTGAGTGTTGACATTTCCTAGGAAGTCGGTTATGGTGAATTGAAGGAAGTCAAGGCTTGGCCCACACCACACCCTATTTTATAGCCCTCTACTAAAAGAGGAAGGAAAAGAGGATGTAATAAAAAGTGGCAGAGCCTGTCTGCATTCCGGCTAGCCAATGCAATATTTGAGGGAGAATCCACAGATCAGCAATCAGAGGAAGCTGCATGTATATGCATGAGACAGAGAGGAGAAAAAGAAGGGAGGGTGGGAGGGAGGAATAGAATGAAGGAACAACAGATAAAGGGAAAAGCACCTGCAACATTCTTCTTCTCAGTAATAAATACTCTATATCAGGCACAGTATTTGTCAAAAGTCACATAAAAAAAGGAACATTAGAAATTGTAAGCAAATATAAGTTGCAGAAAGATTGAAGGCAAAGGAGGTCCAGGCAGAAGAAGAACATCAGGGCTTCCAAATCTGAGGGATCACTTTGGACAAAACTCAACAGCACTTTTTCGTGCAGCTGTTGATAAAAATAGGGTTGCCAACATGATCACCAAAGTCAGATGACAGATAGATCACAAGAAGAAGAGGAAGGAAGAGAATGAGAAGGAGGAGGAGGAGGAGGAGGAGGAGGAGGAGGAGGAGGAGGAGGAGGAGGAGGAGGAGAAGGAGAAGGAGAAGGAGAAGGAGAAGGAGAAGGAGGAGGAGAAGAAGAAGAAGAAGAAGAAGAAGAAGAAGAAGAAGAAGAAGAAGAAGAAGAAGAAGAAGAAGAAGAAGAAGAAGAAGAAGAAGAAGAAGAAGAAGAAGAAGAAGAAGAAGAAGAAGAAGAAGAAGAAGAAGAAGAAGAAGAAGGTGGTCTGTATGCCATATGGTGGAAATGCCAAAGACCATTTGATTTAAAACCTTTCAGAGGATTCTTGCAAATGTCAGAGGCAAAGGTTAAAGTTTGGCTCAGACTGCATTTTTATTTATTCGTTGTTTGATATTTTATTTATTATCTGAACATAACATTATAGAAATGAAGGAGGCAACCAGTCTTCAGGATTCTTCATATTCCACTACCACATAGATGACTAATGCACATAATTTGGGAGGGATCTGGGTAGGACTTCACTTGCATGAGTTGTTTGTAAAAATAGTAAAGGCGGGATACAAAGAAGTAAATAAAATGTGGAAGGATCTTCCCAATGATGCCTCATGCACCACACCTGGCCTCCACATTGTCTATTTTTTAGCTCACAACTTCAACATGTTGTTCACTTGCATACTGAAAGAGAACTGCCGCTGGGGAACCACTTTTCCTTTTAAAGATGTTTCATTTTGGTTGTCCCTAGTTTATATTAAATTTTTGACAGTTTTCTGAAAACTGTTTCACTGAATCTATTATTCTTTATGAGATCACCTCTCTGGCCTTCTTTGGCAAGATGATATAATTTAATTAGCAAAGTTTGTGACAACACCCAGAAGACCAGATTTGGCCCAAAGCTACTGATTTATTTATTTGAAAGCATGTAATTAATACCTTGCTGAAGTTTCAAAATATATACACATGTTCTCATTCTCTCTCTCTCTCTCTCTCTCTCTCTCTCTCACACACACACACACAAAGCCTGATCTGGTCTACAATTAATTTCCTCCATTTCTTAAGCTTCAAACCAAAACCTCAAACCACCCTGGAGAGTTGGGAATTTGGAGTAAACAATCCTTCTGCCTAAAGAAGAAGGGGCATCTCCAGCCTCGCCAAGGAAGCCATAAAATATATATTTGGGGTTCTTCCTCCTTCCGGGATAGTATACATTTTGAAATGGAGCCCCAAAGGCAGATGAAGTGACATTTGGGTCTTTCCATCTCTGGAGAGTCTTCCAGGTGCTGTTCTCATTCTGCAGTTTTCAGTTCTGAATCTGTTTCTATTTTGAGGAAGTTGGCAACCAGGTCCATTTTCATAAGATTGGGTTAAGAACTGGGCACATGGGTGAGACAATACTTTCCCCCACGATCCGTGGGATGATGGCAACCGGTATTTTTGTGGTCTTTCCTGCTCTCCATCTGCCTAGGAAAGTGTAAACTTCTGAGCTGCACAGCACGAAAGTACACATGAATGTGATGGCTATGAACTAATTTCAACAACATCTCTTTCAGATAACGAAAACTTCAGGTTACTCTTTCAGGTTTCACTTTTATACATTTCAGCTACTTTTCTATGAACTCAGAGCAGCTGATGAAAAAGGCTGTTACAGATATTTTGTCTGAAATGGTACTGTAGGGCAGGGGTGTCAAACTCGCGACGACACGTCGGCATATGATGTATCACAATTTTTCTCTCTTTGCTAAACCGGGGGGTGGGCGTGGCCAGCATGTGACGTATCCAGCCTCTGGGCCGCAAGTTTGACATCCCTGATATAGGGTTTCCTGCCAAAGCAGGGGGTTGGACTAGAAGACCTCCAAGGTCCCTTCCAACTATTCTATTCTATTCTATTCTATTCTATTCTATTCTATTCTATTCTATTCTATTCTATTCTATACTGCGTTCCAAACTTCCACTGCTAAGCCGTACAGCTGCTAAGTGAATTTTGCCCCATTACTATGACCTTTCTTGCTACAAGTATCAAGTGAATCACTGCAGTTGTTAAGTTAGTAAAACGGTTGTAAAGTGAAGTCACAAGAGGGGATTGCGTGACTCTGGGACACCACAATGGTCATAAATGAGTCTCAATTGCCATGTGCCTGAATTTGGATCACATGACCAAGGGGATGCTACAACTTATGTGTGAAAAAAGGCCGTAAGTCACTTTTTTCCAGTGTTCCCAGTGCTGTTGTAACTTTGCATGGTCACTAAATAAATGGTTGTAGGTCGAGAACTAGTGTACCCATTTCTTCTGCAGACTGACCAAATGAATAAGCTCTTCATAGATGGGTCAATCAGTAAATTTTCACAACATGGAATTAATAATGATTCTGCCTGTAATGTAATTTGCTGTTTCTTTTCTGTTGACTGTTGATCCTACAACAAGAGTCCCAATCTGTGGGCCATGGCTTGCTGGCCACTGGGATGCATACATACATGTATTCATGCGCACACTCCCCACTTGTGTTAGCATCAGTGTGAGCACTGTGCAGGTGCTACCTTCATTGTGAGTGCCACATGGGAGCTATTGGCAGTGCAAGTACCGTGTGGTCACTACTGGCAGGAAGGCGCTATCATTGCCGTGAGTGCCACGTGGGTGCTACCATCACCCCAAGTGCTGCGGGGGCACTACTGTCACCATCCTGTTTGCATTACGTGCGCTCTAGCAACCAATTTGCGTCTGCGCTCGTAACCCCGTTCACACATGCGCGCATAAAGGCCCCTGCCCCTCCCCCTATTTCCGGGCCAGAAAGGTCAGGGAACTCTGTCCTAAAAGATATCCACTTTGATATCTTCGCAGTCAGTTCTAAATCTGTTTCTTGCACCTGTTGCATTTAGTTTGTTCTTCTTTACGTTTAAGTTTAGTTCCAATTTTTCACCATGTTCCTTGAGTTTACACATGCACACACATGCACATGGATAGAATGTGTAAAATTCAAGATGTATGGGCTTGCGAAGTATATATGTATATGTATATATATATGTATATATATATATATATATGTGTGTGTGTGTGTGTGTGTGTGTGTGTGTATATATATATATATATATATATATATATATATATATTCCCATGTCATTGTAGTTGTTCTTTTAAAGTTGTAGCAACGTTTCAGCAGAATCTCATGTGCCATCATCAGGCTTCTGTATAGTGTTCATCTGTGAGAAGTTTTCGCGGGTACTTATATGTCTGGCATTCAGCTTTGTTCGGGTATTTTCCCACGTCATAATAGTGGTGCTTTTAAAGTTGCTGAAACGTTGCTACAACTATACAGAAGCCTGATGATGGCAGATGAGATTCTGCTGAAACGTTGCTACAACTTTAAAAGAACAACTACAATGACGTGGGAAAATACCCGAACTAAGCTGAATGCCATACATGTAAGTACCCGCGAAAACTTAAGGGAAAATATAAATATATATATATATATGTCTGGCATTCAGCTTTGTTCGGGTATTTTCCCACGTCATAATAGTGGTGCTTTTAAAGTTGTAGCAACGTTTCAGCAACTTTAAAAGCACCACTATTATGACGTGGGAAAATACCCGAACAAAGCTGAATGCCAGACATATAAGTACCCGCGAAAACTTAAGAAAACAAATATATATATATATATATATATATGGCATTCAGCTTAGTTCGGATATATATTTATATATATATATATATATAAAATTAAAATGTAATGAAGCAGCCATTTATCCCAAAATGTGTTCAGAAGGTGAAAGGAAAGAAAGACTTACGCTCATGGTGGCGTTAATCTCAGCCACCGTCTCTTCGTCTGTTGGAAACTGATAGATCTGGACCCCGTTGCTCACCAATTCGCTCATGATTTTGCTTTTGAATTTGTGTAACTCATTTTTGGCAATGGTGTCAGCCTTGGCTATTATTGGGATGATGTTGACCTGCAAAACAAAAGATCGTTATGCTGCATCAATTCCTGATGATGGTAGAAGAGAAAAGAAAAGCTACCCCAAAATGAGCAAGTAAAAAAAAAAAAAACAAGGACGTAGATAACAGGCAGTCCTCAATTAACGACTGAAATCAAGTCCCGAATGACGGTTGTAAGTCATGCTAATCACTAAGCAGGTCATAATTCCCAGAGCTGAAATAAAACTAGAGTTGTTTTAACTAAGCGTGTGCTTAATTACGGTCTCAGAAGCCTTGGTCAGAACTAGCATAGAAAGGCATACTGCAGCAGAGATTCCATCTACATGGAGATACAGTATAACATGCAATTTCTCTCTTTATGTGCATTGAAATCTCTCCTCCTCACATTCAATCAAATCTGGAAGCAAGCCACTTAATTAAACTAGGATGGAAATAATGCTCAGCACTATTATGGCTTACTTAAGAACATAATAGCAATCCTGCTCGATCAAGTCAAGACCCATCGTGACCTGATGTTTTATTTCTCACAGTATCCAACCAGATGCCTGTTTGGTCCTTACCAGAAGAAAATGAGATAGATCCTTCTCCCACCATTGTTCTGGGAACGTATTTCCTTTACTTAGAAGTAACAATAAGTCTTCAAGACTGATGGTCATCCATGAATTCACCCGTACCTCTTTTAAAGCCATCACCAGTTAATTGTTTTAGTATGGAGTCCAGATCTTCCTGCTTTAATCTTGTGCCCCAATATTTGTCAAAGAACTACATGCTAGCTTTTGACTGAACTGCACAGTAGATCCTTTTATGAATCCAATATCTCCTTCACTCTAGGTTACTATGCCAAGATAACAAGCCTTATTTTATTGTGAGTTGTAGTCTCCGCTTGAGTGGAAGTAATTAGCGTACAGCTACATTTTAAAAGGGCATAAAATTACCAGGGGCAGTGATGCCTCTGTAAATCTATGGCAGAATTGCACTTAAGAGAACGATTCTCATCTTCAGATCTCAAGAAAAAAAATGCCACGCAGCTGAGAAAAGTACAAAAAGTGGCTACCCAATTAGAAGTTTGTAGATTTCTTGCTTTAAAAAAGAATGTTAGCAAAGGAAAACACAGTAGCAATATTTACTCTAAAATCATGTATGGCATGAAAAGTTGGTCAGGAAAGATTTATCTTGCTATATTAAAACTTGGAATCAGCACCAAAAGCAATTATGGGATGACTCAGGATTTCTTTCTTTATATATCAAATATCCAAGCTGGAATTGGTTGCCACTGGGTGTGGCAATGACCACTAGTGTTAGATGTTTTTAGTGGATAAGTGGACAAATTCATAGAGGATGGGATTATCAACTGTTGATTGGTTAAACCAGTGGTTGCCAACCAGTGGGGAGGGGACCACTGGTGGTCCACGGGAAAATTTTGGTGGTCTGCAGAGAAATGTCACCCCCAAAGCAATTAATCCAGGCTGTGTGGGAACACAAGGCTGTGCCCCCCACATGGCCCGTGGGAACATAAGGCTTGCATCACTTGCATTGTGGACAACATGAGGTAGTGAGGGGAGGGGGGAAAGGGTGGATAGTGCGGAACTTGCCCCACACGCGTTGCCTGGCCACCGGGCTGCTTCTTTCCGTTTCTTTCTTCTTCTGCTTTTGGCTGGATGCAGGGAAAGCAGCAAAAGTCTTTCTTTCTCTCCCAAACTCTGCCAGAAATGAGTATTTGGGATCCTGCAAGGCATCCTGCTCCAAGAGGCTGCACAAGTCTCACAAAAACTCATTTCTGGCGGAGTTTGGGGGAGAGAAAGAAAGACTTCTGCTGCTTCTGCTACTTTCCTTTCACGAAGCCAAAAGTCTCTCTCTCTCTTCCCCGAGAATGGAGCTGGAGACGGTATCCTGTGATCCAGTGGTGGGATTCAAATTTTTTTACTACTGGTTCTATAGGCGTGGCTTGGTGGGCATCGCATGGTAAGGATACTGTAAAATCTCCAGTCAGAGGTGATATTTGCCAGTTGCTCAAAATTTCCACTACTAGTTCTCCAGAATTGGCAAGAACCTGCGGAATACCACCTCTGCTGTGGTCCCAAGTAAAGAATGATCGATCAGTAGGAAAACGGGGTGGGGAATTTTCCTACAGACTTTTTGGGGGATTTTCCTAAGGTGTCTGGTCTACGGTATTTAAAATTATGAGTTTGGGGGTCCTGGAGGTCCAAATGGTTGTTGACCCCTGGGTTAAACTGATTGGTTAAATTTGTACACTGCCAGACTCCTAATGGCTCTGAATGGCTCAGGTAAAAACACAGAAAAAAACAATATAACAATCCACTTAGGAAAAACAAGGAACAGAAAATATTAACAACATCAGAACATTATTAGAACAAAATTCACATCTTCCTTGTAGGTGGTTAGACCATCTAAGCCAAAAAACTGAGCAAAGTTACTAATTTTAGAGGTTGTATGGTATATTAATTCAAGGATTTGCTTATCAAAAGGATTAATACCTTCTCATCCTGTTTGTGAGTTTCCTTATTATAGCCC
The DNA here is from genome assembly GCA_033807585.1 of Hydrophis major. Lineage (NCBI taxonomy): Eukaryota > Metazoa > Chordata > Lepidosauria > Squamata > Elapidae > Hydrophis > Hydrophis major. Next base: position 10,901,017 of record CM066333.1, on the reverse strand, counting down.
TCTGATTATTTTATAATAAAGAATGCTGAACTAAAGTGATATTAGACTTAACCCCATAAGGCTTTTGGTAGAGTTTTATATTCTTAAATGTATTTGCGTCAATACTTATTTAATTCATAGTTAAGCTGTCAAATTTGGATGATGCAATTTGCATTATAAAATGAACTAGGATCCTATCAGACACACTTTAAATTTTTAACACTATTCACATTGAACAAACTACTCATTTCCGGCCTAGTCATTTATTCTAAAAATTCCAAACAATGGCAGCAAATAAGGTCCACTAATTTGTATTTTGCACCATTGCAGCATCCCCATGGTCACGTGATTAAAACTCAGGTGCTTGGCAACTGGTTCATACTTATGACCCTCACTATGTTTCCCCAAGGTCATGTGATCAGCATTTGTGACCTTCTGACAAGCAAAGTCAATGGGGAAGTCAGATTCATTTAACAGCTGTGTTACTAACTTAACAACAGCAGTGATTCATTTCACAAATGTAGCAAGAAATATGGGGGCAAGAGTCGCTTAATAAATGTCCCGCTTAGCAACACAAATGTTGGACTCAATTGTGGCCATAAATCAAGGACTACGTATATAGAAGACAGCTGCATATAAAGTAAGGAGAATAACACAATTTCCTATTTCCTCTCTCTATAGCATATGCTTTATATAGGAAATATTATATGTCTTATAAACTATTAGCAACTATTTTAAAGGAAGGAGATAAGAATCGCTGTGAAAGTTTCTTCCTGTGATGATATTTTTTCACTCTTCCAATTTTTAGCAAATACAATCCTAGCAATATTGGAATTTCCTGAAATGAGTAGATTGACATTTGAAATTAGAGAACAAGAAGATAAACAATTCTATGAAATTTGGGACCTTTTCTATCAATGGCTAGATAATAAAATATAATAATAGAATATTTAGAACTTTAGGAAACAATGAATACATATTTCTTTTTTTTTTTTCTTTGATACTATCTTTATAAAATTTTATTAAGATAGACTTGGTATGACTTTATGATTTGCTATAAAATTAATTAAGTAAACTATAGTTATCTCGTTAAAGTATGAATTAATAAAATTATAGTCAAATGATTGTTTAATAATGATATCAGGCTATATAATTGTTGATTGATAATATGAACTATTATGTAATATAACTACAATGGAGACTATGAAATGGATGCACAAAAAAAAAAGGGGTAAACCAACCAGCACACTGTCTGTAAACTCATGAAGAAAAGGATGATGTTTTTATGTTTTATGTGTTTTTGTTTGTTGTTATAAAATTAATAAAACTGTTTTCAAAAAAAAAAAAAAAAAGAATCGCTGTGAAAGTAAATTCCAAGAATTGTTCAATTGCATCAAGGTTCATATGCTAAGTTTAAGTTTTTCCCCCCACAAAGCACAGGAAATACTAATCACTTCTTGCCTGTGTTTCCACATCAGAAATCAACAAGAAAAGAAAAGTTTCCACTTAGTTTCTTATAACCACTCCAAAGGGAGCCCAGGACACAAACTGAGATTTTGTGCAAGCTTGTTTAACTAATTACTAAATCCAAACAAATAATTAAAAAAAAAGATTTTGGCATGCTGCTTATCTCATAAAATAATTTCCAAATATAATGGGCGTTGGTACTTATCTGATACGCCCTTTCTCGTCGAGCTGCGTAGAGCATCCAGAGTGGGAGGTGCTCCAGTCTTCACTCTAATAGGCTGAGCTATAATTGAGGAACGCTCCTCCTCCTCCACGTGACTCCTCCACGCGTTCCCCAGTTTTACGAAGACGAGAAGACAGCTACTATCCTCTCATGTCAACTATTATACAAGTCTCAACTATAAACTATATACATCATTGGCTGAAACAGGATTCCCCACCAGACGGAACAATTAGGGTGGGGCTGGATGCTCTACGCAGCTCGACGAGAAAGGGCGTATCAGGTAAGTACCAATGCCCATTCTCCATAGAGCTGCTGCGAGCATCCAGAGTGGGACATACCAAAGCATGGCCTGTCCTACGGGAGGGACTCCGTCTGGTCCGGAATCACCTCTGGGTCTCTTGCCACCTGTTGAAGGACTCGCCTGCCAAAGGATGCCTCAGCTGAGGCGTAAACATCAATTTTATAGTGGCGTATAAAAGGAGATGGAGATACCCAGGTGGCTGCTCGACAGATATCCTGAATTGACGCCTGAGTAGCCCAGGCCGCCGATGTGGCTGCACTCCTTGTAGAGTGGGCAGTAATTCCACTAGGGACAGGAAGAGCCTGAGCCAAATAGGCCTTGGATATGGTAGCTCTAATCCAGTGGCCAAAAGTAGACGGGGATACCTTGCAGCCCAGCGTCTTTGGCTGAAAGGACAGGAATAACGACTCTGACTTCCTGATAGACTGTGTATGATAGATGTAGATACAAAGTGCCCTTCACACATCGAGAGTGTGCCACTGCCTTTCCCTTTCTCAAGAAGGCTTGGGACAAAAATTAGGCAGGACCAATTCCTGAGCTCTGTGAAATGCCAAATTGATTTTAGGCATAAAGGTGGGGTCTGGTCTCAGAACCACCCGATCAGTGTGAAAAACACATAAGTCCTTTCTCACGGATAGAGCTGCAATTTCAGATATCCTTCTTGCCGATGTTATCACCACAAGGAACACCACTTTGAATGTGAGAAACTGAAGTGGCGCCTCCCTGAGAGGCTTGAAGGGAGGTTAGGTTAATGCCATAAGAACCTTATTAAGATCCCAGGTAGGGTATCTGTGAATCACTGGAGGGTGCAGATTGGAAGCCCCTCTAAGGAAAGCCCTTATGTGAGGATGGTGGGAAAGTGAGTCAATCAGCAACCACCGTTGACAGGGCTGCGAGCTGCCTTCTCAGGGTGTTGAGGGAGAGGCCCCTATCTAGCCTGTCTTGTAGGAAGGCCAGAATCTGTGCAACTGCAGGAGAGAGAGGATCGACGGACGACTTATGGCACCATCTGCAAAAGATGTTCCAGGTTGCGTTATAAATGCGGGTAGTCGAAGGCCGTCTTGCTGCCAGGATGGTATTGATGACCTGTCCCGACAGCCTCTCGTCTTTTAGCCTTTCCCGCTCAACCTCCAGACAGCTAACTGAAGCCACTGTGGGTCTGGATGTTGAAGAGGTCCCTGGGACAGAGAGATCCTGTCTAGGGGGATCCTCCACGGAGGGGCCACTGACAGATTGCAAAGATCCGCAAACCATGGTCTCCTGGGCCAATATGGGGCTGCCAGAAGGACCTCCGCTCTTTCGAGTATCACTTTCTGAATTGCCTTGGGGATCAACGGAAGGGGGAGAAAGGTGTACAGAAGCCCGGAGGGCCAGGGGCAGCGCAGGGCATCGTGATTCTCTGCCCCGTCGGCGGGGTAATGGGAGAAAAATCTCAGCGTCTGGGCGTTGAGTGGAGACGCGAACAGGTCCACCAAGAGCTGACCGAATATCGCTGCTGCCTCCCTGAACAAAGAGGGGTGTAGGCACCATTCCGACTGGTCCAGCGTGGCCCTGCTCAGCCAATCTGCCTGGACATTCGAAACCCCTGAAATGTGTTCCGCCCTGATGGATAAGAGATGCACCTCTGCCCATCAACAAAGCCGCTCGGCCTCCCTCATGAGACGGATGGAACGAGTGCCCCCTTGATGGTTGATGTGGGCCTTGGTAGTTGTGTTGTCTGTTAAGACCAGTATGTGACACCCTCGCACCTGAGGGAGGAAGGTGCGCAGGGCTAGGTATACTGCGTGAAGCTCCAGCCAGTTGATGCTGCAGCGCCGCTCAGTCGCTGACCAAGTTCCCTGGGCCGAAAGCGACTGCATGTGGGACCCCCATCCAAAAAGGTTGGCATCTGTTGTGAGAGTGACCCTTTGGGGCTCCTTGAAGAGATGACCACTGTTGGAAGAGGGATTTGTCCACCAGGGGAGGGAGGCAAGAACCTTTGGAGGAACCTTCACGAGATTTGAGTTGCTCCTTCTGGAACGTTGGTAAGGCAGGAGGAACCACTGCAAAGATCTGGAATGTAAGTGTGCCCAGGGGATAATTGATATGCAAGAAACTAACTTTCCAAGCAACTTGGACAAGTCCAGCAATGAGGACTTTCTAGTCCGTCTAATAGTCCTGATAGCTTTTGGATACTGCTGAACCTCTCGTGGGAAAGGAAAACCCTCCCTTCCACCGAATCAATCACAGCTCCTAAATGAGCTATATGGGTGGAAGGATTAAGCTGGCTCTTCTCCCAATTAACGAGGAAGCAGTGAGCCTGAAGCACCGAGAGGGTGGTCCTAGTGTCACTCTCGGCCTGATGCCGGGTAGGGGATAGAATAAGAATGTCATCAAGGTAGCAATGAATGCGGATAGGGAAGTGTCTGAGGTGAGCTGCTAAAGCTGCCAATACCTTGGTGAAGATCCTCAGGGCCGAGACGAGACCAAAGGGAAAGGCTACGTACTGGAAATGCTGAATGTTGTAACAAAATCTCAAATATTTGGAACACGAGGGACGAATGGGAATATAGAGATATGCCTCAGAGAGGTCGATAGATGTAAGCCAGTCTCCCTTCCTGGTGCCCTGTAAGATCAACTGAAGTGTATGCATTTTGAACTTGTGGTGAACGATATAGCGATTTAGCCTTTTCAGATCTAAAATGGGCCTCCAACCCCCGGAATGCTTAGGGACCAAGAAGAGGAGGGAATAGAATCCCCCTCCCCGCTGTGAAGGTGGCACGGGCTGGATGGCCTTGATATCAGAAAGATGTTTGATAGCAGCTGCCATGAGAGCCCGCTTAGTCGGGTCTCTGGAAAGGGGAGAAACCATGAAGTGCTCTGGAGGAACAGAATGAAACTGAAGAGAGAGGCCAAACCTTACAGTGTCCCTAAACCCAGGCATCCAAAGTGGATGATTCCCACTGGTCAGCAAAATACTTAAGTTGACCGCCAATGGGATAAGAGGCTGAAAAACTACCTGGGACGGTGGGGCGGCTTATTCCCTGCACCCCGGAAGGGCCTCCTGTAGCTGCCTCCCCTTCTGTTTCTGTCTCCCGAATCGCCCCGGTCCTGATAGGCTGACCGCAACATCGGGGAACTCTGATATCTAGGGGTAAAGGAGGGTTGGAAGGAGGTGCGAAATGAGCCCCTCCGAAAGGGCTGGGACCCTCTGGACTCTTGCCTGTGAAAAAGTGATGGGAGGAACTTCTTATTCCGGGTCTCCATCAGCAATGGCTCAAGAGCCAGACCAAACAATTTTCCCCCCGCTATAGGAGCTGAGGCCAACTTAGTCTTATTCTTAACGTCGGCCTGCCAGTGCCTAAGCCAAAGTAGCCTTCGGGCCGTAACATGTTGAGGAGATGGCCCTAGAAGAAAATTTTACAGCATGAAAAGTGGCATCGGCCGCAAACTCCGCTGCGGCCGTGAGTTTGGCAATGTCTTGATGGGCCCTAGTGTTTGATGGAGGGACATGTTGTTTCAACTGTCTGAGCCACCTGATAGAAGATCGAGTGAAAAATGACACGGCTGTGGCTGACCGGATGGCCCAAGCATCCGACTGGTGCGCTCGCCACAGTGCCATCTCTGCTCGCTTATCCTCTGGCTTCAGTGCTTCCAAAGCGTCAATGGGATTGGATGATGATGCTAGCCTCACAATGGGGTCGTCTACCTCAGGAGTGTTTAGCATGGTAGAAAATTCCGGGTCAAGATTAAACAATCTCTTGTCTTGGCTGGAAGGAGCGGGAGGGGGACCCGCAGAGGCCAATTGCCTCGCGACCAAATCAGAAAAGATTGGGGGGGGGGTTGGAATAACCTCAGTTTTGACAACCGGCTGTCTGAATATCGAGTCTTCTGGTCCCCCCGGGGTCGCTGGAGATGGTTCAAAGGGAGACTGGGAAGTCAGGCCAGAAACATTTTTTGCCTTGAATAGCAAGGACTTAAACAAATGAGGCTTAAACAGGCCTACAAATACTGGTTGGTCAGGAGAAATGCCCTCGTCCTCTGACATCTCCCCTTCCATGGGGTCTACTTCGAAAAAGGGTTCGGAATATTGTGGAGACCCCCTATCTGAACCTTCCTCTTCCCTGAAGGGTTCAAAACCCATTTCTTCCTCTTCCAGGGCCTCCTCCCCTTCCAGGAAAGGGGCTTCCACTTGGAAAGGTACCTGACCGCGTTGCGATGCCGGCCTGGAGAGGGATCTTCCGGACATAGATTCAACCTCAGGCGCCATCATTTGGGAACCTGGTCTGGATAGCTGTTGGATTCCCTCTGCTATTCCTTGCCAGAAGGACAGTTGCATCCATTCTCTAATGCTGTCCGGAATGATGGTTGAAGGCGGGTTTTCTGGGCCTAGGCCCGCTGCGGTTGGTGTGAAGGTCGCTTCAGGCGTGCGAGAGGCCTGGTGACTTTGGGCAGGTGAACACCTGGAAGGAGAAGGTTGTCCTGGCAAGGGAGGGGGTTGAGTAGAGGTAGAGGGTGGAGCAAGGTTTACAGAATGCGAGTCTTTAGATCGCTTGTCAAACTCCCTCTCCAAGGCCTTATGATGCCTTAAGGCATCCATTTGAGAGGCCTTGGAGGAGTCCTTGTCCCTTTTGCGCAAATAGTGCGTCTTTGACTTCGCCTTCAAGGAAGGACCACTGGGATTGCCTTCTGCCATGACACCAAAAAATATTAGACAAGGACAAAATGGCGGTTGGCACGCCTGGGAGTTCGACCTACAACGTAGGCCGGTTTTCCTAAAGTTGGGCCACGCCCCCCTTTTGGATAAAATTATTTTTTTTATTTTTTATTTTATTTTATTTTATTTTATTTTATTTTATTTTATTTTATTTTATTTTATCATTTCATTTCATTTCATTTCATTTCATTTCATTTCATTTTATTTTATTTTATTTATTTTATTTTTTTAAGTGGGCGGAGCCCAAAGGGTCCCAATCAAGTCCAAACAAAAAAATTACTAATAATCTGCTCTCAGCTTATTGCTGATTTAAGCTTACCAATAAAAAGGAAGAATTGTGAACTAAACCCTAATCAACCAATAGACCAAATGAACGCAGAGGCCAGGAAAGGAAAAAAACAATCAACAAGAAAAAAAGGGACCTCCTGAGGCAGCCTCCCAACAACAACGGGAAGTAAGTGCCTGCGTCTCTGAGTGAGCTGCGGAACAGAGAAAAAGCCAACTAGCACTGAAATAGAAGGGCAACAGGGCACGGAACCACACTACCCTTAAAATTCAGGCTCCACACGGCCTGCTGGTCCCGCTTTGGGCCTTTACAAACTTCGCAGCCCGATCGGAAAGATAAGAAAAATTTTCAAAATGGCAGCCGGCCACGAAGCGCACCCAAAATGGCCGCCGGCTCTGGCACGACTATCTCAGAGACACACCACCCTCTAAAGCAGCAAAACGGCAAGTTGGAACCAGAAAAAAAGGCACGAGGGCTGGGAGAAGAAGTTCTCCTTTAGGCATTCGTGGGGGGAAGATGCAACGTAGCGCTAACTAAAGCGCTAGCCCAAGCCGCTGCTAGATGCAGCACGGCTTGAAACAAACGGCAGAAGAAAGGAAGGGGGGGTGGGGGGGCAAAGGGCTCCAAATCCCCCTATTCCCCCCCTTGAGGGGCGAAAAACGCTCCTTACTAAATTTGGGACGAAAACTAAATGCGCAGGGAACAAGGAGGAGGGAGAGATCAAACCTGATTTTGGAAGAGAAGAGAAAAAATCCTGGATCGGCCAAGGAGAAAACTGCTAGAGCTGCCTGTCTCTGCGAGGCTGAGCTAAAACTGGGGAACGCGTGGAGGAGTCATGTGGAGGAGGAGGAGCGTTCCTCAATTATAACTCAGCCTATTAGAGTGAAGACTGGAGCACCTCCCGCTCTGGATGCTCGCAGCAGCTCTATGGAGAATCAACACATACTTGCTGGGAAATTGAAGCCATTACAACTTGGCAGCACATCCCATTTGAATCTGTGTTGCTTTTCCAAATTAAACATAGGATGTTTTGCCTCCCAGACTCACTTGAGGTGGGCAGCTGTATGAATTGAATAAATAAAAAAAAAATATTGATGTGACATGATGCACCTTTTAATTATAATTCTGAGGATGTTGGTGGAAAGCAACATTTCACATTGGAACATTTTTCTTCAGGTCTATCAGGTGCTAAGCCTCCCCTGGCCTTTAATATATTTCAGAAATTATTTTTTGTAAATTAAAGCATCAGTCCAGTTGCCAGGATCATTTTTTATTTCGAAGAATACCTTTGGGAACACAAGCACCTGCAGGGTGGCAAATAAACAAACACCTCTCACAATGACACAGTTTAGGATTGGCATCCAGTGCCAGGAAACAAGTAAGAAAGTTCGTGTTGTGATGTCATAATTCATGTTTTGCCATTTTTTCCCCTCCATCATCAAGAACTGTATATTTGTCATCCATATGTGGCTCAAAGAGAGACAATAAATGGATAATTTGTCAAAGGCTAGGTCTCAACCACTGCCAAATTGTCCCCTCTTTTCCCCCTCAATGTTTGCAAAGGTTCTTAAAATTTCACAGGTAATTATTAATCAAATTCCAAATGTAATTGTTGATCATAGTCTCAAGTTCTTGGATGGCCGATCAGCCCCAAAGTTGGAAAACTCTGCCTTATTATATTCTCTACGCGGATTTATACAAATTTCACAGTGGGTGTCAGAAGTTACAACCTACATTATTTGTTGAAGTGGAAGAAAGAGTACAAAAGAAGCTAAATGAAGAACAGAGGATATAAAGTTCCTTCTATCTAAAATGAATGTTTTTCAACGTTGGTAACCTTAAGATATGTGGACTTCAACTCCCAGAATTCCCCAGCTAGCCATGTTGAAGCCCACACTTCTTAAAGTTGCCACATTGGGGAAAGTAATCTAAACAGAATGTCATTAAACAGGTGGTGGAACATAATAAGAAATTAAACAGTACTTAGAGAAGTCTTTTACATCAGGGGTCTCCAACCTTGGTAACGTTAAGCCTGGAAGACTTCAACTCCCAGCTGGCTGGGGAATTCTGGGAGTTGAAGTCCTCCAGGCTTAACGTTACCAAGGTTGGAGACCCCTGCTTTACATTATATAAACTTGTATAGAGAGAATGTGGGTGATATTTATTTGGATTCTCCCCCTCAAATTTATGAACTTTCCTTTCAGAGTTTTTTCCTCCCAGAGAAAGCATAAAAAGAATGTTCCCCTATATTTCATGACTTTTTTAATGCTTTTAAAAAAAAATCCACCACACCTTTTGGAACCAAATTTTATATGCTGAGAATTCCATAATTTAAATGTTGTGTGAAGAAGTAATCGCTTTTGCCTGCTATTTACAAAAAGCTGAGGTGAACATTCAGGAATCTGGGAGGGAGGAAAAAATACCCCCCCCTTTTTTTTTTCTTCCAATATATCATTTAGAGAGAAATTTTAAAAAGAGAGAGAAAGAAGGAAACCAAGATGGGTCATCGCTTCAGAGTGCAGAAAAGACTGTATTTTTGAACGTTTAAAACACACCAACAAAATTTCAGAGCATGTCTGACAAAATTGCTCGAATTAAACAGATAAACAGATAATTAGAGTTGGAAGGGACCTTGTAAGTCATCTAGTCCAACTCCCCTGCCCAAGCGGGAGACCCTACACCCTTTCTGACAAATGGCAGTCCAATCTCTTCTTGAAAGTCTGAACTGATGGCGCTCCCATAACTTTTTTTAAAAAAAATTATTTGGTTTGTCAATTGCTTACAAGATAATAGGTATGAGTAAAAACAAAGTTATGAATACATGGATACATTTAAGAAAAAGAAAAGAAACAATAGGACAGGGATGATAGGCACATTGGTGCGCTTATGCACGTCCCCTGCAGACCTCTTAGGAAAGGGGTGAGGTCAATAGTAGACAGTCTAAGGTGCCCAGTTCCTGTAACCGTTCTTCATATGTTTTAGTCTCCAGTCCCCTAATCATCCTGGTTACTCTTCTAATGTATTTTTTCTAGAGTCTCAACATCTTTTTATAGTGCGGTGACCAAAACTGGATTCAGTATTCTAGGTGTGGTCTTACTAAGGCTTTATAGACTGGTATTAGTACCTCACTTGATCTCAATTGTATCTCTCTGTTAATGCAATTTAGGATTGCATTAGCTTTTTTGGCTGCTGCTGCACACTGCTGGCTCCTATTTAGCTGGTTGTCCACTAAGACTCCAAGATCCCTCTCACAGTTACTGCTATTGAGCCTGATTTCACCCAGTCTATATGTGTACTTTTGGTTTTTCTTGCTTAAGTGTAGAATTCAATCCTAGTCAGACATCATCCTTAGTACAGGTTCAGTGGGAATGTCTTACTCTTTTATCTGGAAATAGTTTGAACCTGAGAAAATGGACAGGGTCTTCATGACTTCCCCTGTTTCTTAGATACACACCTTTCCTAGATAGTTGAGGCTTCCTGACAGGGGACATGTGGTTTCTGGCGATGGTTAATTCATTCTTGAGAGAAGGGCATGTCCCTTTACCTTTTAAGGAGGCACTGGCTCACCCCCTCCTCAAAAAATGAATCTCAGATTCTGCCTTACCTTCCAATTTCCATCCCCATTTCAGAAAAACAAGGATCTTCCCTTGGCAACTTTAAGACTTGTGGACTTCAACTCCCAGTTCCTCAGCTTCACTGGCTGAATTCTCTGGGAGTTGAAATCCACAAATCTTAAAGTTGCCAAGGTGGGAGACCCCTGATCTAGATAACAATGTGATGATGAAATAAGAACTGAGATCCTATCTCATCCAGGTGAACAGTACCTTGCTGTCAAGCTTCTTCATGGTGACCAGATCAAGGGATTTCAGTGAGTGCCCAGTCGGGGCAATGAAATATAAGCAGGCGTGGATCCTGGTGTCGTGATAATTAAACAGGGATCGCTTGATCTTCAGCTCTTCCTGCAAGTAGGCCTCGAATTGAGCATCTATGTATTCCACAATGGGCTTGTAGCTGAAATAGAAAGAATTCAGATCAGGAACAATTACCATTGTTAACAGACTTTCAACAAACAGGTGGGGTTTGACTGCAGCAAAGTTAAAAGTAGAATTATTTACTCCTCGTGATTTAGGATTATATAAAAGGTGTTGAATTGGATTCAACCTCCTCTCCTACCCACCCATCTTGAATAACTATAGCAAACAGATCAGAAGGATGGCAAGCTGGCCCAGTTTGCACAAATTGTATACATATGGTTCTCAACTTACATCTGGTCACTTAGCAACCATTCAAAATTATGACGGACCTCCCCAGGGGTACTTATGACCTGGTCCAAAGTTCCAATGGCCACCACTGTACCAATCACGTGATGGCATTTTGGGCACTTGGCTAACTGGCCTATATTTATAGCCATCTGCAATATCCCATTTTATAATGTTTTTTTTTTGTTGAAAACTGGCATTTATTTTCGGCAAAACTACCCCATAGTGAACAATTGGTTCCTTTTAACGTCTGTGATATTTGCTTAACAACTGCTATCAAGCTGTAAAAATGTGATCTGGTCATGTGACAATGCAATTTACAATTGTCATGACTATAATGGATACGTTCCATTACAGTTTGAAATAGAGGATTACTTGTATTCATGACTCTGAGCATCCCACATGGGGATGACATTTAAACATGATCTACATATTATGCTAATCATGTGACATTTAAATATGATTTATATATTATGCTAATCATAGTTGCTCAACAACAGATGGTATCATCTTAATGTCAGGTACAAGAAGTCAGAAACCAGGATAGAGTTCAAAAGAAACCAGGATAGGTAACAATGGCAACTTCTTATAAAGAAAATTTATATAAAATGTTTTATAGATGGCGTTTACCACCTGCTAAGTTAGCTAAAATGTTTAAAAATATGTCCAGCAAATGCTGGACATGTAATCAAAAGATGGGCACATTTTATCGTATGTGGTGGATTTGTGATAAAACAAAAAAATGTTGAGCAAAGATACACAGGTGGCTAGAAAGGATGATAGGGAAACCTGTAGATTTTAAACCTGAATTGTTTTTATTAGGTATAATATCAGAAAAATTAGATAAGTATGTGTTTAATATTACATGTTGTAACAGCAGTGAGAATTATATTCACACAACATTGGAAAAATGAAGAAACACTGCGAGATGAAAAGTTAATTAAGAAGATACTACTAGACTGTGCAGAAATAGATAGATTGACATTGAAAATTAAGCAGAAAGAAGACACAGAATACTATCAAACATGGAATTTATTCTACCAGTGGTTGGAAAAAAAGGGGTGGAGATTAATATTAATATTGTTAAACAAATTAAATACCCAGACAACATGTTTATTAAGCACTTAGAAATGTAATTAATAAAAATAATCAATTAAACATTGATTAGGCTAGAACAAGGGTACCCAATAATCAATTAAAAATTGGGATAGGATAGAACAAGGGTACCCAATCTTTAGGCCATAGCCAGTGCCAGGCTGCAACCTATTGCGAACCGGGCTGTGGAAATGCTAGGCAAGGATTAGAGGATAGAGTTCAAGAGCGCTACAAGTTTATTTCATGGTAGCGATACATAAGAATCTGAACTACTAATGATCAAGGCAAACTGGTACCGGAAAAGAGTCAAAAAGACATTAAGGAGGGCTGGATTTAGGCCTCTTATGGAGGTGCAGAGATTCCAAACTAATGATGCTTTTGATGCCTCCCTCTGGCCCAGTCTGGTCATCTCCCACATCTAGCATTGTGCTGCTTCTGAACAACTTTTTAAACAGTTCGTGAGCACGTTTGTATACTTAAAGAGGCAGTGAACTATTCTTTTTCATGAACTTTTTTTGGGTGGGGCGACAGCTGGCTCTTCAACTGAGGATGAACTGAGGATGATACATAATCTAAAGAGCTCCTAATGAGCTGCAGGATGCTCTGATTCAGGGTCTGTTTATCAGGGCATCTCGTTGGAATTTGAATAATAATAATAAAAAAACTGCCAGCATCTTCTGACAGCTGTTCCCAATCTCCCTCACATCAGCATTAAACAAGGAAGAAACTTTACACTGAGGGAACGAAGAAGGCTTATAGCGAATTCCAAGTTTGAAGATAAGGAAGGTTTTATAGAACGCAGCCGAAATTATAATAGAAGCTGACACAGCACAAAACAGGGGAATAAATCCATGTGGCTGGGTTGTTCCTTCTTGGACCTCATCTTGTGGTTAGAAATATTTAAATCTGAATAAGCAACAATTTTGGACAGTGCCCTATCCACAGTCCAAAGTCTGATCTTCCATAGCCTCAGTCAACTCATTGGCTTGGAAGAGCTTAACCTATTCTGGACATTAGGCCCAACTCACCCATTCAAATCCACCTTGCTCCTGCAGCAACTATACAGGTAGTTCTTGATTTACAACAGTTTCGTTTAGTAACCATTCAAATTTACAACAGCACTGAAAAAAGCAATGTATGCCCGTTTTTCACACTTACAACCATTGTAGCATTTTTGTGGTTACATGATCAAAATTCAGACGTTTGGCAACTGGCCCATAATTATGACGGTTGCAATGTCCCAGAGTCACATGAAGAGCAGGGGAGGTATGGCACTCCCAAATTGGGAATTATATTATAGTGCAGCCTCCTTACTCTGGTTGAAAGAGTGGGTAAATCTGTCGAATAAAAGGATCTTATTTTCAGAAGGCCATGATTTACAGAGAGGATGGCATGCATTTTTATGGGACACTGGCAAAATTAAGCAGAAGTATTTCCACAGACATATAATTAGAGATTCCCTTATTGGCTAATTGGAACAAAATTTAAAAAAAAACATTACTTAAAAATACCAATTTGGATCTCAACGATGGAGATGATGATACATCAAAACAATTTAGATCTTAATAAAATGATAAAATACAAAGACCTTCTTGATGCACGAGGAACTTTAAAATCATGGCAAGATCTCGGAGTGCCCACAACTTCTGAAGGCAAACTGTTCCATTGCTTGACTGTCCTCACTGTTAGGAAATTTCTCTTTAATTCTAGGTTGCTTCTCTCCTTGATTAGTTTCCATCCATGGCTTCTTGTCCTGACTCCCTCTTCTTTGTGACAGCATCTCAAATACTGGAACACTGCTGTCATATCTCCCCCAGTCCTTTTTACTAGACATACCCAATTCCTGCAACCATTCTTCCTATGTTTTAGCCTTCAGCCTCCTTTCTGCACTCTTTCCAGACTCTGAGAGCCTGATAGAAAGTTTGATCATGGGCATAGAAGGTTCTTGTGAAAGCAACTAGACAACAGACAACAGCAGATACCGTGTGAACCCAGGATCCAATGAAATCCAGCGATTATCACATGATCCAGTATTCAATGTAATTATAATAAAAGGGCTGATTTGCTCACATAGTATTCCTTATTCCAAAGTATGTTTGTATTGGGGAAACATGGTAAGCCGATGGCAGAAAAAGAAAGAATGCTAAATTTCACAGAGGAATGAAACTATAAAGGCAGGATGTGTTAAGGGTCACCTATGCTATTTTATACACATAGACACCCAGAGAAAGTCTTCCACTCATCAGTTTCCCATTCTATGTTTCCACGGTCTTAAAATGACGCATCTTGAATTTCTTTTTTTTTTCTCTCCCCCAAACCACACATTCCATGAATTCCTTGTGAAAGATTATTCCCTATTTAGGAAAAATCAAGACAGAATGGTCAAAATAGCCCGGCTGTTAGCTAAAATCAACTCACCCACCCAACGTTTTAAGTAATCTATAAACTTTCAAATCCATGTGAAACAAACCCAGAATTCACAGGTTTTCCCACAGTGTGTTTGTGTGGAAATAATCTTTTTCTTTACACCGGAATGGTCTAGTATAAAGACAAGCAAAGTAAGAGATTTCAAATTCTGGGTCACTTGGTCACATGAAAACAATTTTTAAAAAATGGTTCCAGCTCACCATATGTGGAACGAACTTGCTTATCTAGCTGGGTAACTTGCACTGCAAATCTTATTCACTTTTCATTAAATATAATCTACACAAGACCCTTTTATCAGAGACGGAAGAAGGATGACAGCAAGTCCCAATCTTCCTTTGGCAGCCCACAAACCTCACTTCTTTGAGAAGAATGGTACAAGTACTCCTTGTTCTGACCCAAATCCTTTTCCAATAAAACAAACAAGAAACAAAGGGAACAGAAACCTTTTAATGATTCTTACAAATCCCCAGTTAAAAGGCTGCTGCAAACTAATTAACTTTGATAAGCACAAACCTTGCCAAAACTGTGCGAAGCTGCCAAGAATAACAGATCAGGTTACCTAGAGATATTTTACAACACAAGAGTCTTCAAATACCAACTTAAGATGCTGCAATGTCCACGAGGCTAGAGTTTCAAAACGTCTTTGCTTCCTACAAAAAATGTCTTCTCCACAGCTGGCTTTTATCTTCTTGAAGGAGGAGCCATTACCTTGCAGCCTTATTGCTAAGTCGCCTGTGCTGTTGTCACTGTTCTTTCCTGTGAGCAGCCCTGCGCGCACTGGGCACAGGCTCCTCGGGAACTTCCTCATCGTTGCTGCCAGCCCCCACAATCTCTGAAGGCACCACTCCCTAATGGTCCTGGCCCCTCATCTGAGTCCTCACTCTCCTCAGCAGTCCACACCTACTGCCGGCTAACCACAACACTCCTTGGTTTATAAATGATCGCTTAGCGACTGTTCAAAGTTGTAGGATATCCCTCCAAAAAGATAACTTAAATTATCATAATTGCTTGAAATTAGTATTTTATTTTTGCCAGTTTAAACCTAAACTGGTTTTGCAACAGTCTGTTAGCTGGCAGTCACTGAGACCTGGCTTAATTGTGGTCAGGTTGAGAGTTAAGGGATGTGTCTTAGGTGTCATTTTCTCTATGGAGGTAGTCTTTGACTTACAATAGTTCATTTAGTGACCGTTCAAAGTTACAACAGCACTGTAAAAGGTGACTTATGACCATTTTACATATCTATGACTGATGCAGCATCCCCATGGTCACGCGATCAAAATTTGGATATCTGGCTACTGTCTCATATTTATGACAGTCGCAGTATCCGGGGGTCATGTGATCCCTTTTTGTGACCTTCTGACAAGCAAAGTCAACAGGGAAGCCAGATTCACTTAACAACCATGTGACTAACTTAACAGCTGCATGATCCGATTAACAGCAGTGGCAAGAAAGGTTGTAAAATGGGGCAAAATTCATTTAACAGCTGTCTCGCTTAGCAACAAAATGTGGGGTTCGGTTGTGGTTGTAAGTTAAGGACTACCTCTAACGAACCTTCCTGCTACTTACCCTTCCCCTCGCCAACAAGAGATAGCAATGGCAATAGGATTAGACTTATATACCGCTTCACAGTGCTTTCCAGCCCTCTCTAAGCTGTTTACAGAGTCAGCCTGTTGTCCCCAATAATCTGGGTCCTCATTTTACCGACCTCAGAAGGATGGAAGGCTGAGTCAACCCTGAAGCTGGATCGATCTGCTAGCAGTCAGCAGAGTTAGCCTGCAGTACTGCACTCTAACTACTGAGCCACCATAGCTCAGGGACAATATATGTCACATCCAAGGCAGCCTTACTGCCTTCTAGAATTGACGCAATTAGCCAATATACCTTCTTGAAAAACTGAAGGTTTTTCCATAAAGGATTCAATTGCCATCTTTGATTAGCAGCTTTTGAACCCCATAGTTGTTGTTGTTTTAAGCAACTATGATTAACTGTGGTTGCCAGCTTTGGCTAATGTTTATTTGAAACAAGCCTTCGATTGTGTCAAGGCATATTGGGATAGCAGCTTGCTTATTTATATCAACTTCAGAGGGTGCCTTTTTAAACAAAGAAGATCTTAACAGATGAAGGAAAGCTCGCCGCAAACCCTTCCTGAATTAAATCACATGCAAAGCAGACAAGAAATGGCAAGGCATTTTTCCTTTTGAACAACTGATCTCTCTTTCTCTTTGGCTCTCTGTCTGTCAGTCTGTTCTTTCTCTTGGCTTGAAAGTATCTGTGCTGCTTCCCCAAAGATCCCTTCCAGCAGGCAGGGATTGTCCCTTGGTGTCCAAGTTTGATGCATTCATTAAAATCTCCAATCCTCAGAATGGAAAAAAAAAAAAAAAAAAGCATTTCAAGATCAGTTATTGGCCTCCAAAGCAAAATGAAGGTCTTCCCCAAACTCGAGGACTGTTAAAAGAAGAACTACTGCTTCCTACTGAAAGAATTAGTCAAAAGAGATAAACAGAAGAAGAAGAGAAACGTCAGCAAGGTTTGAGAAGGTATTCTGACTTGCATTCACGGTGGACCTTTAGGAGAAAACTGATACATGTCCCATGTTTCCCCCCAAAATATGACCTACCTCAAAAGTAAGCCCTAGCTTGATTTTTTTTACACCTCTGCCCAATATAAAACCTACCTCCCCCCCCCAAAAATAAGCCCTAATTAAGATCCTTACCCCACTCCAGGCTGCACGGGTAAAAATTAAGCTAGGGAGGGGTGTGTGGAGCTGCCCTATTACTTACTTTTGGACAGTTGCAGCCAGGCCTCGCACACCCTGACACCTGCCTTGTTGGCCCATTTCTTCTGCAGCCGGCAAGGCTTTCCGATATCAGCTGCAGAGGCCTTCAGGAAAGTCTTGCCAGCTGCAGAAGAAATTTCTGAAAGCCTCTGACAGCAAAAAGGTGGCCAGGGGCAATGCAGGCAAGTGAGGTGAATCAGTGGACAACATCCCCCCCAAATAAGACCTGGTGCCTTTTTTGGTGGCAAATAAATATAAGACAGGGTCTTATTTTCGGGGAAACACGGTGCTCGCTTTACAACTGATCAAAGCTATGAGGTTTGTAGGTTGTAAGATCATGTGGGCTGACCCATTTTATGACCATCACGACTTACAACCATAGTGGGCAGGCTCCGTTACAGATGTGGGTCGAGGATTACTTGTATACTTAAAACATTGAGTCACTTCATTTAGTGACCGTTCAAAGTTACAACAGTCCTGAAAAGGTGACTTATGACTGTTTTTCACACTTTTGACCATTGCAGCATCCCCATGGTCATGTGATCAAAATTCAGATGCTTGGCTCATATTTATGACAGTTGCCGTGTCCTGGGGTCACATGATCCCCTTTTGTGACCTTCTAACCAGCAAAATCAATGGGAAAGCCAGATTCACTTAATGACCGTATTACTAACTGAACAACTGCAGTGATTCTCTTAACAACTGTGGCAAGCAAAGCCGAAAAAGGGAACAAAACTCACTTAACAAATGTCACACTTAGCAACAGAAATGTTGGACTCAACTGTGGTTGTAAGTTGAGGACAACCTATGTACAAATAAGAAAAAAAATGCTTTCTTTTTCTGTTCTCCTCCAATAAATAGAGTCAAAGCACCAGGTGCTTTGAAAGAATATATAAAAAATAATAAAGTCACAAAATAACAACAACAATAACAATGGAGGAAAGGGCCTCCTTTAAATCAGTGAATAGTGTACAGTGTTCCTCCTCCCACACCATTCAGAGGGGGAAAAAGTCCAGAAAGTCCAGAAAAAGCACCTTTGGGACAACCATGACCTGGATGACTGTGAATCTCTCTAGACCTTTAGCTGTGCAATTTGGGATGAACACCCTCAGAACTATGTGGGAGTAGGAAGGGATTTCCAGAGAAAAAAACTGCAGACTATAGGAACCTTTAGACCTTCTCAGGTGATCCTGAGGACACAGATAAATCTCCAAGTGGCCTCAAGGTCTCTCTAAAAGGATGCAAATGACTAGCTGTCTGCAAGGAATATCAATCCTTCCATTCTTCCCCATCCAGTCAGAGCTGAAAAAGCTTCTTGGATGAGAAGCGAAACGTCTTCAAAAAGAAAAAAGAACAAAGTCCAGCTACCTCCTGAAAAAGCACCTTTGGGACAAACATGGCCTGGATGACTGAGAATCTCTACAGACTTTTAACTACACAATTTGGGGTAAATACCCTTTGAATGGGGTGGGAGTAGGAAGGAATTTCCAGTGGAAAAACATTTACAGACTATAGGACCCATTAGCACTACTCAGGTGACCCTGAGGACACAGATAAACCTCCAAGTGACCTCAACGTCCCTCTAAAAGGATGCAAATGACCAGCTGTCTGCAAGGAATATCAATCCTTCCATTTCCACCTATCCTGTCAAGAGCTGAAGAAGCTTCTTGGATGAGAAGCGAAACGTCTTGAAAAGGAAAAAAAAAAACAAGAGTCCAGTTACCTCCTGAAAAAACTACCTTTGGGTCAAAGAAGTAGTGCAAGATTGGAAGCTGTGGAGAGACCTGGCCCAAAGAATCACCAAGAGCCGGACATGACTGAATAGATACCACCATTATGATCTTTTAAAGTACCTGTCATCCTTATTGATCTGGTCTCCAAATCCCACCGTATCGACAATCGTCAGCTTGAGACGGACGTTGCTCTCCTGAAGTTCATAACTCCTTGCTTTCAACCGTACCCCAGGCTCCTTGTGGGTGGCAGCGTCACTTTCGAACTTCGTGTTGAACAGCGTGTCCATGAGGGTTGATTTGCCAATGCCGGTTTCCCCTGGGAAAGAGACATCTGGGTTAGGACATGCCAATGCCCAAGTTTCTGCTTCTTTATGTTTTCTCTTAAGAATAGCAAGAATAGCAACAGCACTTAGACTTATATACCGCTTCACAAGTGCTTTCCAGCCCTCTCTAAGCTATTTACAGAGTCAGCCTATTGTCCCCAACAATCGGGGTCCTCATTTTACCCACCTCAGAAGAATGGAAGGTTGAGTCAACCTGGTGAGATTCGAACTGCTGGCAATCAGCAGAATTAGCCTGAGGGTCATCTGAGTAGTGCTCATGGTTCCTGCAGCCTGCAATTTTTTTTTCCTGGAAATCCATTCCTACTCCCAAACCATTAGGGGTGGGGGAGTCCATAAAGTCCAGAAGAACAAAAAACCCTAAATAAGGATGTCCAGAAAAAACACCTTTGGGACAACCATGACCTGGATGAATGAGAATCTCCACAGACTTTTAGCTATGCTATTTGGGATGAACACCCTTTGAGTGGTGTGGGAGTAGGAAGGGATTTCCAGAGGAGAAAAAATGGCAGACTACAGGAATCATTTGCACTACTCAGGTGACCCTGAGGACACAAGTGAACCTCTCCAGGTGCTTCAATGACCCTCTAAAAGGATGCAAATGACCAGCTGTCTGCAAGGAATATAAACCCTTCCATTCCCTACCATCCAGTCAGAGGTGAAGAAGCTTCTTGGATGAGAAGCGAAATGTCTTCCAAGAAAAGACCAGAAAGTCCAGTGGCCTCTTGAAAAAAAAAGCAGCTTTGGGGAAACCATGGCCTGGATGACTGAGAATCTCCACAGACGTTTAGCTATACAATTTGGGATGAGGTCCCTTTGAATGGTGGGGGAGTAGGAATGGATTTCCAGAGAAAAAAATTGCAACTTACAGGAACCATTTGCACTGCTCAGATGACCCTGAGGACACAGATAAACCTCCAAGTGGCCTCAACGACCCTCTAAAAGGATGCAAATGACCAGTTGTCTGGAAGGAATATCAATCCTTTCATTCCCTACTAATCCAGTCAGAGATGAAGAAGCTTCTTGAATGAGAAGGGAAAGAAAAAAGACAAGGAAGTCCAATTGCCTCCTGGAAAAAGCACCTTTGGGACAATGGGGAAGCCAGATTCACCTAATGATTCACTTAACAGCTGCAATGATTTGCTTAACAACCAGAAAAGGTCATAAAACAGAGTGTGGCTCACTTCTGCCTTGTTTAACCGTGGAAATTCTGGTCCCAATTCTGGTCATAAATAGAGAACTTATCTATATTCACTTAACAATTGTAGCAAAAAAAGGCCAAAAATCGGATGTGATTAATTTAACAACGACCTTTCTTAGCAACCGACATTCTGGTTCTCCTGATTGTGGTTGTAAGTCAAGAATTACCTGCAGTATATAAATACTGTATTTCTGGCACTGCAAAGCACTTTGACTAACAAGTTAAACTACAGACAGAAGTTACTGCCAAATACAATTGCTAAAAATTTGTTCTTTACTAGCATGAAAACATAACACCAGAGACAGAAACTACAATTTTGGGATGGAACACACAAGAAATCTGGTAGAAACAGACATTTAATCAAAATTAACTGTATTTCTTGTTGCAAAGTACATGATTAGAAAGAAAACATGTTCTTGTTGGATCATTTCCATGTAAACACATTTAACTCAAATTGAAAGTCAGTATAGAGTACATGATAATTGAAAGTAGAGTACATGATAGTTTTAGACTTGTGATGTCAGAGTGGATTTTAAAAAATGGTAGTTTTGTACTTTGGTTCAGAATATTTCTCCAGATTGTATAACTGCTCCAAAGGATCAGGATTAATACTCCCAATTTCCTTACAATATGGTGCCAATCCAGATGAGAAAAGAGGAAAAAGTAACAATTTGCATACATCTTTGGAGCAGGAATTGGTCTTGTTGCTTATTCATTGAAGGCAATAACTTGGTCCTCAACACCAATAAGACCAAGGATCTTATAGTGGATTATAAAAGGAGCAGATCAGACAACCAGCCCTTGCTTATCAATGGAGACCAAGTGGAGCAAGTGGCCAGTTTTAAGTTTCTGGGTGTTATCCTAAAAGAGGACCTGACCTGGGGTCCCCACATTGCAGCCCTGGTCAAAAGGGCCCAGCAGAGATTATACAGCCTGAGACTTCTCAGGAAACAACAACTGAATGAAAAACTGCTGGTGACCTTCTACTGCTGCACTATAGAGAGCATTTTAACTTACTGCACCTTTGCCAATTGCACAGGGGCAGATAGGAAAGCACTCCAGAGGGTTAATTCATTGCCCAGAAGATTATGGGTTGCCCTCTCCTCTCTTTGGAAGAGCTTTATAGCTCCTGCTGCCTTAAGAAAGTTCAAAATATTCTCAAAGATCCATCTCATCCTGGGAACCCTTTTTTTAAACTATTACCACCTGGCAGATGGTACAGGATAACAGAAACAAGGACAAATAGGCTGAAAAACACCTTCTACCCCAGGGCAGTACCTCTATTGAATTCTACTGTATTCTACCATGTTGGTGCGGTATCAGGGCTTTTCGGTTCAGTGTGTGGAGGGTGAAGGATGTGAGTTTGTGTTTATTTTCATGGTCATGATGTACACTGAAGATGGTGTTTGATTTCGTTGTGTGAGGTGCAATGACAATAAACTAAACTAAAACAAAACCTAAAACTAAAGGCTCGTCTATATTTATTGTACAATGAGACTAAACAAAAGTCAGATCAGAAAGAACGTCAGGTTCCAGTTTTCCATTTTTTCTCTAGCAAAGAAATACACTTCTGGTAGTCTTTAACTTACAATCATTCATTTAGTGACCATTCAAAGTTACAATAGCCCTAAAAAGTGACTTACAACTGTTTTTCATACTTATGACCACTACAGCATCCCCGTGGTCACATGATCAGAATTCGAACACTAGACAACTGGTTCCTATTAATGATGGTTGCAGAGTCCTGGGGTCATGTGATCCCCTTTTGCGACCTTCAGACAAGCCAAGTCAACGGGGGAAGCCAGATTCACTTAACAACTGTGTTAGGTTAAGGTTACCTAACATAGTTTGGATAAAATAATATATATAAACTATGATTGTAAGTTTAAGTGTGTGTCACTTTAAACAGCAAAGCATGTAATTTTTGGGTGCGGTTGTAACAGCAAATCATGCAATTTTTGGGTGCGCCATAAGAGGGAGCAAGAGAACCTACTAGCTTACTGTATTGCTGTATTACTGATTGATTGCTGGCGTACTGGATTGCTTGCTGACCATGATGGATTGATGGTTTGCTAATTGCGTGTTCCCTGCTGCTGCTGCTGAAGGAAGAAAGGAGGTTTGATTTCTTCATATCTCTACTGCAAAGAGATATATTACTGGACTGATATTTGTAAGTTTACTGACCTCTTTTTCGACACTGGACTGTGCAACTGAATAATCCCCAAGCAGACTGAACTAGTGAATGATATATGGACTGTTTTGACTATGCTAAAACTCTTACTGGAATAAAGTATTTAACTAGCACAGTGTATCTGTTTTACTGAGTGTAAGCTACAAAAACGTTTATCTCACATATTTGCCTGACTGCCGTGCAGATTTCTGCTAGGGTGTATCCCTAACAAACTGTGGCAAGAAAGGTTGTAAAATGGGGCAAAATTCACTCAGCAAATGTCTCGCTTAGCAGCAGAAATTTTGGGCTGAATTGTGATCATAATATATTGAGGACTACAATATATTTACTCCTTCAACCATTTCCAGTTGCCTCTTTAAGTTCCTTCTTCTTCCACACTTTCCATTCCAAACCTAGGTTTAGCTACCAAGAAAAAAATAGTTTAAAAGGTCAAGGTTGTTTTAAAAGAAAATCATGAGTGCAGAACAACAGAAGAATAAATGCAATTTGCATTTTGCTTTGACATTCCACAATTCGTCTTGACTTTGCATAAGAAGACACATGTTTTTTGAAAAAAGGAAATCAGCTGCTTTTTTCACAGTAGGCTTCCCACTGAACCAATACAACAACAAAGATATGAACTGATGAGCAATGGGGATACCCTCTTTTTTTTTTTTTACATTATGTAAATTTTATTAAAAAGTTATGTCCTCCTGCTAACAGGACAGAGGAGGCCTTTACATCAGGTGTCTCCAACCTTGGCAAAAAAAAAAAAAAAAAGAGCTTTGCTGGCTGAGGAACTCTGGGAGTTGAAGTCCACAAGTCTTAAAGTTGCCAAGGTTGGAGACCCCTGATCTACATAACCAAACCATCAAAGGACAGAAGAGCTCCAGCTCCAGGAATCTGTCTCTGCCAAGAGCCACTTGGAAAAGAAAGTGGCGTCTGAGGCCACTCAAAACTTACATTTTCAAATTTTACAACATTAACCCAGAGGGGGTCTCCAAACATTTTAGCAACAGGTTCTCTGCTCAGTTGCTGGGTGAGTGTGGCCTAGTCGGCCTCCTGCACCATGGTGGGGGGGGGGCATTTTCACCATCCTCGGGCTCTTTTTGAGCCTCCGGGAGAGTGAAAATGGCTTCCCCAGGCTCCAGAGACCCTCTGGAGGCCGGAAATGGGCCTGTTTCCAGCCTTCTGGAGCCTGTGGGGTGCCTGTTTTTCACTCTCCCCAAGTCTCCATATGGGCTCTGTATTTACCTGGGATCCAAAATGGGCCGCGCAGGGATGATTGAGGGATGCGGAGGGGCGGGTGAAGCCAAGCACGGGTGGGATTTGTCGGTTTGTCGAACTGGCCATAAAATTACTACGGGTTCGCCTGAACTGGGGCGAACCAGTAGTAGCCCACCCCTGCATTAAACCAAAGGGGGAAGGGGGTGTCATAGGCCAGCCAGAAAAACTCTCAAGCAGCCATACACTCAGATTGGCTCTTAAGCCCACCCATACACCCACTCCTTTGCTAGCTCTGGGCCGCTCCTTGCTGCTCAGGAGTGTGTGCCCCTTCTTGGTCCCCTTCCCAACTGAAAAGGAAGGTGCAGAGGCCATGAGGGGGGCAGAAGCAGAGGAGGGGGCTCACTGCCTTCTCTAGCCCTAGTCTACCCAGGGTGGAGAAGGGAAAAGACACGCATCACCCAGAACATTCAGCAACTGTAGGTCCACCACCTTCTCTAGAACCTTGTCCAGAAAGGGTTCAACTATGGCTTCTTGAAGAAGCAATAGACCTCTCTCCCTAAAGAATTAAAAATAAATAAATCTCAACCCCTCTCTGATCAAACCAGAAATGAAATAAATTGCTGGTACTAAGGGGTTTTTTTTTTAGGACGTCCTAGGAAAAAAACAGCATGTATTTCAGGACATGGCTTTGGGTGCATATGCCTTGCAATTTGCATGACACTTTGAGGGATTGTTATGA